>PUFA01000002.1:3600000-4200000 GCA_003508835.1 Eonycteris spelaea | reverse complement strand
TCACCCTTTCGTGATGCCCGCTGTAATGCTTCCTGAAATGAATGGCTGAAATAACGGGCTGGTTTTCATAGAAACGTACGCTCCTTCCAGAAAGTGGTTTCTGAATGTTTTAGCCAATCCGCACCATCCCGAAAGTGATGTTACATTATCTGCAGAACGCCAGTACGAATGCTATTTTTTTTTTTTTTTGGAAAGTGTTCTTGTTGAATATCACTAGTATGCTTGGGAATCGCTGAGGGCTCTAAAAATCGATGCTGAATGACAAAGGGTGCCCCGACTTCTGATTTCCCCTGCGGCATGGGTGACCTCCCTCTTCATTCTAGTGATCCCACTTAAACACACACACACACACACACACACACACACACACACACTCTCTCTCTCTCTCTCTCTCTCTTCTCTCTCTCTTCTCTCTCTCTCTCTCTCTCTCTCGATAGTCTTACGTTGTATCTTAATAAGTGAAAGTTCATGGAGACTTGGATTCAGACTCCCAAACGGCACGTGGAGGTGACGGCAAATGGGACGAGCCCTACGGTCGCCAGTCGACAGGAGAGAAACCCAGGCCGTCCCGACACATCTCGCACGCCGAGTGGCTGCGTGACACCAGTAAAGAAGTACCTTCCCCACTTATTCCTATTGCACACGCAGTCCTAGTTGATTCACATAAACACGAGTGAGATGTGGAAGGAGACACTACACACACTCCACCCAAGATCCGGCAGGCAGAGAGGAGGAGACCGAGGCGCGGGCACTTTCTCCCCTCACGCACAGGACTTCGAAGGTCAAGGTTCGCCTCTATAATTCTCTTCCTTCCCCTTCCCATTCCTGCAATACGAGCGGGACCCTCTCAAAGTCGAAAATGAAACATTTCAGCCCAAACAGGGTGATGACCGCCCGGAGGAAGAGGAGCGGGGCGTTGGTCTCTTCCCCAGTCCTACCCAGCAGCGAGTCACCGCCCCTCCTCCTGTCACCTCCAGCCCTCTGCGCTCCGACTCTGGAAGAGTGACCTGGAGTTACCGCTGTCCGACCTGCCAAGCTCCCTTCCAGCCTAGGCGCAAGGAAGGGCTGATGCTCGCGCAGACAAATGCAGCAGACGTATCATCGACAAAGGTAATTGGATCCAGACGGTATGTGTGCAGATATAAAACAGCAGACATATATACACACCCCTTTAATTCGAATGGAAGCTAATTTCCAACACTTCTCTTTTCAACCGATACGATACCTCATTTCACACACTAATACTTATTTTCTTGCGCAGTGTGTAGTTATCTACGACCATTACATCTAACAGATAGGAGTGCAATGGCAAAACACTGCTATAAAAAGATTGTTTTCTCCTCACTAAAATTTAGTAAAAATTTGAAAAAAATGAGTAACGATCATAAAGGAGAAAATTTCTCGGAAGAAATTATTATCCCCTACAATTTCTAAAACACACCAACAGAAAATGAATACATTTTCAAATTGAAGATATGCGGGAACATTATTCCTTAATCTATCAAAACTTGATATTTAAAGTATTTCTAGCACAATGCTGTTATTTTCATTAAATGTCTACAAATTAAATCAATCTCAGGAATATGTCAGCGCAGTCAAAATAGTTTTGTAGTTTTGAAGAAAAAAGTTGAAAATCCCAAAACAAAACTAATATGCTGCTTCAAAGTAGAGATAAACAAATTATATGTTAATTGACAAAGAGTATTTCTAATTAAACAAAAAGGGCAAAGTTAAAAATAGGCCACTTATTTTATTCATAGACAGTCCTAATTACAGTATCTAGCTTCCAAAATATCATGCATATAATATTATAACTTCCATCAAACTTGGCTTTAATATTTATCTAATCTAAGATCACACAATGTTTTAATTTGGAGTTAGATAAACCTTGGAAATGAAAACAAATGAGGGAATTGGGTGATGGAAAACATCATAAACTGCTGAGTAAGGCTGGAATTTATTTCAATTGACATGCGAATGATTTTCATGTTGAAGGACTAGGAGAGAAAACCTCATTTTTTTAAACGATATTCTACACGCGTAACTCCGAAATAGGGTATAAGAGATAACCTGTTTGACGCAGGAAGCACGTGCTAAAATTCCCTTTTACGTTGAAACCAGGAGAAGTTAAGAGAGACACTGAGCTCCGCTGATACTTCAAACGCAAGCTGACACTTGTGCACATGGCCCTCGCCGGGCCCCAGGCGCCCCGGCCACCTGACCCAGGTGTCCCGCCCGCAGCCCGGCTGCATCAGCAGCCCGCTCACCTGCTCGCTTTCAGCGTTTTAAATTCTACTGCAGTTTATGGGCATCCGATCAAGCGAGTTACATGGCTTTAAATAAAACAACCCACGCCAAATGGAGAAATGGCTTTTAAATGTTCCTGCAAAGGAACACAGGATTAGGATCATATTAATCACGTAAACACAGGAAAATACAAGGAAAACGGCACAGCTGAACCCTTCCAGCACAAATACTCAGTTAGCCACATTATCTGATAAACGCAACATCATGCTATTCGGGTCAACAACAACAACAACAACAAAAACCCCACAAAAGTATCGAGAATTCTATCTGAAATACAGATTTAGGTCCATTACCAAAACTGACAAGCATTGTCCTTAGTACATAGTGTGCTCTGACAATTAATGAGAATATGAAGCCGCCAGTATTAATAAGGCATCTAAAAATTAAACATCCAGAACATAAAGACAAACATCAACATTTTGCAAATGTACGTTTAAAGTCATACAACACTCAGTCCTGTTCTTCAGCATCTTACAACACTCACTAAATGTTACTAACAAGTAACAAATAGTTAATATACATTGGGGAAAGACTTGCTCTTCCTCCTTCAGTAAAATGGGTGAAATGACTGGGGAAAAAAAGAAGTATAATAACAAACTAAAATAGCATTCCTTAATCAGTAAATATTGCCCAAAGAATTACAGGAAAGATTGTTTCGTGTCTGAAGAAAGAAATATCAGAGCAAATTCGTAGTAATGGGATGTTGGATATAAGAGAAAAGAAGATATTTCTTACATGTCTCAGCTTCTGGAATTAGATTCTGCTTCCAAAATAAAACAAACATTGGTTGTGGGTATGTGAAGAATTAAAGTTTTACTGAAGAAAATGTCATCTCAACAGTAAATTTATTCCCTAATAAACTGTACGTTCAGCCTGTCTTAACTAGAAAAGGGATTCTCAGATAAATTTACAGAGATAGCAACTTGTGAAAATCACACAATGAGTCAGTCAATCTTAGGCAAGCTATTCCAACAAAGAACTTGACATAGGAAGTGTACACTAAATGGTCCAGGGTATCTCGACGTGGTCAATTTTATTTTAAAGAAAACTTTAAAATAAAAGCATCATTTGGATATTTTTAATGAGACAGGGACAGCTAAAAATTCTTTTCCCCGATACAGTTCACAAACTCCCTCTTGTAGAAAACTCATAGATGGACCACAGAGTTTTCTCATACAGAAAGGAAAACATTCAACATTTGCTGACCTTTTTTATGATGGCAAGAAGTTAAACCACAAAGCAGAATCTTCAAAACATTAAACATTGTACCTGTACCTTCTATGTAAAAATGTTTGAACCATTCATGAGCCTGTGACGGCCTTTCTAGAGTAACTTCTTATGGGAAAGGAATTTTAAAGATGGGTCTTTCAAAATCTCCATTATTTTGTGATTTGTACTAAAAATGTTGAGTAATTAAAAAAAAAAAAAACTGTCACTTGCGTACTCAAAAACTTAGAAACCAAATTTTTAACCCATTCAAAATCTTCCAAAGGAAACCTATCAGGTTTTTAAACCATTTCTTAAAATGACAGAAATCTAATCCCTTCCAGTCAGGTACAAGGACAGACTATTAGGCACTAGCCAAATATCACCCAAAACCTCCTGAATAAAAGCTAGATGGTTTTAAAATCTTAGAATATGATTCAGGAATCACTGTTATTTGGATCTGCGTATCTTTATGAACCATCTCTGACAGCCATAAAGAGAACGTGTCAAGGAACTGACTGTGGAATCAGATTCATATTGCTGTCATGGAGAGCTTACCCAAGATTTCTTTTTTAAATAGTAAAACGTGTTACAGGCTGATGTTTAGAAAACACCTCTGTCATGTTGTAATTTGCACTGAAATGTGACCTAAAACACCTCTCAGATCTGTACACTCAAAATATGTACTTATATTAGGGGGGAGCTGAAAAAAAAAAAACTTCTGATTTATAGAGGTGAACAATAAAATGTTATAATTTATATAACAAATTTTGTTCTCCTTTACCTATCAAGAAGCCCACTGAAATAAAAATAAGCACAGCCAACACGCAGTATCCAATTTTTCACTGAAGAATTATAAAGTCAGAATTGACATGTCATCATGCCTGTGGAGAGTGATTGTCACAGTGATTGTCACAGTGATTGATGACATTTTCAGGAATGTAAGAGTCGTTGAATCTTTTGAGACAAGCTCTTCTTCGTTACAGGTAACCTGACATGTCTTTTAGTGGGCTGAGTGATAAGGGCAATCTAAATCTGCCAGTTCCGACATACCGTATTCCTCCTCAGAAACTGTCCTCCAGGAAGGCGGATGTAAGACATGTAAGTGGAGGTTTTAGGGTTTAGACTACTGAACGAGAGAAGAGGGCATGGTCTGTCTTCATTCAGATAGCTCTATATCCACGCTCCACACAAGGAGTTCAGGTGACTGCCGGGAGGTGATTACTGGTTTTTGTTTTTAACGCGCTGAATGCTGCGACTGAGATAGCAAGGCTCTGGTCTGAGAGCTCACACGGACACCTGAGGCAGACCTGCGGATTACATCTTATGACCCGGTAGCCAGGAAGAGACTGTCGTTAATGACTTTTTAAAAATATACCGAGAAACACAAGAGTTCATTATTACCATCACATTTTCCACGAAGAAAAGACATAGTAGAATACGTATACACTAATAATAGAATGCCACCAACTTAAATAAAAACAGACTACATACTCAAACACTCCGAATAAAAAATACATATGAAAAAGTTAGTGAGTCCTTCTAATTCAAACTTTAGAAATTTTAGGAAGCATTTAATGAGATAGTTTATAGATTTATTTAAATTAGAATAATAATGGCTTTTAACTTGTTAAATAAATATGAAGGCCATTCTCTGCTTTCAAAAGAATATTATAAATTTAATTGGGAAAATAAAGAAATGCAATTCCATCCTTAGCAAGGAAACACGTTTATGTTTTTTAAGATGCTGGAAGTAATTAGTTCTCTATTAATTCAAACATACATTATCTCAAAATAAACGAATCAGTACCTCAGCAAGAAAAAAACAGTTCTGCACTTCAGTGTACTTTCTGCTCTACAAGAGGACATCTCACCACCGACCTGACTGGGTGTGGGAGTTGGCTCCTTGTCAGGTAGTGTATTTTGGTGCTACTCGATTTTCAGAATAAAAATGTACTCTAAACTCACAACTGCCACAAAGCTGTTAAAAAACATTATGTAATTCAAGCAGGAAAAACAAAAATGTATAATAGATATTATGTCAAAGCAATGACTCACAATGAATAAGCATTTTAAGTGATTACAAAAAGCAGAAGTGATTAGTTTATTCCAACTACTAACTGCTTGGCTACCGACTCTGTTCACTATTCAGAATCTAGCAAAACCTGAGACGGACCACAGAGCAGAAAGATGCTGTGATAGATCTTAAAAGTTTCCTCTGAGAAACTACAGCGTTCGATGGCAAACTGAGTCTCTCCATTCTAAATTTCTCTGAAGCCAAGCCTGAATTGAGTCGGGCCACACTAAATCTGTTTTGGAAACGGCCTCTGTGATCCCTCCTCCGAGAAGGATGCGAAGAACTCAGAACTGAGCGCTGAAAACAAACGCCGAGAGTAGGAAGACTTCCTGCAAGGAACAAAAGTGTTAGAACAAACAAAGAGCACATGGGTGAAGTAAAGAGCCAGACAAGCAAACGAGCGAGGAGTCACTACACACGACACTGTATTAACAAATGCTCGTGTCCTGAAACTCGAATTATCACTCGACGTCCCTTCCCGCCATGGTCACGAGACGGCACCGCTTGCCAAGTCCGAAAGTTACGGACGCGACACTTCAAGCCAAACCAAACCCAGCTTGAATATTTTATCCGCAAAGTCAGAAACGGATCTAACTTTTCGGTTGGGAAGGCCTGAGTAGAGGAACCACCATGAGTTTCGCAAAGTGTCAGCCGGAAACAGACTCGAGAATTCCTTTTCTCAAATAGTATTTCTTGTACCATCACAGAAAGGCCGGGGGCCTGGGGAATGTGACACAGTTCAAGCTGATTCAGCTTTTATAGGAAATTCTTTCCATAAAATTAGTCTGAGCTTATCTTTCACGGATTCCTTTTCTTTCTTAAGTAAAAATCAATAAATAAAATAAGAGTGGCATCTTAAGAGTCAATGAAATGCGGGGAGAAGCCAGTCACGGTGCCCAGCGCCGGCAAGCGTAAGCCAAAGCGAACAGGACCCCTTCTCTCTCAGGCGCTTCCTTACCTGGAGAAAGGAACAGCACAAACACGTGGGAGGTGCCTGCAAGCGGGGGATGCGGGCGCGCCTGGCGCTGTGCCAGCTCACAGGACGGCGACCCTGCGGACCGAGAACACCGGAGGAGTCCCCGCGGTGAGGCAATGACCCCTGACCTGAGACAGGGACGAGAGCGAGGGGCGGCGAAAATCACCCGAAAAGCGGCCGGGGACGAGCCAGAGACGCGCCGGGGATGTAAACAGGGACTGGGTCCTCGGGCGTCTCCATCCTGCCCCTGGTTCGGCAGGAAACCAGAGGAGGATCGAAGCCCAGGAGCATCATTCAACTCGTGTCCGAAGAAACCGGGCTCCGGCTGGCTCACTGCGGAGGATCTTCATGAGCACGAGGCCCTTCACGAGACGACCGATTAGAACTGGGAGCGCGCAAGTTAGGGAACGGCCGACCAGGCCAGGGGAGTGAGCGCAGAGGAACCGGACACGAAGCCCAGCAGGGCTGGATGGCGAGTGGGGTGCACGTGTGAGGGACACGCAGCCAGGCAACCTGAGGTCCAGCTTCCCGCACGGATCACTGGACGGACGGGGGTGACAGTCACTAAAGTGACAAATGCTCACGGAAGCCCAGACTTGAGGGGAAACGATCAGACATCCCGAAAACGTGTGTGAGGTGTTCTCGGGCACACGCACTGATGCCCAAGCAGGCAGTTCAAGCCACAAGTCAGACTGCTGTCACTGAACTTGAATCATAAAGGTACAGTGCCCCCACCCCCCGCACGGCGGTGCGTTCTAACCCCGAAACTTGGATGTCCCGAACCCCACATACACACGGTATTGTTTCCTAGACTTACATACCTATACAATAAAGTTCCATTTGCAAATTAGGCAATTTCAGGAAGAAAAGTCGTTCTCGCCATAGATCTTAGCAACCTCAGCCTACAGTGTTTCTTCTTCCTTGTTAAGTAAGGAACTTTCGCCTCTTCGCTTAAACTGCTTTACGGTTCCCCTTTGGGCTATCCGAATGACTCTTGCGTTTTGGGGCCATTCGTTATCAAGTCAAATAAGGGTGACGTGAACACAAGCACTGTGACATCGTGACAGTCGACCTGATGACCAGATGGCTACCGAGTGACTGACAGGTGGAGACGCGGTTCAGAGGGATGCGCCACATCCCGGGGGGACGGAGCCGGATGGCACGAGACTTCATCGCAATACTCAGAAAGGCGCACATCTTGAAACTTATGAATTGTGTATTTCTGGGATCTTTTTCATTTAATGTTTTTGGACAGTTGACCGCGGGTGACTTAAAACCGCAGCACGTGAAGCCGGGATACATGAGGACACGTGAAGAACTGAGAGATAACGACCCAAGGACCCGGCCTTAGAAACGCCAACACATAAAATGAAGGCTGGGTAGTGAGAATGAGTCTGCAAACAGGCTAGGACCCAGACAGAAAGACCCAAGGAAAGGACGATAACGACTCACAGAACCGGGAGTGTGGGGAGAGAAAGCCATCAGCCCTGGGGAACGCCATGATGGCAGACGAGGTGAAAGGCCGAACATTTGACGTGGCGATAAGGTCACCGATGCCTTCGATACCACTATTTCGATAACGTTATTAAGAGGCAGAAACAAGACTGGAGTGGGTGGAGACACGAGCGGCCTCGGAGGAAACGGAGAACGCCAGGCGCTGTGTGCGTCTGGGGAGAAGGGGAAGACGTGGCTGCAGTTAGGTACAACTTTTCACTGGAGACGCTTTACCGTGTTTATGCGCAGATAAGGAGCATCCAGCGAAGGGCGAAGTTAACTACGAAAAGAAAGAAGGAATAAAAAACCCCTAAGACTTCTGAGAAAGCGGAGGGAGCATGACTTGTAGCATGGGTGGAAAGGCCGGGTGCCGAGAAGGGAAGGGTTATGTTTGGCGTCAGGACAGCGAAGTCTGTTTTGGTCAGGTCGGAAGTGAGGTATCTGTGCAGACAGGTGCATGTTACCAGAGGAAAGCGTATTCTGAGAATGACTTCACCGAACAGCAACTCTGGTACATTTATCCCGGGACCCGGCACGAGGGATGCTTTATATACATGTCCGCCCACCTGATGCTCGGAACCACCCTGTGAGGCATGCTTCCCAGCTCCTTCACAGAGGGAGAAACCGAGGCACAGAGAAGTCGAACAGCCCGAGGAGAGGGGCAGCACTGAGTATTCAAAAGCGAACGGTGACTCCAGGGCCAGCGCTCAGCCAGTGAGCCACCCCGCCTCCTGGCAGACTGTGACCACGGACTGATGGTTTATTGAGATGTTTAAGACCCTAAATCCGGGTCCGCTAGGATGAGGTTACATGGACCCCAAATTATCAAATAATAGAAACCTACTTATTTTATGGCTAAGCAGCCGAGGCACTAAGACTTCAGATAAACTGACCTCTGTAATCACTAGTTAACACTAGCGAGAAAGGATCCCAAAGATTTGGGTGTTTTGTTTTTTTTTTCTCTTTTAATCTTTGCTTATTCTCAGGACATCAACTGTCCAACATCACGAAAGTGGCAACACACCTGCCCTATTTATGTGTGGCTCTTCCTTACGAGATTTGGGCATCTCAAAGTCTGCCTACTCCTCACCGAAACATCTGTTCAGGGCCTACTATGCGGCGGCCACCCTGCCAGGTGCTAAAAAAAACAATATAAACAGAACAGACGTGATCCCAGGTCTCAAGAAATCAGGCAGTAAATACACAACACATGCTTTTAAAGTTAAAAAAAATTCCAGGAAGGAATCACTCTAATAGAGAGTGAAAGTCAGGTCGCAGATCTGGGTGTTTAAACGTGGTGACTGGGGACAGCGTTCCTAAAAGGGGCGTTTCCGTCCCTGGGAATACCCCAAGGCTGGGGGAAGTCGAATGATTTAGACGAAATAAAATGAGTCCAGGACAGGCTGCAGAGCGCGCCTAAGGCAAAGCTGGAGGAAAAGGCGGGGCTGGCGACTAGGGCCTCAGGGACAACACGGAATTTGGATTTTATTGTTTTTACAAAGGAACGCAATCGAGTATTAAGCAGGAAACCTGCAGGATTTTGCTTTATGCCTTAACGTTCATAACAAGTCACATCCTGTGAAGAACAGAGTCAAGAGGTGCAGCAAAACCAACAGCACTATTGTAACAGTTCGGGCAAGAGATGGTGGCCTGTCGGAGTAGAGGCCGGTAGCTGAGCAGAGGGAGCAGGGGCCGGTTTCAGGCTCAAGAGGAAAGGCTGGTCTTCGAAAAAGCAGCTAGGAAAATTCAACGGAGAAAGGATGATCTGATCAACAAATGGTGTTAGAACAGCTGGACACACACACACACACACACAAAACTGACCTTTCAAAAAAGCTACCTCGAAATGGATCAGAGACCTAGATGTAAAAGTCAAAACGGTAAAACTTCTAGAAGATATCACAGGAGAACAATCTCGGTGAGCCTGGGTTTGGCATGGGTTTTCACATCCAACACCAAAAGCATGATCCACGAACGAAAAAAACTGATGAAGTGGACCCTCGTTAAAATGGAAAACTTCTGCTCTACAAGCGACACTGTTAAGAGAATACGAAGATAAATATCTGTCAACTCTTACCTGGTTAAAAAAAAAATCTGATATCCAAGTATACAAAGAACTCTTAAAAAGAAAGGAAAACGGACGTTGATTTTAAAAGCAGGCAAAAGACCTGAACAGACACCTCGCCAAAGACGACATACAACGATGAAAACCAAGCATGTGAAAAGATGCTTCATTCTCTTACGTCATTAGGGAACCAACTGCAAACTAAAACAAGGAGATACCACCACGCACCTGTTGGAGTGGCTGCCGTCCAAAACGCCGACACCCCCAAGTCCTGGTGAGGATGCGCGGCAGCAGGAATTGACACTTACTACTGGCGATGATGCCACATGGCACCGCCCCCCCCGGAACTGGCTGGGGGTTCCCTGCGAAGCCAGCCCCAGGCTTCCCACCAGCTCCGCAACGGGGCCAAGCATTCTTCCAAACGAGGTGAAAACGTGTGTCCACAAATAAACCTACAGCCGTTTTATTCCTGAGAGCCAAACAGCAGAAGCAACCAAGATGTGCTTCGAAGCCGAATGGATAAACTGTGGTAGATCGACACAGGGATAAAAAGAAATGTGCTATCAAGCCACGAAAAGACCCGGAGGAACCTTACCTGCACACTGCCGGGCGAAGGGAACCGGAGCAAAAGGCTCCACGCTGTGTGATTCCAACCACGTGACATTCTGGGAAAGCCGCACGAGAGGCAGAAAACAGATCCGTGGTGGCCAGGGACAGGGGTGCTGAGGGGTGAACAGGGGGAGCACAGAGGGGTTTTAAGGGCAGTGACACTTTCCTGTAAAAGCATAATGACGGCTACCTGACATCACGCATTTAGCAAAACCCACGGAACTGTGTGATATCAAGAGTGAACTCTGGGGACAACTGGTTGAACCGAAACACGTAGCAAACTAATGCCAGATGCTAGTCAGGGAGACAAGAGAAGAGAGATCCGCGTGGAAACTCTCTCCGTACTTTCTGCTCCATTTTCCTGTAAACCTAAAACTGCTGAAAAAAATAAAATCTGAAAACAGACAACGGGCCTAGCGGATAATGAAGGGATTGTTCAGGGCAGGTGAAGAAGAGACGGCTCTCCTGGACACGTGTCATCAACTGAGATGAGGAAGACAAAGGGGAAAACAGTTCAGGGCTGGTTAGGTTCACTGTTTTTTAAAAAAATGACCCAGGGGATATCATTAAAACACTGGGGAGAGTTAACAAAGGGAAAGCGTCAAGCCGAGGACATGAATACAAGATCATCTGAGTGCGAAGGGGGAAGAGAAGGAAAAGGCTCAAGGACTGAGCACGGAATGACATTCCACAATCGGACGGAAGAGCAAGACCAGCAACAGCCACTGGAGGCCGAAGCCGTGAGGGAAACGGGCAGGCAGTCCAGACGGAGGGAGGCGTCTCAGGGGCAGGGGGTGTTCAACTGCTCCGAATTCTACGAACAGGCCAGTGAGAAGGGCCAAGCGAGTGCCCAAGCGGGTCTGGCCACGGGGAGCAGCTGGGTGACTTTGACGACGAGGGCAGTCAGAGCAGAACTGGAAGCGAGGGTAAACCTGGAGCAGACTGAACAGTAAGCCGCATGTGAGGAACTGTAACGACGTCAGTAGAGAATTCTTGGGCACAACAGAAGGGCGCAGAGATGAGGTAGCAGAGAGTAGGCACAGGGTCAAGGCGGTGCCCTTTTCTTCAGAGGACACAAAGCAGCATAATGAGATGCTGATGGGAACGGCCCCGTAAGGAGACACATCTGCTCGTAGAGAGAGAGACCACTGAGGCCACCGAGTCCTTGACAAGATACAAGAGAGAGATCCAGGCTCCAGAGGACAATGAAAGCAAAGATCTTCGAACGGAAGGGCACGGAGGCAGAAGCCTTTAGGATTGAAAACAGGAATTTCCCAAGCTTGGGAGACACATGACAGTTAGGGGGCAGACGCTCAAAAGGATTCAGTGAATCCAGTTAAACAGCGCTGACGTTTCAGGAGGCTCCCACTGCAGTAGTTATCACGCGTGAGTGCTGAGCCTCAAACGGAACGGAAGGCGAATTCGACATTTAAAAATGCACACTGACTTCTAGTGTCCAGTCCAACAAGTCGTCACTCCCATGCACACAATAATACTAATAATAAATAATAAAGCCAAACTACATTCAACAACTCTTCTTAAATCCATCAGAGAACCGAGGTCACGGGATCAGCTGCCACCCCAAAAACTGAAGAACCAGGCAAAAACCGAAAACCACACCTTGCCAGAAGCAAAATCCACCACTGGAGCTGGCAATGAGCAGGAGAACTTAAGAAGAGGAAGTTAAACAAATGGGATGATGTCAAACTAAAGTTTTTCACAGCAAAAGAGACCGTAGACTAAACAAAGACAACCTACCGAATGGGAGGAGATATTCACCAATGTGACATCGGATTAGGTGTTCATATCCAAAATATTTAAGGAAGTCATCAACACCAAAAAAAAAAAAAAAAAAATCCAATTAAAACACGGGCAGAGGACCTGAATAGCCACTTCTCCAAAGAAACATACGAATGGTCAACAGCCATATGAAAAGATGCTCAACATCACTAATCATCAGGGAAATGCAAATTAAAACCATAAGATATCACCTCACACCTATCAGAACAGCTATCATCAATACATCAACAAACAGCAAGTGTCGGCGAGGATGTGGAGAAAAGGGAGCCCTCGTGCGCTGCTGGTGGGACTGTGAACTGGTGCAGCCACTGTGGAAAACAGTAGGAGTTTCCTAAAGAAATTAAAGCTAGAACTAACGTGACCCAGCAATTCTACTTTGGAATATTTACCTGAAGACATCCAAAACACTAATTCAGAAAGACATATGCACCTCTGTTCACTGCAGCATCATCTACCACAGCCGAGGTACAGTGTCCATTGATAGGCAAATGGATAAAGAAGTGGCACATACACCATGGCATATTACTCAGCCGTGAAAAAAGAATGAAGTCTCACGATTTGCAACGGCATGACTGGATCTAAAGGGTAGTATACTAAGTGAAGTAAGTCAGACTGAGAAAGACAAAAACCATATGGTTTCACGTATATGTGGAATCCAAACAAACAAACAAATACACTAAAAACAGAAACACACAGAGAACAAATGATGGCTGTCAGATGGGAGGGAGTTTGGGGGGCCGGGTGATAAAGGTGGAGAAATTAAGAAGTGCAAACTGGTAGCTACGAAACAGTCACGAGGGTGCAGAGCATAGCAAACGCGCTCGGTAACACTGCAGCAACTTTGTGCGCCGTCGGGCGGATGCCGGCCTTGTTGGGGACTCACTTCACAAACCATGTAAATGTCTAACCAGTGTCATACACCTGAAACCAACATCTTATTGCATGTCAAGTGTGATTGACACTAAGTTTAAAAAAAAAAATGTAAAGGGGATGGACTAACTGCTAGAAATTCAGAGAGCCTAACCTTGAGATTAAAAGCTCCGGGGAAACCAACCTCACAGGCCTCTCCCACACTGCCGCGAGTTTCACCTCCAGAAGCACCGTTACGTTCCCGGGGTGAAAACCGAGGAAGATCCCCTCTGACTCTGGAAGCAGGAAAGGGAAAAGCGATCATTTTGAAATGTGCTCAGGACAAAGGACTGCCCTCCAGGAAAACTGCTAACCACCATGGATCAGACCAGATCGAGAAATGGAGATATCCAGATCAGGTCCTGTCTCCCCTTCCTGCCCCGCGGGCACCTGAGAAGGCGAAAGCCCACAGCACAGTCCACCCAGAGACTGAGACCCCATGACAGGGCCACAAACACTCCCCCGCGCCCTCCGCACCTCACCACACCAACAAGGAACGACGGCTGAAGAGTAGCAAGGCTCAGATCCCGTTTAGGAAGGGGTCTCTACGGAGTCTCAAAGATAACGGAGTAGGCCAAAAAAGGAAGACAGACACTGGAAAAAATTTTAGCCTCTAACACATAAAGCTACACAGTACACAGTACACAGTTCATCTGGCCAGATGAACATAAAACCTCACGTACAGGCCTCTCTGCCTAAGTTCCGTGCACCTAACATACGTGTCCAGCGTTTAACAAAAAATTACAAGCATGCTAAAAAGCAAAAAAAAATTACATAATCAGAACCAAATTCAGATAGGGCAGAAATTTGAGAATGGTGAGACCAACAATTTCCAATAACTGCTTATATGCTAAGCTCTAACGGAAAAAGTGGGTACCATGCAAGAACAAAGGGGGAATGCAAGCAGATAGATAAAAACTCTTACGGAAGAATCCAAAGGAAATGCTACAAGTCAAAAAAAAAAAAGTAACAGAAATGAAGAATGTATTTCATGGTTTCGCGAGTAGACAGAAGAACACTGTCTAAAAAAGAACCTGTGAGCTAAAAGATACGTCAATAGATACGTCAATGAACTGCAGTAAGAGGGGTAGAATATCCAAAACCATGGGACAATTTTAAAAGACGTAACATATGCATATGGGAATACCAGAGGAGAGAAAGGAACAGAATATTGAAGAAATAATGACTGAGAATTTCCCAAAGTTTATTAGCAGATACCAAACTACAGATCCAGGAATCCCAGGGCACATGAAGCAGAATAAATACCAAAATATTCGCATTTAGATTTATCATGTTCAAACTGCAGAAAATCCAAGACAAAGTCTTGAAAGAAGTCAGAGGTAGGAGTAGGAAAGGGAAAACCTGACCTATAAAGGAATAAGGATAAGAATTACATCAGACATTTCTTCAAAGGCCATGCAAGAAAGAAGAGAGTGAAGTGAAATATTTAAAGCACTGAAAGAAAAACTACCAATCTAGAATCTTGTGTCCAGCAAAATTATCCTTCCAAAGTGAAAGATTAAAAATTTCTCCAACAAAAACTGAGGGAACTCGCCATAGCACACCTGTCTTGAAAGCAATGCTAAAATAAGTTCTCCCGAGAAAAGGTCTGCAGAATTTCCTTCTGAAAGAGCATCAGAAAAAATAATAATAAGAGAAAGCAAAACAAAACCTTTGAATTTTAAAATTCTACATTGATCTAACACAGCTTGTTCAAAATGACAACGACGATGTATTCGATGATTACAGCTTATGAAAGAGGTCACAACATTACCAGGGATGGGAGGTGGTGGTAGGAATCCTGTTTTAAGGTACCTGCACAACCCATGAAGCAGTATCGCGGTTATTTGAAGACGGACTCATTGCAAATGTATATTGCAAACTAGAGAAGCAACTAAAAAAATATTTTAGAAGTAAAACCGATATGCTAAAAAGAGGAAATGGAATTACATATACTACTCAATATCAGAGAAGACAGTAAAAGAGTGGAAGGCAAAATAGATTTTTAAAGTACAAGAGCAATGAACAGACAAGTTACAAGATACATATTAATCCAACTATAGCCATAATCACTTTAAATGTAAATAGATGAAATAAATCAAAAAAGAGACAATTAGAATAGGTAAAAAGCAAGACTCGACTATATGTTATCTATAAGAAACCCATTTTAAATATAAATATACAGGTAGTTTAAAAGTGAAAGGATAGAGAAAGATATACCATGATAACACTAATCAAAAGAAAGCTAGGAGAGCGACATTAATTTCAGGAAAAGCAGACTTCAGAACAAGGGAAAAATATCAGAT
Organism: Eonycteris spelaea; assembly: GCA_003508835.1. Classification (NCBI taxonomy): domain Eukaryota; kingdom Metazoa; phylum Chordata; class Mammalia; order Chiroptera; family Pteropodidae; genus Eonycteris; species Eonycteris spelaea. The sequence continues at coordinate 4,184,251 of PUFA01000002.1, read as the reverse complement.
AAAGAGATGCATTACATAATGATGAAAAGATCAATTCTCCACAAAAACATAACAATCCGTAACATGTATCTGCCTAATGATGTAGTGTCAGAAGCCGATGAAGTTGATGAGAAGCTGACGAATCCGCTATCCCACTCGAAGACTTTAACAATGCTGCTTCGGTGACTGATGACAGAGCCACCAGGCAGGAAATCAACAAGGACATTCCCGCCCTGTGCGACACTATCAATCACCTGGATCTGACTGACATCTAAACGATATTTCATCCAATAATGCCACACGCACCTCAAGCACTCACAGGATACTGAACAAGACTAAGAGCCGTAAAACACATAACAAAAAAATTTAAAACAACAGAAATCGTGCTAAGTATGCTCTCAGATCACAACAGAATTAAACTAAAAATCAATAAGTTACCAAATATTTACAGACAGATGGAAGACCCCAAAATACTTGGAGATTAAACGACACACTTCTAAAAAAACACATTCTAGGAAAAAAAAGTTTCAAGAGAAGTTTTTAAAATTTTCAACCTAAAAGAAAATGAAAATAAAACTTATCAAAATCCTGGGATGCTGTAAAAATAGTGCTTAGGAAGAAGAGCATAAGGCAAGCAGAAGAAAAGAAGTAAGAATCAGAGCAGAACCCAGTGAAACTGAAACAGGAAAATAGAGAAAATCGACAAAACCAAAATCTCGCTATTTTATCGACAAACTTGATAAAGCTCTAGCCAGTCCAACAGATAAAAGAAACAAGAAGCAAATGACATAAGCACAAGAGGGCCATCGCGACTGATCCCGTGGACAGTAACAGGAAAATGAAGAATATTAGCAACAACTATCCCCACAAATTTAATATCTTAGATGAAACAGAACAATTCCTTAAAAGATACAATCTACCAAAATCCACACAAGAAACGAGCTGAATAGGCTTATAGCTATTCAACGAACTGAATCAACAATGACCTTCCCAAATGGAAGACACCAAGACCAGATAGTTCCACCAAATATTTCATGATATTATGAATTCTACCAATATTTAATAAATTCTATCACATATTTAATGAAATGGTATTCATTCTCTATAATCTCTTTCAGAAAATGGAAACACAGGGAATAATTCTTGCCTCATTCAGAGGCCAGCCTAGTAATCAAAATCTGACAAAGACATTACGAGAAAATTAAAGACACTCTCAAAATATTTTATATAAAAATCCTTGACAAAATATTAACAAATCAAATCCAACAATATGTAAAAAGATTATGTACCATGACCAAGTTCAATTTATTCCATATATGCAAGGCTAATTCAATATTCAAAAATCGACTCATGTAATCCATCACAACGGGCCAAAAAAAAATCATATTAATCATATCAATAGATCAGAAAAAGCATTTGACAAAAGCCAATGTCAATTCACGATTTAAAAACATAAAAAGACTGAGAAAACTACAATCGAAGGGGAAATTCCTCAAGAGGATAAAGAGTATTTTACTTGCAAACCCCTAAAAAGCCAAGAAAAAATTCCTACAACTCACAAGCAACTGTAGCATGGCTGCAAGATACGGGTGACATCAGCTGGTTTCCTACATACCAGCAACGAACAGCTGGACTTCGGAATTTAAAACATACCATTACATTAGCACCAAAACTATTTCTCTAACAAAATACGGACAACATTTATAGGAGGAAAATATTGTGACATGCTGATGAAAAAAAAAAAAAAGGCCTAAATAAATGGAGAGAGAGTCCACGTTCACAGACAGACTAAATATTGTTAAGTGTCGGTTCTTCCCAAATTGATCTTTAGATCCAAGGCAGCCCCAGTCGAAGCCCCAGCAAGGCATTTTGTGGATACGGATGAAGTGACTCTGAAGTCTATGTGATGAGGCAAAAGACCGGAATAGCCAGCACCATACTGAGGAACGTCAGAGGGCTGACACCACCCGACTTCGAGGCTCACCAGAAGCTAGTGTTTGAGACAGCGTGGTCTTGTCGAAAGCACAGAGGCCAATGGAATGGAGTAACAGGCCCAGAAACAGACCCCTAAGGATGGAGTCAGGTGATCTTCCAAAAAGCAGCAGCAAAGAAGATTCAAGAGAGAAAGAACGGTCTTTTCAACAAATGGTGTCAGAACTGGACACACACACACACACACACACACACACACACACACACACACACACACACGCAAATTCACCTTTCAAAAAAGCTAACCCAAGATGGATCACAGACCTAGATGTGAAAGCCCAAACAGTAAAACTTCCAGAAAAAACACAGGAGAAAATCCAGGTGGACCTGGGTGTGGTGACGAGTTTTCAGATATGACACCAAAAGCATGATCCATTAAAGAAAAAACTGACGAAGTCGACGTGATGAAAATTTAAACTTTATGCTCTGTGAGAGACACTGTTAGGAAAAGGAAAAGACGAGCCACAGATTCGCAGAACACGTATCTGGTAAAAGACTGATATCCGAAACGGACAAAGAACTCTTTGTAAAAACTCACCAAGAAGAAAATAAACCACCGATCTTAAAAGCTGGCCAAGGAGCCGACACCTTGCCAAAGACAATATACAAAAAGACACTGTACGTTGCTAAGTGAAAGAAGCCAGCCTGAAAGGTTACATAGTCAAGCGCTTAACATCTTGGAAAAGGCAAGATGTTCGAGACAGAAAACGGCTCGTGGTTGCCAGGGGTGGGGAGTGAGGGGTGGACAGGTGGAGCAGGAGCTACGCGTAGGTCAGTGAACTACTCTGTATGACGCTAGACAGTGATATGACACTCTCTACTCGGCAAAAAACCCGGCACTGTATGACGTGCCATGTACCCTAATGTAAACTGTGGACTTCAATCAACAGTGATGCTATCAGTATTCGTTCATTAATTATAGCACGTGCAGCACAGAGAAGCAAGATGTGAATAACAGAGCAAGGTGTGGGAGGGGACACTGGGTATCCATGGGGGTGGGTGACCTCTCTGTACTTTCTGGTCACTTTCTTGGTAAAACTAGAACTCTTTTCCATTAAAAAAAAAAAAAGCCAACTAGGAAACGCACACTAAATATCCCTTTTATCTACTTTAAACACGGGGGCTCTACGTGACACTTTCCTGAGAATATGCATTCTTTTGGACAAAGATGTTTAGCGTCCACAGCAGTGCAACAGATTTAGATTTTGACAGACGGTCCTTCAAACTGCCTACTGATTATGTGCCGTTGGGTGGATTTTGCACCGAGCTTCAGTATCTTCATATGTAAAATGAAAGTTACCTAGCCCACAGGTGAGCTGGATTCATTTACATAAAGCACCTAGCCAGAGGTGCACAGAGTCGGCATGTAAATGTTTGTCCCTTCCTTTCTCCCTCATTTACCTGAAATTCTAATTCAGGTCACCCTACACCTCAAATATGTGCTTCTCCAACAAAGGTACTTGTACCCTAAGAGGTCCACACGACCACCAAATAAACACTTTGTGTCTTCTTGGAGCTCTCGATTTAAAATTTGGGAGAGAAAAGTTAAATGTTTAACTGGTAATTGAGATGCTGTCCTAACAAAACCACGTTGCTCTGTCTTAAGGGGCAGCGAAAGGCCGCCTCACATCGCAACTCGGCCCACCTCCTAGGCCTGCACGGCCACTTCGTCACCTTCGGCCACTCGGTACAGATGCCACACTGTTCCACCAAAGCACTGCCTTTCACTTCTGCTTTTAATTACGTCACTAAACACCAGTTCAGTGTCTTCTCAATGTCAGTCGTGGGTCAACAGTTTAGCTCTAATGGGCCCAGTTACCCTTAAATGAGCGAGGACAACCTGAAAAAAATGTCATGTTACATTACGAAGTCATTTACAATGGGATTTATAGTTCTCCGAATCAGAATTAAGCAAATAAAAAAATAACTGAAATGGAGATTGTATTTTTTACTGTGACTCCTCAAGGTCTGAGCTATTATGGTGAGTCAGTTTCTTTCTTTCCCACTGAACTATGAACATTAGTCTTTGCAGAAACACAGTGCTAGCCTCATTTTCAGGGGGGGACGAACTGCGTCTTATGTAACTTTTTTACTCAAGAGAATCTGGCCGTGGATAAAATTAAGCACCACAGCGGATGAAAACGTCAGGACAAACGACGTGGCCCGGGCCTTCCGGAGCCACACCCAGGCCGGGCACTGGCCTCGGCTGCCCTGGCCTCTGGCGTCACGCACTGACGCAAACATTAATGTGATAAACTAAGCATATTCCGGGCAGCCCTTCGAAGCTTTCAAAGATCTCGCAACCATGCTACAGGAGCCAGAACATGGAGGTGCTTAATTTGTAGGGGGAAAAACTGGCTCGGAATAGAACAGCCTCTTAAAATTAATGAAAGCTGTCGGATTTGAAGAAAATCGGACTTGCAGATAACACACAGGAAGTACAGGTCTCTGAACTTGCAGTCACGAGACTTGTGTGATATTAGGAATATGTGATATTCCTGGCTACCAGGTATCTATAGGGGTCCCAAACCCTCAGGCCGCGGACCGGCGCTGGTCCATGGCCTGTTAGGAGCCAGGATGCCCAGCAGGAAGTGAGCGGCGGGCGAGGAGCGAAGCTCCATCTGCGTCTGCAGCCGCCCCAGCGCCAGCATCATCAGCTCCGCCTCAGCCCCTCAGACACTAGATTCTCAGAGGATCCCTGGTCCCTGGTGCCACCAAGGTTGGGGACTGCTGCTCTAGTATATAAAATGAGGATGCTAAACTATTTAGAGCATTTCGAATTTTCAAATTAAAAATGATGTAGAAGCAAATTCTGGACCAACTTCGTAACATCAGAGCATCCTGAACACTGCATCGGCTACGTCACATAGCGAGCTGTCTCACGATTTCATACCAACATTATCGTTTCCTCCCCAAGAAGGTGAACGTGGGCCAGAGAGCAGACTGCTTTAAGGAGAAGCCAAAGGTCCACGTGCTGCGGCTCTCATGAAGAGTTAAAAGACAGGGTGGAAGATCACTGTTTTCTATGCTGCCATCTATTGAGTGAATTGTAGTAATTTCAATCTAGAAAAAAACTAATCATTTTTTAGTTTATCTGTATTGAATATTGTACCTTCCTGTTTGTAGATAACACTATGACTATTATGCTAAACTGAACTTCTTAAAAAATAAGTGTAACTTTCTTCTCTGATTTGATATACTAGCTAACAATATTATTTCTTAATCCATAATATAACAGTTACGGTGTAAGTGAACGTGTATAAAACGTAAAATTTTCAAACCAAAGTAAAAATTACTCAGCACAGCTTAACTGTGCTGAGTAAGAAAACTTAACTGTTTTCTAAGTTCTAGGTATCACTTAATAAAAACAGGCGTTCACAGCAAAAATGAAGCCAGGCAATAATGTCCCAGGCAAAGTACATTTTAATAGTGCTCAGAGCCTAAGAAATACTCAATTAAATATGGCTCATAAACACTAAGAAAGCAAGGGTAAGGAGAGGCCTTGGAAGAGAGGTCGTCAAGTACAAAAAGGTTACGATGTCCACAGATATGTTTCTAAACGTATCCCAAAGTCACACAGAATCAAACCTGTGGTTGATCCAGTTCCTCTTCTCTGGGAGAGATTTTTAAGAAAACTATTCTCCTCATGCTCCACCTGTCTGAAACTCTCAGGTGATCTGATGCAGCTCCTTTAGCAACAGATACACACGGGAAACACTGTGAACAATGTCCTCCCTGCGCCACGCCTTACCTCTCGAGGAGAGATCCCTCGTCACAAGTCCTGAAAACTCCGGTGCACGTCAAAGGTCCCTAACGTTTCTACTGCAGTAATGTAATTACCTTAGATGTACATGTGAGTGGAAAAAACCTTTACAGCATCTCTGTGCTTATTTTTGGAAACGCAAATCTTTCACATTTTAGGACTAAATTAAAATGAAGTCGTTTTAATAGGAAATAAAAATACCTGAATAAAAAGCAAGAAATTGCTTAGGATATCTAAGCGCTGACATTCTGTTCGACTGTTTCAAGGTAAGCAGTCAAAATAAGAGCTGTCCACAAAGATCTTTACAATAATCTATACGTCACATTGCTTATGTGACTTTTTTTAAAACAGAAGCTATTTTTTAAAAAACCTGTTTCCTCACTAAAGAACACAATTTATACCAGTTAATCCAATCGATGATGAAACAATAGCATACATTCTTACACCTCAAAGATATAAAGGTAAGCCTTTCACATTCTATAATATTTTTATTGTAAAGCTATCGATGGTGTCGGGGAAGAGTTCAGATAGTAAAAATTAATTGAATTATTTAAAACTCTTATTTTCCCATTATTTTTAAACACGTTCGAAGCTTCTGGTGCAGGGTTTTTATTTAACCCCTACACTCTACCCTTTAAACACGTGTAGTTAAGGATTATCAAATTTCTTGTATTCAAGTAAAATATAGCCTACATTGAGATATGTCTATAACCCTTTTAATAGCTTTCATTCTAAAAACAAAATTTTACCACAGAATCCTGACTCATCTTTTCCAAACTTACCAGACTAATAACACCATGAGTTTTAGCTTCTTTCCCATTCCCTCCCCGCAAAATACAGTAACTATTCTAATTTATAATTTCCCTTTTTATTCAGAGTATAATTTCTTTGAGGAGCCAAATCATTTCATTTTAATCCACAAGATGTCATTAATTCAACTTTTAATCCTTGCCTAGGACCCCACCGTAATGTTCATTTTTAATCTTTGGAGTCTACTTCTTAAATAAGTTTTCTTCAAATTAAAAGGGAAATCCTCTTGCTTCTAGCAGACTCTGCACAGAAGAAGTAAGTTGTTCTGGTGGCTTTCCTTAAGTTTAGGTGGCCAGAAAGACCAGAGTCATTAAAGCCAGACTTTGTCTTTCTCCGTGTTGTCCTGACACTTCACCTTCCACAAAGATCTGCTCAAGCAGGACACTAAACTAGAACACACCTCTCTCCCCTGTTGACGGCCCCTATAGATTAGGCCGTCTCCAGTCAGTCATTGTTTCCAGATGTGTTTCTGAGTACAGGAACTATTATTTGCATGCTAGTTGGTGAGGGGTTATACTTTGATCAATTTGCTTTAAAATATTTGGCCATATTACTCCTATGATTTATAATTTTAACTCAAGAGTTTTAATGGTGCGCAAAATTGACATACAAAAGTAGCATCTAAAAAGAATCGATTCTGGAAACAAAGCTAAGCTGAAGCTAATCAGGAAAATGCAAAAATTGATTAAACAGATCATCTATTTCATAAATTTGGCCCTGGGTGACCCAATAAAGAATCATTCTAACAGTTTAGAATAAAATACACTTAAAAATACTGTTGTAGTTTTCATTTTCTACTCCTGAAACAAAAATAAGCCATTTATCAGTAAGTGCATTTTTTATGGAGAAAATATTTATTAGTTTTCAAATGATCACATAATACAAATATTACAGTCATTCTAGAAAAAAATAGCTTATATTAATATTCATAAAATAAACACTGAAAAATATAGAATTGCATATTGTGACAAAATATTTAAAAATCTGCAAGGAAAATGTATCAAAATAAAAGTTTAAATAAACAAATCCGTTCACATTAATACACAAAAAGTTTCACTTTTAAATAGCTTTTAGTGGCATGACGTGACCAGAAATGCACTTATATTTCTTTTGCAAACTTTAAGGAACAGAGCTAAAATTTAATCAAAGCATGAGATTAAGAGATTAAATCACTTTTCATCTTTCAAAACTGAAACAAAAGGCTAACAATCTCACAGGCCATTAAAGGGTTTTGCTCTGTGCTTCAAAGAGTTCGACTAACTGAAATTCCACACAGATTTCACTTTCAATTCCCCGGGTTCTTTCTGAAATGCTGAGTAGGTTTTTTAAAATTTATATGTCATTGTAAAAACTCTTATTAACATTTAACAAAACTGAATCAAGCATAAAAAGCTGTAACTGATTATGAAAACTCAGAGCTCTCTAAAAAATTTTAGTTTAAACTGATTATTTTAAAGTTACTTTTAAGTACTAAACATATAAAAATATACTTATAATTAACGAGGATAAAACTGGTCTAACAGCCAAGAAAGACTAACGGCCAGGTTATAACTTAGCAAATGTGTTTTCTGAAACATTTTAGATGCTTCCATATTAATAATTCTAGAAGTTCTATTATTAAAATTTATACCAAATAACTGGCAGCATCAGATAACTTTTAAAAACGTCTTTAACACCTTTGATTGACCAGTTAATAGATACAAAAAATAGAACAACTTTGGTAGCTATTACCATCTTCATAATTCAGTAACTATGTGCGACACCTGTTCACATCTCCTGCCCTTGCTCTGTAAAATGCCTCTCAGTGCAGACAATACCTCACGGTTAACAGGTGTGTCCTACTTCAGAAGAAGGAACGAGCTACTTTCATCTCAAAGATGTCTCTTCTGCTTCTGTGCTAGCATCTTTGTTGATCTGACAAATAAAAATAAGGCTCAAGACCAGAAAAAGGCAAGTAAAAGGGTGGGTCTGATTTTAAAAGTAATTTGGGAATAATTAAGAAGTTCACCTTTATCTTTAGTTCCTTCCTGTCAGGCAACCAAAAACGATTTCATTAAGTTTTTTTGGCTCTCCTATACTACTTAAAGAAGTCTGCCTGCTTGATTAAGGTGATTCTCAGTCCCACGAATCTTTTCAGTGAGACAGATACAGAGCTGCTTTTAAGAGAAAGGGGTCTCTCGTGCTTCCTCTGTTTCAGTCTTCTGAATAGAAAGGAATACTTTCACGGCCATGTAAAATTCCAAACTGAAAAAATTATTTCATTATTTGAGCCTTTCTGTTTCCAACCAAGAGTATACCACAGTAAATCTTAAAGTTTGTAAGTGACAAGATCAGGTGTCTCTCTCTCATCCTTGTGTCTTCTAGACATAGTGCATGGCTCCGTTCACCACTGCCTTCCAACTGCTGGTTGCTGCGTGTGAGTTATCATCCATGAAGGCTCTGCTAGAAGAGTTCCTTTTGCTGAAGAAGCATGGTGTTTACCAGTTGAAAGAAATCTGGGCAATTAGAGAACAAATAAACCGTCTCCCATTATCAAGATACCTGGAGTCACAGAAGGGATCCACCAAGGAAAAATGAAAACTTGCCAAAGCCACCAAGTTCACATTCTGCCACCACAGAGGCTAAGAGCTTCCTGGGATCGAATCCTGCCCCTGGCATCAAAGACACTAAGGGAAAACCATCTTAATGCCAAGGGGAAATCTAGGACAAGGCTCTCTGGCCACAAATAACATTGTTCCTAGGGACTAGAAAACTACAGGTGAGGGTATTCATCATCGCTTTCAGGGGTACTGTATCCTGAAACTTATATTAGGCCACATATATCTTATTAAAGAATGAAGCCTAGATTTGACAGTAAAATCATAACAAGTAGTATCATTGCAACTTCCAAAGATCTAATTAATACAAAGTCCTACAGTCTGAGGTAGGAAAAAGACCCAAACTTTCTCACTAACAGGGTAGGAGAACACCTGGACATCACACTGTAAGTTAGCAGAGTTCAGACGTGCAGCTTGCCCGGAGATGAAATACAGACACGTCTTCATTGCTGGAATTTAAGAGAGCACTTGGAAGCCCGCTAGTACTGTTAAAGTACAATGGGCAAACATTCTCTGTTTAAAAACCTGTGGACTACACAGGTATTCACCAAATCAAGTGCCCCAAATTGTCCACTGCTTTAATTATCTGGAGAGATAAAGAAAGTTTAGGTCTCTTTTTCGCAGGGGCACTAACCAGTCAGCATTCTGAGAAAAACAGACAGGTTGCAGCCCCACTTGGTTCTAGTATGAGCCCAAGGAGTTCACCGGCAGAACTGAACGGGCAATGGGAGGACACTCCGACCTATAAATAAACCCAAGTAAATAATGGAAAGCACCCACTTGTTGCTTATCCTTTCCCACTCTCTCCAGAAGCTGGGTATCCTGCCTCCAAGCGTTCAGTGGAGGAAGTGGACCCCTGACGTCAAAAGCTCTCCGTGGTCTTGGCTGAATCTGTGGCTCCTTGCACCTCTGGTAGGAGAGAAGCACTGGAATAGAGAGCTGAATATAGGTTTAAGAAAAAATTCTTATTAAGAAATTACATTCTCTGGTCATCTGAGTTTGCAATGACTTACTGTCAGGATAAAAGGAAGCTACCTTTGGGCATACTTTCTTTAGCGCCTTCTTAATTCAATTTTAGAAACGTGTCCCACAAACGATTAATAATAACTCAGTAAGTATTCAGAAGGGGCCTCTCTTGGGCTAAGTCATAACATGCTCTGTGACACACCGCTCAACTTCAAGTGGTGAAGACCAAATCGAAAACGACAAATTATGACTGGAAACAAGATCACAGTGGTCTTAAAGGGCCAGGGGAAGGGCACTCGACCTCAGATATGTCAGAGGAGGAGTTCCAGTGATTCTTCTGTCAAAGAGAAGACGGATTGAAAAGTAGAAACAGAATAATCGAGCATGTTAACAGGAATACTACTAAATCTTGGGAATTGTCTAAAAAGCTGAATTTGTTCTCTGTTTTTAAGTCTTCGGTAATTTAAAGAATTGATCAGACTACAGTCCCATTTTATAGCAATACAAAACTCAACCTAAATTTTCTCAAGCTATGGCTACGTCACTGGAAAAGATTTATTCTTCGAGCACTCAGCTTTAAAAGGAGGAGGGCAGAATAGTTTGCATAGGCAAAACAGACTAAAAGTCTTTTTAAAACGTATGATCATTTGGTTTTGGGTCAAGAAGGACCAGGAAATAATCATTAATGGCTATAACACAGAGATTAAAGCAGTAAGATATACCCAAATAACAGATGATGATAAAGATACTAGAAATAGTTTGTATTACAGGTAAGTAAGAGAAAGAAGCTCAAAGCACATAGCATCTGATCAAGGAAAAGCTGAAAGCAGAGTAAGACAGGCAGACATGTATTTAAAGCTATAGGGACTGCGGGATAAAGCTGAACAGTGGGAAACAGGTCAGTTTTACTTTGTGGTGCAGAGTGACACATCCCTATTAAATTTCAGATCTTATTCTCAATAGGAAGGTGCTGCACATTCATGCTGTATGGAACATAACGGTCGCACCATCCTACATTATAATGGGGGATAATTAAGAAAAAAAAACACCGTCAAGTAATCTCTCTCTCGCAACTGGTTGTCACAAGGGTTCCTTACCTGTGAGTGGGACGAGAGGGTTCTGTTCTCTTGTTCGCTACCAACCAATCAACAAAGGCTACAGTCTCAGCACTAAGAAGGCCACCCAAAGGTAATGTTTTAGTGCCTTCGCTCCCTCCTGGCTCTGCCGGCCAGTGCGGAAATATACCAAGAGCTGAAAAGGAACGGTTATTCCATTACCTAACAACATTTAGACTGAAATTCTTTTAAAGCCTAAAGATGAAAGATTGAGTTCACACTTCTGTTTGAGGAACATAGTCAATTCTGGACCAGTGAGAAATGAAAATACTTTGAACAAAGATAACCTACAAATGTAACCATGAAATCTATAATTTCCAAAAATTCAAGCAAGCGAGAAATGACAAAAGAAATCTAAAAGAAGCCAAGGGGTGAAACTACCATCCAGCAAGAGGCATCAAATAAATACCCACGGAAAGGCTCCATGCGCCTGCATGCCAGCTGTTGGTTGGTTGGTTTTTTTCATTTTAAGCTTTCAATAGATTTTAAGTCCTGAAGTCTTTTAGTTGTGAAAAGACCACATTTTTGAGCAGCAGCTTTAAATCGTATTTTACAGTATAATCACGTTGAGAAGTTATGAGGGATGACGAGAGAAAAAAAAAGATCTGAATACTGAGTATCTCAAGAAACGCGATCTAATCAGGTAGTTTCAAGAACCCAAAAATCCCAAACAGATTAACAAAGTTGTCCCCAGCTGGAGTTCCTGGGGCGAGGCGGGGTCTTGAACAGGTGAGAAAGGCTTCACACTGACACACCCAGGCTCTGATCTGTGTTTTCATCACATCTACACACAGCAAGCAGGGGCTACAGAAGTGCTTTTAAAATTAACAATCATCCTCTAGTCTTTTCCAATCAATTTCCTGGACGAATCATTCCTTTTCATGTCTAATATTACAATATAAACCACGAAAATTATTAAGGGTTTCCCAATTAATGAGATCTAAGTAAAACTTAGCTATTTTAAGATACAGTTAAAAATATACTCAGAAACTATAACGAAAATATAATTTTCCAAATTTCCCAGTTTTCCTTCGTTTCTTGAATACTAATCAGTAATAACACTATATCTGATTGAAAACAGGCAAAAAAGGAGTGTTCCACTTTGGACCAAGAAATCCATCTGGTCATTTTTTTGTTAAGTTTACAGGCATCTTCATTTTGAAAATACCATCTCCTGTCTTCCTGTCTCGCCCAGACTGATATTGGGCTAAGTTTCCAATTTCTCCTTCCGTAGGAGCTACTGACTCTTGATTTTCACATCCCACAGAATATATATATTAAAAATACAACAAACTTAGATTTTAAAAAAATGTCCTCAGATGAGGTAATAGGGCAGATGAGCTGGCTAGAGAAGCAAGACCACTTATAAACTTCTCCCAAGTCACACTACTTTCAGGGTATAACTTCTTTAATTTGCCTGAAGTACCGAACCTTGTGGATTCAACATTTTCATAGTCAAAACTGAATAAACCAACACATTTCCCTAACCAGAAGTTATTCTGAATCACTGAGGAGGGCTGTTCTCTCTCCTGCGTCAGGAGGTAGTAACATGTGAAGACTGGGGATTTCACCTTGCACCAGTGACAAAGGAAGTTACAAAGGCACTTTTAAAATGAGGCCGTTATTCAAGCACGAAGGTGCAGCCTTTGTGAGACTGTTGACGAGGCTCGGAAGAATGACACCATAGGACCTTACCTAATTCTATTTTAATAGACAGCACTCCTCCATGTGACGCTCCAAGAGAAAAAATAATAATAAGTACCCCACTGCCAGACTGCACCGGAGAACAAGTCCCACGCCGACGCCGAGGAGTCGGGATGCTGAAGCACCACAGGACCGCGCGTGCTCCCGGTCGGCAAAATCACTTTAACGTTCCCCATCAATACATTCCTGAAGAGTCTAACTGAAAATCTAGTTACACTCAAAACAGAAGCCATCAGTCTAAGTATGTTATATATAAACACCGCTCCGAGAAATTCTCCTGAAAGAAAAGTACAAAGCAGACTATTTGCTGTATTTGTTTTCAATACTAAACTACGAAATGAACATATACTGCTCATTTGCTTTAAGCATTTCTAATACTGAAGAAAGAGGGAATGCTACATCTCATCATTTTAAGCAACGAAATAGAAAGTAATACATTTTTACAGGGACTATGATTTCTATTCACGTGTATTATAACTAACTGATCTGCAGTTGACTGAACTTATATATTACTCATTAAAAAAGATATTCTACACTAAATTGGAAGCATGATGTAATATCTTTTTCCAATTTATCACTCATTTGTTATAAGTCATATCTATAAAGAAAAAAATTTCTCATGAATCAAGAAAAATGATTCCTCACGAACCCCTCCAAGGGTCCAGACAGCTCCGGCAGGCACCGAGGAGAAAAGGAAAGAGCATCCTTCACAGAAGCCGTGAGCTTTTGGATCCCCGGCCCCTGGAAGGCACTCAGCACACTACGTTAGGTAAATTCAGTAAATGTTTTACAGGCGAATGAAGTCTACTGAACAAGAAACAGAGTGGGAGAATTTTGTCAAGTGGCTGATATCTAAAGTTGGCACTAAAACGTTCGACTCTCTCATCTTAAAGACTGTCCAAACTATCAAAACTATTACTGTCATAGATCTCTTCTGGGGGTCAGTTTGGTCAGTTTCTAGGATTAATTTTTGAGTATGGTCAGCTGAAACATCGAAGATATTATCCTGAGATGACCCAAATTTTAGCTAAATTACAACACCCACTATAGATTTTCTAATGTTCTTTCTCCAGAATTAAAATTTTAAGAAAAGCAAACCAGGTATTGCCAGAACATCCAATTTAAAATTTTCAGTTTAAAAAAAAATGAGCAATATTGCCAAAAAACAAACAAAACCCAGCTTCCTTAGAATTAGTTAGCTCAGGTGATACACGGGCTCTGGAGGCAAAGATGATTTCTAAACCACGGTCTAGTACACATTACCAAATGTGATACACCTTAAAAACATCGAAATAGGGCAGAAAGCTTGGAACTTTAAGAAATGCACGGCATTATAAAAACACACACTTAATCATGAAAAGCAAGTTCCTAAAAGAGAAGAAAGTTGTAATGAGGAAAAAAAACTCTATTATCATGTCTTAAGAACTCAACATCTAACCAAATTCCAATACTGATCAATATATTTTATCTTCTTCCACTTGGAATTGATACTATTCAAAAGTGTTATTAGGGTGCAAGTCACTTCACTAGTTTTCAAGGTCAAGTACTTGTTGAAAGGTAGATTAAGAAAAGATGGCTACCCCAACTGTCTTCATGCTCCACTCAATTCTAAGATGAAGTAAAAGAAATAATGCTCGATTCAGTTTTTAAAGTACTTAATCTACTTTAAAGAGACAAAGGCAACTTGAGGGTTAAAAGATTAAACACAAAAACATTAAATTTGCGACTGCCTCCAGTGAAGGAAAAAGGCTTCTATATTTTCTTAAAGCAATTTCAAGAAAAATCTCTAAATTACTCTGGAAAACTCTTTTCATATTTAACTTAGCTCACTACTTTTACCTCTCTGGCATCTTTTTTTTTTACTTATTTTGCTAGCATGAAATACCTGCTTTTGTTCTTATAGGGGCCAACATAAACTGAAGTACGCATAAAGTATTGAAAGGAAAAAACAAAAAAAAAGATCATCTTTCTCCAGTTTTTACTCCAGGATCTTGTGTTGTGGCTACATTCCTGAGTGCGTTCAAAAAGAGATGAATATAAAAGACTACAGACTATAGAAAAAAATGTTTTATGACTTAGGCTGCCTTTACATTAATTCCTTCGTGATTTTTATCCATTTATGACAAGAAGTATATCAGTCAACAACAAAAAGATCTTAAAGAATTAAATCCAAAAGTTTCTTATCAAGAATCATCGATGGATGCTAAAATTAATGGGCGGAAGTATGATAGGATATGGGATATTTACATAGCCGCAAAATATCTTCCCAAAAGACACTTGATATTTACAAAGGGGGAAAGAGTAATTTAACAGTACAGAAACCTGGCAGACAAATGACCAAATGACCGTGACCACAGCACCAGCAGCGGGACAAATCGATATCATGTAACTTCTTATGTCCTGCACAGATAAAGACAAAATTTCGATCTGTGGTACCCTAACCAAAAACGCATAATCTCAATCTGACCATGAGAGAACATCAAACACACTCGTCGAGGGACATTCTCACTAACCAGTACTCCAAAGTGTCAAGGTCACGAAAGGCAAAGAGAGAAGGAAGAACCAGCCCAGGCTGAAGGAGATATGACAATGAAGCACACATGAGATCCTAGGTTGAATCCTAGACCAGAACAAGGTCATTTAGTAGAAAGTTTAAAATCGGTTAGCATTAACCACTGATTTCTACATTTTTTCTATGGTTATGTAAAATACGAACACTGGGAAAGCTGAGAGAAGGGAATGGACACATTCTGTGCTATTTTGCAACTTTTTGGTAAGTCAAATAAACTTACAAGATAGAACAAAAGGTTCTAAAGAAGGCATCACATTTGACACACCTATGTCCGGGCTATCCACTAAGAAAAAAATTTACATTCTTTAATTGAGATGAAAAGTTTACTCCCATCTCTCTGTAAAAACTAATCCCAATGGAAATCACAGCATTGTGTCATGTTCTGTACTAACGTCAAAAAAGTGACTGTCTTGCTTAAGTTCAACTTCTTAGTAAACAGTTCTCCATACAGAGATCTCTGATTCAAAAGAAAGAATGCAAGAGACAACAGAGAAAGCTGGTCCACGCACACAGACTGAAAGGTGCTTATGTTAACGACCCCCGTGGAAATTAACTGGAGACCACTGCAAGCACAGGACAGAGTGGGCAGATAAAAAGTCTTCAAATTTACATTGCCACATATGAATTTTTATTCCTGTGTTATAAAAATGGAAGGAATAAAAGTTCCAGCTCATTCCTTCTTTAAAAAATTTCCATAGGAAACAAAGGTTAGTGCCATAAATAGCCCTCTTACATTTCTCTTACTAAAAATCAAATGCTAAACCTCCCAAATAATTATCTTCGCTTATAAAATCAGTTACAAATATTCCTAACCTTTTCTCGTTTTTAACATTTACTGAGAGCTTAGTATATTACGCATTTTATACACACTGCCTCGTTCAATCCTCGCAATAACTCTATATGCAATGTGACGATCATCACAATTTTGCTGAGGAGAAACTAAGGCACAAAGCAGTAAAGTTAAGGCACCTAGGAACACGCATCTCATAAGCTGTAGAGCAGGAAATTCAAAACCGGTTTGTCTCTAGGAGTCTGAGTTTTAACTAATTTTATACTTTTCCAAATCATTATTTGTATTAACTACTTTTTAAATACTGAGCATGTGATAAAGTGCTAGAATGTTCTGTTTAAATGGAATTCTGAAATTCTTTTTCGATTTCATTTACACAGAGATCCGCTGACAGCTATTTGCTTTGCTACTGCTATCAACCTATGGAGTTTGAGAAGACAGTGCAACGTAGAAGTGAACTACAGCCAAACTCATCAGCAGCAACAAACAATCCAGGAGCAGATCTTTCCATGGAACCGGAAAAGCCTAAAAATATGTCAAAAGGTAATCAGAAATCCCTCTCGTCTTTTAAGTACTACAAAAAGCAAGATGCAGGAAAGCTTTTTTTCCTCATTTGAATTTCCAGTTTACACATTACATAGCTACTCACTTGCTTAACAAAATATATAGGATAGTCTTTTAAATGTACAAGAATTTCGTAGAGTTTAATGAGTTCAATTATCTTAATGTACTTTAAACATATTTACAAATTTAAGTCATCATTCTGTTATGAGCAGGATTAAAATAATAATCTGGTAATAACTGGATTTTATTCTCTATAATTCAGAGCTCAGTTCCACTCCCAGAGAACAGTCTTCAGCTTGTTACGGAGCATATAATCTCTGTACAGATGTTGTAGTTGACCTAAATTTTAATATACTTTAAAAATTATTTGCAGACAGCTAACAATATATCTATTAGAATTCTCTGAACATAAAGACAAGATCATAGGAAGGTCTTTCTCTTTCTCATCTCAAATTGAGTCAAATAAATATCAATGTAAATATAATCATATCACTGGAAATATGATATTAGAAGCACCCAACACTTTATATGAGAATAGGGTACTTTCCAATTCTTTATCACAAAAGTGGGGTAGGTTTCGTAAAAGAAAGACAGATAACTAACTACAAATAACACCTTTATTATATAAAATTGTCCGGCCATTGAGTATGCAGTGACAAAAAAGAAAGTCATAATGTCAACAGCATCCACAAGTCACGGACAGAGAATATCCCAAACTAGAGGGCCCATGTCAGCGAACCGCAGGAAATTTAAAAAGCCTGCGTTTGTCACCTACTCATCAGGAAGTTAATTTCTTCCTACATTGTAATGAGACCATACACCAGAAAAATAAAAAATGCCCTACCTCTTATGCTTTCTTAATTTAAATCCTGGGGAAAAAAAACTTAATCCTTGTATTTTGCTGACCATTCACAGCTTTTGTAGCTGATTCTGCTTTCCAATATTTTGGAAATAAGATTTTTATAGTCAATATCCATGTTTTGAAAAGGAAACTATTACAAAAAAAAAATGACGAAAAGGTATGAAGGAAAAAGAACATCGCCACCGTCAGTCACATTGACAATTTAAGAAACGCGATTCCACGTGAGATATGTGAAGTTTTAATCTCTGTATGGGCGATCGAAACTTTGTAAAAGCCACAACTAATCTTGATCAAGTTCTTTGAACTCAAGTTCTCAATTTAGCAAATTAGAAAACTTCATACATGAATATACCTCCATTAAGAAATAAAACTTACGAGTACTGCTTCATGTTTTAGTAAGTCACGCCTTTAAATTTTATTCAGAAATTAATACCAGACTATAGTACCTCTAAGTAGAAAAAATAATCTATTCTTCCCTCAAAATTTGAATCGAATCTCTGAAGCTGGCACATGCAGCGAGTATTTTAAAACTTCTGACCCTGCAGCGCATGGTGGTCTGTCCTCAAAAGCATTCCCACAGGAGCCAGAAGGCCCTTCTGAACCTACCAGTGTGGCTTCGGGCACACCTCCCGTGACTGTCCTTCACCCCCCTGCAGAGTAACTAAATCAAGAACGGATCAATCTTTTAGTCTCAAGAAGACGTCGTTTTCTCCCCAGAATCTGACGTCTCTTACTGACGTCTGTCTTTATCCATTTCGCAAGGGAGACGCAGGAGATGGAGAAAAAGGGGGTGAGAATGGTCGGCTGGCTCCTTCGCTCGGTCGGCAAGGTCAAGCTCTGACCCTAGAGCACACGCAGCGGAGTCAAGTCAGGAAAGGCAGGAAAGCACACTGACTCGCGTGACGTCCACCCCTGAGGTCAGCAGAGCATGTGCGGCGACAGGACTGACTACAAGAGGCGGCAAATCCGTCCGCACCGCCCTTCTCGAAGGATGCTCTTGAACTTCGGGCAGATGGCTCACTTTGTATACGCTCTCACGCGACAACAGTCACACTGTTACTTCTAACATAAATCAAATACTTACGGAGCACAGGGTGGGAGGCAGAAAAGGGCTGGCGTAGGGGACGCGCGGGGGCTGCCGGGACTGACCTGCGTGGCCCCGAGCCTCCTGGCACAGAAAACGAAGCGGGCCAGCTGTCCCCAGGGTCCCAGGCCTTTCGGCTACGCGGCCGAAAGGATCCTCTCCCGTCTGCAGGACTTCTCGCTCTCTAGTAAACTAAAATGCAATGTCAACTTCCAAGCTGTGTAATGACAAAAGCATTTTCCCAAAATTCCTGGGCTCGAGAACTATGTTTTTTTTTTTTTTTCACTTGAACTAGCATGCCAAAACGCTAGTTTTGAAACTTTTACACTAGTGTCTGTTCAATGAACCACTGCACTTAAAAACCAGGTACTGACTCATTATCTTAAAAAAATATAATAATAAAACCAGACTAATTCCATTTGTTCTAAGGGGAAAGTCCGCAGTCCCACGTGGGGCTGAGCATGGAACAGACGGTCCGCAGGGCATGACGCCATCTCAAACAAGCTTACAACGTGAAAGTTTAAAAACCACTCGATTAAGGAAATGGTTCTGCTCTGGAGTATTAAGGAACTACCACCTGATGTAACATTCCTTCTAAGGACCCTCCACCCCCGTTAAAAAAGAGAGGACGGTATGCTTCGTAACGAATTTTTTCTGTAAATTGAAGAATTTGAAGCGTTTCTCAAACAGATATGGTCCTAATGGCCTGGGATTCCACAGAAGAAACCCTGAGGCCGTCATCGTATGTAATAAGCTCACCTTCTCTTATGCATCTAGGATGGTGAAACACCCACACCATTCTTAGGAGAAATGAGAACGCAGTCACTCTTTTCCTGTAGGGATTAATTCTCATGGAGCTCCAGGTAAGAAAGGCTCCACCAAAAATGTCACAAAGACACAGAATCACTGATTTAGAAGGCTATCTAGTATAACAGAAAGCCTGTGAATATGCAAGCAAGCTTTTAACTTTAATTTGTGGTGCTTGAGAAAGGAATCATGGCATAGTAAGCATAAGAGCAGCTGCCCCTGACGGTGACGGAGCTGGGCGCACGACACACCTCCTGTGCCCAACCCTCCCAGCACCTGTGCCGCGGACAGCTCTCACTCCCACAGGGAAGGAACCAGCCCACGTTTACATGCACCAGGGTCAGCCGATGCAGTGCAGCACCAACAAGATCAGACACCACATCAATCCCAACGCTAATGCTCATTAAACTCTACCTCGCTCTGCTCTTTGCCCATTAATCTATAGCCTAATCAATTTATCTGAATAGAAAAGCTGTCATCCACACCATATGCAGAATAACAGCTACGCATAATATAACTAATTTGAGTAATTCAGAAGATATATAAAATCTTATGCTTCTTCTTCAGGGTAACAGAAAAGACTCTTGAAGACCAAAACCATGACTTTTGTATCATTAGTATCTTTTCTCAGCGCTAACATACATAACAAGCATTCAATAAATACTTCTCAAGTAACTCATCACACTACCAGGAAAGAACATAAGTACTATAAAAAGCCTTCTAGGCTAACAGACAACTGCTTAAACTAGCTTAGTGATTTTTCTAAACTGATTTCTATAGCTAGATTACGGCTGTAGGCAACCAAATTATTGAATAAATTATAATTACCACCATCTTTACTGATCTTCCGCTACCTTTGTACCTGTTTCCTCCCCATTCATGCGTGAGGTCTCAGACCTTCCCATCAATAGCATCGAACACAGCACAACTTGATTTTTGTGACAGGCCAATGTGTCCACTTGTTAAAAGCTTTCGTTTTTGCAAACTGAATCGATTCCTTAATAAGCTAACTTAGTAACCTCCTGGTAGATCTTCATGGGCTAAGAATCCAAGTACAAGTGGAAACACAACCAAACCTTTAAGTAGAGAAAAAAACCCAAACTGGGTCTTTCAGCCTGTCCATTTCACAAAAGGTAACCCCACTTTTAAAACATTCTCTCTCCACGTGACTGCCTACATGCATTGGGGAGAATGGCAAATACAGGCTGGCAAAGCATATCAGTAAGTAAAATGTCTAGAAATACAATCAACTCATACAAGACATGAAAATTACTGGCTTTCAGCAACTTTTGGCTATTAAGTATTAGTGGAAAGTGAAATTATGGAATAAGATTCATGCTACATTACTATTAAATGATAAATTGGACTATTATGTCCTTTAAGATAGATCTTTACTGTTAATTGCAATTCAAAAAAATTCTAATTGCTTCTACAGCTCCAATGTTTATAAATCAATTAATAAAAATATAATGAAAGTGAAGGAAAGCAGCTCTATTGTAAAAACTTTGAATTTAAAGGAAACCTAATGCAGTTGTCTTAGATTAAAAAATAAACTCCTCTTTCTATATAATGACAAAAAGATAAGCTTAATCCTGCTCAACTTTATATAAAAGTATTCACATAAATTAGCATTTTCTTATTATAATAAGCATGAGATGCGAATAAGCTATAACCATTCAAAATTAAAGACCTGAGTCACAAAATATGCTCTTATGATTCAATTGATTAAAGTGTTTTCTACTTGAAAAAGTATTTGAATTTAATTTGAGCACATTAAGCATTAAAAAGAACCTAAATACCAACAGCTTATGGTAAAAGCTCACTGAGACCAAAGTAAGGCTATCAGTCTGATGTACGAAATGCTCGTGTCATAAAACTATCTCCACATTCCCTAATTCTTCAGAAATTGAATTTCACTAGGAGATTTTCCAAATTTAAAGTTCACTCTTTGGCAAAAATTTTGAAAATTCTATTATTTTGTACAGAAAATGCTTTCAAAATGTATTAAAATAACTAAAGTAAGATTGAAAGTATCATTAGGAACGTCAGTCAATGTACAACTCTGCAACAAGGAACCAACGACATCTGTAGGACCAAATCCTCCCCCCTAATAGACTGAGGACTGCTTTTTATAATGTCAGCTGTCACCTCTTACTGCTTATCAGTGGGCCACGGCAACACCAGAAGGATTAAGAGTATAAGCTTTGGAGTCAAATCACCTAAGGGAGCACTAGCTCCATCACTCAGTAGCCATGGGACCAAGTTACCTGATAGTATCTGATTGATAGTAATACATCGGCCAGTAATACAGCAAACGAAATTTCAGAATCTCTGTCACACAATCCCCAGCACCCTTGTGGCTTTATCATCCACCTTATATAAATCTCAAAATAAAAGAGCTCAAGAGATTGCTAAATACAAGTATTTTACACCTTCAACAAGCATTACATGTACTCGGCTCCTGCAAGGATGGGATGTAGGATCATGGTTTATAATTACAGGGTTCAAGAAGGAAGGCAAAAACTAACAAAACGCCTACTTTGCACTTATTCTATCTTCTCATTCTTCATCTACGCTTCCTCCCTGGAAGCTCGTAATAGACCGAATTCCTGACAGTGAACTAGAACTGGCTGCACAGCGCGCAGACGCTGCTGTCCTGTCAGAGGACAGCTGTGGATGGCGTCTGCTGGGTCCCTGAGGAGGGCCGCGCAGTGAAGGCGAAGATGAGCTCAGGAGTCGGCGGACCCCACGACTTCACGACAGCACGGAGCATCGACCAACGATCAGACGTGGCTCCGTGCTGGGCTCGAAAAGGAAAGGTAAGACAGGCAGCAGTGACCCCGCCTTTTAAGACAGGGGTGGATGACCCAGAGACATCTGACGGCTTGTCAGCACCTGAGCGGTGGACAGCACTATTGTGAAAACCAGGGGTTTTTCTCAATCACTTCAGCCACCTTGCACCCAAACGCCAGAAGCAGCAGATAAAGGGTAACTTAAGAAGCGGCATTTTTCCAAAATAAAGTTGTTACTGAGTACCATCTTTAATAAGTAATTTTTAAGTTTCACTGAATACCATCTTTAAGAAGTAATTTTTAAACATAAGACTGTTTCTTCAACAGGAAGAGAACACTTCATTGTTGAAAATAGCAAAATAAAACTGTTTAAAAGGACACGCCAAGAAAGCAAAATTAATTTAGTATTTAGTGTGAACAAAAACTTCCTTATGAAAGTGGGCTGGGTTAGCCATTTCTTTAAAAGGAGGGTTAAAAACATCTGAAATGAGAAAAATCAGCTTCCCTTGATACAATCATTTGATTTGCTGCGTCACAAAAAAAAATAATAAAAATGTCAAAGAAAAAAACTGGAGAATAATCTTTATTATAGAAAAATGCCTAAATTAGTAATTGTCTACAAAACACCTTGTGCAGAGTAGGTTACTAAGATGTCATTTATTCATTAGTGATTTCACTGAAAATAAAAATGATCATTAATAATGTAATTACTTAAATCTTAGCCTCTATTAAAGACTTTGAATTTTACTCCTGAAAACATTCTCTACAATTTCTATCTGTGGAGGTCTAGCTTTTATTCATAACATGTTATCAATTGCTTACAGAATAACCTTACTATCCTGAAAGCTGGAAAAATGTGAAGCACTCGTCCTATTTAGAATCAGAAAAAAGCAGCATGGAGCAGTAAAGTGATCTGTCAATAGTTCAATAATGCAGTGGAGGCAGATACAGCCAAAAAGACTGTCTCTTTGCACCCCTCCACAGCCCAGTAATTAACACCCACTGGGAATGTGTTCTTCACGTCCATGCTTCCTGAAAATAATACGCCAACCGTAATGCTCAACTGGTGAACATCAATACACGTTTTTTTGAGGTTTTCTTAAAATTTCTAACTCTCACTTTGTGTCAGGCTATAAAACTACTTGCCCAATGCCACCTTAAATGCCTCAGAATCCCATTTTTTCCCCTTTCCCTCCCTCTTCTGCTTTAAGATGATAAAGCTAGCAAACACAGGACTTAAAAAAAAAAAAAAGTCTAAAAAAGGACCAGAAATGCTATGCAAAAATAGCCAAGAAGAAAAACGTTCCACAGGGCTCTGTGTTGTGACAACAATTTCAAGCAGTTCTGGAGGCCTTCACATTCCAGAGCTGTCTTCCCCAGGATCAGCTTCCCGGTGTGCAGCCTCACGGAGGTGGGGCGTCACCACGGGTGGGACGGTCCTCACGCCTGAGCTCTCCTACTGAGGCCAAGGTCACGATTCAAACCATTATCTGAGACTCTGCAACCACAAAGAGAGCGTGTCTCCATTTCCACCGCTGATGGGAAAGGGGTTACTGACTTCTCGTACCCCACCAGGCACCCCACGTGAAGTCAGCACTTTCCTAAAACAGCCCTGACCGGCAGCAAAACGAAAAGGGGCCTCCGTGCCACGTCCGATTAAGTGCAGACTTCCCGATCCTGCTGGATCGAGGCTTCCGAAGCCAGCCTTATCTGCTGCATTCCTGTACACAGACACTATCTCCCACCACTTAGACTATGTCCTGTGTTCTTTCTATAAACACTCCCTGGACCTTGACCCCTTTTGGTATAAGTTTTCTCTACTGAAGTGACTTAAAATCCCCACAGCTACGAAATTTCTCTGAAATGTCACCTCGGAGGCGTGTGATCTTTACCTTCTGACTTCCAATGCTGCTTTATTCCTATCTCTTGTAACACATCACATCCTACTTTGCCATATTTTTCCCTTTCGCTGGATTTCTATCCCGTCATTCCCTAAAATGTTTCCAGCAGCTTACGGAGATAAATATAAACATTAGGAGATAAACTAAATTATAAATAGGTGGAAACAACTAAAGCAAAGACCAAAAATAGCAGGAGAGTAACATGAAACCCGTCCTGTCATCTTTCTCTGTGTACATGTACCCGTTGTATACGTATCTGTGCACATACACGTATTCGTGAACTCAATTCACTTATTCTCGACAGTAGACAGGGCTGTGCACATAATTATTAACTAAATTACACCCTTCAAATACCTAGGACTGTAACCTAAGGACAATTTCAAGATGTCCTTTTGAAAAATTATGTTCCTTTATATGTATACCCACACGTATGTACCTACATTCTCAAAATTAAAAGTGGCAAGCAGAGTGAAAAAATGTGCCAACACATAAAGAAATAAGTTAGTTTCACAGGGCTTTAAACGTCAATAAAATAACCATATTACTCACATGTAGTGTCAATGACAGCTGTAATGCTTTTCGCATTTTACATAAATCTATACCAGCTCCCTTTTGGTAGAGACCTGAGTGCCCTGGGGATGGGAAGAAATGACTCTCCTCTCTCCAGTGTCTGGAAGACACTCACGACGGAATCCAGTCAGCATGAAAGAAAGTCAGCGAAGGTCCCTGTGACCGCTGAGGTCAGGAGCCGACCCCAAAACACTCGCTCGCAGTCATCTGGGTTTCTTTCCGCTACTAAACATGTTTGGGACACATCTGCTTTCGATCAGACACAGATGAATCCTATAAAAACATTAAATTACCACAAATCCTACCTGGAGGTTATAACTACTTCTCCTTCAGACCTTTAAAACTGTGGTTATACGTAAGAGCTTTCCTGAGAAATTCGGGGGGGGGGGGGATTCCTCCTTTTCTAAAACGAGAAGAGAAACTTTGATGGGAGAGCTAGGAAAGTGAACGTGGTACTGGTATGCATTGAGGAGTTTGCTGGCCACAGGGTTCCTGTACTGGATCACTTTACAATGGGAATCACTGTCCCCCAGTTTATGCCTTTCATGCATTAAAACAGAAAAAGATCATTTCCTAACGTCCTTCTTGCTTCTAGGCGTCCCTCACTCCAATCCAAACTACAGATTCCTTTTATACTAATCTTTCTAGAACATCGTTTAGTCAACAAGTGTCAAGAGCCAAATCACTCCCCAATACAATCCAGCCACTTCCTCTATCACTTCCTGAAACAAACTTGTTCTATTAAGTCCAACTGTTGCCTTACTGATGCCCGGAATGGTTTTATTTCCTCCCAGTTTTACTAATATTCTCCTGCCTGAAACATCTTCAACCCAAAACTTCTGAACACTCAGTTCAAATGACACTGCTTTCCTGGCCTACCAAAGGTCAATGTCAATTCTACCCCATCTGTGAACTCTGAATGCGATTTCCTTTGCCATTTTAAAGACTCAAGTTCCAGTTACAGCCGAAGAAACATTTTTAGAGCACTATGCCAGAGAGTCACCTAGCCTCTCTGAACTTGTTCCTCCATCTATAATATAAACCAAGGGTTGAATTCTCAAAGATTTCCAGCTCTCCATTTCTTATTGTTTATTTCGTATGTCACAAAGTTTAAAACCATCATTTTGCACTTACAAAGCCATGTCATTTCCCCACGTGTGACTCGCACACATTCCTTGAGGGCAAGATCCACATGTGATTAAATCTCTGCCTACACCATCGCTAGACACACCGTTTACGCCTACTCGATAAATATGCCCATTCATAGATTGGTGAAGGGGAGAGAGTTTAACCTAACAGGTACAGCAGCACACCTGGGGAGAAGGGGCGAGGGAACCTCACTCCTTCAACACAGCCACAGCATTCTGTGTGACGGTAACAGGACAGCCAAGTGTTTGGCAGTAATTATCTCACTATCCTGGATGTTTGTAGGGGCTTTTTCCTGCCACATGTCTGAATTCACTCAGTCAACAAATATTCCGGAATATACTAGGATCCAAAGCCCTACTGCACGCAGTGGGGATACAGAGGCAAACGAGATGGGGAGGGCCTCCGCTCATGGAGGTCACATCCTCGAGCACAGGACCAGGGTGAGCATCCCCGCCCAAAGCTCCAAGAACAAAACGACAGTGTTGGAGGATAAAATGAAGTGAGCTGTGAGAGAAGGAAGTCTCATCAACAACGAGCAATTTTATAATCAGTCCATCTACGATTTACTCAAAAAAAGAACAATCAGACATAGTCCCAGGGTGTCAGAAGTTCCTCGACCTGTCCAGTGAGTTGGTATTGCAAAAACGATCCGGGAGGCCTGGAAAAAGGAGATGCCATCTCAACGGTCTAAACCGCATGAGGCTCAGAGTAACCCTTCATTCCATGGCTCCAGGGCCGAGGACGGGTGACACCATCCACCATGATCTGAGGTGAACACTTAACGAAGTCGAGCACAGTCAGTCTTCTCCCTGATCAACACAAATATGGTTTTGAGCCAGGCATCCAGGTTTAACACGGACATGTCTACAAAAAGGATTCAAAACCGTTAGGGACTCTCAGAACTTGCCTCTGAGGATCACTGCGCTTCTACATCAGAGTCCGCATCCTCCCTTCCCTCAACAACTTATGCTTTTTTCATTCCCACTTAATACCCACATAGAATCAAGTAAGTTTATTGCTAATTCTAGGCACTGCCAACCCTTTCTCATGGTTCCTCCCCCTTTACATAATCCATAACTTACTGATTTAATAACAAGTAACTACAATACAATAAGTAAAACAGATCGGTTAAGAATTTTAAACAGGTCATTAACTCAATGCTTATAAACTGCTTAACAAAGAAAGCTGTCAACACAAACAAGTGGCATTTTACACGCTAAATGCTGAAACTTTACCAAAGGGCTTCAAGGTTATACTCAGATGTTCAATAATAATCATATGCTAAACAGCTGAACCAGTCAAAAGCAGATAAAGAATACTGATATTCCAATTTTGAAATAAAAGGGTTTCTTGTTTTATTCAAGTTGGAGAAACTTTATTGGCATAAACATCAGTAAATATAAAACAAGCATAAACATAAAACAAAATGTTTGTTAAAAGCAGCAACTAAGTAAGCACTGATTTTTTGGCTCGCAAACAGCAAAAAATAATCAAATAATTCTCAAGCGTCTCTATTAAAGAAGAAAATAGTGATATCGCATGATCATATAAAAAAACTTATTTACCTTTCAAATATATCATGAGAGTTCTTAAAAAGATAAGTTGTCCTTATGCCAACCCAAAAAGATTTTTTCTTCATTTATTCATTAAGCAGATTTTCAGTAAGTGCCTACTGTTGGTAAGACACTAAATGTACGCTGAATATACAGTAGCAAACTAAACATGCCTGTGATGAGGCTTCAAAGTCATCAAACAGATAATCATGAAAAAAACATATACGAATTTAATAAGCATTATAAAAGACAGGGTGCTATCGAACAGGATAACGGACAAGCTAAATTTAGGTGGGTGTGTCAGAGAAGGCCTCTCAAAAAGTGAGGGCTGAGCTTTGAGAAGGAATTCAGGGGTAACGCGGGGATGTTACTGAAGGAACAGAATGCAGCGAAGTGCAGAGGGAAAGGCAGGCTCGACGGCGGGCTGGGAGGGCGGGCGGGCGGCGGGCAGACAGCAGGGGATGAAGGGTCCGAGGCCAGGAGCGAGCACGGAAACTCCCCTGACGAAACGCGGGGCTGAGGAGCCTGGGGTGAGCAATGCGGACAAATCTCCGTCTTAAGGGCATCACAGCCACGAGCCGCGTGTTAGGGAAAGGCGAGAACGTCCGCAGCAGGAGGCTCGTGGGACGCGGCGCGGTGCGTGACCGCTGAGCATGTTCACGCAGAGCTGTGGCGATGGAGACGGAGGGAAACAGAGGACCCAAGACGGATTCCGCAGGTGCAGGCCGGGGTGCGGGAAGCGAGGGACAGCGAGCTGAGCTATCGAGAAGGCCTCTCGGGCTTCCGAAGAGAAGAACGAGAATAGAAAATGGCATTTGTGAAAACGAGGATGAGCCCAGGAGGCCGTGTCAGGGGTCAGGGGAAGAAGAGTTAAGCGTCCGCTCCGCTGCGACTAGGGGCCTACGAGAGATGCCACGAAGCGAGCCGAGGTGGTGACAGGCGAAGCCGGGGCGTGTGGGCCAGCGACGCGGCGCACGGCTGACAGCACGGGCCGCACTTAAAGCCGCAAGGCGGACGATGGCCCAAGGGCACGGGCAGCAGGAAGGGGCTCAGAGGTTCGAAGAAACCCCGACACTGAGAGTCCGAGAGACCCTGACAGCGACCGGAAAGGGGCGGCCAGAAAGGCGAGAAGAGACTGAGGGCGTCGCCGAGGCAGGAGCGTTTCGGGAGCAGGGGAAACCGCGCCAGCCTGGCGAGCGCCACGAAAGGGTCAAGTACCATTTCCAGGCCAGCCTGGCCGGCGGGGAAAAAATGCCGTGTGCGCGTGCACGCGTGTGCAGGTGTGTGCGTGTGTGCATGTGCGCGCGCCCGTGTGGCGGAGCAGGGACAGGACAGGGCACGTGGGGTGATGACACAACACGTAAGTACATGTGAGCTAGAAAAAGTCAACCTAGAACCTAAAACGCATTATAAATAGTTCCCTAAGATAATGTAAATATTTTCCCTCACACAGCCTTTTAACGGGGCGTTAAAGCACGTTCTTACCGTGACATACTCAACCTGAACACAGCAATATGGAAAAAGCCAACACCGCGGGCCCGGAGCGGGTCATGCTCTGCAGGTTCGTATTTTTAAATTAGTTTTCTAAACAAGACAGACATCCACTTGTTTTGCAATTCTGAAGCCAATGTTACAAAGACTGAATTTAAATTATGAGAAAATTAAAATGACTTTCCTGAAAAAGATCTTTTTCATACAGCTTTCAAGAGGAAAAAAAAGGTCAACGTTAATTCATTCCACATTTGAATATCTACCGCATTCCAGGTACACCACGTGATAATTTTACCTACTTTTTTCTCACTGAGGGATTACAGGTAAACACTGATATGTTCTACAAGTAGTCCATTCTCTGTACGAATACACATATCAAAGAAGTCTGCCTTTTTTCACGTTCTTAGCCACTCTAACATTACTTATTGGCATCAGCCTGACCTCTTGGTGGCTTTATTAGTAAAAACAGCACTAGATTTCAAATTGGAAAAATGCTTTTTAATCTTAGCTCTGCTCTACTGCTACGTATATAACCTTAGACAACTCCCCTGGCCTAATAAACTAAGTAAGCTTCACTCTATTCACCAGTAAAAGAGAAAAAAACTTAATTCACAAGGTTGTTGAGTTTGTTAAATGTGATAATAAATACTAACTGACTCTAATCTCAACATTTTTAATCACTTCTGTGAACAGAAATACTGAGTTAGATACTATTCTTATTTCTGCTGGATATAAGCCAAACAACTGCACTCTTAAAATTTTTGTATTCATTACAGATTAAATCTTGGAGCAATCAGTGTATTACAATTTACATCATTCTTGCATTTAACAGTGTGGTATTCTACAGTCAAGATACGATGCAATGAGAGTAAACACACACGTCTATTTTTGTACTCCCTAAAGACCCCACTACAATGACAAAAAAGGAATTTTTTAAAAGATATAAAGACAGAAGGCCACAAAATCGAGAGAACAGGTGAAAAGACAATAGCAACAAAAATTTGGAAGCTGGAAAACAGATGGCTGAGTGACAAATGACTTAGCAAACACTAGAAAATCAAATCTTTAGCAAACAGTGGAGAAAGCCAAGAATAAACTCAATTTAAACTGTAAAATCCCCAAAAGACTCAGGAATTGGCAGTACCACATACCTCTGATGTGGGATGTGGGGGCGAGAGGGTGCTAAAATAAGAAAGATTGTTTAAAAGTCTGTTTAAGAAGCAACGAGCGAGCCCCACAGATCCCAAATGCCCCTCCCCAACCCCAACAAAAAATTAAAAATACGTTGTCTGGAGAATGTGAAACACGAGATTCCCAAGACTGAGGAAGCCATGCACAGCAGCGGGAGAACACACTGAAAACAGGGGGCCTGAGTGAAGAACACAGACCTGGGGATGCCATACCGTTTACCCCGCTCCCCCACCCGACGCAGACGGGCCTTCACCCCCATGTAATGACTCGGAAGAGCCTTCCACAGGGAATCTAACCAGCTGGGAGGAAGGACATGAAGATACTGGCATCAAACATCCTCCAGCCGAAGAGCCCAGCACGGGTTCCGCACCGTGGCGCTAACGAGACTTTCTGATAATTCTAATCAGCATTTTACAGCCCTACTCTTAAACACAACCTCCAAACATCTAAGGAATGGCTATAACATGAAAGATAAAGACTAAAGCAAAAAAAAAAAAAAAAAGCTAAAAGAAAAGAAACCAGGAGGACACATCAGCCATGGAAAAAGTATTTTAAATAACTGTTATTTATACATTCAGACAGCTAAGAGAACGTACTGCCATTTTTAGAACAGGATACTACTTAAAAGCAGCAAAGACAAAAACAAAAGCTCTTGGAATTAAACACATGACAACAAATGAGAACTCAACAGAAGCAGAGCAAAAAGAGAAAGATGAAAATACAAGAAAACTAGAAGGCTGGTCAAGAAGGTCCACTATCCCAATAAGCGGAGTCTGAGAAAGAAAAAGAGGGGAGGGAGGGACGGATGGAAATAACCAACGCCCTCACTCAAGAACAACTCCCGGAATGAAACGATGCTTCCGGACCGAAAGGTCCCGTCAAGGACGGACACCGGGACCCCTTCCTGCAAAACCTCAGAACCCTGGAAACAGCTGCAGTCTCAACCGTGTTCAGAGGTTCAAATAAACAAAAGAGGGAAGGAAGGGAGAGGAAACAAGAGGAAAGAAGAGGAAAAGCAGACACACACACAGGTCACACACAGCATCCGAGGAATCGAAATGGCTTCGGACTTCTCAAAAGCCACAGAGCAGCGAGAAAGCGGTGGACGAGAGTCACCACAGTGCAGTTCCCCGTCTGGCGTCCTTCACCTTAGCAAAGAGTCAAATGAGCACCTGGGGAAACGGAAGCCGGTTTAACACGCCAGGGAACGCAGAAGGAGCGCGGCGTGGGACCCTGGACAGTGGGGCTGCAACCTAGGAGCGGCCGAGGGGAGTCGCACGGAGAGAAGTGCGCGCCGAGAGTGGACGGCGGTCAGGGGGGGACGAGGGGGGACAGGGGGGACGAGGGGGACAAGGGGGACGAGGGGGACGGGGGGCGGCCTCGGGAAGATGAAAGGGACAACACCCCCCGAGCCGTCTGAACATCCTGAGAGACATTCGATGAAGAGCGGGATTCCTGATCCCCGAAAACGGAAGGGATGGGGCGGGGATGAAAATGAAGTCCTGCCAAAGCGCTCTATGGCGCAGGCAAGTCGACGCGTCGGAGGAAGAACGTGTCGCCAGCGCTGCCGCCTCCCGCTCGTGCGCGAGCACACACCAAGGCCGCCCAGACAGCCCAAGAAGGTTCTATCACAAAAAGCAAAGCCTAAAACATACAAAACGGGAGAAAGGTGCCGCCGGAAGGAAACGGACGGACACATGCAAACCTGGGGGGAGGGAGTGACTTCCTACCATGTCTGTGCGCTCGACAGTGGACAGAAATCTACCCCACGGACCAGCGCACCCGATACACCGGACAGCGGGGACTGCAGGTCGCTCTACACGGCAGGACAGGTCATCGGATTTTACCAGACACCGAACCACCACATGCCGGAACCGGACCGGCAAGCGGGAGGAGGGGGAACAGCTGATCAGGCGACGGTAACGACATTAACTCGAAGTCCAAAACCAAAAGCAAGAAGTACTTCATTGAACACACACGGACAGGCGGCATCTGAGTCGGACACAGCTCTGAGGGCTTTCCAGATCCCTCTCATTCCTGTAACGAACCTACGAGGCAGGTGCTATTATCCCCGTGTTTTAAAATGAGCACACTGGGCCGCAGAAAGGTGAAGCAGCCCAGAGCCACACAGAAACCCAGTGAACGACAGCAGGACCAAGCCCAAGCCGGCCGCGTCCAGCGTCCCCGCTCCCACCCAGCCAGCGACACCGTCCTTCCAGCAGCGACAGCGGTGTGGCGTTCACAGACTGCGAGGTGAATGCCACCATCACCACGCAACAGATGTGAGCGACTGCTCCCGGAGAGGCAGGTACAGGAAGCCTTTGTCCTGATAACCACGCAAACTATTTGGCTCTTCAAACTGTGCGGGTATTAACCTAAATAAAAATTAAAACTTATGGACGCGGCTCCATAGTGCAGCAGTTAGCACGTCTGCACGTCTGCTTTACACGCAGGGTCCTGGGTTTTGCGCCCCAGCAGAGCCAGTCCACAGCCTAGGCCACGCCACCCTCAACAAGCCCGTTCCCATCTGATCTCGGAAGCTAAGCAGGGTCGGCCTGGTTGTACTGGATGGGAGACCACCTAGGAAAGCAGGTGCTGTAGACATAAATAATAATAATAATAAAAATTAGTAACTTAGTATTTACAGTTAAAGTATTTTACCTGATGCTACCATCCTCGAAGTAGGCAAAACAAATATTACTTTTATTTTATAGACAAGAAAACTCTCATTTCTCTTTAATATTTGGGAGCCTACTGTATAACAGGCACTATGTATGATCCTGCATCTCTAGCATTAAGAGACAACAGCAAGAGCAGGTCTGCTCCTTAATTCGTTCAAAGAATACTTGGTCTCGCCCTTAAGGGAACACATGGTCTTGTGGGGAAAATGGGTAAAGGTAATTTTGACCGAATGTGTGCGGGGCTTAAACAGAGGAACCTGAAAAAGTGCTGAGCGAGCCAGGGTCCCCGGGTGAGGACAATGCTTCGGAGGGACGTCTGAGCTGGGTCTTGAAGGATGCGAAGAAGTGTGAACAATTTCACACAAGAGGCCATACTAATAACCACAAAACACAAAAGATTATATGTCAGTGTGAAATACCTCTACCTTCCCGCTTTGTAAAGGTAAGTTCATGCTCAAGGCTGCATTAAGATCTTTTTGACGAGAATGCTTTTTAAAAAACAAGATATAGAATCTTAATGCCTGACCCATGTTTCTAAACTTCACAGTCTCTCCCAGTGGCCAGACAAAAGTATTTTCCACCTGCCTAACAATCATTTTAAAATTTAGAGTGTTAAGAGTATTATTTTAAAAGATGACTAAAGAATAGCTATCCTTGATTTGTCTACCACCCAAGAGTTTGTTAATATGTCTTCTAAGTCATAATATTTAAATTACAATGAACTTCATTCTCCCATGAGAGACCTAATAGGTGACCAAGCCCAGAAAATGCAAGTGACACAGAAGATAACATGGAAGGAAGGGTAGAAAGAATTCTTTACATCATTACCACTTTTTTCTCTTTGAGGTATTTTCAAATTCCTCCAAAAGCGAATTTAAATAAAATAACATTTCTTTTTCCAAACTATAGTGATAAAAAAAAAATAATCTGCAGTAAAACACAATAAAGAAAGTAACATACATATTTATCTTTTCTGACCTTTACAGGTAGTTTAGGGGTAAAACACTCTGATTTTTCAGAATTTAAAGGCTACCTCTGAAAGAAAAATTTCCCAAACTTGACGACTTAACTTTTGTGTTAACACGGGCTCGGATGCGTAGTGAATTCGAGAGGTACAGTCGGCTCAAGTTACTTTACACCACTACTTCATCCTGTTTCTCAGCATCTCTTTGTGTCCCTTGAACTCCAAACCTGCTACATAAGGTGCCCCTAATTAATCCTCATCTCAGTTATAAGATGGCAAAGTTAATCTCGTACTACTATCTTAAACCGGATTCTATCCCCACAGTTAAAGACTTAGCTGCCTTGAATGGTCTGGAACAGCACTTGTGGGGAGCTCTCACTCGCCCCCACCGGCGGGGAGAGGAGGAGAAAGTCATGCCAGGAGACCACAAGTGGCGATTCGCAAAAGTCGTGGCCCATGCGAATTCGAAAGGTGTGGTTTTCCTTTGTGCATTTCACTGATCTTCCAATTCTCTAAATTTACCATCCACATAACATACCTGCTTCTGTAGGGGCTTCACTCTAACTTAGAGTCAGAAAACAGTAATATGTGGTGTAAATAATTCTTTAAAATTATAGGTATTAACTGCTGATGAGTAATGATATATGATAAAATTAAAGGTTTAACAATAATTATAATAAGGCTATTAAGGAAACTACCTCCCAGAAGAACTGTACCTTTACAAGTACAGTTTTGTACACCTGGTGCAGAATACATTTGGTTAGGTAACAAGGTTTTAATTACATTACCATTTGAAAAATAAAATCTTGAAAGACAAGATTTTAAATTAATTCCATAAACCACGCCTTTACCTTACATCTTTTAAGTAACAAAATCCTAAGAACCTTACTGTAAAATTTGGCCTTTTCCTTTTCCTAAAATTGCAATTCTTTTGAAATATGCTCAATTTTTCCAAGTGTAAACCTCAAATATACATTTAGGATAGAAATGTTCCCATTGGTCTGATGAAAGTTCAATCACAAAAATCTCCAACTAATACTAAAATAATTAAATATCTTTCAAGCTTATTCAAAGTTCCACGGTGGAAATGAAATAGTCTTCGTCATAACTTCTACGATATTATTTTGATCCAGGTTAGTCACCCTGGCAAAATTT
The DNA here is from genome assembly GCA_003508835.1 of Eonycteris spelaea. Classification (NCBI taxonomy): domain Eukaryota; kingdom Metazoa; phylum Chordata; class Mammalia; order Chiroptera; family Pteropodidae; genus Eonycteris; species Eonycteris spelaea. The sequence continues at coordinate 4,149,199 of PUFA01000002.1, read as the reverse complement.
ATGAAAAGAACATTCCTTTAAAGTCAACTCAGTTCAAAGCAATGCAGAATCATGAGATTTCACAACTTTTCTAGCCAGTCAGCTTCAAAGAAAAAATTTGACTCAGTAAGTGTGATTAGCACATTATTTCCAATTCAATTAAGAAAACGCTAGTTTAATAATGGATTTTAGGCTTCATGTATTTTTTGGTAGAGGAAGAATGAAACAGGTGGTGCAGATTAGCAGAACAAAGTCTCACTTTCATGTCTCTATAAAGTCAACCTTCCAAGACTTTCTTTACTCTTTAAAATGGCTACCACCTTGCTCTACTATGCAAAAGGGAAAATGTATAGCATACCACCATCAAAAATAAATCTAGTTATTTTGATAGTGTATGCCCTCCTCCCCACAATAGAAAAAAAAAAACTTTTTAAGATTCTCATCCCTTTACTGTTCAGACAAAATGACCATTAAGTAAGCACACAAACGTTGGTCAATTACAGTATGAAGACAACCTATATAACACGTTAGGTCGTCTTTCCTATAGTGTCTGGCTAGGAAAAGCTGGTAAGATTATCTTTCATAGACGAAGATCAAACACCAGTAGAACTGAAAAGTAGAACTGTCTAGTAAAGGAGAAACAAATGTGGGACTCGCACCCTGCCACAAGATAAGGATTTCAGTGATTCAGAACATTAACTTTTATATGAGTTAGCAAAAGTTAAGTGTCTGTTCATTATTAATCCTTCTAAAAAGCATTTTATAAATAACAAAAACCACTTGGTGCTCCCAAACCTATTCTTAATGCTAACTATGCTGTCGAGTAATGTTTACATGTTACTTATACCATTTCCTATCCACTCTGCAACCATTCCATGACACTCCTGCTCTAGAAAACTTACCGCAAAATGCATTTCCACATATAAAAATGAATGTATCAGGTGTTAGACTAACTCTGTGCACACGCACGCACGCACGCACACGCACACACACAGCTACTAAGTTAACTGGGCATCTGTTGAATGTCTGCAGAAACGTGGTGTGGTCTTACCTCTCCTCCTCGCCATCCACCAGGGGTGTCGTCAGCGGGAGCACCTTCAACGGGAAAAGAGAAGCAGAGGCTGCTAGGCTGCTGCTACTCCCATCTGAAAGTGCTGACACTCCCCCACCGTCACCACTCAGCGTCGGAGGCAAGCCAACCATGGAGGGTTCCGCCGGGCGCCTGGCGTCTTCGATTTGGCTTCCAATTGCCTGAGCTAATGATTGTGCAGAGAACTGAGAACTTAGTGATAGCTGTTGTGCCAACGGCAAATTTATATTAGCTGCTATCGGGGGAGGCTGGCTAACACTCTGAACCACGTTACCATTCTGAGTGGCAGGGGTTTGTGCTATATTCTGCGGTGGAACCAAGTTTGCTGGGGCAGAAGGCATTCCAGAAGGCCCGGCGGAGCTAACCTGACTCGTAACAGAAACACTACTGGCGGGGGGCAGAGGGCTGAGTGCCGGCAACTGCTGCACGACCCCCGGGGCCACGGGCTCTGCTCCCGGCGGCTGGGGAGGCACAGTTAACAAGGTACTCTGGGGAGCAATGACCAACTGCTGAGGAAGGCCTGAAGCGCTAGTCTGAACTCCCTGATGCATAATCGCGGGCTGAGCGGGTGGAATTATCTGCGACGATGAAGGAGCACCTTGCTGGATAACCGAAGGTGTGACTTGGGCAGGGGGCGGCTGCACTGCGGTGGGCACGTTCGCCTGCTGACCGATATTTGCGATCTGACTGCGCGGCAGGTACGGCCGACACTGCTGCCTGCACCTGGCCCACGGGCTGGCCAGACGCCCCTGCAGGTGGTGCCGGGGCCACTGCGGGCTGCACTGGCAGCTGGACGCTCTGTGGCTGAGCCATGGGAATCACCGCCGGCTGCAGCATCGGCTGCTGCTGCCCGTACTCTGAGGCAGGGATCTGAGTCGCCGCCGGGCCGTGGCCGGGGGCCATCTGCGTGGAAACCGCCGGCTGCTGCTGCCCGTGCAACTGCTGGGGCGCTGCTCCTGCGAGGGGGCCTGCGCGGGAGGCGCCGGCTGCGAATACGGCAGCGGGGGCTGAGCCAAGCTGGAGATGGAAGGCTGCTGGCCTGGAGCCGAAGCCGCCCCGACCACGTTAACAGGTGACGGCTGGACGCCAGTGGCAGCGCGATCGTGGCTTGCAGAGGTACTGGCTGCACACCTGGCTTTTGCTGATAGCTCAGTTCTTGAGGCTGTAATTGTACTTGTGAGATCTGTGACTGAGAAACACTCTGTGGTATGCTAACGGCTGAAATGCTCTGTGGCCCGGGGCTGCCGAAGTCCATCTGCTGAAGGGCCACACCTGGCAGCGCGGCGGCGGCGGCCCCACGGCGGGGGCCCCCACCTCTCCGCTGCCCACACTCTCCGTGTAGTGACTCAGTGTGCTGACGCCGCTGCTCACCGAGCTCCCGCTCGTGCTCTCCCTCTCAGAAGTCACTTCTGCCGGGTTTTGTCTGACAGTTTCCACCGCTTTATTGAGCACACCTTCCGCAGCAGGTGCGGCATTTTCCTTTTCGTAGAACTCAGTGCAAGTCCATCTCCCCTTTTTAAAGGGCTCAGAACTAGAATCTAACTTCACGACTCTGAACCTTGACGTGTTCACTGTCGGCTGTTGCTGCTGACTTGAAACTGATCCCACAGTCACCCCTGCAGCTGCACTGGGGACACTGTTAACAACGGCCGAGGAAGAAAGAGTACCATTGCCCATGCCACTCAAGATGTTCACATTAACACGCCGCCAACTCCAGGCCCCACACTCACGCCAGCAGCACTAGGAACGCTGCTCGCGTTTATATTAGCATTACCAAGCATGCTGCTTGTCACACTGGGACTGAAACTACCCACAGCAGTGATGGTGACATTATTCACTGTGTTGGCACCAGTGACAGGATTTATACCTATACTGCCAGCCGTGCTTGCAGCACGGATGTTAGTCATTACAGATGCAGGTGAGCCACCGGATGATGCAGCAGAAGCTGGTGCAGCTGGGACCACGTTGTCAGAGCTTGCTGTGGCTGAGAGTTTCCTGGATACTGGGCTCGGGGGTGGCCCTCCCGAGAGGGACGCACCGGCCACGCCGGCATGGGATGGATGGTGGTGCCCGTGGTGGAGGTGGTGCCCGTGATGAATGTGATGGTGGTGATGGACGTGGTGTGGATGCGCGCTCCCATTGATCACCACATTCTGCTGCGGATGGTGAGGCAAATGAGGCTGCGGAAGGTGTGGCTGGTTGGGGGAGAGGGCCCCGGGGTCTCGGCCTCCTGGAAGTTATTGAGAGTCTCTTCTGAGGAGCTGCGTTCGGGTTCCCCCAAGTCAGTAGCCCTGGAGAGTGACACATCAAGGATCTCGGAAGAGGACAGGTCTTCCGTGTGAGATTCATCCAAATCGTCGTAGCTCTCGGTGTCCTCTGCTATGCTGTTGTTAGAGCTGATGCTGGCGGAGATCTGGGCCGGCGTAACGCTAGTGATCTGGAAGCCACTTTTCTTTTTCATTTGAGTCCCGCCTGGCGCTAGGGGCTGCGTCTGCAGCTGAGCCTGCGAAAGGAGGTTCAGGCTTTGTGGAGGCGGCGGCTGTGGTCCCGACGTAGATGCTGCTGCAGGAGGTGGCGGCTGGAGCAGCGACGGAGGCGGAAAATCCTCGGAAGAGGGGGCATTACTACCGACGCCGGTACCTGCTGCGCCGAGCGCAGAGGCGCTGCCGCTGCCGCTGCCCCTTCTAGGGAACATCGCCGGGTGCGCCATCTTCCTAGCACTAATGTCTGCAGCGGCCGCCGCGGCGGCGGACTCCGGCGGCTGGTGCATTGTGTCGGGTACCGGGGGCGGAGGAGGCGAGTGCAATTTCCTTCTGCACCGTAATCTTTGTATTCAAGACGCCGGGGAGGAAAACGGGGCCCGACGCTCCGCCCGGCACGATGCCTCCTTCCCTCCTCCTCCTCCTCCTCCTCGTCGGCCGAAGGCGCCGGCCGCTCCTGCCTCCGAGGGCGAGCTTCGGGAAGGGAGGATGGACGAGGGTGAACAGGGCGGCCGGGGACGCGGAGGGGGGACCCCCTCAGTCCTCCGCCATTCACTTTCCCCTCCGGTCTCACACTCCCTTTATATTCCGCTTCACGTGGGGTGCGGGGCGGGCGGGAGGGGGGCCGGGGGAGGGGGCGGCCCGCGGAGGGGGTGGGAAAACCGAGAAATGCCCACCTTCCCCGGACAACTCCGAAGCCGCCTCAGCCCCTCCGGCCGCCGCCGCGGCGGCCGCTGCAAAGCCCTCGCCCGCGGTCGCCGGTCGCGGTCGCCCTGCACCGAGGCAGCGCGGAGCGACGGTCGCCTTCCCCTCGCCACCCTCGGCGCCGCCGCCGCCGACGAGCCCCGAGCTCAGTGTCGCTCAAACCTCCCCTCCCGGCCCCGCCGGCCCCGCTCGGCCCTCCCCCCACGCCCCGCGGACCCTTTCAAACCCCCTGGGCTCGCGGCGGCTGCTCCGGGAGGAAACGCTGGCCGCGGCTGGGGCCGGGGCGACGAGGCTCCGAGCGGGGCGGCGGCGGGGCGCCCGGTACGCTGAGCCCAGCAACGGGGCGCGGGCAGGCGCGCAGGGACGCCGGGTCCTCGCGGAGCACGGCCGGGGCGCGGCGGCGGCGGGAGCCCAGGGACCGCTCCATCACTGGCAGCCATGGAGCCCGAGCATTTTCCTCCCTCGGGGCAGGCGCCCGGCCCGGCACTCGTCCTCGGGGAGGAAGGGGCCGGCGCCGAGCCTCCCCGGAGGGCGGCGGGACGTGCGCTGGCGCGGAGGGTGCGAGCCGCGCGGGCCTCTCCCTCCGCAGCCGGCTCGTCCTCACCGCGCTGCTCCCGCGGCCGGGCGGGAGGGGGCCGCAGGCGGCGGCGGCGGCGGCGGCGGCTCCTTTCTCGGCGGCGGCGGCCGGACGGGCTGGTGCAGCGACTGCAGCCGACGCCGTTCAAAGGAACGAGAGGTGGGGTTGGCCGGTGTCGGCACACGGGGCGGGTGAGTGGGTGGGTGCCGAGGGAGGGGGCTGAGGTGGTTGTTACTAGTGCTCTCCTCCGGCTCCACCGTATCCCCCGGTCTCTCGCGGCATCGGGAGAGGAGGGACCAGCGCCCGAGCGCAGGAGGAGGAGGGGCGACCGCCGCGGCAGGGCGGCGGGGGGAGGGGCCGGCCGCGGAGACGGAGGAAGATGGCGTCTGCGCATGCGCCGCGGCGCCGCAGCCCGAGCGCCGGGGCCGGCGGAGGAGGCGGCCACGGCTGTTCGGGCCGGGCCGAGCGCCGGCTCTCCCGACGGAAACGGCCGAAGGCGGTCGGAGGCGCGGACGCCGGGCGGTGGGCGGGGGCGGCGAGCTCCGGCCGCGGGAGCGAATCCGGGTCGGCCCGAGGGGGCGGGGCGGGCGGGGGGCGCGCGCGCGGCTGAGGCGTGTCCGCGCTCCCCCCGCACGCGGGCACGCGGCCGCGCGGCGGGCGCGGCGGGGCGGCTGCCGGAGCCCCGCCGCGGTGCGCGCGCCCGGCCGGCGTCCCCCCGCCTGCGGAGCGGGCAGCGAGGCTTCTTCTCCGCAGCAACAGCATCACGAGTTTCAGTTCCCAGGAGCCCGCCGCCGCCGCGACATGAGTCAGGCTTTCTTCCTCCGCGCGCGGCGCCCTCCTCGCCCTCGCCGCACCTGGGCCAGCCCCCGGCCCGCGCCCCGGGGCCGCGACGCTGCCCCGGCGCCGGGCGCCGCGGGTCCCCGGAGGGCGGGGGCGGCTCGCGAGGGGCGCTGCCTTTTGTGCGGTGCCGTGTGGCTGCCATGCGGTCCGCTCGCCCCTCGACGGGCGGCGAGCGGGTCGCGCGGACGAGGCGGCTGCCGCAGCGACCCGCCCCCGCGCCTGGGTGGGCTCTGGAGCGACTGCCCGCGACCGTGCTTACCTGGACGCAGGAAGCCGCCCGGCCCGGGGAAACCAACCGACCTCAACAGGTGGAGCTCACCTCCGGCAGAGGTGTCTTTTCATTCCATTGTCCGGGCTGCAGACCTGCGGATTTGACTGAAAAGGCAAAATGGCCTATTCAGGGGCGCCACACGAGTGCAATAAGTGAAGACTACCTTTCAGGGTTGGAAAAGAGAAAAAAAAAAAAAAAGCCACTGGCAATTCCAGCAAAACAAAGGACCTGCCCCGGCCGGAGCATAGTTGTGCAGAAGCAGTGTTGGGTTTGATTGGAGGCAATGTACTGGAAGTTGCTTCCCTAGCATTACACGTCAAAACATTCCAGCTCTAAGCATTTTTTTTCCGACTAAGCGAGAATGTATTTCTCGCCCAGTAATTAGAAAACAGCAAAGTAATATGGCAAACCCTAGGGAGAATTTATTTTTTTAACCTAGGTTTTTAGGGGACTAAACATTTATGGTTAGACCTGATTCGGGAACTCAGACTGACATCTACAATCCTCTTTCAGGAACCTGTTAAAGCATGAACGACGGGAGTCTTTTGCAGTTTTGATCGACGTCTAGTTGCCAATTCAACATGTCGCCTTTAGGTTGCTCTATAATCGTCCCATCTCACGAAAATTAATGCCGTCGTTCTCCTATATCACTGAATAGAAATGCACCCTCAATACCTCCTGTATATCCTGCATCAAAGCTAAGATACGCGGCTGCTTTTTCCGTGGTCTCCCCAACTAAGCCCAGAAAGCAGGACTACATTTTTTTAAACCTTGAATTGCTAATGTGGAGCTCGTGCTAGGATCAAAATTTAGGTGCTCACAAATATTTAAAGCAATATGGTAACAAAAATCAAATACATTTGAAAAGATACTTGTCTTATGCTATTAATGAATTAATACGTGAATGGTTGTACATTTGTATAACTATGACCATTCATGTATTTTACAAAAATAATTTCTTTTTTAATACCCCCTAAAATGTGTTTCAAATGATAACCTATAATGGCTGCCACCCATTGTAGAAATGCAAATCTAACACGGTTTTTAAACAGTTTTTGAATGAAAAGTAGAAACTATCCTGAGTGAAACTGCAGTGTAATGTGGTTGGCAGAATTTTTTTTTTTTTTTTTTGACCACAGTGTGAAAGCAAATGCTCTTGATCTTTCAAAATGGGGCCTTAGGTCAAAGTTTTAAATTACCCTAAACAACAGTTGAGCACCCCTTGAGGCACCTAAACACCGCCCCCCCCCCATGATCCTACTGATAGGGTTAGAAGCAGAAGAAACACACAACAAAGTCTTACCCAAAGTTGACCAAATGGGTTGTTGAATAACCCTATACAAGCAAACACTTCATCTAATAACCAGGAGTAAATGGTATGGTGGTTTTTGGCTGTTATGATGTTGGAGTAGGTATATTATTTCCCCTGAAAGAAAGTTTAAAAAAAAAAAAACCAGGATAACATAAGACAATATGGTCTTTTCAAATGTATTTCATTTTTTGTCTGCCCTGTCACTTTCAAATTCCTGTTTCAGCTATATATCCCATTCAACTAAGATAAAGAGCAACTTTGCAGTTATGGAAACTTGAGTAGGAAAAACATCTATATGTGTATTTGTGTGTGCATGTTCACACACTCAAAACAAGCAGAAACAAGTCTTATCATGTTACTACCTTTTAATTTAAAAAGTCTGGATTTTTTTTACATTAATATTAAATTCCTACTGCTGTGTGTAATGAAGTCATAAATCTTTTGAACCCAATACTTAGGTTATCCTTTGCCTCTTGAAAGACTGAATTTTACCTGTTACATTCTGAAAGTGTAGCCCTGAATTACTAAAAGATTAATTTGTAGTGCAGTGTTCACTTAAATAGTTATTCGGACATTGCAAACCAGCATGTAGATTTGGTTGTATTTAGTGTTTTTTCTACCATCAAATAGAAAATTTGCTGACCATTATAACAATTTACCTAGTTATGAGAACTGTGAAATAGGCCAGTATTTAAAGCCAAGTAATTCTCAAGAAGTAACGCCCTCGAAGAGCCAGGAGGTAATACACTCAGAATGACTGAGTGGCAAAGATAGGTTGTTAAAGAGAAACGTACAGAAAACTAGCCACTGTCCCACTCCAGTAACAAGCCCTTCATTCATACAATATTCTTATCTGGAACTTTTCAATGGCATCTTTTTTAAAAAGTCAAATTTTTAAACATGATGTCGAAGAACAACAATTGAAAGACCTAATTGTTTTGACTAAGCAGTTCACGAGTCAGGCATCATCTCATGCAGGAAGGAGAGAGGTTCTCTGAGAAGGTATACAGTATAGAAGGTTTTAAAGGCAGAAACCAGGTGGGACAGTTATAAGTAAAAGGAAAAGCAGCATTGTTTCAGGCAAGGTTACCTTCCCATAGGAGAAGGGGGACTTCTTATCAGGCAGATGGCCTCAACTTCCTTGGGGGCGGGGAGGAGAATAGAGAGGATCACATGACCGATTACCTCATTGGTACAGACCAGAAAATTACAGACTGACCCATTAAGATTATATTCCTGGACAAGGCTGAAGCTTCAATTAGGTCATATATAGAGGCTAGGTTCTCTGTCATGGGCTTTAGCACAAGTGACTTCATTTTGGCCTTTGGTATTCTTTTTAACAATGAGTTATATAAAGATGAAAAAGTCACATTTTGACATATGAAGTAATTTATACATGTGAATACTGCAGCATGTTCATAAATCAATTCACTCTAAATATTTTTTTTTTAACAAAACCAGTAGCCTGTGCCGCTTGACTTTTGTAATAGCACAAAATGCTTATTTTGGAACTTTTCACAAATTTCAATGAGTATAAGTTAGCTTATAACTGATTAATATACTTTTAAGTATTTGTTGAATTGTCAGTATCAGTACGTTTCTAATCAGCTTAACCATTTAATATCCTCAAAGGAGATACACTTATAAAACAAAAAAAAAGTACAAAAATCTGAATTTGTGGTTCAGAGGGCACACTGATACACATTAGCTCATTTAAATCTGTCCTTGGAGAAAGGAGGCATTTTCATTCTCATTTTAGAAGTAGGTGATCATAGATGGGATAAAGAACTTGTCCAAGGATTAGCCCTAAAACTGGGTACTCAGGTCCTCCTAATTTCAGATGCCATGCCTTTGTGTTGAGGGATTTTTCTGAAAAAGCAGTCTGTACTCTAGGGACTAGTAACTCTCATGGAAATTAATGAGTGTTCTTTTAATGCTGTGGAATGCCGAGGAAGACATGCTGCACACACACTGATTTTTACAGCATTTCTTCTACATGAAGAGGATGAAAGACTTGTTCTCTGTTTGAACCAATACAGATGTTACAGATTCTTCTGACTTAGGAATGTGTTAGTTTGGAGAAGTTTCTCACAACTTAAATCATTTCCAACTTCTGCTACAGAACTGTGAAGTGACATTGAGAAAAAGAAATAATTTGTTAATTTAGATTTGTTTTAAAGGCCATAGCCCTCCAAACCTCCCCAGATGATAGCTAATATTTATTTAATGCCAACTATACACTACATTGTTCTAAATGCTTTAAGTGTTTTATCTCACTTGATACAACTATATAAAGTAGGACCTGTAATCACCCCATTTTACAAATGAGGAAAGTGAGGTACAGAGAGATTGAGGTCTTGCGACTTGGCAAGAAGTGGGGCTAAGATGCAAATCCCTGTGCTGCAAACACCCCTTCACTGCAGCCTCCAAGACAAGTGAAATCAGCCTCCTGCCAATTCTAGGTCTCAGCTTAAAGTTCTATAGAATATTCATGTTTTGATTTTTTCTTATTAGACATCTCCAAAGAATCTAGGAGAACCATTTTCTCCCGACGGAGAGACAATCTCATGAAGAATGTACATTTTAGAGACTCCTCTATGGCCACATAGGAATTAGACATAAATGAACAGAACGATGATTTGATCAATCAGATAATCCTTCACTGATCAAACACAGATGTCGAATGCTTGGAATAAAAACATAAATCACACGTAATTGAAGAACACTATCTGTATAGGACAAGATAAACGTTTTCCCCTTTTAGCAATTAGCTTGTATTGAACATGAGAGCCTGTAGAATAGAAGCAATAATAATCTAGTCTTTCCAACATGTTCTAAGGACCAATTTGTATTTGTACATCATTTTGCATACTCTAAGTTACAGAAATAAACACATTTGTCATATTTGTTTGTTTCATAATTTTAATAAGACCTCGTCTTTTTACCACACATGAACCAAAACCAAGTCGAGAAGTACAAAGAAATCACGGGAGCCATTATTTGTGTTTAAAGATTAAGTTCAGGAAGACTTAGGTGTCTCAAGTCTCAAAGCTCAAGGGAAAAGAAATGGTTGAAGTCATTCCTTAGAATGGAATTTTCCTTTGGTCATTCATTTCTCCCTCTGCTCTGACTAAACTTTTAGAAGAAGAAACTTGATAAAATAGTTCTTAGTAAGTTATACATGAATTGACATTTACAGTTAACTTCATCGTAGAAGAAAAACAGGAAATCATTACTCTTAAAGGCCAAAACCTCTTCTGATTTTAATATCTTAAAAAAGAAAATCTTGGACGCGTGCAAGCTAAATTGGAGTCAGAAGCACAAGATAAAATCCTGTTACTATCAAAAAGAAAACAAGAATATCCTGTTAATATCATGACACAGAACATTGAAGGCAATAGTGCTGTTTATATATGGAAGGTGTTTACAAAATCCTTCTCTATCAATGATAAAATTAGTGTGATTAACGAGGGAATGTGGGAATTTCAAAGAGAAGCATGAGCTGGAATTTAGGAGGAAAAGCCCAGCAAAATTGATTTGTTTTATTCCATGTAATATATGAACACTTGTCAAAATGAAGAAGATTAAATATATAACCAATGAGCCTCTTTACTGAGTTGAAATATAAAGTTAATTGGAAAAAATGCCAACAAACTTTTCCGTCAAAACTTGGAGAGGAGGTCCAGGTGCTTTCTTGCCCCGTTATTTATAGACAGGAATGGGATCGCAGGAAAACGCCAAATCAGTTGTGTAACTTTGATCTTTTCAAAAGTTTCTAAACACCCTCTTTATTCAATTCACACAAAAATGGTGTTAAATTACACCCCATCAAAACATGTTTTGAATAAAATAGGGTAATACTCTGTGTTACGCCAATGTTGATCCCAAGTTATTTGATAAATAACAAGAGTTTTGAAAGGAATATTTCCAATGAAAGCATCTTGATAAAAGAGCTATGTTTTCTTTACTCTGTCAGCAGGTGACAGGAACTCAGTGAAGTACTTGTAAAGAATTTTTTTAAACCTCACATTATGTAATAATATTGTCAACATAATTCATCACATGAACTTTACTACTGGGCTTTTCACAAGATATTTCTGAGGAATATTAAGTTCAGAAATTGTGACATTAGGAAACAAGCTCTTTATTAAAGTTTTGGTCCAGGGCATGCAACAGTATTAAATTTCCTTTTCTGCTCTTTACTTGATCTCTGTAAAAATCTCTTTGCCCAACCCAAGCTGATAACAACTGGCTGGCTACCATTTTTCATGGAAGATCATGCCCAAAGCATTTTTTTTTTTGCAAGGAGCAATGTTCAGAGAAAATGGTAGGAGATATGAGTTGAATCTGTATCTCCTTCTGTGGTAGCTTTGCAAATGTGTAGAGACAGTGCATTACGTGAAATACCAATTAGGACTGGAATCCTTAGCCTTTGTGGATTCTGGAAATGCATTCCTTATATCCTGGCTTAAGATATGGAGAATTCAAGTGCTTCTTCCAGTCAGATGAGCTCCAGAACTATTTCCTAAGAAACTTGTCATGACTGGTCACAGCATTCCTACAAAGCCTATGGGGAATAGATAATTTCAGATAAAATGATCCATTTTTTTTTAAGTTTGACTTAGTTAATATGTCTAGGAACTTTACTGTCAGTTAAATTTTAATTTTTAAGTAGTAATATCAAATGAGGGCTCTGCTATTATTTTTCATTTCTCCGCACACGAATCATTTTTTTCCTCTTATTTATGATTGAGAAGGGTAGCAAGATCCACCCCAAAATCTGCCGCATTGGTATACTGATGATGTTGAGCTGTAGGTACTTTTTAGAAAGCAAATGCGAGAGACTTTCTCTGAGCTCCCCTTATTTGCCCAAGGACAGGTCCTCCAGAAGGAGCTCACCTGGCATAAATCCCTGCCCAGGAGTTTTATGAACCAGGAAAGATTGACTCATCACGGAAGAGGAAACTACAAGTTGACACAGCCCTCAGACGGACTTTGTCACAAACTGCCCTACCTCCCATCTATTCTTCTGAGGGCCCCTTCGTCTTTCCTTTAAATCACTTAGTCTCCCTTAAGAGGCCTGTGTTCCCCTCCCCTTCCCTATGAAGATGGGACTGAATCCTGAATTCTAAGCCACTTTGGAGAGTGACTCATTTTTCCTGGGCAACTCCCATAGATGCGTTAGGTACACAGGTTAATAAGCTTCTGTTTGGTTTTTCTCTTCTCAATGTCTTTTATTACAAAGGTCTCAGCTAAGAACTCAGAAGGGTAGAGAGAAAATTATTTTTCCTCTCCTACGATTGTCAGCATAATAAAACCCACTTTCTATTACATAACAACTAAGGTTAGACTAAAGAAGATACCACGTCGATTATCATGGATATGGTTTTAAGTTAAGTACATAGTGTTTATTTAGCACAATATGCAAGTGTTCAATAAATTCCTTTTTTAACAATAATGACTCCGTAGCTGAGTTTATTCCCAGTTAATACATAATAACTGGCTGAAAGTAGGGCTTCTTTAGGCCGCCCCTTTCTTTGGGAGATTTGGGCCTCAGATGCTCTCAGATCTGTAGGATGTTCAGGGCAGGCAAGGCATCATTCCCATCTGGCTCTGCATTACTACAGTAAAGAGAATAGTCTTTGGCACCGTGTCCAGTGATTCTGTTCTAATAAGACATTAACTTAACATTTGCCTTATTACTTACTAATTAGTTGTACCAGATGAGTCATTCACTGAAGATTCAAGCCTTAACATATTTTCAAATAGCTTTGATCTACACGTCCAAATTTCATTGGGAATGCCGAATAGATTTTGTGATGGACCGAACGCATTTCCCAGCCCTCTTTTCTTCCCTTCCCATTCGCTGTTCCACTCTACCCCTCATTCTGCTCCCATTTCCCTCACCGTACCTCAGAAATCGATATCATGACCATCTTCACTTTGATGAAACTTCTAAATCATAATATTTCATGTTCTTTTTGTGACAATTGTGCAGCAACCGTTAATTAAGAATACCACTTTATTCCATTTATCCTGAGTACATGACGAGTTGTAGTTCATGAAGAGCACTCCTACCAAAACAGAGTATAAAAACAAATAAAAGGACATCTTTTTTTTATTTACATTTTTAAACAAAGAACTTTCAGCATTTCACAAATACATATTAACAACCATGGCTGCTCTCATCCAAGTTATGTTGCTGATATTTTTACCTCATGAGGTTAAATTATGTTTTCCCTGAAAAGTGCTTGGAGTCGAATCAACTAAAAGTATATGGTAAGTGGTGGATGCTGTATTGGTAAGGACTAGAAGATGGGAAATGTGGGATTTTGTTCTCCTCAGAAGAACTAGGAACGGGAACTTCAGTGTTATTAATTGAATACCTACTGCCTGTTCTTTACGAGTCAAAATTGCCTCTACGGTTGTCTTTCATAGATCAAAGAAGGCACAAAGGGAGTCAGCCTCCCCCCAAACCTCATCCCCAGCCCCAAAGTATGTTTACAGAGCCTTATTGCAAACGAAGGACAAAGGGAAAGTGGCAGGACAGCAGTTTGGGTCCCGTTTCGGGAGAGACACTTTTCCTCCAGGTTACAGGTAACCAGAGACTTCCAAATTGTTGCAAACACCTCGTAATCCATCAATCACGTATGAGCACAACATGGATCTTTAGGAATTAGGGAAGAATAATTTTAATGTGAAATAAGAGCAGCAACGTAGTTGAAAACCCGTGCCCCCTCGCTGCCGCTTACACCTGCCGGGGAGTGAACATACGGTAGTGGCCCGTGCAGATGTAAAACGCGCAGTTATGGCTCCTCAGTATGGTAATCGATTCTGACGAAGTGCGTGAGTTTTGCTGGTCGTCTTAATTTTCCATTGTTGGGTTTCTGTTTGTTGTTTAATGGCAAACATTGGGAGGAGAAAAAGACCCTGTACATAACGACATCAAACAATATCTCTAATAATAAGACTGGGGAAATGCAGCAAACGTAGCAGGAAGCAGGGACGGCAGGGCACTAGAAGATTCTTTGAGGCTGCTCGCTCCCTCATAAACATCATAACAGCAAATAGCCATGCATGGAATAAAATGATGTCCCTGTCTCATGGTTAACATCCACCAGCTTTATTCTGTGGCAGCCCACGGGCTGGATATGATAGGATATTTCAGAAAGACTGGAAAGTGGGTTTTCTATCTACAAATAAGTAACAGTACTAAGTCATCAGCTCTACCTTCAAAGCACTAAAATGGAGTTTTTGGCTAGGGCTCTATGTTCAACAGGGAAACCAGGGACCGTTTTAAAAGCTTACACTCGCTTGTCCTGTTCGGGAACAGCTCCCATTTCATTGACCTGGCTATGGCCATCCCAGTGATGCAAGACGGGGTGGCTTCCCGGAGCGGGGGAGACAGACTGAGCCCTGCACTGACACAGAAGAGGGTCCTTCGCCGGAGGGTGTCGAAAGAATCCAAACACACGCCAACGCTGGAATGAAAAGGAAAGTGTATTAGAGATGGAGTAACGTGGTCTGCTCTGTGAGAGAGCCTGAGAGACTCAGAGGGACAGAGACAATGGAGAGAGACAGAGTGAAGGTCCTGAGAGGGTCCGAGAGAAAGACACCTCGAGGGACAGAGGAAAAGACACTGAGACACTGAGAAGGATCCCGAGTGTTTGGGGAATTCCGTTTACGTCTCATTCTTCCGTTCCTGCGAGTTACCGTTTAAATACTTTGTTGACCCATTTCCTTTGATACGGACCTACAGTGAGGAAGGGGAAGGGGACATACAGTGAGGAAGGGGAAGGGGAAGCACGCCCAGCGTGAAAAGGTTAGACCGTGTCGCATGAAAGGCCTGCTGGCAGTTCCCAGCCTGTGGTCCACAGGTTCTCTACGGTTCTAGCCATAGGGAATGAACGATTTTATTTTGTGTAGGCGCCACTTAAAGACTGATTGTCCCGCTTCCCCTTCACAGGTGCGGGGCACGGGCCGTTAGCATCCCACCAGAGAGAGACCTTCCTTGGTTCTGCGGGTGTCCTCATGGCCCGGCTGCAGGGCTCATCAGCACGTTGCAGTCTCTGATCACGGCTTATTTAACACTTCAGTTCTCTTGCTTCCTCCCTGCATCTCTGCGGCCGGAAGGGCAGAGCCTGAAGCCTCCCGCACAGACTGAACTGCATTTGGATCAGTGTTTCAGGTACAACCACCAGCTCGCTATCTGCGTGTAAATTCCCCAGGGGCAGTTTGCATTCCGCGGGCCATCCTGAAGCGGGCAGAGCTCCCATCCCCACATTACAATGTGTGTGAAATCACTTAGAATGCGGTCTAGATTTATTTAAAAAAAAAAAAAAAAGTTTAGGCAGGCAAATCCATTGAGGGGGAAAATCCATTACATTTAATTCAAAATCTGTTATCCTTTATCCACTCTTTCGGAAGAATTTCACCATCGCTTTCTTCCACCAGCACAGATAACGAAGCATCGAACGCTGTCATTTCAAAGAAGTCTCTTTGCCCGCAACCGTTTATTAAAGACTTTCCTAAATTGTAGCTCATTTTTAATGTAGAATAGAAAACTCAGCTTGCACCTTCATACCCCATAACGGAACATTCTAGAATAATTATAATATACATTTCAGTAGATATACTACACTTGTACAACCAGCAGAAATGAGAGAAAATCAGGTTGTCAAAGAATAATAGGGTCAGTGGTAGGGCACGTGCTTAGCTAAGAAAACAGTGATAATATTCAGAATTCTTCGAAGGCTGCATGGGGATAAAATTGAAAATTCACTCAGAGCGCTCAGGAGCCTGTGGCTGGCTGGAGAGCAGCTGGGAGAGGCTTCGGGAAGTCGGAGCAGACCCATTCTCTGACCGAACCTCTTTGCATTTAAGGGACCCATTTTTGTCTGACTTGGCTCCTTAATTTTTGGGGGTGGGTAGGCGGTGTTGGTCAGGAAGGCACACCTTCTTCCAACAAAAAGGAAGCTCAGACGTCCAGAACTGGTCTCCCGAACATGATTTCATATCATTACTGTCTTCCCCTGAGGCCGAAGCTGCTTTTCTAAGGACAGTGACCTGACATACAGTTGAGTGGTCAGAACGAGAGACGCGGTCAGAACTATACTCTGAAGTTTCTTTCATCAAATGTACTCATTTCCTCTATCATTAGGGGCTCCTTTTCTATAAAATTCGAAGTACTCAAATGATGCAGTTCTAGTGAAAATTGCAAACCGATTGGTACAACATTGGCAATTGCTCAGCGAGAATTCACTAACAAGTACTATACATTGCATGTGTCAAATATCTGATATGTCTAAGCCTGACTTTCTCCAAATTAAGAGAGAGGGCCTGCATGCAGCAAGTTTATTTGGAAAAAAAAAAAAAAAGAATGTGGCAGAGAGGCAGGAATACCAGCGGCGAGGCGGAGGGGGTAAAACAGGGCAGGGGAGGAAACCCACGCCAAACTGAGTCATTGAGTTTGCTCTCACGGGGAGGCTTAAAACGCGCTTTCCAGGGAACAAAAAAAACAAGAGTACGCATTGTCGCCTGACTTCCATCCGCATTGGTCAAGGATGGTCCACTGAACATTACACCTGCGGCCTGCACCCCATGTTTTTGCGCATGCGTCAGTGCAGAGCCTGCGGGACTCCACACCCGCGTGTCCCTGCCGCGTCGCACAAGCCTGTGCAGTCAGTGAGCGGTTGGGTAGGAGGTGGGTCCTGGAGGACCACGCAGAGGTGCGCATCACAGTACTTCGGAGCTGATCGCCACAGGGGGAATTAGAACGCGATTTTCTAATGCTGATCAAATATTTTCGATTGGTATTTTACAGAGTCATTTAGATTTACCAGGAATAACCTCATTAACACTTTGGAGAACACAGTGAGATCTCACTAATGCAGACATGAACCATCATGATTCGTGGACTGACGGTAAATTTATATTGGTACTACCTTTTTTTTTTTAAAGATATACTTAGAAATCAAATGTGTAAACCTGACTCCAAAGAGCATTTTTAAAGCTTTGTCTTCGTCATCACCTCTGTATGGACAATTATATGTTGGCAGTTACCCCTGAAACTGGCCGTAGCAAACATCCAGCAATCAACTGCTGAAAGAATTAAAATTTTACATTGTAGTTACAAAGTAGCTTAATTCATTTACTAAGCGATAGGTCTTCCCTGATCCACTACTAGATTGTTCTAGTCCTGTGCGCACTTTAAATCCATGAAAGCGTACTTTAGAGAATTAGTCTTCCTGCAAATCAGCTATTTCTCTACATGGAAATGCTTCCAGGAGGTCTGAATCAATGTTGCTTCTCTTGATAAAAATAAGGAAAATCTAAGGATCTACTGGCTGCTTCACACATTATTCTAATGGACTTCTTACATCTTAGATGTCTCTTCATATTGAGACTGTGTGTTTCATCTGACCAAAATTGTTTAATCTAGGTCTTTTTTTTTAATAACTGAGGTATCATTTATATACCATACAAATTCACCTGTTTTAAGTGTAGACTTCAATGAATTGTAATATGTTTACGAGGTTGCACAGCCATCACTGTGATCTAATTTTAGGACTTTTCCATCACCCTGAAAAGAAGCCGCATGTCCATTTATAGTCACTCATTATTCCCGCTCCAAACCCTAGTCTCTACTCCTCTACTCCGTCTCTCTATAGCTTTGCTTTTTTAGGTGTTTTACATAATGCGCGTGACGCGATTGAGGATCATTCATCCCTAGATTTTTTACAACCGACATATACGGTTGCTCCATATGTTGTCTCTTAGTCATCTTAGTCCAGTTTCAAGGCAGAATCTCTGCCATAGACAATTTAAAGCCATTTAAAGCATCATAGGATCATGTATGCAACATTTAAGTGGATGTTGCTAACAAAGAAAAATCTGTCTTTTTTATACTATTGACAATTATAAAAATAACAGGCTCAGCCTATTAAAATACTGAAAATACATAACTACAGAAAAGTATAAAATTTTATCTTAATTTTACAATAAAGTCAAGCCACTTAATCCATTCCAATGTTGCATTTACTTTTTAAATGTCTCTTTGTTTCAGCTTTCAAACCATTTGAAGTTATAAGAATATATTATATATAAATGTTCATGCCCTGCCTTTGAGAAAAAAAGCATTAAATCATGTCTCCATGATATGAAAATTCCTCAGAATCGCTGCCGTTGATGGATACATAACAGCCCATCATCGAGTATTACCATGTATTGGATAAATAAATCCTGTTATTACACATTTAAATTATTTCCATATTTTATTATTATAAGAATGCAATAGTAAATATGTTTAGGCATCATATTTCTCCACATATGTGATTGTTTCCTTAGGATAAATTGCTGGAAGTATAAATATCTCTTGTTATTGGATTAAAGGGTAGGGATAAACTTTTAAATATTGACAAATTGGCTTTTAAAAACCATAACCAGCCTTTAAGAGGGTCCCCGATGACCCCTGCCTCCTGGTCTTCATCCCTTAGCAGGCCCCACCCACATTTTACACCCAGGATGGGCCTGGGGGACCAGAGGAATACAGCAGAACGATGGTATGCCGCCTGCAAGGTTAGGTCATAAAAGGCGCTGTTTTGGACCACTGCAGACCCTGCATCTGAGTGGCATCAAATGGTACGTGTTCTTTTGCTACTGGCTTATTTCACTTAGCATAATGTCTTCAAGTTTTATCCACGGTGTACCATGTGACAAGATTTCCTTTTTCCCATGATATGTACAGCAGACCCTCAAATAATGGCATTTTGCTCTGGGTAGAGACCAGAGCTCTCTATCTGCAGTTAGAAGCGGCACTATCTCACTTGGAGTAGAATGGAAATAACGTCTGGCTTCAGATAGAAACTGAATATCCGAGATCCACATTGTCCAAGTCACTCTCCAGCCAGAGGTTCATCCCTATGAACTAGGAGATTTGAGCAAGTTCTGGTCTTTTAATTCAGATGAATAGTGTAATATTTCATATACGTTTCAGCATCTCTTTCCCTCAATTTTCCCCATCGGTAGGGGCCTAATAATATTCTTCCACTGTCTCATTAAGGTGTCATGAAGATTTTAGCAAGGAATGTCTCCCATTAACCTTACCCCTTAGAATGTGGCATTTTGCCACAAATTACGTTGCCTTTCTAGGTTACGAGGACGTGTGTGTGCATGTGTGCATACCTATTCCTTTCTCCTTTCCTTTGAACTGTCCAGACTTTATTGCATTATTCTTCTTTCTGGTAAACGAGACAAAAGAACTGAACTCCTGTCATCTTGAAAGCTTTGCTTAATGACCATTCCAGGTGAACACACATAGCCTTAGCGAGGAAGCATGATGGATGTGACTATGTAGGCCCATAAGACTGCCTCGTTTATCAATTATTAAAGAGTCATTTCATAGAACAGTGTTTTCAGTCACTTTTCAATA
Source organism: Eonycteris spelaea (assembly GCA_003508835.1). Lineage (NCBI taxonomy): Eukaryota > Metazoa > Chordata > Mammalia > Chiroptera > Pteropodidae > Eonycteris > Eonycteris spelaea. Next base: position 4,129,515 of record PUFA01000002.1, on the reverse strand, counting down.
GACTTGAAGGCTGAGCAATTATAAGAAAAGCATAGGACCCTTAGGTTTTATCGAAAGGCCATCTAACCACCTGACATAATAACTCCTGTGACTTTTCCCCCAAGCTAAATTTTCTCATGCAGAGCAAAAGGTGATACCATTTCCCATGGCAAATAAACATAAAGAAAAGACATTTTAAGGGGCTATTTCATCAGAGCCAATATCTAGAGCTCAGTTCCTGTCCATTGAATCATATTCCCTCATATCCAGCCTCAGGCTTCTCATGACTTTTTGAACTAATAGACTGAACAGCTGACTACAGTTGAGATAATACAGTTCTGCTAATACATAATTCCTATACGATTCCCTTATCATCATGTCTAAACTGGCATCCAATTTAGTTTGGCACAATTTATGACTCCGCATGCCAATTGCTGGTGTATAAAATTATTGTAAGATGTTTCATATTTGAGGGCGGAGAGATTAGGGACTGATAAAATAGGAAGGTAATAGTTAAGTTCTACAAGATATACTGTGGCTCCTTTTCATTCATACTCATCACACCTGATATTTGCGCATTGCAAGCATTGTGGTGCCTTTCATGTGCAGCTTGAGAAAAGAGCAGTGGATCTGTGCTATTGAGGCAGCGCGGGTCATCTTTGAGCCACCAAGCTAGGACCCAATAAAACCAGCATCCTGAACTGAACCGGACTGAAGCCTCATTCAGCCTTCTGTCTTGAATCACTCACCCAGTAACACAGAACTGGTGTAAGTGGGCTGTTTTGAAGTCTGGCATGGCATGACTAACTGCACATGTGGACGATGGTCATTTTACCCAAGGGCGGCTCTCTTAGTGGGGATAGCCTAGGGTGCTTCATGTCGTGACCTATTAGAAAGACAAAGAGCCATTCCATTCCCACATGGTAGTCTGGTTAAATCCTGGGTGCTTACCTTTGGAAATATTTAGACTTTTGGTTAAATTGTGTTTATTATTCTAGTATGAGAATTGTCTGGTATGTGAGGATGAGCTTTCAGAATGAGATCATTTAGGATTCCTGGTCATGCCATATATTGGTAACGAGCCATCCTCTATGGAGATGTTGTTCGACTTGAAAACATGCAAAACTTAGCATCTTTGGTAAAATAGAAGAATAACAGTTTTTATTCAGCTTAAATGATGATTCTTTTATGGAGAAAGGAAAAAGACAACAAGAAACTCAGTTGGAAACTAGACTTTTTTCTAATATGAGTTAAGATTTTCTCATTTAGCCTTTGGGATTGTTCCTCTCTTTTTGACAGCTTTGTATCTCATTTCCAGTACAGATGTCTATTGCCTTGAAGCCTTTCACAAAGAATTTAATCCTTGGCAGTGGAAAGAAAGAATCCCAAGGGGCAAATCAGGGGGAGGGCGCCGAGGGGAGGGAATAGCCAGCTGAAGGAGGTCTATTTGAATTGAAAAATCCTTTAGGCGCGTCATGTGTGAAATTATCAAAGACACAAAGATCTTACATAGTAAAAACAGAGGTAAACCTCTGCCTTGCAGGAAATAGTCTCTTTTTAGTACTCCAAATTGTGGTGTCAGTGTTATCCTTTTTTTTTTTTTTTTTTTAGGCAAGGCAACCCTTGGTTGACCTCACAATTGCAAGGATCTTGTCAGCTTACAATCTTTTATTTTATTTTTTTTTACACCTACAGCACTCAGTCTTCCTAGGTGGTATCCCATCCAAGTACTAACCAGGCCCAACCCTGCTTAGCTTCCAAATCAGATGGGATCAGGCTTGTTCAGGGCGGCATGGCTGTAGACAATGTGTTATCCTTGAAAAAGAATATTACTGGACCTCCTGGAAACCCTAGTGTGATTATATTTGTTACTAGAGACGTGCAGAAGATGATTGAGCACTAATCTGTATTAATTTGTTTCAGGTTTAAACTAGAATTGTTTGTCTCCAATATCTACTGTTTTAGGAACTGAAAATATATTCTCAGATGTTCCCATTCCAGATCTTTATTCAGGCATTACTCCACTTAACTCTTCTTTACTGTATCAGGTAAGTTCTTCAGTATAAGCAACAATCGTGCCTCTGATAAATTTTAAGTGGGGCACAGAAGGTATTCATGAACTGGGAAGCTTGAAGATTAGAGAGAAGGTTATGACCCAGTTTGGAAAAGAAAGAATAAGAAAGACACAGAGTCTCCACAGCATGAACTTCTCAAAAGCTGAGTCAGAAGGAATAACTAAAATTCCAGGAAGAGAACATTTAACTGGCTTAGCTAGAGTCAACTCTTCTTTCCTTGGCTAGGGAAGGTGGGTATCTGAACAACAGTCCACCAGGTAGTGCCCAAAAGAAGGGATTGATATTCCCAGAAAGGAAATCGGATGTTGTTACTGAAAATGTGGACTAAAAGCTGGGCAGCTAAAAGAAATAGACCAAAACAACACCAAAAAAAACACACAATGTGTGCCCTCTCCTCCCTTTTCCAGTTCACGGTTTCTCTTCCTTTCGTATACATTGTCCTCTCTCCTTCTCTTTTTTATCTTTTCTGCCTTTCTTACCTCTTCCTTTTCCTTGCCCTTTAAAACTTATCTGTTATCTTCGCTTAGGAATTCTGTCATTGTTCCTCCTTCTTTACCAGAGATCCTAATATCAAATCGTACCACCTAAACACCTGATCCTTGTAGAGACTGTGTTAGCTAAGTAGAGAGATGTCTACACGGTGTGATTTTGAAGAGATATTCCTGAATATCCTTTCTAAACTACCAGCTCACTCAACTACCTGCCATTATGCCTAGAATTTAAATGCTATAAATTAATTTCTTCCATTAAAGCAAGGAAGCTTCAGGAAGTTTCCATTGAAAGATATTAATCTATTATCTCTATCTCCATCTTATGAAATCAGTCAACCTGCATTAAAAGAAGCCAGGGCACAGCCTACCTAGCCGACATAAATATGGCAGAGTAAAATGAGTATCTCCTGTCAAGGTCTAACCTCAGATCTACCTCTTTCTGCCTATGTGACCTCAGTGAAATTATTTATCTTCTTTAGCTTCATTTACAACATCTGTGAAATGGGGTCTCGTTTTCATCACATTTGGTTGTTAAAAAACTCAATAAAATTATATTGATAAAGCACTTACCACACTGCCTGGCACATAATGGATATTCAGTAAAAGTTAAATTTCTCCTTTCAACAAATAGTTCATGAATACCTCCTGTGCCCCACACACTATGATAGGTGCTAGGAATACAGTGTGAGCAAAACAGACATGCTTCCTAACTTCTTAGAGGTTACATTCTGGTGGGTAAGACATGCAATAGTCAAAATCTAACATAGAAAGTACTGGTACCAATAGATATATTAATTAGAGGTTCACAGACAATGGCTGCTGCCGACTGAAAGTGTCCCCCCAAATTTCACATGTTGAAACCTAATCCCTTGTATGAGGGTATTTGGAGGTGGACCTTTAGATGATTAAGTCATGATGGTGGAGCCCTCATGAATGATTAGTGCCCCTTATAAAGGAGACCCCAGAGGGCTCCCTCACCCCACCTACCATTGAGATCACAGCGAAAAGACGGCCATATGAACTAGAAAGCAGACTCACCGGACACTGGATCTGCTGGTGTCTTGACCTTAGACCTCTCCAGAACTATCAGAAATAAATGGGGTTTGTTGTTGTTGTTGTTTATAAGCCACCAAGTCTATGGCACCTTGTTTTTGCAGCTTGAATGGATGAAGACAATGGCTCTCACACAACATAAATTAAATATAGGTATGGATTAATTAAGGAAATAGTCACATTCTGTAAAGCCACAGTGAAGTCACTGGAGATAGGTGATTGACCACTCTGGGTGTCAGGGGAAATTGCCCCATCTCTCACCTATCCAAAGATGATTTTATTAAAGAGATAATATTTCTACATTTGCTTAAGAAAGAGGAGACCAACTGATTTGCTTGGTGGAGAAGTTTCAACTTAGGATTTTGTATGAAGAATCTGAAGGAGATTGAAATAGTGTATTTTAATCATATAAGCACTGAATAAATTAGTCTCTGAGCAGTTGTTGAGATCAAGATCAAGAAAAGGAGACAATCCAAAAAACTCTATTTTCCGAAAAAAATCTGCTGAGTGTTTGTAGCAAAGATTATTAGAAACCACTACCTCATTTCCCATTCTTTACTAATAGTAATCCAATTTTTTTAGCTTGGCACACTACTTCTCAGTTAAAAGACTAAATTTCCTAGTTGCCCTGTTCCTAGGTGAAGCCATGTGACTAGGTGATGAGAAGAAAGGAGAAGTATTATGGGGTACTTCTGAAGTCTCCTAAAATGGAGGGGTAATCTCTTAATTTTCCTCTTCCTCCTTACTCCGATAGAAAGAGCCTGGGTCCCTGATACTTTCTGCCTTCAAGCCTTGGACTACCTATCCCCAGACTTCTTCTATGTAAGCAGGAAATAAACTGTCTAGTTTAAGCCATTATTTGAGGAATCTTTATTTCTTAGCATATATTCAAATCCAATCATAACTGATAAATTGCTTTGGTAATATATTAAATACTTTGGTGTTATAAAATACACATATCGCATAATCTTTTTATTCCAGAAACTTACATTGTGTTGACCCTTAGATTTACAGAAAACTTTAAGAAGTCAGAGGGGTAGCCTGGAACAGATTACACATGATCTTCTGGACCATTATAAAGACATTGGATATTATTCTATGTATGGTGAGTTTTGGTGGCACAATTTGATTTAATTTTTAAAATATCAGGTTTTTCACTTCTGGCATGGTAGACAGGGTAATTTGAAGAAATATTCCCACTGAGAACAAGACCAAAAAAACCCTGGACAAAATGTTTTAAATAGTCCTTAAAAGCATTAGAGAACCAACAAGTCAATTAAGAATTACAGGGCGAAGTTTTAGGAAAAGAAGAAAACCCACAAATATAAGCATGGTAGTCAGGGAAATTTTTTCTATAGAGCCCTTTACCAGTTCCAGAAGTGGCTGAGAAGTTGAGAGACTAAGTTGTGTTTTTGACAGACTTGTGAAACAGAGGGAAAAAAATAAAATCACAAAGGGAAGCTCTTCAGGCTTTGAGTTACTACTCCAATAGGCTACATTATGGTCGTAAGGTTTAGCTGAGAGTCAGCTGACCTTCACAGTCACTGACCTTCACAGGGCTTGAGTCCCAGCTCCAGATGATCTTAATCATGAAAGTGAACTGCTAGAGCCCCTTGTTGCCTATAGAAGCGAATTTTTCTAAAAATGTCTGGCGCCCCAAATAACCAAGTACATAAGGGGAGACATAAATAGAAAAGTAGATAGACAAGAGATAATAGGAACCAACACACTGAGGCTATCCAGCACAGACTTAAAAATAGCTGTATTTAATATATCAATATCACAAAAAGACAAGGCTGAGATCTAGAAGTAAACTGAAAATTTTAAAATGAGCCAAGTAGAAATTTTATAACTGAAAAAATGCAATAAGTAAAATTTCAGTAGTCAATGGAAGAGATTAACAACAGATTAGATAATGCTCAAAAGAGAATTAGTGAACTAGAAGGTGGAGCAGAAGAAAATATCCAGAATGGAGAAAAAAAGGATGGGAATTACAGGACAGAGGGTAAAAGCCACAGAGTATACAGTGAGAAGGTCCAATTAATTAGACCTTCACGTAATTAGAACCCCCACAGGAAAGAGAAAGAGCATGAGTCAAAAACCATATTTGAAGAGATGATGGCTAAGAATTTCTAAAATGTATAAAAGATTTCAAGACACAGATTCATTTTTTATTTATCCTGAACCCACATAGGATAAAAAAAAAAATTCCACACCAATTCATCATAGTAAAACCAACGACAGAGAGAAAATTCTTTAAATCGTCTGGAAAAAGGGAGCAATAAATTTCAAAGCAACAAAATTAGAGTAATAAGTAACTTTTTCAAAGACTTATGCAAGCCAGAAGAAAATGGAGCAATAAATTCAAAATGGAGGAATAAAATAATTGTTAACCTAGAATTATATACCCAATGAAAATATTTTTCAAGAATGAAGCTGAAATATTCAGACATGCAAAAATTGATTAAATTTGTATTAGCAGATTCACAGTAAAGAAAATACAAAGGATATTTTTTAGGCAGAAAGAAAATGATCTCAGATATAAGGTCATAGAAGCGGAACAGAATAAAGAGCAATGAGAAGGGTAAATATGTAAATAAATATAAATAAATATTGACTGTAAAAAGATAATTTCTTGTGGAGTTTTCAATGGATATGAAATTAAAATACAGCAATGGCATTTAAGTCAGGAAGAGGGTAAATGGAGTTTAAAGTTTCTCAGATTTTGCAGTTTTGTAAGAGAGTAAAAAGCTAATTAATATTAGACTTTGATACATTAATATTGTAATATCTGCAGTAAAAAAATAAGAGAATATATAACTTCTAAGCTAATAAAGGGAGAAAATTAGAATATTAATAACAAAATCAAAAGATAGGGAATGAGAGAAAACTTAAAACAGAAGAAACATATAGAAAGAAAATATGATGAGAGATATAAACCAAAATCAAATTATACTAATAATTACATTAAATGTAACTTAGCTAAATGTTCTACTAAAAATATAAAAATTGTCAAACTGGATAAGAAAACAAAATCCAATTACATCTTGCTGTTACAGAAAGGTTGGGAGTAAGACAGTGAAAAATGAAACGCCATGCAAATGCTTTAAAGAATCATTCTGGCTGTCATGAGGATAATAAATCTGAACTAGAGGCAAACAAGAGAAAGGCAACTTGTACAGAAGCATGATTTAGTTCAAGTAACTGGTCAAGAGGTTGCTATAGCTCAGAGGCGCCACAAGGTGCACTTAGATGCACTAACGCACTGTGGGAGGACTATGCATACAAACAGAAAGAACATGTTCCCAAGGAACACTAGTTGCAAGAACGAATGTCTCCCCTGCCGTATTTTTCCCTTTGTTATCCATGCGCTATTATTACGGTCAAACTAAAGATAAAAGAGTCCTGGCGAAAGGGCAGAGGACTCCTGAGACTCATGAGGGCCCCAGGGGGTGTAAGAAATCCCAAGCTAGAGGTCATCCCAGTTCACTGTTCAAACCCGCCACAGCTTGTCCACATGGTAGCGGCGCCCTTGACATACTAAAAGGTCAAATTTTAATCCAAAGATATTCTTTCCGAAAGACTTGTAATTTTTCAGTTTCGGAAATTCTGGCTTGCAGATCCCTGAAATAATTGAACTGTTCTTTAATATTCGTTGTTTCTAATCTCATAAACATGAATGCAGATGTTTAACGTGAACCCTTAGCTCCCACTTGCCAGCAAAGGGCGGGGAACATGCTAAGTCATTAGTAAGATAGTGTTACAGGTGGTGGAAGGATGAAGGGAAAATAAAGAAATTCTTTATAAGTTCTACTTATGTTTCTGGTCACATTTTTAGGAATATCAAATTTGCTAGTTTATGGCATCTTATTAGCTCATTTGTTATATAATCCGGAAGGGATAACATGTGACTCATTCATAGATATTTTAAATATTATTCCGTAACTGATCCCACTTGCTTATCTTCCCATTCGGAAGACAAAAATCTTGGTTGCAAAGATATTTGGGTCAATAAGCGAAGGTACTTTTCTACTAAACAACGTATAAAGGGATTCTCACGATCACGGAGAACTGAGAAGAGAATCCAAATCGCGGAATGAACCAGGCTCGGTCAACTTAAGTATAAATATTCATTATGGAAACCATAATTAAAATATAGCCATGTAAGAATTTGGGTGAAATACCCAATTTTCCTCATTAATTATGTCATTTAGAAAATTCTTGGTTAACAGTTAACAGAACATTCTGATTTAAATTGGTTTAAACATAAGAAAACATTATTTCACATAAATGGAAGTCCAGAAGTAGGGCAGCAATCCCGACTGGGTGACTTAGTTGTTCAACAAAGCCATCGAATACTGAAGTTCTTTCCATTCATCCACTCTGCCAGCTTCTGAGGACAGGCTTGGCCGAGTGTGTTCCCAGAAGGACGTCCGTCTCTTCCTTCACCTCTTTCATAAGAGGAAGGAAACCTTCCCCAGACCCCCACTCCCACAGATTAGTTCTCATTAGGTCACAGTCCCAAACCCTTTATTTACAGGCAAGGCAGAGATCTCCACGAGGAGCCCAGATTGTTCATCCGGCGGGTAGAATGGGTAGTGAGGAGTCAGCCACGACGAACACCACACCAGCACTGCTGACAGAGGAAACTGTCTCTCGCCTGGCCTGGCCCGTGGTCTACGCTTCCTTTGCTTCTGTGTCGTTCCTGCTTCTCCATCCATTTCAAAATGGCCCCTGAGAGAATGTTTTCTCTCTGCTGTGATGTCTGTGGAACAACCTCAAGCTTTTCATTTCTTTGTCTGCAGTTATTAAAAATACAAATTTTAGGTGAGGGTGTCTTCATCAGTTTCTGTACCTAGTTGCTTCCGTTCCTATTAGCCGTTAGGAAGATTTGTGCAACACTATTCCCCAAACAGAGGAAAGTCTTTGCCTTCTCCGCAAAAACAGGCCTACAGCACCTGCCTTTAAAAGCAACGTTTTCTTTGCCTTGCTGTGGAATTTGGGAGAAAGGATCAATGCTCCATCAAGGATCTACGTCATTATACCCCTCCAAATGTTTTCTGCTGGCACTTTTTGTATACTCCCAGCAAATGTATTCTTTGGCCTCATAAATGTAGCTAAAACTAACCAGTGGCTGAAGTTTTATTGTTTCACTATTTATATCCACTTACGCGTAGTTTTAAAGACAAAGTGATTATATTTAAAATTGTCTCAAAAAGTCAAAATTCTATGAGAGAGATTATAAAATTATACAACTTCAAGGCCAATGGGTCAAATTAGAGTTATTTTGGTCTAATTATGAATGAATTTTGTCTGAAAAATAACAAATAATATTTAACACTAATAAAAAATTGGCCAATCAAATAAGCTGAAAGTAGATATTTTTCTTATATTTTATATTTTAATATATATATAATATTACGAAATAGACTATAGTGCCTTTTAACCTCTTCAAGGAAACAGATTGTTTCCCAAAAGACTTACTAGTGTGAACTGAGGTCTCAGGAAAGGCAGAAAAGCTTATAAATTCAGAACAAGTCAGGAGAGTTCCTCTTCTATTATCTCTTCTCATTCTCACTGTCTGTAGTCATTATTCCATTTTCATTGTTCCCGTCTGGAAAGCAGAAAATACAGTGCTTCCGTAGGCCCTCGGGGAGCTAGGTTTAATTAAAGTTTGAAGAGCACATTTGAAAATGAGGCATACTAAACCAGAAATCATGTGTGCTGTGTTTTTCCCCAATACGTGTTGCACTAGAAGTTGAAAGAGAGGGGGGGTAAAGTTGAAGAAGAAAAGAAATGAGGAAATGGTAAACCTGATTTAACATTAACTGGTCAGTTAGCAACAGCGCTCAGGAGTAGCGGTGTCCTGGGTACCACTGGCGGGGAGGGGCAGGAGGCTCTGTTGGCCATTAGACGGTGGTTCTGAAACACCCCACTTAAACATTCGACAGACACAGCCATGGAAAGGTCGTCGCGTGTCACGGGGTGAGTCCCACACAGACAGCAGTAAAACGATCGTGATCAAAAAGCTTTGTACTCTTGTCACACGCAGCAAGGAGCGTTCGTTTCGTGCCACTCGGCCACTTGAGGCAAACGCACGAGGCCGTCATCTTGTGTCACGTGCCGCGGTTCTGGAAATGTCTAGTTCTTCTTGTCCTCTTCTGCAGGCGAGGCTACAAACCATTCCTTTGAACTTGGCCCCTTGGGCTATTGTCTTTTTGTTTTGTTTTGTTTTCTCTTTGACTTTCTAATGGTTTTTCACTCTCCACAGAAGTTAAGCCTCAAAATTAATTTATCAAAATTAATATCCATTAGTGGGATTACTACGTGAGAACTGACCAATTATTCAACAGATTTGTCAATCTGTTCATTGAAGAGCTGGCAGCCATCGTATTGAAGTCACAGTATTGAACTCAAGAAGGATATGATTATCAGATGAAATTCCTAAACCACAAAAGGCTGGTATTCAGTATTACTTCCATGTAGAATCATTGGTATCCAGTGCATACTAGAGGGTCCTGGGAACTTGCTTTATGGGTTTTTTTTGGGATTTGACCTTCTTATTTTAAGAACAGTCCCAACCTGTACTTGGCAACTTTTCCATTGGCAACATATCCTTGTCTACTATCCCAGACGTTGTTACCATGAGACTTAAGCAGGCACATATGTTTAAATTGACAAAGATATTCATAAGCAAGAATGTGGGCAGAGATAAAGGGCAAGCATGGGTTAATGCTCAGTTTAGAAGAAATAATCTAAAATAGAGATTGAACTGCACCCTTATTGTTCCCGAAGTAGTCTAAGCAATAGCACCTGACTGGACTGAGAGGTTGAGGGTTTTAAAAGCTCCATTTTTGCATTAAAATGTTCTCATCTCTCACTTGATCATTGATATCTAACAAGTTATATAGGTTAGTGAATCTCATAAAAACACAATTTTGATTTATGTTCAAAGAACTCTTCTACCCATGACTGTGAATTTGAAAATGATTATAAAGTTGACAGAAAAGTGGGAATTGTCAAAGTCAATTAGCTTAATTTTCATTGGTTTATTCTTTATTTTTTAGGCTAGAACTTATCTTTATATTGTAATACAGTCTCTCTCTAATAAAATAAATGGTTCTAACAAATGACTTCTAAAATCGAAGACTTGACTTTAAAAAACTACAACCACATGGTTACTGGGGTTTTTTGTTGTGTGTTTTTTTTTTTTTTTTTACCTTTTAATTGTACCACCGGAAAGGGGGGAAAGTGTCTCTCTAGTTACAAAATAAACGGCCCCTGATCCACCGGGGGGAGAAAAAAAAAAATGAAGCTGGAAATATGTAGCGTTAGGGCGGCCAGATTCGGTTTGTAACTGAGACACAAGAATCTTGGCTTGTGTTTCTCGTTCCGGCATTGACCTCTCTCACGAGAGTCTTACCCTGCCTGCCTGCCTGTCTCAACCAACGGGGGTTATTCCCCCAGCGGCATAAGCTCCAGTCCTAGCGGCGCCACACAGGAGCCATGGCAACCTTGAGCAATGACAAGACTAACACGTCTCGAACGAAACATGGAACCCCGCCTTTCGGTTTTTGGACCCTAGAGGAAATCTTTGCCTCTTGGCTCTCGATCCTATGAATGCAAATATTGCCCAATTATTTATAGGGTGCAATACATTATTTCATTTCCTTTGTTCTTTAAACCAAAGCAGGTTGGTGAATAGGAACACAGGCGATTGCGCGCGCAGCGGCAGGGAGGCAGGGAAGAGCGTCGTGTTATTTCAGAAAGGATGAGAACTCCCTGGCCCAAGCCGAGAGCTTGTCTAAACGAGGAATAAGACGTGAGGTTGGAAAAGCAGGTTGGGGAGATTACAAAGAACCTTGAATGTCAGCCCGATAATAGGCAAAAACGCTGGTGCGCGTTTATACAACACTAAATACGTATCAGGCATAACGTTTGGACCTCGCCTGGGTTATTGCATCCATTCTTCACACCCAGGGCTGTGAATCAGTCGGTATTCACCATTATTACCACGAGGACCATTATTACCCCCTTTTCACAGAGCCTGGAGAACTTAGAAAACTTCCCCGCAGTGACATAGCTTGGCTGGTGAGTGGCAAAGCTGGTGTTAGCACCCAGGTCACTCTGACTTCACAAGCTGAGCTCTGAGACTGCCAGGAGTTTGGGTTTTATCCTCCAGGTTTGGGAAGTTGGTTCATCTGTTTGTTTTGAATTTTAGCAAAATTATGTATGCGAGAAGGATCAAACAGTTCTACACAGCTTATTATAACAACAGGAATCCTCTTCTCTTCCTGTGCCTACCATGAATTTTTTCCTCCTGGAAACAAACCCTTTTAACTTTGTTGTTGTTGTGTGGTGGTGGTGTGGTGCTGTCATTTACCTCTAACTCTTTAAATAACATTATTGAACTGTTTCTTGATTTCCATTGGTTATGCTATCTATTTCTATTACACACGATTTGGATTATCTCTTTCTCCACTTCCCTATCTGCATTACGTCCTCGATACAAACACGTAATTTTGTTCAACAATATTCACTATTTACATTACTTTAACTAGGTAGACCCTACTGAGACTTGAGCCACGTAGTAACTGACACTGTCACTTTTCCTTTCTTCAATAACCTTTTGCTTTTCTTGGCTTTAATAATCTTTCTTTCCTTCCTTCCTTCCTTCCTTCCTTCCTTCCTTCCTTCCTTCCTTCCTTCCTTCCTTCCTTCCTTCCTTTCTATTTGCTTATTTTTCTGTCTCCAAACTGTCCCCACAAGGTGTAACTCTCCATTTAGTATGTTCAAATATGCCAGTGCCCTTCAACTTCAGATCTGGGAGACGCGTCTCCCAGAGCCCTCGGCCCTTGCTCTGCTGGGACCGTCCACTCTGCCCGGTGCGGCTGTGTCCTGGGATCTCCCTTCGCCACCCTGCTAAGTATTCCCTTTGCTTCTCTCTTTCGTTAGCTCTCCTGATTCCTGAATTTCATGTCCTTCTTTTTCTTTGATTATTATTTTTTTTTTGGCTTTTTGGCGGGGGCGGGCGGGAAGAATACCTTTTCCACACCCTGCTGAAAAAAAGTGGCTGGGAAGTGGATTTTGGGGAGAACTCTCATTTCTGAAAACGCCATTCTTCAACCCTTCATGCTATGTTTGGTTGGGACTAGAATTCTGGGGGAAAATATCTGTGTGCTCAGAGTTTCGAAGACTTCGTTCCATTGCTCTCTGCTGGTGCTGAGGAGCCTGAAGTCAGGCTGAGCCCGGAACATTTGCGTGTCACCCACCCCTCCCACTCACCCAGCCTTACTCTCTTATCTCTGTTGTCTTCCATTTCCTGGTGAAGTGGCTTGGTGTGGATATATATTTATCCACTGGGCTGGGAACTCGGTAAGCCTTTTAAATCTGGAAACTCGTGACCTTTAATGCTCGGAAATGTTTTCGAATTATTTTGTTGATGGTTTCCCCTCCTCCATTTTCTCTGTTCTGTCTTTCTAGAAGCTCGTTCAAATGTCAGTCCTCCTGAACTGCCCTCTTTTCTTGTCTGTTTTCCATCTCTGGTGGTTTTGTTCCATCTTCTCGGAGATCTCCTCGTCTTTACCTTACCACTCTCTCCCGAGTTTTCCATTTACGTTATGAGTTCTGTAATTTTTAAGAGCTCCTTTTTGTTCCCTGAAGTCTTTTATTCCCGCAACAGTTTCTTTCTTGTTTCATTACTGAAGTATCTTCCTTTATCTCCTTGAGGACATGAATGGTGTTTTGTTTTCTTCTCCTTGAATTGTTTTTGTTCCCTCCACGTGACTTTCCTCAGATGTCCTCTGATGCGTGGCTGGCTGTTCTTTCTTTAGCATGGCGCATTTAAAAGGCTTACCATGAGTGAGCTTTGTTGATGGTGGGCTTCGGGGCTGTTCTAGTCAGTCAGTATCACTGGAGAATGTGAGGGTTAAATTTTCTGTGCCACCTGGCGAGGCTATGGTGCCCGGCGGTCTGGTCAAACACTCCTCTAGACATTGCTGTGGAGGCATTTTGTGCCTGTGATTGACACCTACAGTCAGTCAGCTTGGAAGGAGGTTACCCTCAGTAATATGGTGGGCCTCGTCGAGCCAGTTGAAGGCCTTAGGAGCAAAGAACCGAAGCTTCTCAGAGAAAAGACTGTAACGACGAGATCCTGCCTTAATTTCCAGCCTGTTAGCCCGCTGTACAGACTGCAGAGTCGCAATTGCAACATCAGCTCTTGCCTGAGTTTCCAGCCTCCTGTCTGCTCAATAGATTTTGAGCTTTCTGGCCCCACAATTACATAAACCAGTTCCTTAAAATAAATCTCTTAATACACATATACACATATCCTATTGATTGTGTTTCTATGGAGATCCCTAACTGGTGCAGGGAGCCTCTGTATCTTTAGACTTTTCTCTTGGGCTGGTCAGCTATCAGGGGCATCGGAAGGCTGCAGGATTTTTCTTAACCCTCTGATTTCACTGTGGTACCCCAAACAAACTGTGCCTGGTAACTCTCAAATCAGAAACCCTCTGGCTTACTCTCTCTGGAGAATAAAACCCCTTTTCCTGAATCGAGTTGAATTGCGCTGAATTCTTGGATACTGTGCTGGTGTCTGAGCATTGTTGGGTGGTGTCTGGGGAGGTCCCAACCCCCACACTGGAACTGGGTCCAGGAACCCCAACTAGAGCCATAATTCTCTGTATACATTCGGGTTGCTTTTAGCTGCACATAGCAGAACTTCTAGTTATAAGCAGGTGGCTCAAGGGAGTGCGTGTTTCCTCCTTTCCACGTAAGAAGTCGTGAAGGACGGCGTAGGCTCGGGCTCAGCAGCTCGACAGTGACGAAGCTGCCATTTGGGCTTCTCTGGGTTTCCCACTTACACTCACCTCCTCACGGTTGCAAGATGCCTACGGCACCTCCAGATATCCCATCCACATTCAAAACAAGCAGACGGGGAACGGGACAGGGGACATAGCCAAATCGACTTCCTCTTCTCAGGAGCGAAGAGACTTTGCAGAAATTCCACTGTCTTCAGAGTTCTACTCAGGTCTCATTGGCCAAACCCAGATGATACAGCCACACTAGCCGATAAAGAGGATGTGAAAGCTGGGACAAAATTGTCATGGGGGTATGGAAAAGCCTGGATCCCTTGCCCTGGGAACATTACTGTCCTGAATAACCCTGAAATTCCACAGCAAGGAAGAAGAAGGGACGAGATGCGGGGTGGGCGACTGGGAATTTGGCTTACCCTCTGCAGAGGAGCCACCGGGCTCCCTCCTAACCTGTCCACTGGCAGAGCAAGAAGTCGTAAGGTCCGCGCTGTTCCTCAGAGACATTCCGTCCACAAACGGATGTTGAGTGGGACCATTTTCCTGCGCAGTGCTGGGCGCTGGCATCTGGGAGAAACAATCGCCAGTTCCTAGCAAAACCGAAATAGCGCACCGTGCCCCGCAAAGCGCCAATATCTGTCTCGTAGCGAGTGAACGAAGCATCGCTGATGCCGTGATTACACGGAGCAATGCAGAAGCTGCGTCATGAGAACTCTGCAATCTCCCGCTTTTCTTTAAAGCAATAATTCTCCATCTAGAAAGTCCATCATTTGCCAGAATCTAGAGCAGCAGTACCCAGCAGACCTCCTCCTCTCAGACAAAAATGTTCCGTACTCACACCGTCCAGCACGATAGCCACCAACCACACACGGCTACTGAGCACATGGAGAGTGGCTAGTGAAACCGAGAAAATGAATTTTACGATTTTTAATTTTTAACTAATTAAAATTTAAATATCCACTTATGGCTCGCGGCTACTGCGTCAGGCCGCGCGGTTCCAAATCTACATCCGTGACCTCTCCTCCGCTTGTCTTTGTCCTGCGCCTCTCCTCAACTCCCACAGCCGAAAGGATGATAAGGGGGCTATTTCCTTTAGGAAATACACACTCATACAAAACAAGTTTATAAACTGTTTATAAGAGAGTTAGGTTTAGGCATCGAAATCGTGAGGCTGATATTTGGTGGTGGTGTTAGCTGATTCCTTCTTCACACGTATCAGTGCATCTGACTATTACAGTTCCCGTTACGCTGCCTCGTAGCGAACACAGGACACATTTCTTTCCAGAAGAAAGAAATGATCCTTTCTGTGTCCTGGATGGGTCGAGACGGGGCAAGACCAAGTGAGCTGAGTAAACTGCTACAAGTCGGTTCACTGAGGACAATACCTAGTATCCTCCAGAGTGTATTATCTCTATGGACACGTTCTGAAATTAAACTCGAAATAATCAAAACGGGTGACTTCCTGAAGTTCTTTGACAACCTCGGCAACTGAAATAGACTTGTTTGCGGACCCATCAAGAATTCAGGGGACCGGCAGGAGAGGCCACACCGTTGGCCTACTCGGATTTCGCTTTGAAGGGACAATAAACAATCCCTCCCTGAAGAGAGGCAGAATGAGCTTGCCTCTCCGGTTCAAAGGAGATGGGAAGTGTGAGGGGAGGTGAGGGAGCACCAGGGCAAGGCTGTGGCTGAGTCTGAAACCCGCCCAGCAGGAGCGTGTCAGTGTTGACGGGGCGGAAAGGCACACACCCCAAATGGAAAGGGCCTCAAGGTTCAAGGGAACCCCCGGGCCTTCCTTGTTTGCCTTCGCCATTCAGCCTTTCAATGGCAGCAGGAAACTTCCTCATGACTGCACCTTTCTTAGCCGCGGGCGGTTATCTGTGTAAACAGGGGCTGGTCGCGGACTCTAATTTTTCAGGTGCTGTCCCCTTGGACACCGGCCTCCTGCTTCCTCTAGAGCCGACCCTGCCCCTCTCTGAATTCTGGTGGCACTCAGGTCATCTTGGGATGAGCAGCTGTTGGGAGGTGGGGGCAGCTTTGTGCAGGGAAGGTGGCTGTTGACGACAGGACCGGAACAGAGCAGAGAGAGGAGACCAGATAAAGCTCCCAGAACAGAGTGAAATGCAGAGAGCCAGAGCGAAGGCCGGAGTGTACACGGAGAGGAGACGACCAACAAACTTCACAGAAATCTGCGACGTAAAATCCTAAATCTCTGCGGTTACTGATTGCATGGTCAGACATGAGTCAGGCCCTTCGATGGGTTCAAACACGCTGAGTGTGGGGTTCATGGGAGCGGGGTAGATGTGGGAAGCAAGCAGGTGGGGGAAGACCAGAGCGCACAGACAGGTTAGGATGGAGAATGTGGACTGGCGCTTGGTGACCATCACGGAGGCGAGCTGCTTAGACCTCTCACGGAGACAGCCACAGCTAGGAGGGCAGCTGGCGGACAGCCGCACCTGCTCCCGCGCACCTGCGAGGCGCACCTGCGAGGCGCACCTGCTCCCGCAGCTCCCCCGCGTCTGAGCACCCTCCATCCCTGCGGGATTCCTCTGACACGCACTTCCACGGCCTTGCTGGGCTCTGAGGTCCTTCCTCTCCCGCGTGGTCCTTCCTCCCCGATCCTCACCCCTGCCGCTGTCTTTTCAGAGATGTCCGCTGGCACACACGCGGGTCTGACGACCCTCCCCCCTCTCCTGTCCCCGACGCGCCTTTCCCCCGGCACCGCTCCCCCACGTCCGGGTCCATTTCGGGGTCTGCGTCTTGGAGAAGCTGAACTGACACCGGAGTTGTCGATGGGAAGGTGGAGAATTACTAAAAGAATGGGAGTCCATTAGAACGTCTCCGGAGAGCGCAGACGACGAGAAGAAAAGGGACTGAGGTGTCAGCATGCCTGGGAAGGGTCGAGGAGAAAAACGAACGCTCAGGCGGCGTGAAAGAGGCGCTTCTGGGCTGCGCCGCCTGGGCCCGGTCGGGCTCCGTCCACCTGGGCCCCGTCAGCTCCACCTGGGCCCCGTCAGGCTCCACCTGGGCCCCGTCAGCTCCACCTGGGCCCCGTCAGCTCCACCTGGGCCCCGTCAGGCTCCACCTGGGCCCCGTCAGCTCCACCTGGGCCCCGTCAGCTCCACCTGGGCCCCGTCAGGCTCCACCTGGGCCCCGCCAGCTCCACCTCTCATTGGCCCGTGGATCCCCGCAGGTTTGCTTCGCCTTCCGCAGCCGCGTTTCCCTGGTGCATAAAGGGGGGAATAACAGTGCTCGTTCACGTTCTGCTGTGAAGACTCATATGTACGAATTGATGTAAAGTGCTCAGAGAACCAGCTCCGCTGGCCGAGGCCTCCTGCAAAGTTGGTTCTCACCAGGCACAGCGGATGAGGAGACCCCGGGGTGGCGGGGCAGGGGTGGGGGAACCAGGAGGGCCCAGAGGGCGGGCCACGCAGCCGAGAGGGCCGTGGTTTCAGGAGGAAGAGCAGTTCCGGAAGTCCCAGAGCGACGTGAAGAATAAGGGGGAACAGCGTCAGCAGGCCGGGGGGGCAGGGGGCGGGGGACGCGGCCTGGGGGAGGGCGTGGACGGGGCCAGTGCGCAAGCTCCAGGCCTCGGGGAAGCCCGCTTTCGAAGCAAAGGAGAGAGAGGGACAGAGCCCCGAAGCGAAGTGCCCGAGGACAGGAAGAGGAACAGCCTTGGGCGGCAGGAGGCCTTAAGAAACCGGGAGCCATGGGGGCCACAGAGTGCAGAAGGCGAGTTACGGGGCCGGCTCGTGGGGGGGCAGGGGTGGGGGTGTGGGGGGGATGCTCTGAGACAGTGTAAATCAGGACGAGAACCCTGAGAGGCCAGAGGACGCAAAGGTGCAGGCATCCCCAAGCAACGGCCTCTACTTCCTCTCTAAAGACGTCTCCGGGGTTGCCACCTGTTAAGGTAAAGGGACAACACGCAGGTGGAGAGAGCAATTCGATGAAAGGTGGGGAAATAATCCCTTTCATTGCCGTGTACGTCCCTTCTCCCCTAGCAGTGAAGGGAAGCGGCATGCAATTGGTACCGGCCCTGGTGGGGCGGGCGGGCTGGGACCGACCCGCGGTTGCTGTCTTTAATCTCCACCACCACCCTGTGAAGGTAGGGGTCATTATTCCCGTTTCACAGATGGGGAAAGCCGGCCACTCAAAGACGTGGAGTCAGTGATGGCCCAGGTTCCAGGGAGCGCTCAAGAAAGATTCGTTGACTGAATGGACTGCATAGACCTTCCTTCTGATCTCCAGTGGGTTGTATCCTCGTGTGATGTTTTACCCAACAGCCTTGTTTTGCTTGGGGGTGGTTCTTATCTAATTAGGTCACGGCATTAGTCATCACCTCTAAAAAAAAGTCACAGTCATGAAAAATGCGAAAAAGGCAGCTAGAGCAAGGAAAGGCCTATGGCTACTTTCTTGACTCCAGAAAGAAAAGCTACTTAAAAGATTGCGCCTGATTAGGAAACGCAATTTGGGGTGGACGAAAGTTCTGGAAAGCCCGGCCGGGCTAACGTTTCCATCGACGACCTCCCTGAGAGTCCGAGTCTATGCGTGGATCGTTTTTGTTTGGTTGTTAATAACATCTGGATGAGAATGCCTGCCAAAAGACAATTCCCTAGAGGGTGTACAAGATGTGCTTTCCAAGCCTGGCGGCCTGAAGGGCAGAGCCGATGTCAACGTGCCTCGTTGGCCTGCGCCCGTTCATTCTGGCTGAATGAAAATAACCAACTGTGTCTTCGGGAACACTGTGTGTTCCTGATGCCCGTGAGCCCAAGTCTAGTTGGTGTTCTCCTTATAATCGTGCCAACCAAAAAGAGAACAGTACAAGTAACAGTTTAAAGGAACGAAGGAACTAGGTCACAAGACGACAGTTTCCTTGTGGACAGCGATCGGGTTCTTATTTAAATGTATAGCATTATCAAGTAAGTTGAAGTTGAATTGATAATTCTATCGATGTTCACATACGGAGCACACATGTGTGTAACTAACACCTAGATCAAAAAAGAGAACATGACCAGCACTTCAGTAGCCCCTTCTAGACCCTTTCTGCCCAAGAGTAACCACTGCCCTGATTTCTATCAGCGAAGTTTAGTTTTCATCTGTGTTTGTGTTTTACGTAAATGGAAGCATACCATATGACTCTTTCTGCCAAATACTATTTAAAAAATAAAATTTACAGCATTGTTTTAGAAGATTAATACGATGCTGGCATACAACACGCATTAAGTCCTTTCTTGCTGAATTAAGTCAAATTGCATCAACGCTGCAGACAGCCAAGTGCGGAGAGATTGGGGGACCCCTTGAACCGGCTCAGTTTCGTTCTAGGGAAGTGCACACAAGGATGCGGCGTGCATGAACCCTCTAATTCATTCCCGAGGTTCAAAGTGAATGATTAATCCCTGAGACTAATCCGTAGCCAGGGCTGTCTGTCGCTAGCCAGGGCAGGAAGAGAAACCTTCCTCAATGGTGTCTTTCCCCCCCCCCCCGCCCCTTCTTCAAGTCCTTCTTTTGCAGCTCCTTGAGGCTGTGGTTCTAATTCTCATTCTCTCTCTGATTTACTATTTGACTTCAAAACGAGTCACTTAATCTCAGTTAATGGCTTAAGTTTCCCCTTCAGTGAGAGCCAAAGGGTCGTGGTTAACTAGTTAGCAAACGGCAAGCCTCAAAATGGGATGCGTTATTCAATGTCATCCCTCATCGCTGTGAGGCTAGCAGAAATGAATCACAGAGATAATGTCCCATGGACCTCCCTCACCTCCTTCCAACTCAGTGCTTGGCTTGGACACTGTGCAGTGTAGTAAGGGGAGGAAGATCGGGGAGCTGAGGGTGGTTTCCCCAAAGGAAGAAGAAGACGCTCCAGCAAGGGAGGGTAGCAGGAAGGTCAGCTCACTGGCGGGGGAGACAGTGATCTCCTTGTCCGCAACTGGCCACCTTGGGAAAAAAATGAACTAGCCTCTGCTTTTGAAAAATAAATACACTTTGGTCCCCAATATTGAAGTGAAATAAGACGCAAGTTTACAGGATGAATCAACAATGGAGTAATTATTCGCCGTTTTCCAGGATTGTCAATTGCTTTCTACCTCCACCAGGATGGGGGTGGAGGTGGATGACCATCTCCGGAGACAGGCGAGAGACCTGACCTGGCCAATCAGAACTCCACAGCCTTGTGGCCCCAGGATTGGTTCGAGGACAACTTCGAAGTTAGTCAAAAAGGGACAGCCGGGGACATCTGTTGTAAGCATCTCTTTCTAGGGGGCGGGGTGCTCTACATGGTAGGGTGCAAGGACTGTTTGCCATCCTGACACCATGAGGTGATGGGCCTGACTTAGGGGAAAGCAGAGCCACCTGAAGGAGAGAGACAGATGACACCAAATGCCCCTTTTTGAGCTTGGTTTCTACTACGCAGAATTTAAAGTGTTCTGACCACCGCATACAATTCTTGGCATTTTTTCTTTCCCAACTATTTTTGTTGAAAGCTTTCGAACTCACAGAAAGATAAAAAAAGAGTAAAATGGACATCTGGACATTCGTCACCTAAATCACCGATTCACTAATTGCTAGCAGTTTGACACCTAAGTATTTCCTCTACCTTCACACCTTTCATTGATGCAACAATTTTTCATGCCTAAGAAAATTAAGGTCAGTTCAATAACATCTAATACGTGGTCCATATTTAGTTTTTTTTTAAATTGTCCTCCAAATGTCTTTTAACTTTTTCCCCTCTTTTGATTTAGAATGGTCCCTCAATTGTTGTTGTTATTTTTAAACATGATTTTGCCTTTTGTTTTTTAGAATCCAGGCCAGTTGTCTTGGAGACTGTCCAATTATTTACTCAGGATCGGATTCACGTTAACCAAACACACGCTTTCTTTTCTTTCTGTCTTTTTATTTTTTTTAAAAAACTAGCTTGCAATTGGCCTCTGACACTTTCATTCTAAAGAAACTTAACTGAGAAAAAGAGACTTGGGTTTCATCCCACAGGTCAAAGCGCCCCAGTTTGGTTTCCTGTGATCACTGGGCCTAGAGGCCCTTCATGAAAGGGATTCTGTGGCAGAGCCGGTTTGAGGAGACCACCCTCCACAGCCTCCTCTGGGCTCATCAGCGCAGTAACACGGAAACACTTTGAGGACCCTCCCGTGAAGGAAGGAGCTTGTTTAACTGTGCTGGAAACCTTCCCGGCTGTCCCTCCACGGCTACTGTCCCCTCCCTGCTCTGTGCCCTGGAAGGCTGGCTTGACACTGTCTATTCAATGCCCCCCCTTGCCTGTGGCCTCAGCTGGGTTTGAACTGGGGGTCAGGGGGAAGGAGGACAGTGAGGTGGGTGGATTTACTCTCCTGTTTCTGCCAACAAGTCATCGTGGGCTGGCGTGTCCCGCAGCTCCAGGACACACGTCCTGGCAGGCGTCTCTCTCCAGGTGCAGTGTAACCTCTCTCTCCCCCGCCCTCCAGGCCTGAGGATCGTTAACAGTCCCTGCTGTCCCCGCCCCCGGCCACTCTCCTCTCCTCTGGGGTTTTCTCAAGCCCCGCCTAGCAGTCCGGGAACCTCTCTGGAAATCGCTCTCTGAGAGTGCTGTCTGTTCCCGCCAGGTCCCCACTGAACCCTGATCCCTAATAAATCCATGATTTTCTAAATTTATTAACCCTGTAACTTTCTTTTTTAAAAAATTAAAGACACATATCCATGTCTGGTGTTCAAAAGGCCCCGCTCACCTCACCACTTGCCCGTGAATATCCCTCAACAGACAGGAGCCCGCCGTGGCTTCGGTCACTCATGGGGCCGCTGCATTTTGCCACGTTGCATAGCTACCCACGCGTGTGTTGGTGAGGCAGGTGTGGAGCTTTTGCCTTGACAGCTAACTCTCCTCCAGTTGGGTTTGTGTCTCTTGAGCTGGAGTGTGAGCTCCTGACGATGGGGACATCTCTTCGTTTTCCCACATCTCACAGCTTCTAACAAACACCTGTTATTCCGCACTCTGCGAATGCCCACCCTCTCTTCTCTGCTGACCCTGCAGATTGCGCCATTTCTTCACCCCTGGTTCAAATCCCGTCGCAGTATGAAGCATTCCCCCGTCATCCCAGTCACGTGCAATGCTCTGTCCACCAAAGAAAATGCCCATATTGTTGACATATGTGTCATCTGAAACTATCGCTCATGTCTTCTGACGAACTCTTTGTGCAATTCTATTTTGGAAACTTAGCAAGTTCATAAGCACTGTTACGGGCTGAATTGAGTCCCCCCACCTCCCCCACCGATCCACATGTTGATGACCTAACCCCCAGTACCTCCTAACGTAACCTGATTTAGAATTAGGGTCATTGCAGATGAATTTAGTTACAATGAGGTCAGACTGGAGTTAAGTGGACCCTAATTCAATATGACTAGTATCTTCATAAAAAGGAGAAAATTTAGATAGATGCACACGGAGAGAACACCGTGTGAAGACTGGAGTCATCCATGTGAAGAGTCATCTTGCCACAAGACAAGGAACACCAAAGGCTGACAGAAGCCACCAGAGACGTATGGATCTACCTTCCTCACAGCCTCGGAAGAAACGACCCCTGCCAACACCTCGATCTCAGACTTACGGCTTCCAGAACTGTAAGACCATGAATTTCTATTACTTCCGCCATTTGGCCCATGATGCTTCGGGACAAGAACCCTGTCTCGGAGCCCTGTCGGCCAGGGTTCCCGTGACACATCCATCACTAGTGTCTTACGCCACTTCTGCCAACTCCATTTATTTCTCGGAAGCTCAACTTTCCCTTCTGTAAAGTGAAGATAATAATATCTTCTTTGGGAAGTTGCTTAAGGGATCAAAGAGAAGACATGAAAATGCCAGGCACGGCGCTTGACACGGTTGAAGTACTCAGTAAGCGCTAGGTCCTACAATGATAATCCTCTTAGGTGACGATTGGGTGGCTGGGACCGAGACACACAAGTGCCCATCTAAACCCATGTAGCTAAACAGCAGTGAGCTTGCCAAAAAACCCGGGGATAGTCACCTCAGCTCCTGTGTATACCATGTCTTACCGTCCATGGCTCAAAGAGAATAATTTCGGCGGCATTAATTAATTTGATGGCGTTTTGTGTGTGATTTTTTTTACCGCTGCGTTGCAGATGAAGCCTTGCATTTGAGGAGTGAAACTTTGTGGGGTTTTTTTTCCATCCCCAGGTAATCATATCTTAAAGTAAATTCTCTCTCCTCTGTCATGCAAAATTAAATTTCTTTGTTTAAGAATGGTATGAATCCTTTCATTGATATGGAGAAGAGACTATAATTAAGAGCCCTACTAAGGAGCAAAATTGATAGAACAGATACTAGAACTAGAACTTTGTAGGCACAGATACTCTCTGTACGCTGCTCTTAGATGACACTTGGGTTCATTTTAAATCCATATTCCTCCCAAATGCAAGATCTTCACTATTATATACGTCTCTTAATGCCTCTCGTTCTGGTTACAGCTTACTTCCCTCTCATTTTGAAACGACTGACTGCGAAGCCTGCTGCAGATGATGGGGTTCTTCACAGGTTGATCAGATAAAATACATACTGCTCCTGCCCCGTAATTATGCTTATACTGGTACTGTAACTCAAAATCGATGATGTCTATTAAACCAGCTTTCTTATATAATAGATAGTCGATGACTGCTTTTTACGCATCAACACGCCACTCATCAAACTATCTGTCTCTCATCATGTTGAAAATCAATCATGAGCTGAACAGGTGGGACCCGGAAAGGTTACTCCCGCCCTGCACAGAGGATGAGACTCCTGTTTCAATTGCTGGATAGATCCTGTTGAAACTATCACTTTAAAAATGGCAGGTTACCCAGAGAAAAGAGTGAAAAGAAAAAAGTGTGTGAAAGGGTGAACGAATTCTGAGACCTCATTCTCTCCCATCGTGCCATGACAACTTGCATCAGAGACACTTCTTATTTCAAAATTGCAAAGGATATTAAAACATCTTCTCTTGAAACAGAAACTTGGAAGCCTTTATTTCTGGGGTAAAGCTGTCAGGAAATTAAACTAGAATCGACGTTTGAAGTTAGCTCTTTTCTTTCTTCTTTCTTTCTTTCTTTCTTTTCTTTCTTTCTTTCTTTCTTTCTTTTTTCTTTTCTTTTTTTTTTTTGAGGACCTAATCCCTTTTCCCCAGCGATCTTTCCTATATGTCAGATACACACACAATTTTGAAACGGACAGGATGGGGAAAGGAATCTTCAAAGAAAGAAAAAGAAGGGCCCCTCAGGCTCAGACCGGCTGCAGCGTCTCCCCCAAGGACAGTGAGAAGCTCCCCGGCACAGCGGGGTTGGCTGAAGGCAATGCCCTGTGCTCTCTTCCGTCAGCCGCAGTTGCAAAAGAACCTGCCTGTTTCTCTGCGCTTTAAGAGGGGTCCCATCGGACAGCCCTTTCTTGCTTTCTCTAACCCCATGATAAAGACCACTGTCAACAAGAGCACAACACACACCGTGTCCTGCCTCCCGCATGCTTTCTGTTTTCAGTCTCGGCTCGCGTGATGATGGGCTGGTCCTTTTTCTAAGTGCAGGTCGCTCTCGTTCTTCTCCAGCGGACATTCCGGGCTTGACTTACACCAACTTTAGGGACCTGCACCCGGCTCTAGGGGATTCCTGAGAGCCTTGGCATCGCGTGGAAGATTGCGCGTGTGAACATGCGCACAGTCGTGGAAGAGGTTCCATAGCTATCGTAGGGTCTGCTACTTACAAAAAAGTGAAGAATCGCTGCTTCTTTAAAGGTTTTCTTAACGTAAAAAGTATACATTTAATCCTAAAGTTATAACTCTAAAGTAATAATTAGTGTGAAAGGTTGAGTGAGGTGGAGTTAATAAGAACATTTTAGTCAAGAGTAACTCCCAGGTATCTGGTTATTGAAGACTAATATAGAAGGAACACAGATGGTCCACTTCAACAAATATTTATTGGGTGCTAGCTATATGGGACATATGAACTCAGTAGGACCCCATCTCTGACGTCAAGGGACTTATTTTTTTTTTGATGGAATAGAAGATACAAATAACTAAAGCACTAATAGAAGATACAAATACCTAAAGGACTACTTTTGCTGCAGCCTATAATATGAATTGAAGTTGGGAGCTATTGGAGAATTGGGGTGTCCCTTTGGTTTGTTTGAGAAATAATGAGGATATGAACTCACATGGGGGCAAAGAAAATGGAGAGAATGGATAATTTATGTGATCTAAAAATAGATTTGCTTCATTCGTTCATTGCTTTCATTCTTCAATACATCTTTTATTGTATCAGGTACTTGTTAAAAATGAGTACAGCCTCTGCCCTCGCAAAACTCTCTGACCAGCCCTGATCCGCTCCTTTAATCTAGCAACTCAAAAATTAGCCCCAGCCCCGGGAATGTCCACGGCTTCCATCCAGAACCACTCAGCCCTCGTGCTTCCAAATTCTGCTTCCCGGACCGTCCCCAGACCTCCCGGTCTCTAATCACACCTCATTCTCCTGACTGCGGCTCCGCCGCCCGCCCTCGGCACCACTCTGGCTCTCATCGCCAGCTTTGCTCCTTAGATACACTTTCTACTTCCTGTTTTGGGTCCAGCTGATTTCATGTGCTTTAGGTAAATTCTCACATAGTCCAGCCAAGCCCTGTGGTTCGGGCCATCAGGCCGCGTCCTCATGGCCGCCTCCCTTCCCCCTAAACATCCCAGACCCAGACACTCAGAGGCGGGTGGGTGTGCACTAATGAAGATGCCATGTCATTGTGCCATTCGTATACATCAAGTACTACTATGCCTTCGAGAGCAGAGGCAGGAGTGAGACGTCATGAGTGCGGCACGATTCAACAGAAGAAAACTGCCTTCCCAAAGGAGCATCCACTGGCTTACGCCAGGGAGAATTCATCCAGATGAAGAAATGACCAATCTCAGAATCATAAAGGATTAGAGCGGGAAGCAGCTCTAGCAATCATCACGTCCAGTTTTGTCATTTTTTTCCTGAGGAGAAAACTGAGGACATGAGCGGAAGACCCACAGGGACTTTTTGACATCTTCCTACCTGCCCGATGCGTTTTCCAAACGGCACACTGCTGCATGACAGTTAAATTATAAATGGAAAGAAGAGATGTGTGTCATTTTGCTTCTAAATCTGTCAGGAGGGACCGAGTCTTGAACATATATATTCCTGGCGTGCTCTCTCGGAGTCCTGGACACCGATGTAGTTCCTTAAGGGTTCCAGAGGAGACAGCAAGGCCAAGGAGAAAGCAGATTCGAGAAGAGGCGGGCAAAGTAAACCTGGGATGTGCCCCTTGGGTCAAGCAAGTAAAGCGGACGCAAGTTTGCATAAGAATCCTGAACAGATGAAGGTGAAATGCATGCCAGGGAGAGCATCTCATAGTCTAGCTTCCTATTCTAGCTGTGGTCCAGGACCAGCAGCGTCAGAACGTGTCTGGGAGCTTATTGGACGAGGGGCATCCCAGGCCCCGCCTCGGCCCCGCTGAATCTGGATCTGACCCCCAGCAATTCGTATGCACACAAACGTTTGAGAGGTAAACAACAAATTGCTTACTTTGGCTCCCTCCACCCCAATTAGTTTAAATTACATTAAATGGTAGCAGAAATTGAAAACTAGGGTGAATGAAATTTGTCTGAGTACATGGAGGAGGACGTGTAAGAAAGCACACAAGAGAGTCCAAACGAAATCACCATTAAGAGTTTTACTTCTTGAGCGGAATATATACCTTTAGTAACGACTTTCCTCTGAGCGTTAATGAATGGTTTTGATTTCTACGCTACGTTGCGAAAGCGCCCGTGTTTGCAATTAGGTGGCTCGGACGGATGGGGCGGAATGATTAGGTGCTTCTGCCCAAGAGACAGGAAGGTTACCTGTGCCCGAGAATATACCTCTCCCCGATGAGATAAGAACCCCCTTTTATAAGAACACAGTAGTACACTGTGCTGCTTGATGAAATTTCTGGTGAACCATTCGAATCTTTTTTTTTTTTTAATCATTTCATGGAGTAAATGTAAGAATGGAATAGCAAACAAACAAACAAAAGTTGGCTGCTCGCCGCCATCGCTGAGGACGCATCTTGCATGGGGAATTCGCCCATGTCCAGGTGCCCATCCTGGATGTCCCTCTGGTAACCCGTACAGTTTAAAGCTCCTAAATCCCAATTAGGCTGCTTGAACCCACTGAGATGCCACAAATGCAGCCTAGTGGCTTTTCCCATGGGAAGTCAGAGAAGTGGAAAATATTTCAAGCAATTTGGGCATGCTTGCATAACCCTTTTGTGGAAATTCCTGCACTAACAATTGGCAATTAAAGCGAAAGTGAGTAAAAATAGCATGACCTCTCGTTTCAACAACAATGACTATATTTTGTAGACTCTGGTGTATGAAAGTGCTTTACATCCGACCCACACATAATGACAAAAAACAAAACAAAAACAAAAACAAAAACAAAAACAAAAACCTCCCCAATTACCAACTTTCAGCATTCCTAGGAGTATAGAGTATGTATCAGGAAGCAGGTTTCTGGTGTGGCTGTAATGACAGTCTTTAGCTAAGACATAAGGCGTGTCTGCAAAAAAAACGTAAGCAAATCAACAGCCAAGTGAGGATGGAAACACACATCCTCAGTCCAAATTCGAGTTGTGAATTCACAGTATCTGGAACAAATGTGGTCTCCCACTCAGCCCGAAGCCTGAAAGTCCCATATTTTTGAGTCATTCCCCAGTTTAGCAGTAGCTGTTTGATATCTGGGATTAGGAATTAATTTTTTGCCATCTGATGAAAGCTACCTTAGAATAGTGACTCTGCAAGATCGAAAAACATATCACTTGTTACACAACAAGATCTGCGTATTTCTATATTTACTGCTGTTAGTTATTTGTGTTATTTTCTTCCCTTGAAAAAGAGTTCAATGTTAAGTGGAAAAAGTTTTGAGAATCATTCTGTTAACATCATCATGCCACAATTCTTTCAAACATTTCTGAGAGGCCATCAGATAGTTATAGGTTTCCTCTGAAATTTTATAAACTCTGTGATTAAGGCGTGGATTGTTTATATCATTCGATGGCTGAAAATATCCACCAAAAGAAATTTTCTGGGATTGAATCACCTACGTGTGCTAAACAATTCAGGTAGAACTGGGTAGGACCTGTGAGTGAAAACAATCAGGAGCTGGAATTATAAACTAAACAGAGGCCACAACCCTCTGAGCCAGGATCCAGAGAACTTTCAACATAGGACGAACTGGAGCCTGATTTTCAAGGATTTGGAGCACTTTCTGATGACTTTGGCAAAGACACTCGTCAAAGACATATAAGCAAGGTGGCAGTGTGAATGCTCCCTTTAAAAAAGATATTTCCAGCCCAGGAGCAAAAGGGAGCGAGGAGGGAGACCAGTTGGGAAGTTACCGAAATGGGATGAAACATTGTGAGCGTTTGAACGTAGTGAAAAGATGGGAAAGTAGGCAAATTGATAACACCTGTATCCGGATGGGGTGGGAGTTGGGGCAGCAGGCGAAGCCGAGGGGGTGGTGACCGAATGTGCTGCTTTGCAGCGGGGTGAGAGGGTGGCGACCACGCTCAGAGGTAGGGCAGCAGGTGGAAGGCCGTGCATGAGATGGCTCGGCGAGAAGGCAGGCCAGAGAGACCCTGGGGGATCAGTGGGCGAGAGAAAAGGCAGAGAAAGGAGCCTGACGGGAATCAGTAGCAGCAGGAGAGATTTCAAGAGCCAGTCTGCAGAGTGGAGGCTGCAGGGTGGACAGGCAGTGAGACCTCAGCACCGCCCACCAGACAGCCGCGTGGCCCACAGGGAGGCTCTGGGCGGCTGACAGGTGGCGAGAGGGCGTGAGCAGCCGGCTGCTACGGGGGTCTCGAAGCTCGTTTCCTGCAGTGGGGAGAAATTACCTATAACAAGACCTATTTCTGAGATGCTTTTTATTTGGCTTCACGTCCATTATCTTGTTTGGTCTTCAGGACAACTTTACCAGGGACAGTTCAAAAAGGAGGCCAGAAGCGATGCTTGGAGAGCCCAAATGACTGCTGGAAAACAGGAGAGTGACCCGGCAGACTTCAAGCGGACGTTAGAGGAAGCTTGCAGCCCTGGTTCCTCCTCCATGATCTTCCGCCTGGCATCAGAGACCAGCTCAGGCAGCTGCTCTTTGCCACTGGAATTAGACAGGAGCAGGACCCAGGCCCAGCGCAGACAAGCCCTCGCCCCGGCCCAGAGCAGAAGAGCTGGCATTCGAGGGAGAGCCCGGGTGACCAAGGAGCCTCCAGGACTGTGACAAACGGAGAGGAGGTGAGGCTGGGGTACCAACTGTTTCCGGGGACATGGGGCCCCGGTCCGATCAGCAGTAGTGACGGGCAGGGAACAAGTTGGGAGTAGCCATCGAAAAGTAATGTGTTTAATTAGGGACGGTGGAAATTCAGCTTGTGTGGCTTCGAGAAATGCCAGTGAAGAGAGAAGCAGAGGAAGGAGAGGAGCGATAAATCAAGGGTCAGTCAGGGCCACAGGGAGGTGGGTGGGCCCGGGAAAGAATTATGGATGAGGTTTCATCTGAAATGGAAGGAAGGAAGGAAGGAAGGAAGGAAGGAAGGAAGGAAGGAAGGAAGGGGGGAGGGAGGAAGGAAGAGGAGGGACAGACGTACGTTAATTTTGAAGATGGAGGGAAAGGTAGATGAAAAGGTTTAGACCAAACAGCCTCCATTTTTCTTCTAACGAAGAGGGAGAATATATCACTTCTGAGGAGTAGGTGGTGAGATGTAGAGGATTTAAGGAAAATGGTGAAAATGCCAAGCGAAGCCTCGGGCAATGTGAACGCAAGACAGGAGAACACTCGTGGAGGACCCAGCAGAGACAGGAGAGCAGCACCGAGAGGAGGTCAGGCGGCACGACCCCAGTCACCTCTGCGTCTCGGGGGAGGTGTGGGGGGGAAGCTGTGCGTTAGGTGAGTACAGCGGGTGGGGGCAGCGTGGGGTGACACCAAGGCATTGCGCAGGGCGACGCATCTGAATTACTCTACTTGATTTTGCAGGTGAAACGGACTCTGGGTCTGGCCCCGGGTCACCGAGGCAGTGGCTGCGCTTGACCACGGGTCGCCCGGCCTCAGCGTCCATGCTCCTCCCCACCCGCCTTGGCACAGTGCGACTTGAAGTACACGAAAGTGGACACGGAAGTGGTAGAGTGAAAAAAAACAAACGAAGAGACTTGGCCCTTTGGGTTCTCGACAAAACCTTCTCTACCTTGTCCCCGCGCGTGGCCGGGGGGGTTCTCCTCTCTCTGCTACAGTCCCCGGTCCCCGGCAGCCCAGAGGACAGACCCTCTGTTGCAACAGGGCGAGGTTAAGAATAAAAGACGGGGGTGGGACAAGGGCAGGACTGGAGCCACGGGTCGAATCATCGCCGGACCGCCAAATGTGAACATTTCAACCATTTCAAGAAAACACGAACCCGAAGAAATACTCCACGGGACCAAATAAGTCGAGCGTGGGCAAGACAAGGCCGGGGAAGCTGTCTGCGCTGAAGGGCTGTGCGGAAGAGGAGCTGAGCTTTGTCTGCCTGGCCTCAGGAAGCAGGAGCAGGTTATGCCGGTAACTAACAGAACCTTGAGTTCCAGATAACGAGGTCTAATCGTCCAAGAGTCAGAACAACGCTCACGCAGAATGAAACACCTTTTCCAATGGTGAGTTTCCAGCCACTGAAGGATTTCAAGTACAGGCTGGATGAGAGCGTCACCAGTGTTGTAGAGTGAGTACCGAAGGGTCATTTGCTTGGAGCAGCGTTTCCCAGTTTGTGAACGAAAGACCTCCAGAGATGGCAGTTGTTACAAGGCCTGTGAGTTCATGGCGCAAGTGTTGCTTTAGAAGAAACGAAAAACATATGTGGCAAGGATATATACTACTCCTTTTCAAGTTTTATGGAGACTATTATGAATAATAAAGTACAAATTAATTATGAATGTCATTGAATTTATATGAGGCTTTTGCTATTGAGCATCTCAAAGTACACATATTAAAAGTACAACTACTGTCCCGTGAGGGTCCTTAAAGCTTTTTTCTAAGGTTAAAATGGGTCCTCATCCTTAAATAGGTTAGAAACCACTTAACCAAAGAATCTTTAAAGTCCTTTTTAATGCAAAGATTATGATTTCATGACTCCTAGGAGTTCTGAGGGCCACAAATGCAGTGGGAAGGTGAGGGGGTGAGGGGTGAGGAGGGGGGGATCCACCAGAGCCCTCACTGTTAGTCACATACGGCTCTTGGCACTTCAGGGCGCACGCACACACACACCAAAGCACTTCAAAATGCCACACACAGCACAGAGCCACCAGCTGTGGCTCATCAAAACAGTGGGTTTAGAGACCCATCATTTCCTCGTTCCTTAAGCTGACACCTCTTTCTTTGTTACTCCAAAGACAAGGGTATATTTTTTGCCACTGCATGTGCTTAAACGGTGATCCAATTTTTGTCAATTCCAAATATCTTAAAACAACCCTAAATTTCTTTCCATCTTTAAATACCTGGTTCATATTCTTTGCCATTGATTTGCTAACTAAATGCTTTTTGTTTAGAAAGAAGCACTCATATATTCGCCATTATTGCCATCATAAATTTTTACTTGTTTGTTTGTTTTAAATCAAAATAAGCCAGTGGTACAAATTGTATTGTTGGCAATTGACACATTCCACATAAGCATTTATTAAATAGGGACATCTGTGTTGTCCAAGTAAAGCAGAAAGGTTGAGTCCCTCCAAATTGCTCTTTAAAAAAAAAAGTTATATGTGAGAAAGTTGAGATGAAATCTGATTTTTAATTCATAATTTCCCCCCCACAGAAATTGTAGTCTTTACCCTCTGAAAATAGTGAAAGAAATGATCAGGATTCACCCTCCAAAGCAAATTGAGCAGCAAATGTGATTTTCTCTTTTCATTGACATCTCCTCGCCACTTGGCTGCCACGCCTACCCCCAGACACTTGCAGTACATCAAGCTATTCTGGAGTAGACAACATCCTTTTTGTCACATGGTATTTGTGGGGCCAAGTTTTGTGAAGACTGGTAAAGCTGGCAGACTTGCACCAGATAAGACCCCCCCCTTAAAATTCTCCCTTTTATCCAGATGCCCCAAGATCTGAACTCTTTCAGAGCCATATCTCTGAATTATTTCCTCTATTGTCGTTAAAAGAGAAACTTCTAGCAAAGCAACTTATTAAAATAGGCCTCAAAAAATTAAATATTTAAATGTGTATTAGTAGACTTTCTCCTTCTATTGAAATTACAATTTTGTGTGATTATAGTCCAGGACTTCTTCAGTAACATAGGTCCTAGACATGACGAAAAGAAGGCTCAAGCCATGGTTAAATATTTCCTATTCTGTTTGAGGCTAACATCTGGGAGTGGTGAGGACCAGGCCAAGAATTGTGATCTAGAATACCAGCATCCTCCACAGCACTGGCTAAAGTAAAAATAAACTAAGAAGTCCACGTATAGATGAGCCTAACATCCTAAGAGCAGCCAGCCAACAATGAGATCCGTGAAAAGATAAGAAATGCAGGCAGTCCAGATGGCGGAGTAGGTATACACCGTGCCCTCCCTCTCTCGTGACCACATCAAAATTACAACTAAACTACAGAACAATCATTATTGAGAGTTGCCTGAGGTCCGGCTGAACAGTAGTCCTACAACTGGAGGCCACCTTGAGACTGGTAGGAGGGGTGGAGATGTGGAACAGGCTGGCCCCACACCTGTATGTGGCGGTTGAGGATCGGGAGGAGAATCTCAGCTGCAGAGTCCCCTCCTCCACCTGAGAGTGAGGGGTCCCAGGCCACACATCAAGCTCCCCAGCCCAGGGTTCCAGTGGCAGGAAGAGAAGTCCCTAGAACCTCTGGCTGTGAAAACCAGCAGAGATTGTGGCTGAGCGAGATGGAGGGCAGCTGGCGTCCTAGGTGCACCTCCTAAAGGGCCCGCGCATGGACTCACCACTGACGGTCTCAATCAGCTGAGCCCCAGCGCTGGGGTAGCTGCTTGGAAAGCTCCCGGGGCATGCTGGGAGGAACTTTCCCAGACAGAAGTGCTGGTGGTATCCATTGTTCCCTGTTGAGCCGTCCCCACTCGCAGAGAGAAGACGCAGGCGGCCGCCATATCTGAGTCTCCATCAACATGACTAACACCTTTGGCCTCACCCAGGTGATTCCCTGAGACCCCGCCCCTCCCAACCTTCATGCCCACCTGAGCCACTTCCACTGTTTGTCTTTTTCCCATACAAACAGGCCTTGGCTCATGCTGTGGACTTTCCTAAAATCTCTCAAAGGTTCATAAAATCTAAACAAGCAGCATCTGCCTTAAGTGTGCCCTATACCTCTTGCTGAGAAGCCCCAATCCCAGCACTAATGGCAGCCGGCCTCAGTTCCTGGCTTGGTCTCTTGAAGCACCCCTAAGCCTAGGATGGGTGGCAATCATCTGCAGATTGCTTGATGTCTCATGCCGGGTGGCCCTGGGCAGTGTACAGGCTGCGGCTAAGCTTATCCTGAGCCAGGGTCCCTCTCAGAAGGCCCCGGCCTGCATCAGAGGACACACACAAAGAGCAGAACTGGGCATGCGCCAGAGCCCTGCTAACGTGAATCCTGCTCTGTGGGGTCGGCCCCTCACCGGCCAGTCCTCACGACCAATCGGCCCAAACGTCAAAACCTCCCATCAATGCAAATTAGGATCGTTGTAGGGCCTCTGGCACATCAAGCAGAACAACATTTGCATCATAGGGATACCAGAAGGAGAAGAGAGAAAGCAAGGAATTGAAACCTATCTAGAGAAATAATGATGGAAAACTTCCCTAACCTGGTGAAGGAAATAGACATAGAAATGCAGGAAGTGTAGAGAGTCTTATATAAGATGAACCCAAACAGGCCCACACCAAGACACATCATAATTCGAATGCCCAAGGCTAAAGACAAAGAGAGACTCTTAAAAGCAGGAAGAGAAAAGCAATTAGTTACCTACAAGGAGCTTCTGTAAGATTGTCAATTGACTTCTCAACAGAAACTTTGCAGGCCGGAAGGGTTTGGCATGAAATAGTCAAAGTGATGAAAAGCAAGAACATACAACCAAGAATACTATTCCCAGCAAATATTCCTTCATTTAGAATCAAGGACAGATAAAGAGCTCTCCAGACAAGAACAAGCTAAAGGAGCTCATCACCACCAAACCAGTATCACAAGAAATGTTAGGGAGACTTAAGAAGAAGAAAGAATATATATATATATATAAAATATGGATAATAAAATGGCAATAAGTACATATATTTCAACAATTACTTCAAATAAAAAGAATTAAATGCTCCAATCAAAAGATAGGGTGGTTGAATGGATAAGAAAACAAGACCCTTACACAGGCTGCCTACAAGAGACTCACTTCGGATGAAAGTATAGAGAGAGACTGAAAGTAAAGAGATGATAAAAGATATTTTATGAAAATGGAAGAAAAAAAAACTGAAAGAGGTAGCAGTATTTATGCCAGACAATATAGACTGTAAAACACAATACTATACTAAGAGACAAAGGATGATCCAGTAGGTAGGATGACCTCAGCCACAGTGTACACCATCTCGCTTCTGGGTATTTATCCAAAGAAACCCAAAATACTACTTTGAAGGGACATGTATATCCATATGTTCATTGCAGCATTATCTACAGTAGCCAAGATATGGGGGCCACCTGTGTGTCTTATCAATGGGTGAACGGATAAAGAAGAGGGTACATACAGACAGTGGAATATTACTCAGCCTTAAAAAAGTATGAAGAAAGAAACCCTGCCATCTGTGACAACACGGATGGGCTTAGACAGTATTGTGCTGAGTGGAGGAAGTCAGACAGAGAAAGAGAAATGCCATATGATTTCACTCACGTGTGGAATCTAAGGAACGAAATAAACAAATAAAGCAGAAACAAACTCATAGATACAGAGGAACAGTTTGCCAGACGGGAGGGTTTGAGGGCTGAGAAAAGGGGGAAGGGATTAAGAAGTACGAATTAATAGTTATTAAAGCAGGCACAGGGCTGTAAGGTACAGCAAAGGGAATAGAGTCAATAGTACAAAATAACTATTTGGTGCCAGATGGTATTAGATTCATTGGAGCGAACACTTCTTAATTATATGAATGTCTAATCTCCATGTTATACACCTGAAACCAATATAATATAATATATGCCAACTATAATTGAAAAATTAAAAAATTATTTTTAAAAAAAGGAATGCAGAACTTCTAGTAAAGTTGTAAAATGGAAGACTCTCTGCACACACAAATGCACAGGAATCAAGTGAGCCCTGCCTTAGAACTAGCCACTAAGAGCCTTGGTGCTTAGAAACCGTTTGAAATGAAGGCATTAAAGCCAAGATTCCATGACCAGTTTAAAGCAAAGGTATCGAATATGCAACGGTTAACGCTAAGAACCATTGCCTCACGTCAAGTGTCCAAATAAAGAAGGGGTCAAGGAATCGAGCCCTGAACTCGTGCTGGACTCTTTGCCGTCCTCTTTCTTCAGGGAGGTGCTGAATGGAGCTGGTCTTGCCCGGGGCACGCAGGACAGGGGACATCTCTGCTCAGGTCCCCAGCAGCGGCCGCTGGGATTAGACACAGGGAGGACGGAGGAGCTGGGAGCCGGGAGCCGAGAGCTCGGTCCTATTGCAGGACACTGTATCCCGGAAGGCTTCCTTTTAAAAACTCCAAATCTGCTCTACGAAAAGATCCTCTTCCCTCCCAAATCCACAGTCTTGGTGGAAGGCTGAGAAGGATGAAGCCTGGGCTCTATGACCTTTTTACCTTAGGACGACTTCGTATGCTCTTAGAAGGCGTGTCTGGTAACAGAATTTCTTTGTGTTTCACTCTTTCTATTAATCGGAAATCGTTGGACTCTGAGGTCCCTTTCAGGAATTTCATGTATCTCGCATATGTTTTAAACCACCACAATGTCTGCCAACAGAGGGCTAGCATAAAAAGAGACGAACGAAATTTTTGCTGTTTCAGTTAAATAGAAGAGAAGTTAGAGATAAAAATATATATATATTGAATGGCTAATCTATTGCCTATCCCAAACTTCTCCCTGGCCTACATCCCTGGGGGCTGGGGAGGGAGTGGTCATTTGACATGGTTTTGGCCATTGTCCTGTCAGCAGGAGTCTGCGTGGGGCTCCTGGGAAATGCTGGGTGAAATCGATAGAGCAGGCTGATGCTGTCCTTATCCCCTTCTCCCTGCCATAAATGCGGATTGGCCCCTAACACAGAGCAGCCATCTTGGGATGAGAGGAAAAGACCAGAATTGCCAAAGTAGCAACCCCAACATCACTGAGCTGGACCAATACTGGGCCACCTACCTCTGGGCTTCTTGCTACCTGAGGAGAGGAATCTACCATCTGCTAAATCCATGGTGAGTCTGATTCTGTCCCTCACAGCCAATTGCTTTATAACAGATACGGGAGGATTTTCATAGGTTTCACAGAAGGGTGAAAGCCTTGTCCAGTTTCTGGCAATAATATAAGCATTTAATTAAAAATTAAAATATTTCCTAACCATGAATATCAGTCTGGGAACAGGCTTATATGATGGCACATAAGCTATCTGGGAGTCAGGAAAAACCCAACCCAAAAGAAGAATAAAATCACTCGATCCATTTCTAAATTATTCAATGTATTGACTTGCCACCAAGTAGAATTATAAGAAATTCAAGGTTTCTAGAGTTTGGTGTATTGATTCTTTAGCTGTTAATAGAAACTTCATATCAACCAGTGGTATTAAAAAATCTTATAATGCAAATCTTATTTTTTCACAGAATTAAGATGTTGGATGGCTGCTATGCTGATGTTCGGTTAATCAATAAAATAATTTCTCAGTTGACTTGCACTTCAGGCAGTGTGAAATAGGATGCTGGTATTCTGGGTTATAATTCCTATAATATGAAGATCCTTTGGGTCTGGTGAAGCCTAGCTTCTCTGGGGTTGAAATGAAACTCCTGTAATCTGTTTCATCTACTTAATAAGTCTCTGCTCCATTTCATAGAAGCCGAAATGCCATGGTCCCAAGCCAAACACAAGGTTCAGGCAATTTTCCAGTCATCGAGGGCAAAAGATAGCAAGTTCGCCTCCTCTAAGGTGAATTCTAGAAGAGAAACAACAGGTCTTAGACTCCTGCTTCTCAAAATGTGGGCCAGGCCGCAAACCAAGGGCACTGGATGGATCCTGGGAACTTTCAGAAATGCAATTTCAGGCCAGCTCAAGACTTGCCGAGTCAGATCGGTTTAAAGCAGGTCCACAGGAGTTTGTGAGCATGTTCAAGTGTGAGAAGCACCACTCTGAAGGTCCACGGCCTTCTTTCGTCAGACCATCTGGTAAAGGTGAGCAGCGACCCCTCTGCATGCAGGCCTGGAGCTGATGGGCCATGGATCAGTCCCTCCACAGGTGGGGACAAATGGTGACAGTGATGAAAAGGAAGAAGAGAAGGAAGCCCGGGCTTAGGGCGTGGGGACGGCCTCTCTGTCCCATTCCTGTGACACTACCTGTGTCTCCCACTGGGGCTGGCCTGGGCTGCACACGTCATCCCAGGGCCTGGGTCTTTTTGGTTTTTAATATCACATTTTAATTTCAACTATAATCTTGAAAAGAATTACTGTTATCAGGATCACGCGGGACTCTGAGCAGACCCACGCAGGACTTGTACTTCCAGAGAGGATGCTATGCAGACAGAAATTTTGCAGGAGTCTGAAAAGAGGAAAGTGCTGAGAGAGGCAGATCCTCACTGAGCCCATGGTCAACGTTTTACAGTCAAAAGAATCTGCTCTACTGCAGCCAGACGTGTTCCTCTTGTAAGCAGATCCCGTCGTCGTGTGTACCAACTTGCACAAATTCGTTAGCAGCAAGCACAGTAGCAAATGCACAGTGAAGCGTTTTTCCTGTTTCTTGTTCAAGCAGCAACTGGATTCGTTGTCTGCTTAATGCATATTCCAACGATATCGTGATGTTTTAACTTTATCTTCAAGAAAACAGGACAGCGTTGAGTTTTAAATTTGACATTCAGGGATTTCTCACTGACCATTTTGCTTACGTTCTAAGAGTGTATTGAGGTAGGAAACGGAACCTTGAACATGTTAACGGTGTCTTGAAAAGTATACTTTGGCGAACGGGTACTAGGAGTACGATTACTGAAGCCACATTAGTACTCCAGCAGTCACAAAAAGGAAACCAAAAGATACCGGAAATCAGACATAAAACTGCCTTGAAACTTGATTTCTGCACAATAGCATTCTTCCTCACATTAAAATGGTTAATATTTAAGGGTTGTAGTTTTGCTTGTATAATTGTGTGCAAATAACGATGTTTGGGTCAATGACAGACCGTATAGATGATTGCGGCCCCATAAGATTATAAGGAAGCGAAAAAGTCCATCACCCAGTGCCATCACAACCATTACAACACAGAGCTCATCACATACAGATTTCCCTGTGTAATATTTCAAACCCCTGTGTCCATTAAGGATGTAGATCATTTTGACAATTGTCAGCTCTGAAGCAAAGTGTGCTTTAGAGAGCCATTGTTTCCCCACTGGAATAAAAAAAGAAAAATTTGCAAAGTGGTTATGACCAGTTATTAGAAGCAAATCCTCAAAAACAGCAAAACAGAGCAACCAGAATTACTCTGCTTTCCCACGGAGCGGAAAAAAGACAAATGCATCATATGGTTGTATTTGAAAACGAGAGTCAAACTTTGAGGAGCTTCTTGGATCCTTTCCAACCTACAATTTCCTGTTTCTTACATACACATTATAACACAATTACTTCTGACTTAGCTTTGCTGTAAAATAGTTTCCTAAAGCAGGACATATTAATGGTTACGGCACAACAAAAAAGAGTTTTGCCAAACATCTCATATTGCAAATTGTTTAAAAAAAAAAAATTCTAAAGACCAGTTTTAGAAGTTCCTTTCGTCATACTCTAAAATTAACAGTTTATAACAAAATTTGTCAGGAAGCTTACAGTGATATTTTAACACCCGTTCGTCAAGGTTAATCTTGGATTTTAAAAATCTAAATTACTTTGGCATATTTTTTTTTTCCCAATCTGATACCTGCGTTGTTCTGACTCATTTTTCCCCAAGAGTTTGGATGGAAGCTTTTGGATTATGTATATCATGTAGAGAATTCAGCCAAAACATGTTTTGTGTGTGTGTGAAGTACGTTTCAACAGAGCAGAAGATGGCCACACAGGTTCAAATTATTTCAGTCAGAGTCTCAGGAAGAGAGTTATCGCATCATTCATTTCATTCACCCACCTTTCCTGGTCTCATTTTTTTTTTCTTTCTCATCCGTCAGCCAGGTTGCTCATTCTTGCTTGTCCGTCAGACTCCTTCAATGTGTACAAAACCCTCTTCCAGTTAAAACGTGAGTCGTTCATGAGAATAATGTCTACAGCATATTTGGCATCCTTTTTACCCTAGACGGATTGTCTTCACTCTAAGCAGTAGCATTAACACTGACACTTCAGACTCCAGTGATTTCTGCAGCAGCAGCTTCTCCACGTCAGTGAGGGGCAACTGGCGTCCCGTCTTCTCACGACTTCTGGCCCCTGTGCTTCAGATGTCGTGCCAGACACCTTGGTACGAGCTTTTCCCTCCTAACCCAACGCGTAAAATGATTTTGCATGAGGAGTAAGAGCTGCGACACCTTGCATAGAGGGAAGAACTGAACTTTCAGGAACTTGGTCGGCATCCGAGTTCTATCCAGAGTCGGATGTTTTGCAGACAGTCTGCAAAAGAATAAGTCAAACGACACGTACGTTTTGTTCACACTGATGAAAGTTTCTGAATACCAGTAAAAAAAAAAAAAATGAAGAGTCAATGATATTCATATTTAAGAATTCGTTCACTCAGCAGTGGGGCTTTTCCAAACCGTCACGGGTGGCCAGAATGACTGCGTATGCAAAGCCAGATGCCACCCTGGAATGCCCACTCAGAGCAGAGAGAAGAAACGCAAAGCTTAATTAAAAAGAGAGGTCTTGAGAGCTAGGGAATCAACTCTGTCATTAATTAAAGTGTAGACATATTGGAGACTGAATATTTACGTGATATGCCTTACTTCTCAGACACCCGCTGTCAACTCTTGGACTCTGTCCACGAAGTCCGAAGCCAGGCAGATAGTGGAGGTCTCTCTTCTCCCCAAGGAGACGACTCAGTGTTGGACAAATCCACTCGCTATTCCTTTTCCAGGTCTTGAGAAGTGGAGGTGGGGGTGGGCATTTTCCTCTGCCGTGGGGCTTCTCACAAGACCTTTCGTCTATTTGGGAATGGCTCCAAAATCCAGCCGTAAAAAGATCACAGGACTCGACTTGTGCACAAGCGGAGCCTGGATGACTTTGGAGATGCACAGAGAAGAACAATGGTGGCATTTGCAAATCCTTGCTCTTACTATGTTTCTACTCTTTCCACCAGCACACTGAGACAGGAAGCCTCTGAAAAGCTAAGGTTTCCCTCTGTATTTAGCGGAGAGCTGAGGATTCTTTCTGAGAGCAAGAATACAGACCGTTAGGATCTGGAGACAGTTATGAAGACTTTTCTATTATCTCGACCCTCCACACTCGTCCATGGGAGGGAACCCTCGTCTGTCATTCCTAGGCCGGTGAGGGTGGGGACGAGGGGCTCGCCATCAGTTATCTGCAGTCTTTCATTTTTCCATCGACCGATCCCTCTGGAATGAGATGAACTCTCTGGGTCTGACATCTAGTGCTTTTTTTATTGGATTGTTCTTCCCTGACCTGTCCCCAAATTCCTTCCATTTAAACAAGCGGTCCTCATAGGACTGTTCATGGATTTAAGGGGAGAAGATGGTTTGAGGCTACGGAAAGGCTCAGCTACCTGACATAATATGCTTCCATGAGCCTGTACAAGTATTTATGTACCATCGATATTGAAATAAACCCTTCAGAATAAGGGAAGACAAAATTTCTCAGGGCAAAATTCAAATGCGTGCCTGCGAAGAGGAAACATATTAGTCCAGTTAATAGCTGCTAACACTTTACCAAGGTTTTTTTCGTATCAGACTGTGATCTGGGTGAGTGAGAAGGACCTCATAGCTCACCTGAACCTGTGTTTGTCAAAGGCGGAAAGTAAGACTCTGCATCGAA
Organism: Eonycteris spelaea; assembly: GCA_003508835.1. Classification (NCBI taxonomy): domain Eukaryota; kingdom Metazoa; phylum Chordata; class Mammalia; order Chiroptera; family Pteropodidae; genus Eonycteris; species Eonycteris spelaea. The sequence goes on along the minus strand of PUFA01000002.1, from coordinate 4,087,963 downwards.
GTGACCTGTTTGAGGTTTGCAGTGCCATAGAATCAGAACCCAGGTCGTTTACTCTTAGTCCGAAGACTTTTCCACGTCTGTATCTTATGGCGTGAGACAGTCGGGCACCCCTGGAAGGGACCTGGTACTAGCCATGCGGTGGGGGCAGGGCACACGGGACACAGTGAGTTACAGACAACGGGACGAGTGGGATATGAAGTCAGAGCTCTCCTTTCTACCTATTAAGGACTGGACGGTGCCCACAACTCCACAGGCTCCTGCCTATTGGAGAGGGGTGTAGGGACAAGGTTTTGGTAGCATCAGCCCTGAGGGAATAGAAAATAGCAATTTTACTACACGATGGGAAACAAGGTTTGGGAACGTGGTCAGCATGTGAGGCCCTTGGAGAAGTCAGGCTCGGGAGATCCATTTGAGGCCCGGAAAAGGCTAGAAGTGCCTGAGAAAGGTACGGAGCAGCTAACAATGAATCGTTCCTGTGCACTGTTGTCTGGAACAGGGCTGGTTAGAGTCATGTGATAAAGACCCGAACTAGTGTCTCAGGTCCCAGTACAGCCATACTGAATGCAGAACTGGGTGAAGTCCCCACCCTGGTGTTTAACACCTTGACTTGTAAAGCAGATTGTGATCCATTCTCTTGATGGATATGTGAGGTTTTTCACAGTCTTCCTGTGAAATAGGTCCACAGTATAGATCTCAATTGATAGACAAAAAAAAAAAAAAAAAAAAAAAAGAGCAAAGTGGCCAAAAAACTTGCCCAAGAACATACATGCTTAAAGGCATCACACGCATCAAGTCCTTCAATCCAGAGCCCTGCCCGCTGCCGCCCCAGAGTTTCAGGCGGGGTTCCGGCGGCACCTCTGTTCCTCTGTTATTGTCTGTGTTACAAAATCAGTCTGTTAAAGTATTTTGTAGCACCCGTGCTAAGCACGTTTTATAATTCAAATTACGTCTTTCCCGGGATTTCTTGAAACCCCCACGACACCTTCCCACCACGCTGGCCACGGCTGCTTCATCAGCTTCGCCGCCCCTTTCTCTTTTGCAAACCCCTCAGCGTGGCCTTCCAGCGCGCCAGGTGTATCCTCTGAGCAGGGGATCTCGTTCTGTCCCCTCCTGCACACCTCGGACCCCCAAATCAGTCCTGCAGTCCTCATCCCCTCCCCGAGCTCCACCCTCTCTGCCCACGAGCTCCGGGCAGCTGGCTCGCAGGCATGTCGACTCGAACACGGGCAAAAAAGAAATCCGGCGACTTCGCTCCCCTCCCCTGAACCCATCCCTCCCCAGGCTTCTCTGCCTCCGGGAGTGACACCACTCGCTATACACGTCATTTCCCTCACACGCGCACAGCCAGTCTGTCACCAAATTGAATGAGTCCTACCTTCAAAACGCATGCATAGTTGTGACCTCTTTCACCACGTCTGCTTCCGCCACCGTCTTTTATACTTTCTAGGGTTCCGCTCTCGACCTTCGCAATGACCTCCCCCGTACAGCAGCCAGCGTGACCTAACACTCAAATCAGATCGCGGACGCCTCGGATAAGGTCCCATCGCCCTTAGCGTAAAACCCCAGCTCCCCAGCGGGGCCTGTCCAGCCCCGAGGACCCGGCCCCGCCCACCTGCCAAGCCCCAGGACCGAACTGCTCCCACCCCGCGGCCTCCCTCGCTTCCTTACATTCCTCTAACACGCGAGTCCTCAGTCTTCACGGGACAGATCGCCTCGCCAACGAAAGTTTTTAAACGCGTAACAAAATACACCAGATCACAAAGGATGCAATGACATCAAAGCGGGGTTCTTAGAATATTAGAAATCAAACTTGTGGCACAGTGACCAATGGGCTTCTTCATTACCTTGTTAAGTAACAGGACCTAACGGCGGCTCTCATAACTGTCCTGATTGGAGGTGATGAGCACAGATGACATTTGCAGATTTCTGCAACAATTGTCATAGGATATGAAAGTGCCTGTGATTTCTGTTGGTGACGGAGCCGCGGATGCTGCAAGTACCCCTACAGTTTGTTTGCCTACACTTATTAGTGGAGGAAACGCTAAATTTCCATTAGAAGTTAGTGAAAATACAGACGTCATCAGCTCCCCACCACCACCACCACCATTCAAGTTCAAGAACCCTTGATTCTGTCCACGGACTCTGAGTGAAGAATCTCTGCACAATACACCAACGTCCGCGCCTCACTTCCTCCTCCCTTGCCCAGAGTGCCCTTCCCCGGAGCTCGGAGTATCCACCTTCATCTCGCTCAGGCTTGGGTCCAAAGGCCACTTCCTCAGTGGGAGGGTGGGGCGGGTGGGGGTGGGGAGCCTTTCCCTCACTCCCCTTGCTGAAACAGCTCCACCCGCCCATCACACTCCTGCCCATTGTTCTTACCACTCTCTGAAGTCGTGCTGTTTACGTGTTTGTTTACTTGTTGACTGGCTTCCTGACAGTCAGCTCCCTCCTCGGCCTCGTTCCCCGGGATCTCCCAGCATCAAGAACTGAGCCTGGGACGAGAAAGCATGAGACAAATATTTGTGGGATCAGCGAATGGTTCTTAAGAGATGAACACAACCTAGACTTCTAGACCCACAAAGTGTGTCTCCTGGGAAGAGAGGTTTGGTTTCAACTTCCAATCAGAAGAGCCATGTTTTCTATAGGTTCTTCAAGTTTTTTTCAAAAATAAGATTTCGAACACGGGAAATATGTTCCATTTTTTATAGTATTATAAATATGGCTCATGGCGCAGTGTGGACATATGCCTAGAGAGGACGGACCGTTAGACCCCCAGAAGGCGGGCAAGCCTTATCGCAATGAACCATGGCTTGGTTTGGCTGCCTTGAGCAGAGTAGAGCAGATTACTTCTAATAATAGCTATTTTCTTTCAAACGTGCTCTCTAACCATTTTGAATTTGGCTGACCTTGATAAGGGAATTTTTGTTGGACTGGTATTATACTTCACCCAAAATAAAATAACAGAGAGCAAACACCGTGGGTTATCACATTAGGCGGAGGTAAATTTATGCGTTATGGCGAGGAATGGTTTCATGTTGGACATGTTGTGTTTGAGGCGCTGGGAGACTTCCTGGGAAGAACTCGTTAGCCATTAAAAACACCAGTCTCGAACTAAGGGGAGGGGACACAGCTTCCGAGGTAGACATTTTTCTTGCGCACGTGATGCTAGAGCAAGAGGGGGTGGGACCTCCCAGGTAGAACTTGTCTAATAAGAAAAAGAACCAAAATCAGCTCCTAAGGAACCCATGGAAGAGAAACAAACCAGGAAGGAAAACTTGGAATCAGAAGTACCAAGCTGTCCAAGTATCTACTCGTTAAGGCATAAATCGACTTACTAATTGCCTAAGGTATGTAATTCCTGACTGGTTCTTGAAGATAAGGAAGAAGAAAGAGGGAAAGATAATACATGTCCTACGACCTTTAAAAAAAAAGAGGGTGAGATAGAGCCCAAAAGTAACCAACAACTTCTGAAAAATGCTAATCATTTCTCATTCGCAAATTATCTTGCAAAAGCAAACACCTAAATGGAAGAGTTGGCAAGATGTAGAGCTTGATAAAGAAATCCAGAGAAAATAGTAGGACAAACCTCAGGTGAATACAGGAATAACTCTGAGAGCTAAAAAGGAAAGTTAAAAAAAAAAAAAAGAAAGAACTTATCACACACCAACCAGTGGATGTGTGCCTGCCGTAACAAAAAATTATCAATGTTCCCAGAGTATCTGTGTTAAGCAACTGAAACAAAAACAGTTCTTATCCAAACAATTACGTTTTGAATGGAAAACCGAAAGCAAAGTAAAGCAAAAATAATGCAACCCTGAAACAAACTGACATTATATATTATAAAGATAAAGTAGTGAAAACAGACTAGGAAAAATTATTTAATTGCATTTCTGCAAGGGTTTTAACTAGTAATCATTGGCAAACAAATTTATAATATTTCTAAATGGCACAAAGTATAGTTCTAGGGTGCATAACGCTTGTGCCTGATGAAAATAAACTGATCAGAATTTTTTTTCAAGCTTTTCTTTTAAACAAAACACTTTCATTTAAGGGAAGCCTCTGATAGAGCCTCGATCTATAAAACAGTTGAATCTGAATCTGGTTGGTGGAGGGAGCCCACAGCACTGCCCGCTGAGCTTGCCCACACTCCCTGGGCCCCCTACCACCTTCCCCTTAGCCCCCGACTTCATTCCAGAAGGCCCCCAAGGCACCTGTGTGGGAACGCTGGGGTCTGCACAGCATGGCTTGAAAACCACTCAATTCACGAGGAAAGATACACTGAGCACGACGCTGTAAGAACCTTTGTTCATTCTCAACATTTGCTTAGTGACTTGATCGACCATCAGGGTATCCACTTATTAACTGGAAGTGCTTCAAGCATCAGAACAAAAGTCAGCTGGAGACCCGATTCCCGTGTCTTCGCCTCTGTCACCACTGCCACTGTGCACACGCTCGAGGCTGGAGGGTGACGGGACTGGCGGCGGACGCAGCCCCGGCCAGTGATGGGAGAGGAAGGCGATTTGGTGGGCAGCTTCTTACTTATTTTCCAGAGAAGCCAAGGTAGGAGGTAAAGGCGGCTTAAGCTTCAGGACCCTGCGCCTGCATGGAACCTTCCCACGGCCGTAATTAGGGTCCCCAATCCCGAGAGCGTCCAAGATTAGTTACTGCACAAACTTGAACTGTCTTGAAATCTCACAGCTTACATATGAAAGAAATTGGATCAAGGGTCTCCCAATCCTAAAAGTTTACATGACATGACCAATAACATATGAGACCTGAAGAAACTTTTCTAATCATCAATAATAAAAACAATTTTCCATCAACCATGCTAAAGGAAAACCTGAATTATCTATTATTAAAAAATGACAGTATAAAATCACAGAAACATAAAGAAGTGATTAAAAAGTATACAGCCAAAAAAAAAAAAAAAGCCCCAAAATCTAGTGAAAAGGGCATTAGGCACGCCAGGCAGCTAAGCAACAAAAAATATTATGAAAATTTTTATAGTGCTCTTGTTACTGTTCAGATTTTTAACCTTTAAAATCGGTTGCGATTTTTTTTTCTTCTCATTCTAAACCAATCCTCGTTTTTGTACTGACTTCAGAGTTGACATTTGGAGTTCTTTCTATTAAAGATGGTGCCAAAATGACACACGCTTCGGGCCCCACAGAGCCTGGGTCCACCCGTCCGCCAGCGGGGCGCAGAGCAGAGGGAGGAAAGCCACCGGGGGACGGAAAAATCGAGGGATAGAGGGCAGGGCTTCTTTTAGACCGTATTCATAGCAACTGTCAGATCACACCCCTCCCCTCAGGCCAGCCGGGCCCTTTACCGCCCAAATACCATGCTGTAGAAGAAGAAAATCGCTGGTGTCATCGGGATCCACCTTGCATCTAAGCTGGGGTTCCACCACGGGCAGGTGGTGGGCCAAGAAGACATTGATTCCCCGTGGGGATGGAGAAGCCTCTGGAGGGAACTCACTCGAAGGGCAGCAGGGGACGCGCAGGGGTGGCCTGACCCTGTAGTAAGTCCTTGTCATTGAAGCTCTGAGTCGAGCAGAGGGTTTTATCACCCGCTCTCGTGTTATGGACAACATTTCCACACTAGGTCCCTCCCCGTGCACACAAGACTCACGTGTGAGTCCTTTACAGAGGAGACCCCGACCCCCGAGAAGACCGCTCCCCTGAGGCTTCGCTTAACCGTAAGGGGTGCGAGGCCCTTTCTAAGGGGCGACTCCGCATCTCGAAGGTTCCATGGCTGCCCAGGGCTGTGGCACAGACAGCAGCACCAGCAGGTGTCTGGTGGGAGAGAGGCCTATGGACACAGCAGAGTGACTTGTCCATGAGGGCGTGGAGACTTCCGGAAACACTAGGGACACGTAGGCCTGAGGAGGTCCTGGCTTAGCTGGTGTGGGCACGGACTAGTGAAATTCGGCTAATTAATCAAATTACACTGCCGCTGCAGGTAGTGAGGCGTGGGGGGGGGGGGGAAACCAGGGTTGTGTTCTTAGTACAGGGCGGGCGTCGGGGTCCCTGGGGTGGCATGGTCAAGGGCGCCTGGGTGTCACCTGCTGCACACCTGCCGTGTGACTTTACACCGCCGCCTCCTCCTGTGTGGACACTTGGTGCCCGGGTCAGATGTGACGGTCTCTACAGTGTGTACTCACTCCAAACGTCTATGGCTCGAAAGGAAAACCTCTGGTCCTTCCGAGGTAAGGCCAAGCAATTAGAGAGAGTCTTTTCTGTTTGTTTGTTTTTGAAGGGCATGTTAAGAAAAAAAAAAGAGAGAAAGAACAACATGCTAGCACAGCTGCCTCCTGAAAAAATGTATTAGTTTCAAGGATAAACAAAGAAATGTCATCAAATGAGGAGCGGAAGCATCGCTCACAGGTCTACACGCCGGCCCGGTCAGCAGTGAGGACCCGACTCTCTCACCGGGGCCCGCCCTTCACCTGGGCCCACGCTTTGGCACGGCCTCTGGGAATCTGAGGAAGCATGTCACTGCGACCGGTTATAGGTGAACTCTCTGAGGCCGTGATGTCGCACAGCCTTGCAAATGCAGTCAGATAAACCCAGGTGTGCACAGCCTGCTGGTGTCTGAAGACGGCCCGGCTTGGCGCTGGTCAGCCCGGAGGGCAGAGGGGTCTTCTCCGGAGCCGTTTTGCATAAGGGATGTTTATAAGGAACTGGGCGTGGCTGCTCTGTGCATGATGCAGAGAGATGCCCTCCAACGGGGTTTCTCCCCTAGCTGTTGTCTGAGAGACACTGGATCTTTATTTGAAAAAAACGGAAATAGCTCCCGCGGCCCAGCAAATCGGAACCGTGTCATCCAGCTGGCCCGGGACAGGAGCACAGCCTCGGACCCGCTCGTGAAATCTTCAAATCCACGTTCTCGGATTCGTCAAAGAGACTGTACCCTAACTGTTTCACTCATGCCGGTCGCTGGGCTCCCAGCGCCTAGGGAAACGACCTGGGGAGCGATGCTGAGCCCTGGAAAGGAGCGATCAGCCCAGAGAAAACAAGGCGCTCGCCGGGCGCTGCCTGTCTCAGAAGCACACACGCATTGGGACCTGGGGCCACCGAGGAGCCGAGACCAGAGCTTCTGCCAGGACTGCTGAGCGGGGTCAGGGGGAAGGTGGCTGTAGGCGCTGGGACCTCAGGGTGCCGTCAGTGACTCCCCTAGAACGGTGCTGCGTGTCACCTGCCCAACCATACGTGATGGCCCTGCTCTATCCCCCTCGTCCATGCTCGAAAGTCATCTGCTTCCAAGTCCTGTGACCGGCAGTCCCAGGAGAAGGAAGGGCGGGGGCCCTGGCGTGGCCCATGGCCCTGCCCACGGCCTTTTCCTCTCCTAGGAATGCTTTTTTTTTTTAGGTTGCTGACAAAGGGGAGTTGATGGCTTTCCCAGATGCCCTGCAATCAGACGAGGCTGCAAACGCCCCACAAGCCCCACTGAATTCTAGTGCACGTCGGAGACGTTAGAAACGACAACAGGAAATTAGGGAATTGTGAGGAAAATTGAAAATCATTAGCCTATTTAGGAAGACGACAGGCTGGGTTCTCCAGTCTCTTGCATCCCGGCTAAACATAGCTACCGCGGAATGTGGACCGAAGCGTAGCTCAGCCTCTCTGAAGACGGCACGCTTCGGCAAGCAGGGGGCCCGGCGGAGGGGCGTGGAGGACAGGCCTAAAGGCTACTCACTAAAGTCGGATTCGTTGTAGGAAAAAAAATGCAGCAGACCAAGCTCCTCATGCAAGCCCAGTGACGTCCGCTGAAGCTACTCTAAGCCGTGGCAGAGCACGGCCCTAGATTATGCCCCAACGCAGGTTCGTGGCAGGGAGACACGGTAAGCTCGGTCTGCGTGTGGAGGAGACACCTGCTTTGAGCCCCTCTGTGGGCCCTGCGTGCGCCTTCTTCCTGCCCGGGCCGCGGGGCTCGTCCCCCGCCCGGAGCCCTGCTGGTCCTCTGGGAAACTCACAGACCTTCGCTCGGCGCATCTCTGACGCCACGTCCAGGGAGGACTCGGTGCCCACGACGCGGGAAAACTCATGCGGGGACCGTGGAAGCTCCACGCCGGCTGCGCGTTGGAACCACCTGGAAGGAGCTGTCAGAACCCGACCCCAGTCCGCATCGGTGGACACCTGAGGCTGGACGCAGAGCTCCGGCCCGGGAATGAGCTGGGGCCGGCCAAGGCGCCCTCCACGCGGAGACTTGAAGCCCCGAGTCTCGAACTCGGCGCGATTCGGAGCCCTGGTCTTTGGACTTCAACTCCTCGGGAGCCCTGGATTCTGGCTGGCTGCGCATTTTGGGGAGATTTAAAAATGTCCAGCTGCGCCCTGTATCGATTAAATCAGGGAGGTGGGGGTGGGATGGGGCGGGGGAAGGAACCAGGCGTCAATATTTTTTCGAGATTCCTCAGATGCTTCCTAAGTGCAGCCCAATCCGGGAGCCGATGGGGTAAATGATAAGGATCCAACCCGAAGCACAAGCCCCGAGCTGGAGCTTCTGAGCCTGAGACGGGAAACCAGCAGCGTTTGGCTGAAGCCGAGCAGGTGGTATTAACAAATCTAAAGACAGAACGTCCCCGAAGTGGGGTGTCTGCGCAGAAAGAGAAAGTGGAAGTCGGGAGGCAGGACTCGCCACAGGGGGACGGCCTGGGTGGGCTCACGGGAACATCCTCCGGTCCTACCCGTTTGGCAGGACCATCCCCCGCACGGAGGGGAAGGCATGAGCCCAAGAAAATCTGACACGCTGGACCCCAAACCCTCCCTCGGACACCCCTCGTTGAGGCGGAGAGCTCCAACTGCGTTCTCGGGGGCACCTGCCTTCCTATTTACCTTCCCGCCCGGAGAGAGCATGTTAGGCAAGGTGCCGCGAATGTTCACTCTGCTCAGTTCTTATTTCTGGTTGCAAGTTAGCAAAGCGTCCCTTTGGGGTACCCAGTAGTCTCTCGGGACCCTTGCCTGACGTGACTCCGTCCCTGAGAGCCTGATGCGCTCTGGCGGGATGGTAACGGCCACTTTGCAAGTCTGCAGATCAGTGTCTCCAAAGCGTCTCCAGCTTCCCGGGGCTCAGGGCAGAGCCGTGTTCCTGGTGGCTCTCTACCGGGCTGAGCGACCCGGGCAGACACAGCTAAGCGCCTCGTGCTTCTGCTGATCACCGATGAGTTCGCTGCTGGGACATTAGAGTTGATGTCCTTGTCCTATGTCGGTGGCCCTGACCTTCCTGCACGGGGCACGTGCTGGGGCCGGAGTGGAGCCTGGACATCTCCGTGGGGCCACGTGCCATCTCGTGGGTGCTTAATCCTAGGGAATGACAGGGTGCGGGGAAGGGGCGGAAGAGGGCACAGGAAAGGCTCAAGGTAGTGACATTTTACCAATCGGTACAGAAGTATTTTGATATTTTCATAACTAGTTGATAGAGCATTACTGGTGCGTAACAACCGAACATCAGCTTTGCTTACAGGTAACAAATATTGGTTGATTCAGTGAATAGCGCTCACCAAAGCATCCTTCCTGTGGCTGGTGGCACCCCACGATCTGCCCGCCCACAGGACTTGACAAGGACTCTCCCTCCCGGGGCTCCTCGACACCAGACCCATGCCGGGGGTGCGGCGAAGCATGGACTTAGCTCTAGACCACGAATCCCGCAGGGCTGGCTGGGTCCGGTGCCCGGGACATGAGGGGCGAGAGGAGAAAGGAGTGTGGCCCTCTCATAGGATTAGGAATACAAAGTTCAGGTCTGCTTTCGTTTTAGGTTCAAAAGAAGGCAGAAAAAGCCCCCATGGCTTTTGCGACTACAAGACTCCCTTGGCAAAATCACTACTCTCTGATCGGGTGAGGACAAAAATTCTGACCCCCCCCACCCACCCCCTTGAAAGTGGATTCACTGCGATCCCCCAACAAGCAGCGGTCTGCAAACGCCTCTGCAGCACCCACTCTCTCCTGCCCTTGGCATCCAGTGACCAGCGACCAGTGGCTGCTGGAGGGTGTTGCTGGGTGAGGACGCTGGGAAACACTTGTTCACCATGTCACTCCTGCTTTGTCATTCCGGCGCCTCCTCGGGGCACCTTAACGAGACCTGTCCAACCAGTGGGATGGAAAAGTCGGTGGAGTTCTTGGTGGGGAATGGCTTTGTTATTTAGTTTTGGTTTTCCGGACCTTTTCTCTCGCTATTTTACGCACCCTCCGCCCGTGTCCCCAGCACGTCCCAACCCTGTCCTCCTAAACGTTAGTGAACTGTGTCTTGCTACTGAGGGATCTCGTGTAGAGATGCATTTCGAGAAGGTGGGTGTTGCGCCCCAAATAGTTTACACTCTCACTCGCACACAAGCTAGTTCAAAGCTTCTGGGTGTGCATGGTTAGAGTGAAGATGATTGGGCACTTGCTGATGGTAAAGAAGAGCTGTCTGAACCGAGGACAGACACCCATCACGTTACGGTGCCAAAATACACCGGGAACCACTCCAAGGATGGGCCACAATAGCAAGACAGTTCTTTCTAACGTATTATTTCGGTGTCGTGTTCTGAGCATCTCCGAAAACTCCCGGCTGAGGGAGAAACCAAACGGGTCGCGTTATCCCAAAGGAAAAATCCGTTTCATCCCGTGAGCCCAGAGTGAAAACAGCACGCGGACTCAGGGCCAGCAGCGTCCCCCGCCCCCCGCCCCCTGCCCCATGCTGGCTGGCTCAGTGGACAGGAGTAAGAATGTTAGTAAACACGCGAATGAAAGGAAGCGGTTGGACGGCAGTGAACACACGCCATCAGAATCTGCCCCTCTGGCCAGACGCTGCAGACAGGCTGAAACCATCCATACAAATGAGCGTCCGCGGGGCGTGCGGGGAGGGGAGGCGGACGGTGCCTTTGTGAGCGGCCGGCCGTCAGCGGCTTCACATCACGGGCCACTTAGCAACGAAAACAGGGAGGGCCTTTGTGTGCCGGATCGAGCATGCGGCCGAACACATCTTCGATTTTAATAAGCCCTTTTTCCATTCCCGTTTACTTTCCTTTCACCTCAAAACTTGCTGTCTGTGGTCGTATTTTCTCAAGGGAAATCGTACCGTGGCTTTTTTTTATTTTTTATTTTTAAATCAGTGACTACAGGACTACGGCGAGGGTTTTCTGTTCTTAAGCTACAATTTCCTGTCGCTCCCCCCACCCCCCATAAAAGGGAGATGACATGAGTTTCAGGGGTACCTGAGAGCTGCATTTGGCAAGATTTACAGGACCCTTTGTGGTCGCCCTAAAATGGCTTATAAATCACACTAACTATTCCCGAACAACACAGTGGAGAGTCCGCCTGGACACACAGAGGCCAGCTGGCTTCGATGGCCTCTTTTCGCCAAAGGGAAACTGAGGCCCAGGAAGGTGCCCCAGGGTAGCCCAAAACCCAGGCCTGGCCCAGCAGCCAGGGTCAAGCTTCTCTCACACCCTGCTTGCTTCTCGCACATTCTGACGTGACTCACAGCGGCCCGTCCCAAGCTACTCGGATGAGGACACACCGAGACATTCAAAGGAACCTGAGCCCCATGTGGATCCTTCTCCTCGTGCGCCGATTTGCTGGGAGCCACGCATTTAGAGGGAAAACGCGACGTTTTTGAAATGCCAGGAGCGGCGAGGCGCGGGACCTGTTATGAGGAGTTAAAGCTGGACCCCCGAGCAAGCAGACGGGGTCGGCAGGGAAAAGGGAAAGAATGAGAAGTCCGAGAGGTGACAGTAGGATAGGAGTTGACAACGACGGCTGACACCAAGGAGAAGCCGACGGACCCCTCCGGCCGCGTGGCCCGTGAAGGTTAACAAATCGTTTTCCCACTGGAAATTAATTTGAATGACCGGATTTGGGCATTTGCGATCATTCGAGTGGCTGAAATTTATCTTTGTGTTGTCTTTGAAGAAAGAACTTACCAAACCAACTAAAAGAAACAAAAAGCACAGACAAATTAGCTTAACCTACTAAGGACAACAATTTTCCCAGCACGGATGAAGCTTTTTTTTTTTTGTAAGGCAATGCGTTGCCGTAAACAGCAGCATCTACTTGTTAAAACGGACCCAGAAAAACCTTTGTTTGAACCTTTTCAGAGGTGCTAGTGCACCTCTTGACGGCACTTGAAGACGAAGGGCTCTGCCTGGTGATGAATTTAAAACGCCTTTCTCGAACATTCTGTGGACGTGGCAGCCACGCTCACAGGGGGATGAGCGATCCCCTCCTCATCCGCTGCACCTCGGGAAACGTCGTCAGTCAGGGCACCTGCTCGGGAGGAGACAGAGGGCTGTCAGAGGGCATGGGCCCGAGGGGGACCTCGGAGCCGGCACACTGGGTCCATTTCAGGCCCGCTCACCTCTAATCAGATCGGCCTTTCCCTCCGCGGGGGACGCCCTCATTCATTAATGTATTTGTTCGACGACGTGCATCGTGCATCGTGCCCCTTTGGGGTGCTGCGGGCCGTGGGCGCCCGCCTCCGAACGTGACGGGAGGGGCGCTCGTCTTCAGGCAGCTTTCGGGTGCCTCCTGCACCTGCCACTCGGCCGGACTCTGCGGCAGGCTGTAGCGCCGCCAGGTGTGCGCTTCCTGCTTTGGAAGCCGGACGAGCGAGCGACGAGCAGGGCGAGGGTGGGAGCCGTGCACCTGCGCCGTAAGTCTGGGGGCCCGCGACGCCCCGCACAGCCCCGGCGTGTCCGTCCAGAGGTCCGGAGTCCAGAGCGTAAACGCTGGCGCCTCGAAGGCCCCTGGAGGTCACCGGGCACGACCCTTCTGAGTGACAGACGAGGACGCCGAAGCGCAGGGCAGGCAGCAGCCCAGTCCGGGCTGTGACCGCTCGGGGCAAAGCCGGCCGCTGGGGTTCGGGCCACTGTGCCGACTTCGCACGAAAACGACCCACGGGCTCTTGTTTTGAGCGGGAACTGTGCGAGAGTCGGTGGATACGTGTTAGGGGAAACGACGGACTGAGGTGACTTTACCGAAAAAATAGAACAAGAGAGGCACAGGACAGCCTTCCGAGGATTTTATGAGCGCTTCCAGGATCAAGGCTCTTGACGAGGTGTCCCTTCTGGAATGTGAATCCAACGCAGCGAAATCCCGTCAGAGCGGCCTGGGGCCGAGGCGGGGTGACCGGGCAGGGGACCCGTGCAGCTTGGGTCTGTGAGATGCTGTGTTCCTGGGTGGTCGAGGTCATCGATTTGGGGCAGGAATCCTCAGAGGCGAGCTGTCCTTCTCACCACATCGCACCAGGGAGCACAGAGTACTGTGCCTTAGTGACCAGTGACGTCAGCACGGCGTATTTGGTTAAGGCGATATCCGCCAAGTCTCTCTTCTCTCCTGTTTCTCCTTAAACTGTCGCCCACCAATTTTTAATATTCATAGGCGGTTCCCAGCTGTCACGGTTATTACTGCGGCGTTCCACGACTCCAGGGTTGCCTTCGTTCCTTGACTCACTTGAATTCTTCTGGAAGGAGTTGTCCTCTCTTTTTCATTTATTCATTTCATTTATTCATTTATAACACGGGGGACTCGTGGATATTAATTTTGTTCTTTGCATTATCACCCGATATTACTGCTATTTCTCTTGTTGCTCGACTCGTCCCAGCTCCGGCTCTTAGAAGCTCCTTGGGTTCCTGCCCAGCCCTACAATCGGCCACTTCTCTAAGAGGCCTCGTTTCCTTTACTGGAGAACGGCGTTGAGAACCCACATCTGGGTCGTAGGCAAGGTCGTGTCTTACTGGGATGTCCCTGTTTCTAGGCCCCCAGTAAACAGAGCTAGGAAATAACGCATAACTACTAACCCACGTGAACACTCACATCGATATTTACTTCTGCGTGCGCCTCACTCAGTGGCTCTCAGCCTGGGGCAATGTTGCCCCAACTCGGGGGATATTTGCCAATATCTGGAGACATTCTGGAATGTCACAACTCTGGGGGAGGATCTAGTGGGCAGACTACGGGCTAAGTAAGCATCCTGCAGTGCACAGGACGGGCCAAGGTGACAGAATCGCTCAGCTCAGGATAGTGTCGCTAGTGCCAAAGCTGAGAAGCCCTTACCTATCCGGAGATAAATCGGACACACACAAACACACTGCGTTCACGCTCGCACCTCTGGTCCAGTCCAGCTCCACGGGGCTGGTCCCAGCATCCTCCACCAGCCAGACACCTGACTCTCGTGGTCTGCGGTACATTTACTTATTTGTTCAACCCTAGCATACAGGTAGTTTCAAAACCGCTAACCCAAACCCACTTTGCTCACTGAAGTGTAGTGTAATGTTTGGGCACAGTCTCTTTTGTCTCGAGTCTTACAGCATCCGTCGAAAAACCCTCTTTTCCAAAATCACCTCCACTGCCTCCTCCCTCCCCCTCCCCCAGGCATGCTTACGTCATCCGCGGCTAATACTGCTAGATTCCCTCACCACAGTCTGCATTCCGTCTCAAGCCTCAGGGAGCCTGGGCATTTTTTTTTTTTTTGACTTGCAAACAGTACAATTCATCGTTGACCATTACAGTTCTATGGATTGTGACTATCGAGTCACGTCTGTGCCACACAACACACAGGACACAGGACAATTCCATCCACCCCCCCCCCGCCGTGTCCTTCACACTGCCCCTTCCTAGTCAACCCCTCTCCTGCCCCCCGACCCCTAGCTACTGTCTTTAGAGTTTTCCCTGCTTGAGAATGCCATGGAAGTGGATGATGCTCTATGTAGCCTTTCGGTTCTGGCGTCTTCCACTAAACAAAAGATATTGGAGGTCGTCCATGTTCTTGTATAGATCAGTTGTTTGTTCCTTTTCATTACTGAGTAGTATTCCATGGTAAGGGGATGTCGTGGTTTATATATTCACCATGTGAAGGACATAAAATTGGTTCCAATGTAGGGTGATGATGACTGAAGCTGATATAAACGTCCATGCATAGGTTTTGTGAAAGCATTTGTTTTTGGTTCACTTGGGTAAATACCTAGAAATGGGGTTGCGGGGTTATGCAGCACGTACATATTTAACTTTATAAAATCAGGCACAACTGGCCATACCAAAGTGGCCGTGACAACAAAGCATGAGAGCTTACCTCTATCAGTCATCGTTCCTTTAGTTTTTTTTCCTTTTTCTCTTTTAAGCCATTCTGTAAGTGTGCGGTTATACCCACTGTGACTTTAATCCGTCTGTCTGATGACCACTGATGGAGAGCACCGTTCTCTGTACATGTTTGCCGCCCGAATGTCTTCCTTGGTGGAGTGTCTATTCAAATCTTGCGCCTATCTTTTTGCTCATCAGTTTAGAAACACTTCCTTCCTTTCATGGCTGTAAGACTATCCTACCCACCCGTTTCTGAAATCCCCACTTTACAGGGCTTCCGTCTCCCATTGCAATCACAGATTCTTCTGGGTCTTTCTGCCAGCCAAGATAGCTTGCTGAGTTTTATTCTTTGTAGTATGCATGAAGCATTTTTTAATTTACGAATATAAAATTACACTTGTACGTTGAGCGGCTTAGTCAAACCGCCACCCCTAAGAGTCTGATCTGACTCCCTAGTGGATGGGTTTCAGCGTTGCCTTAAATGAGTAGCATCTACTTGTTAAAACAGACCCAGAAAAACCTTTGTTTGAATCTGATGCCTCCAAGAGCCGAAGAAACCGGGCGTGCTGTTTGGCAACAGGCAGTGTCCTGGAGGGGTTCGTGCTGGGTGCTGGGAGGATTTGAGTTCAGGTGTCTCGGGGAGAACATGGGTGATGGTGTCTGAGTATTTGGAGGCTGGAGGTAATGACTTATTCCCACGGGATTCCAAATGGAAGTATTTGGATCCACCTCACTCTCTAGAGTTAAATTTCATGAGTTATAATTAAAACACACTGGAGGGAGGGGGTGAAGAGAAGGCACCAGGTGCCAGAGACCTCGTATCTAATCCTCACAACGACTCTGGGAGGTCATTCGCCCACTGGACAGATGCGAAAACTGAAACCACAGAGCTCAGCCACACACCAAGGCTCTGAGCCCAGAACTTTCCTTCTTTGCACAGCATGATTTTCCTGCCTCCCAGATTTCATTCATGCACAACATTAGAAAGAACACTTTTCAAGGTGGCTGTTTAGAGGGTCGTAGAGACCCTCAGAGGTGGGAGCCTGACGCATTGGGACCGTGGAAGGACAGAACTTGTTTCTGGCTCTCGCTCGGCTTTTTTGGTGAATTCGGAGAAACAATTGATCATTCTTTTGCCTTTCTTTTTGTTCCGATCGTACATCCCAACAGTAAAAAAAAAAATGTTCGCGCATGCTCACTCGTGCAGTGTTTATTTATTTCTAAAATTATATACATAGAAAACTCCATTAACACGTTACAGTGGTTAAAAAATGTTACAAAAATGGACATTTCAGAAGGAGGAGATGAAGTAAAATAACCCCAACTCTGCTCTCACCAGGAGTGTTAGTGGAGACCGTGTGAGAAGTTAGATTGTCCTTATTTTTGCCACACGTGGCAGACGAATACAGGGCGTCCGCGCCACCACATTCTTGGTGTTTCCTGATGCTTGGATTTTGTTATTCGCTCTACTCTGTGATTCTATTCAGGAAACATTCTCATGCCATTAGCCCAGTTTTATCAGGATGAGTTCTATCCAAACTAGATTATAAAATCTGTAAACCCACGCAAGCTGTCGCACATAAACTGCTGTGCCAAAAACGAATAATTACGGTGATGCTATCAACCTCTCCAAACGAGGGGGTTTCCTCAGGTTTTCTCCTCCACCCTCCCGAGCACCCAGCCTTCTGACATGTGGGCTAGAGGAAAGACCAGCGTCAATCTATTTCTTAAACACTAGTAAACTTAATTTGTGTCTTAGACAAAACTAAATCTAAGCTCAAATACTTTCTCACTCTGCTCCAAAAGACTGCCTCGCACGTCCATCAGGTACACATACTTTATTTTGGAGACCGGTGATCTATAAAATTAGTATGTTTCCCCCCAAATAAGGGACAGCTAGGGGTCAGTGGTACGAGCTCCATTACACATGGTTGAATTATCCAGTAAAAAGGCTAAAATGCCCGTAAGAAAAATCATTGCATCTCCAAACCAGTCTCGCTGCAGAAACTGAGAGAATCTAGAGGAACAAATCAAGTGTGAGCTCCCTGCACTTCAAAGGTGGCCTGTTTCCTGCTGCACCTTTGACATTGAGGTGGTCTGGGACAGGTGAAGTTTCTGCTGGCCAAGGAACCCCGACGAGTCTAAGAGTCAGCCAGAATATTCTTCTCTGAATTCTCTTTCCCTTCTCAAGCTCTCTAAGCCTCTTTCTTTCTTTCTTTCTTTCTTTCTTTCTTTCTTTCTTTCTTTTTCTTTCTTTCTTTTCTTTCTTTCTTTTTTTTTAAATCAACTTGCACCAACAAGCTGGGTTCGAGTCCCCAAGATGAAGAACAACCGTGGGCTCGGTCCAGCCAAGACCGTCCCAGGCCAGCTCCCAGGAGCAGCCCCTGGCAAACCTGAGCTGAGTTCCAACCCCAGCCCAAGGGTTTTGGATGGAAGTGAGTCAACCTCAGGAATGCAGGGAGTTCTACATTTAGCCCGAGTTAGTCACCACGGCAAAGGGCAGTAAAGCCATGGTCTTGCTCCACCTCCTTTACAGCGACAAAGTGACCGGGGGAAGCCGGGCTGGGAGAAGGGGCAGGCCAGCTCCAGGCCCATGAGGAGCCCTGAACCAGGCAAACCCCGACAGCGCTGACGGTTTGGCCTACTTAATGCCACCGAAGCAAGACGCCATGCGGCTTTACTGGGAGTCTCTCTCAGCTGTAGCTTAAAAAAAAAAAAAATAGCTCTGAAGTGGAAGTAAGAGGCACATGAGATGAAAAGACCTGCAATTTAATATAGTTCAAGAGATCTATGCTCCAACAAAAAGAACGTCATAAATGACCTGGAGGAGAAGCCATTTCCGCTCTCTAAAGTTCAGTTCATGTTTGTGAGAACTTCCACCGCTAAGGTAAGCCAGGCAGCAAGCAAACACAGCCATCGATCGAAAAAATATATATTTTTAAGTACTTTCTTTTTAGAATAGGAAATTCTCATACGCCTTTTCATCTAAATTCAAAAGTCACAACAGAGAAAAGAGTAAAAGTCCCCCTGTTCTCCCCCACCTCCAGCCACCCTCAGTTCCTTTCCAATCAGAGAGATGTTGGGGCAGTTCGTTTTTATTGGCCAACAAATATGTGACTTAGGGGCGAGTTGGTGTGGCCTGTGGGTAAGGGCAGTTTTCCAAGAACAAATTCCAGCAGAATGGAAAGTTGTTAATGAAGGCTTTTTTTTTTTTTTAAGAATTCTTCCATGTATGCACAATAGAATGGCATCAGTAGCATTATCTTCAGATAGGAAGCCCCAGTGAAAACCAGAAAGGTTATCAGTAGTTGGGAGAAAAAACATTTTGACAGAATGAAAAGGATAACATAATTAACCTACTTTTGATTTTTTTACAGGACATTGGGAGGCTTGTGAGGAGGATCTTCCTGTAAGAGTTTGAGTTGGGCTTTGGCATCTGGCGTGGCCCAAGTTGCTCAGGCACAGCTGGCCCCAATTATTACAAAGAACTTCTCTTGGCTCTGGAATGTTCCAAACCACTGGGTATAAAATCTAGTCATTTCCCATTAATTTCTCATTTTTTTCTGATATAATTCTAGATTCTTCTAGCCATCAGACTCTGCTTTATAAAAGAAGCTCCTCGCTTGCCAACCATCACTCTGGTCCCAGGTTCCAGGAACCCAAGAAATGATTAGCCACAATTTGAGTGATTGCCAGTTAATCCCCTTTCCCATGGGGGTGGGCAAGAGAGACGGTAGCAAAGATTCATTCAGTACCTGATGTTTTACGTGATTTATCTCATTGAATGATAGATGCCTACTCACCCACTCCTGTATTTTCAATTTCATGAGTGTTGTGACATTGAGCTAGTAACACCTTGCAGCTGTGGTATGTGCATCCTGGTCCAGCCATTCCAGAAACGCCTATTGCCTAGGCAAAGACTTGTACATGTGTGTGTGTGCATGTATATGTGAGTGTGTATAGGTATGTATGTGTGTGTGTGTGTGTGTGTGTGTACCTTTACAAATGAGTACTTGGAATTTTTCAAGTGCCCCAGGCGTCTTCCAGCCCTGGTTTATGAAACCCTGTAATGTCCCCATGCTATAATCCTCTCGACCACCATTCCTCAGAATAATTCACTGCAATTTCAATAATAATTTAAGCTGGCTGGGTATCATGATGACAAACAAATAGAAATGGAGATTGCTAATTCATTGTTTTCTCAAGATCTATTCACAGACTGTCTTCAAAAGTCTTCAGGCTAGTATCTTCCAAAGTTCCGTCATTTGCGTAACACCTTCATTACTTTTTAAATGGAATTTTGAAAACTGTAGCAAAATTATAGTGCATGTAGTTAAAAGTCAAATTGTTCTACAATACTTGTTATAAAAAAAAGCCGTTCTCCAGCCTTGAAGTTTCTACTTCCAGTGCTTCTAATTTTCTCACTTATCTCCAATTCTTCATCTTTAAAAGCAAGTCCTAACATTTCTACTTGATTTCTTATTTAGCATTATCTGCTGACTTTCTACTAGATATTCAGATTAAGCTTAATTTCAGTAATCCTTACTCAGCCCATTTCTACTTCCTGTCCTTCACCATCCTTCCAATATAGACAGTCGGGTAAAATCAATATTCAGTTGACATGACTTTAATGATGAAATGAAACCACAGTTGACATCTAAGACACCTAGTAAACTGTGATGACTTTTCTTTTCCTGCAATTATTAGTGCGTGGTTTTATTTTTTATTTTATTTTATTTTATTTTATTTTTTTGCAGAGTTAATAGTACTATGGTTTGATAAGAATTTTTATACACTTTTCACGGATATATGCCCAAACTTTCCCGAAGTTGCATAAATCCTCCCTCGACACTCAGGCCCTTGGTATCCTAACAGATTCATCTTCATGAAGAATTCCCTTCTGGAGTCTTCGGCCCAGGTGGGGGAAGAGGGGTGGACTTCCGGCTGTGTGGGCGCGGGGGGCGCCCTCTTCTTCGTAAAGAGACTTTTAACCACAGTTGTTTTGTTTTGAACCTTCGCTTCCAGAAGCAACAGGTGCTGCAGATTCCCAAACCTTGCCGGGGTTCTGAGATGCACATCAAGCTGCCTCTCACCTTCACCCACTGCTGGCTCCTCAGCCTTCCCAAGTCTGCTCATCAGTTTGTTTCCCCAGGTCCACCTGACGTACAGTTTCTATAATTTTGTCGCCATGAGATTTCTCATTTTATTTTCCTGTTATGTGCAAATTATGCGCTACCGTGTATGCCTCAAAACAAATATCTCTAAACCCACCATTTTAAGCTGAAAATCTTTTTAGTTTTTTTTCTCTATCCTAGTATTGTTTAGACCATTTACATAGTATTTGTCTCTATATCGACTCAATTTTTATAGTTTAACTCATCCTAATCAATAATAGTCAAAAAATTATGCTTGGCTCTCATCAGATTTCCTAATATTTTCTAAAATACATCAGTGTTGGTTAAGAAGCAGGAAATCTGGCACACCACCAGTGGCAGGCACTGTACGGAGGGAAACACTACTCTGGTGTCAAGTAGAAAGGTCCAGGGAGGTTACGTGGCCTGAGGTCGAGCCAGTGACAGAACGAGGACAGTCCCTGGATCTCCTGAATTCCCTACTTGTTCTTTACCACTCAGCTGGGCTGCCTGGGCCTCTAGCCAAATGTGCTGATTACCTGTATACCTTACTTCTTCTCAAGCTACCCGGTGCCACTTAACCTGTTACACCGCCGTCTCGTTACCCAGGCCCTAAGAAACAGACCCTGTTTAAAGCTCATAGTTCCAAATGTGACCCACACTGGCAGCCCTGGATAGGAAGATGCATCGGTGGAAGAAAGAAAAAGAAATCGGTGAGGTCAGTGTTCTTTTCTACTCATCTGACAAGAGGGCTTAGTTATTAAGTAAGCCAGTTTTCCACCGAGGTTTCCCAGAGTCTCGTTCCTTCCACGATGAATGAGGAAGGGCACCAGGGAAGCCTGGTGTTCTTTCTTGTGCTGTGTGCTGTGTATGGGATCTCCAAGTCACAGGGACTTTACGTATTTCCCAAACAGAAGGTAGTCCAGTTTGTAAATGGCAGGATCGCTTTATAAACACAGTTTCGTCCAAACCCATCGTTGAAATAGAAATGGCCCAAAGCCAGCATTACTTCAAGCACAGGAATTCTCATCAACAAATTCCAAAATACCAAATTTAGCTGGGTGAGACCAGCATACTGCTGAAAATACTTCCTTTGCTGCTACTTGGCAATGCTGAATAACAGAAGAGCAGATGTTGAACTACAGAGATAGGTTAAATGTTGAAATGATAAATATTATTATAACTAATTAAAGTCAGAATGAACGGTACAAACTGGAGAACAGTAAAATCGCTTTTAAAAAGCACTTTGAAGTTTGTTTGGACGGGGCTTGATCCGTGTCATAAATTTTGGTCCCCTACAGGGTACACGTTATACTTTTTAACTTATTCTCCTCCTTCAGTACAACAATCTCATAACAGAATACTTCCTTTCCTTCTACGTGTCTTTGGGTATTGTCATACATTTTCCTTCAACGTGTGGAATGAATCATGTTAAAGACGCTGCCGCGTTGCCTTCTGGATTACACTTTTCTGAGAAGGCGTCTGCTGTCACTGTCACTTTTGTTTCCAGGTATGTACCATGTGTCCCTTTGCATGTTAAGATTTCCTTTTTACCAGCCATGTTTAACAACCTGATGATCCTGTGTCTTGGCATGGTTTGCTTGATGTTTATTCTGCTGGGTGTTCGTTGGGCTCCTTGAATCTTTGAGTTAACAGTTTTTATCAAGGTTGGAACATCTTTATTTCTTCAAATATTTTCTCCCCCACCCCCACACCATTTTCTTTGCGGTTTAATGGTGCATATGTAGTCCACTCAGATTATACATGTACAGTCCACCAGTCACTGATGCTCTATTAATTTTTCAGTCTTTTTTCTCTCTGTGCTTCACTGTGGATAGTTTATATTGCTCTGACTTCAGCTTCCCTTATTTTTCTCTTCTTCAGCATCTGATTAACTATTAATCCCATCCAGCATTTTTCATTTCAGAGATTGTATTTTTCTTTATATGTCCCATTTAAATCTTCTTATATTATCAATTTATCTTCTCATCATGTTTATGTTTTCCTTTACTTTCTTGTACATGGACAGTACACTTAAAATAGCTGTTTTAATGTTCTTATTTGCAAATTCATCATTTTCATAATTTCTGGTCTGTTTCTATTGATCAGTTTTTCTTCGGGGTTAAGAGTAGTATTTTCCTGCTTCTTTGCACAACTGGTTATTTTTGACTGAATGCCTGACATTGTAATTCTCTGTTGTTGTTTGCTGGATTTTGTTATATTCCTCTAAATAGTATGGGCATTATTATGGCACCGGGTTAAGCTACCTGGAATCAGTCAGACCCTTTCGAGGCTTGATTTTCAGCTTCATATGATGAGTCTGGAGCAGCCTTTAGTTCTGGGCTTCTTTAGTCCCACTACTAAGGCAGGCGAAATAAGGAGGCTCGTCCTTCTGAAGACTCCCCTAGGGGGTCTCTCTCCTCTTGCGGGTGGGAACCCAAACGCCTCCCAGCCCTGTGCGAGTCTCCTTGTGAAATGCTCAGCTGCGCGCGGCTGGTCCTTTCCCGCTCAGATACGTTCCTGTCATGTGTATGTAGATCAGTGCTCAGCCCAAGTTTCAGAGTCACCCCTCTGCACATCTCTGGCGCTTGCTCCCTCTCTGAAGCCCCCTCGATACCCTGACCCTTAAGTCCCAGCGGCCCGACCTCCCTTCACTTGGATCCAGCGGTGAGCTCGGCTCCGCCCCCTGGTGCCGCGGTCTGGAAACGGCCTCCAGACAGCGAGCTGGAGCAGTTGTAGGCTCCCCTCTTTTTGCCTCCCTTCCTCACAGGGCCATGGCTCTATGCAGAAATATCTAAAAACTACATTTCATACATTTTGTCCAGTTTTCCAGTTCTTTCAGACAGGAGGGTAGATCGATTTCCTATTCCTCCACCTTGGCCAGAAGCAGAAGTCTTTTGATCCGCTACGATGAACGTGTATTGTTAGAAAAATGCCTTTTCTACGTTTCCTAGCGATTCTAGGGTTCCTTACCAAGTCTGAAGATGTTTAATCATTATTGTTATGCAATAATGATTAAATAAGTCATACCGGAACCTTCCCGTTGGTCACATTACTAGCAGACTCCTTTTCCTATTCCCTTCCCTGACACCTGTCAGATGCCTAAAGGAACGCAGAGTCAGACTCTGGGTTTCTCAGGTTTGAGTCTCACCAGGTCATTTGCACACACTTTGTGTGGCGACGAGAGTTTTCATATGTCGATCGCCAAACATCATGATTATCGGGAGAGCCCGGTACTGACTATAGTTGCTGGAAATGGTACATAAAAGGTGGTGACCCTCAGAATCGTAATCAAAGTCGCAAGAAGTCTCAAGTGCCCTCCTTGCCTTTCTCTGCACCGTGTCCTGGAGCCCCTACTTCTTGATGGTAGGCATTCAGTGTCATTCAGTTAGCTCCCTGACCCTTCAACTCCCTTCCAGAGACCTCGTATACAGACACATTGCGTTTTAAAATGATCTTTTCTTCCTTCCTACAAACCAGTCAAACTCCAGTTACCTTGTAGGCTTAACCCATTCATTCTAAGAAGCTTGACGGCAGATGTTAAATCTTACTTTTAGCGTTTCATCAGCCTATAGAACATCATCTGACGATGGACTGATTTCAAAAAGAGGCTGCCTCTACCTTAGTGTTTCTGCCGACCGTGGAGATAGGGCAAAGCTGAGGATCTCGGTGGCCATCATTACCCCCAAGTAGGGAGTGAGAATAAAGGCACCCCAAGAAATACAGAGAAAAAAGAGAGAGTGACAAATACTATCACGATGGCATGATTTGGGCTCCTGGACTCAGCAATCCTAGATTCACCCTTAGATTTCTCAAGAGCCTACATTTTCCCATTTTTGCTTAAGTTAGTTTGAACTGGGTGTCTGTCACCAGTGGGTTTAAGCAACCTTGTAATAGCAAACACCAAGATGGGCGGGGGGCGGTGGGGGGAAGCACGAGGAAAATGGTGAGTCACATGTCAAGACAATCAGAGGCTCACAGGGCAGCACCCTGTTATCCCCACCTGAGAGGCCGCAGGTGGAGTGGGGAGCAGCAGAACCCGAGCCTGGAACGCTGATGGGCCAAGGCTGGACCACCCTCACCTGTGGGCTCTCGTCCCTGTCAGGTGTTGCCACACGCACCTCGGTGGGGAAATGGGCAGAGGTACTTCACGCTGGCTCGAACACGCGCCCAAATCTCCCTTTCTGAGTGCTGTCATGTTCCTCCACGGACCCCCGAGTGCTGTTGACAGGGAAAGGTGGACGCCCAGTTCCGCGTTTCTATTCACCGCGTCCGTGTGGAAGTTTTACCGTGTTCTGCCGGCGTATCGGTTCGAGCCCTGGGTAACTACAGGCAGCTATGTACAGGGGAGGAGAGCAGCCCACGGCATCAAACTGATGATGGTTTGGTTAGAAACGAGGCATCGCTGCCTTCATCTGCCCTGGTCGCCTTTGACCCCCTTTGCCAAGGGGTCCTCTGGCAAACGTGCAGCATGCCGGTGGGGCAGTGCCTGGACCCCTCCCACGCGGGTCTCTGACGAAGACCATTAGGAGAGAACTGAGAGAAACGTTCGCAAGCCACACAGTTGTGCCAGGGGTCCTGGGTCAAGGCGCTAAGTCTCAGCTCCGCTACCGATGGGCTTCCAGGGCTCTCGATGAAACCAAAACGAGAGGGGATCACGCCTCCGTCCGTCACACACTCCAGAACGCCCCGAAATAGCGCGGGGTCACGTCGACGTGTCAACGCAGAAGACGGAGGAGGCGCCCTGCAGAGTCCACCCCGTTTCCTGGTTGCGAAGATGAATTTGGCCGGAACCACACTGCGGACAGACAAAGCATGGTAAAATCTGTCTTAAAAGGAAAGAAGTCCAAGACATGAAGATCGTGGGAGACCGATGACGGCGGACACTTGTCTGGGTGGTCGCTGGGCGGCAGGTGCTTCTGTAGACACACGTCTCTCGCGCTGCGACGAAGGCGTTGTTCCCGCCCTGCGGACACAGAGAGTGAGGCTCCAGGACGACGCATGGCTACAAACCCAGAACCTAGACGCCCCGGAGACCGTCCTTCTCCAGCGTCACGGGGCCTCTCGGCGCCGTGCCGCCTCGCGACAGCTCGTGAGACGCCACGCCTGCCCCTGCCCCTGGCGCGTTCAGGCTGGAGGAGGCAAACGAGCTTCCTTTCCTGCGGGGACTTGTGCCTCTGCCTCCGGCTTCTCGTTGCCTCTAGCCTGAGTCTCGAGACTCTCCCTTCCCACGTAAGAGTGTGGCGTCTGGGCCTGTGTCTCTAAAACTAAACCGAAGAGGCACGTTCGCGCCACCGGTGATCCGGCGAGGGGCCACGCTTCTTCCACTGTCCCGGGGCCCTTTCGCCCCAGTGCACTTTACTTCAGCTTTTTATTTAATTGTGACGAGATTTTCCCTTTGAACCATTTGGGGGGGCACCGTTCGGTGATATTAAATGCAGTCACACCGTTGTGCAAACATCACCGCCATCCACTCACAGAAATCCAGTGCCCACTGGGCGATAAGTGCCCGTTCCCCAAGCCCCCCAGCCCCTGACTATGCCCTGCTACCCTCGGTCCCTGTGGATCTGGTTACCCCAGACACCTCACATACGTGGAACCATCAGCATTTGCGGCTGGCTTATCTTACTCAGTGTCAGGTCCTTCATGTGCATCCACATGTAGCTTATGTCAGCGTTCCCTATTTTTTTAAAGCTCAATAATACTCCATTGAAAGCATATGCCACATTTCCCTTACCCATTCATCTGTGGATGGACTCAACCCACTTTGAACAGCTCAAGGGATAGCAAAGCCTTCCGTATTCCGAACTCGATTCTGTTTCCTTCTAGCCTGTGTTCACTGGTCTTAGCTCTGCCCTTCGGAAGTTACACAAAGTCAGTCGAATCCTCTTCCCCATGTCGGTCCTCTACCTAGTCTAAGACAATTCCGGGTTGTCTCTAGGACTTGCCCTCGACCTGTGAGATGAGGCCTGAGAACAAGCGTTCCGTGCTCGGGCAGCTGCTTCGTGCGGGAGAAGCCTCACCCCATCCGTCCTCCACCACGAGGGCACCGGCATCTAGAGCCTTCCCTTCACACCCCGGGCCACTTGCCTGGAGACCTGGGCCAGAGGATGCTCATCCTCCCCGTCTCCTGGGGGCGGTCCTGTCCCCCACACTCATCCCCTCACACAGAGGGCCAGCCCCTCCCGAGAAGAGCAGAGCTTCAGCCTGCACCCTGGACCAGTGGCTGCCAAGCTGGGGCACGCGTGAGCTGCCGGCTCCGCGCACCGTCTGTGGACGTGGTGAAGGCTTTCTGAACACGCGTTCCTGCCTCAGCCCATCATCACCTCCAGCCCTGCGGCGAGGATGCAGATGAGGACAGGAGAGGTGCCGGAACGAGAGCCTGAACCGGGCATCCCTCAGGTGGCCCGCACCATGGCTTGCTCTGGGTGTGAAGAGGCGTTTCCGCCACACGCTTCTCCCCAGAGGAAGGGGCAGGTGCGGTTGCTTCTCACTCCCGCCCCACCCTGAGAAATGGACCTGGCCTTTCTCTTCCCTGATTTCTGTGAGCCAAGGCGCCGTGTTGATCTAGTGGGTCAGATAAGGGACCGCAAAAGCATCTTCCGATCTGGCCAACATTCCTAGGTGTGTTTGTAAATATGGCTGAGCCGGGAGGTGCAAAGCAGGCCCATGGCTGGTTGGGGACCAGTAGCTCCCTCCTGCCACAGGTACGCCTGACCAATCCCCTCCCCACAGGAGCACACGGACTTTCGCACTCAGTGGCAGAGGCTGAACTTTACAATCAAAAGTCTATTCAGGTGGGTTCTATACTAAGGTATTGCTTATTAAATAGAATCCTGCTTTTCCAGAACTTAATAACCCATCAACTGGCAAATTTCTCTGGTGCATATTTTTAAGATTCTAGGAAATTCAACTATTTACTTAATTATTATGAATCATTATTCACTTCAAAAATCATGGAAAACTGCTTGTGATAAATACCCATAAAATTATTACATTAGGACCTATATACAGAAGTCAAGAAACAGAATGGGTTGAAAGAAAAAAACAATGACATCAGAAGATTTAAACGAAGGAAGTAATGAAATTAAGTATGCAGTTTAGCTCTGAGCTTCCCGGTAATAAAATAGAAAAGGGAAAAAAAAAGGTAGGCTGCATGTGTTCCATTATTTAATTAAAGAAAGCACACAGATCCATCGAGAGACGTTAGTGTGATAAATTTCAAATAGGGATTATTTTCAAGAACTGAATTTAAATAGAGATATTTAGGAATTCAACTACTCCATATATAAGACCTATCTGTATCTGTGTGTGTCTCTGTGTATGTATGGATGTACATATCTATCCATCCATCCATCATCCTTAGTCTCTTTGTGTGTCTGTATTTCAGACTAAAAAAATAATCTATGCCATAGGCGTAAAAAATTTAAAAATAATAAAAATAAAGGAATTGTAAAACTGACAAGGTCCTTGCAATCTGTGAGGTCAACCAAGGGTTGCCTTGCCTAAAAAAATTTTAAAAATAAAAAAATAAATTAAAAAAATCTATGAGGAACCTTTTCTGCAAGACCTCATGTTTCAGTTCTTAGGAATGGCTCTCCCCCACCGCCCCCCGGAAAAGGATCTATGGGGAGAACAGAGTAAAGGCGACCTCGCCGCCCCGGACGTCTGCACACTTACCGTCCCGCCAGGCAGCCGAGCGGATCTGACACGAGCCTGTTTGTTGGTTCGTGATCTGGACCCGTGGCCATCAGCGGGAAGGGGAACCGGTCCGAGTCGCCGCCCTAAGCCCAGCAGCCGGGTGCCCGAGGCGAGGCCGCTGGCAGCCGGGGCGCGCTGCAGGCAAAGCGTTTCTGTCTACACTCGCACTGCGGGCCAGGTCTGGCCTATGACCGGTGCCTGCTCTGCTCCTGTTTGGCACCCCCCTCCCCCCTCCCATGTCCCCTACTGGCCCTGGAACCCGGCCCCAAACCACAGCCGCCTGGCCGGGGGCGCGACACTGACCACTGCTCACCGGAGACGCCCTCTGTGCGGCGCTGGGACTTCTAACCGAACCTCCCCGGTGGCTGCAAGGGGTCCTGCTCCACCCTGATGCCCCAGGCAGGCCCCAGCCCCAAAGCCACTGGCGCGTGGTGGACGTCCCTCTGTGCGCAAGCCCTGCGGACCCCGCCTGTCCCTCTGCGCGCAGGCGCTGCCGACCCCGCCTCTCCGCGTCTCTGATCAATCAGCACCATGAAGGCGACAGACACCCAGCTCCCCAACCCGCAGATGCCAAGCATGCCTCCCCAGAAGCCCGCTCAGACCAGCGCCGGAGAACACCCCCACCCCTTGTCACCGACCCCCTGAACAGAAAGTGAGGAGAGCAGCGGGGGCAGCCTGTGCGCGGGGCGCGCCGGGGCTCCCCACACCGGGCGGGGGTGCCGGGGGCGGCGACTATGCAGGCGGCTGCTCCTCAACCCACGCGTTGCACCAGGCGGGATGCGCAAAGGCCCACAGCGGCCACGTTGCACCAGAGCGACCAAGGTTTGCTGGCGTCTCCTGGTCGGGCTTCTGTAAGGTCATTGTGGGTACAGGCCCGTGACCACCCTTGGAGGGGAATGCCAGGATGAGGCCCCTCCGCCCGCCCTGCGAGGGGAGGAGGGCCCGAGAAAGAGCTGACCCGTGTCCCTCCCCCCCCCCGGGGGGCTTGCTGCGGGGTCAGTTCTCAGAGAAATCCGAGGTCGCGAGCAGGGGGCGGGTCTGCGCGCTGTTCCGGTCAGTTGTGTCCGGCCCAAGGAGTGTCTGTCTAGGTGTCCCCAGGCGTCGTAATCCTTGGGAGCCCCTCGGGAAGCCCTGGCAAGGCAGTTCGTGCGGCTGAGGGGTCCCAGAGCAGTACCCATCTCCAAGGCGGCCACAGGTGGTGAGCAGCACCGGTCGGCGGCAAGAAAGAGACGTGGGTAACTGATGGGCGCAGCTGCGGAGCCAGGTCCTAGCAGCCTCTGGACGCACACCCGTGCCCGCCCCCTCCAGAGACCACGTGGCTGGGGGGAAAGCGGGTCGCCCCGCGGGGCTGGCCGATTCCCCGTGTGAGTAGTGACATGGCAGTGTGCCCCTCCGCCCCTCCTGCGGAGGCCATGCCTCTGGGAGGGGCTGAGGCGCCATCACCATGTGGGGAGAACGGTGTTCTCTGGGTCCCCCCTTCTCCCCGACTTCCAGGACAGCATTCCTGTGGACGAGGGGACGGTGGGTTGTGGAGGCGGCAGCCACCTGTGTGGGAGTAAAACATGACAGGGTCACCCCGTTCTGCTGCTCTCCAAAGCGCCTAAGCTGGCGCCTCTCTTCTGTAACTTGAGTTCCGAGTCCACGGGCATTTATTTTCACGTAGCGATTGAAAAGCAGATGAAATTCAGAGTGCGCCACATGCCTTAAGCAACCTTGAAGAGCGCGGTAACAAAAAAGCAATTACATAAAGAAGTACATCTAATTTGAGATGCGCCAGAAAGCTAAACAAAATAGAAAGAAAATCTCTTATTTGGGCCAATAAGACAAGGAGTCATTATGGACACCTGAGCGACTTTCTTAAAGGACGAATGGCCAGTACGGCGGGGGCCAGAGCCTGCAGTTGGGCCGGAGGCTTGAAGATGGGATCCTAGCAACCCAGCCTCTCCCAGCCCACGCCCCCTGTGGCTGCAGCCCTGCGTGCTCTGCCTCCCGCGCTGAGGTCTCCGCTCCGAGAAATCTCGTGATTGTGTGGCAGGGGCTGCTGGGCTGAGTCAGGGAGGCCCCGAGGCCACAGCCAGCCCTCTGGCTTAGACGCCGGCTGCTGGGGAGTCACAGGGAGAAGGGCCTAGGACACGGGAACAGTGACCACAGGAGAGGCCTGAGTCGGGACCGGAGCAAGAGGGGCCAGGTAGTTACTATCAACAGCACAGATAGTTTCAACGCGATGCTGTCTAGATTGGAAGAGACGATGCCACAAACAATACTGCGAAAAGATCAGCCTGACGTGTGCTGAGCAAACAGCTGCCCGGCAAAGCGAGGCACGTGCCCGACAATCAGGTCAACAAGCGGAGACCCACGGCAGTTTTCACAGGGGGGTCCGCAGGCCCCTTCCCACGAGTCACCCAAGGGCTACAGAGCTCCACCCCACACACACACCCAAAAAAACAACTGAGTCAGACTGTCTGAGGGCGGGGCCTAGGAATCTGTATTTTTAAGCTGCTAAGTATAGTTATTTTGAAAACCATAACCCCAAAGGGTCAAAAGCCAAACTCTTAACATATATCCACCCCCCCCCCCAATCTTGCAGGCAGGCAGTGGGGAGCACATCACACTTGGAATCAAACCGCTTGGGTTGAAATGGTGCCGCTGGGCCCTGATCAATTCTATTTCTCAGGACTCCAGTTTTTCGCATTTGCAACATGGACATTCCACCCAGAGCTGTAAACATTCGTCAAAGGACCGTAAAGGCATGTGCAGGGTAGACGCCGCAGGATTTTATGAATGTTTATTATTGTCCTTGTGACTGTCATGATATCAGAAGTCCCCACCCTTAGCGATAGCAGCCTCGCCTCAACGACCATATCTCCTGCCTGTGCACTATAATATTTACTCCCGAAGTCACTCTCCTCCCCCTGCTCGTCCACCTCCCACTCTGCTGATGATGCGTCTCTCTTACTTAAAAGCTTCCTTTTGCCCTTCGGACACAGTCTAAAATCCTTAAGGAGACTAGCTCTTATCCTTATCGAGGCCGGATGGACTGAACGTCAAGCCATCTAGAGTATCACTGGCTGTCCAGGAAAAATTGATCCAGCCTTAATTCTAGTCCTGGGCAGCTCAGACACAGAGCAGAGGACGAGGCCCCTGGCTGTATCAGAAGCCCCGGTCCAATGTCCAGCAGGAGTCAAGACAAAGCCCTGGTGTCAGGGGCATGCCCGAGGCAGCCCTGTGGAAACGGGGGAAGACAGAAATATTAAGAATGTAAGCTTCACACCGTGGGCCAGAAGAAACGGTTCTAATTCATGGTGTTCATAACAACATGGTTAAATATTATTTAAAGGGTTAAGAGCAATTCGTTTTTCAAATAGACAAAGGTACTTGCTGATAGGTCTTTTTGCTGACGGCAGCATTTTTCATTTTTTTTTCAAATAAACTTTTTAAATTTTATAATAGTTTCATATGCACAGAACAGTTACAAAGGTACTGCAGAGCGTTCCCGATCACCCCTCACCTGGTTCCCCGCCCAACTAGACATTGCTGTCTCACGCAACTGCGCACGTTTATCAAAAGCAGGAAACCCGCCTCGGGGTCACACGGTGAGCGAAGCTCCCACACCGCGTCGAGGCATTGTATCTCCCCAGCCCCCTCCGGGCTGCGCCCCTTCTCAGATCCTCCTTGTTCTTGATGAGTTTTGAGGAGGGCTGGTCAGGCGGGCGTTGTGTATGGATTAGACTGGATAATGGGGTTTTTGGGGGGTCGGGGGAACACGGCAGAGGCGCAGTGTCATTTTCATCGTGTGACATCGAGAGTGTGTGCCATCGACACGACTCATCACGGCTGATGCTGACCTGACCGCCTTGCCACACGCCTCCACTCTAGGGTTCCTTCCCCCCGTCCCTGCTGTCTGGCCTCTTGGAATCAGTCCCTGAGCACAGCTCACGGTGCTCGAAGGGGCTGTGTGTCGGGGGAGGGGGGAGCCACGCCTCCCGGCGTGGGGGGGGGGCGGCATCTCTGTAAAGTTCTCCGAATTCTTCTGTAAAGAAGCCCGTTGCTTCCCCTTCTCCCTCGTTTATTTATTTCTTCAACCACGTATCTACGTAGCGTGGATGCGTGGAGATGTCCTTTGTATTTCAGGTTATGGTTCAATACCAGTGCTTTGGTCACCTCCAACTGTCCCAGCTTTGGCCCCTGGGGGCCCTTTCAGCTTGGCATCTGCGGCCCTTTGACATGGCCCCCCATCCTTTTTTTTTTTTTTTTGAGCACTTTCTTACTTTCTGGCACTACTGAGGTCTGGGTGGTGGGTGTAAATTAGATTTTAAAAACATTTTTTAGCATTTATGTTTAATTATAAAATGAATACACAAACACACTGTTGGTAAATATGTCAAACAACACAGAAATGCAAGTAAGACACAAAAAAACTCCTACCTGCTTTTCCCCAATCTACTTTTCAAAATCGAACTGTACTATGTAGCCTACCTCCGGTTTTAAAATATATATAAATTAATGTATTTTTATAGTACATGTGAAAACTACTAAAATGTATAAATTAATAAAATTTTATTAAATTAAAATTTTTTAATAAAATTTTTTTGCATTGTTTATAATGGGAAAATGAGAAACAATGTAATTAATCAACAATGGGAGATTAGTTCAATGTACTACAAACTATCACAGGAAGTAATCCTAAGAACCCGATAAAAACCATATAAAAGAAAAATGTTTAAGTACCTGAGGAAATGTTTACAATATATCTATTCATTGAAAAACCAGAACACAAATAGTATGTACAATATTATCCCCTCTTTTTTGGAAAAATAAAATAAAAGCAAAAAAAGAGACAGGAGATAAATACATGTAATAGTGATTAATTTTGGTGTTGTAATTACTGATGATTTCACCTTTCCTCTTCCTCTTCATATGCACTTCCCAGATTCTCTACAGTAAATATGCACGACTTTTAAACTAAGGAAACAAGGCAATCCAGACTGTCCTCACTTTGCACAATATCATGTTAACTGAAATTTTGCAGAGTGGACCATGACCTCGATTTGCGCGATTCTGTAATAACTGTAGTTATTATTATTTTTTAATCTTTGGAGTAGAATAATGCAGAGTATGAAAGAAACAGTAGTTCCTGGCATGGAAATTGAATTGATGTAGTTACGCATTCACTGAACAAATATTTCAGTGAGCATTCTAAGTGCCAGGTCCTGTTATGTATGTCAATAAAACAACAGTACATAGACCCAGGATGTTCTCCAATGAGTTACGTATGATAGCGATGCTGAAAAACAACCTAAATGTTGAAAATACGTAAGAAAATTAAGAGATAGCTGTGAGATGGGGTAGTAGGTAGCCATTAAGAACCGTGTTCTAGATCAGACTTCTTGACGTGGAAAATGTTTAAAATATGTGTATACTTGAAAAAGAGCAGGCAAAAAAAAAAAATACGTAGAGCATAATGCCATTTTTAATAACAATGTATGTATTTTTTTTGCATAAATATTTTTGTATCCACACCCATCCTCTATCTATCTATGAGTAAAACCATTTCTCATCTGTCTGTGGTAGAGACTAGGGAAGAAGATGGTCCTTGCCTAAGAATTTAATCGGCCTCTTTAAAGAGAAACGGGAAACCTCAAAGCATCTGCTAAATCCTCAGAAGTGTAAATAGAGCCCTGGAAATGACACTGGGGTGTTGATTTGCATAAGAAAAATGATGGACATTTGCGGCCTTGTGAGTGGGAGAGAAAGGTCGGCTGGAGTAGATCCCACCTGCCTCCCTGAGCTTTCAATCCAGCAGCTGGGCACAGGCCTTGGTTAATACTGTGTGTGTCTATGTGAACCAAGAAAAACAGCTGAGTTTCCTATTTAGGTGAACGCTTGTCTGGCAATGAATGCAAAGAATAAGAACTCAGGGGAGGCAGGAGGTTGACACTCCTGGTGACCACGAGGCCACAAGCTTCATGGAGGAGGAAGACGGTGCCACATTTGTATTGGCATCCCTGGTACCTGGCTAAAGGACCCATTCATTTAAATTGAACAGGGGCTGGGGTACTTGAAAGCAGAGTTTGCCTTTCTTCACATGTGACTATATAGTATCGAAGGTTGCACTAATAAGTACCAAAAGTTCAACTCTGTATCTTTCCTGATTTTAGTCCATAGGTCTTGAATCATTATCTTTGTGATAAGCACAATTCTACCTCCAGGTTGAGCATTAACCCCAGCCGTGGACACTTCCTGTCCCAGTTTCTTCACTCGTGCAATGTCATTATCAACATCCTCACGCCTGATGGCAGCACAGTCGAGAGGCACGGTCAGCTCCTTATGTACAGATGCTGTTCTGCATGCTTAACCTTCACAACAGCCACACGAAGCAGTTACAGATGAGATGCATGAGACACGGGTTTCTTCTTTTACTCTTATTTTATAGACAATCTTTACATATATTGCCTCAAAGATCAGTTACACAACGATGACTCAACATTTGAGTTTCCCCATTAACCTAATGTAGGGCCCCCCCTTAGAGCCAGCCTTCTATACGCATTTGTTGAAAGACTGAATGCACAGAGCCTTCGGCTCACCTGTCATCCTCGGGTTTCTAGTCACATGCCCAAAACACAACACGCTGCCGTCTCTTCTCCCCCGAAATGGGTTCTTTGTTTGGTATGTCCTTTTTCTCCATGGGTGGCACTGCTGCCTCCCTGTCCCTTAAATCATGTTTCCCTCCCTTATTCTCCATATTCAGCCTGTCCCCAAGTTCTGTACCTTCAGCCACTCACATCCATCTATCCTCTCTGTTCCCATCCTGCTCTCAGAGGCAACCCAGGGCAGAGACTCTGCAGAGAGGGCGTCCTGTTTAAGTAAACACTGCTACTTACCAGCCCAGGGACCTTAGACGACTAAGTTAAATGTGCCTCGGGCTTCTCCTCTATACCAGTTATGGACATTTGGACTCCCAGTAACAGAAAACCCAACTCAAACTGGCCGCGACAAAAGAGAATTTGGGGGTTTCATCTCGCAGGGCCGAGGGTGTCCAGCCGGGCCTCGGAGCACCCCGTGGCCCTCCTCTGTCTCTGAGAACGCATCTCCTCCTCGTCCTGGGGCTCCATGCTCACACGGGCTCCTCCCTCATGGGGCAGGATGCCTTCCAGAAGGCTCTCTGGCCTCCTTTTCTCTTTTTTTTTTTTCTGGCCAAAAGCTGCTGCTGATTGGCCAGGACCTGTCACATGGCCACTCTTCAACCAAGGGAGAGGGCCACGCCCACCCACCCGCTCGGAACAAGGGTGGGGAAAGGGGTTCGCCAGTGAAAACTGAGGTGTTCTTTTCAGGAGAACACGGGGGCGTGGGTGCTCATCCTGCAGGAAGAGCAGGTGGCTGCTCTATACACCCACATCCACGTACATGGGCACAGACGGGTTCGTGTGCCTGGCGACTCTTCAACCAATTCCCCCGCCGGCGCCGCTGAGAGCTTTCGAAAACGCCGGTTATCACGACGTGTGAACTTCACAGAGCAGCGACCAGCGCTTGCTCACCTTCGGGGCTCCATCACCACCCCAGGGCCTGGCGCAAGGCTGACGCTTAGGAAGCCTGTCGAAGGAAGGACCTCACCTGAGCCTCCCGAGTGCCAGGAAGGGCCAGGGCAGACGTGATGGCCTGTGTTTCGAATGGCGGAATAAGCCAAGAGAAAACAGATACAAAATGCATTCGGCGGACACCATGATAGGCCGAGCAGCGGTGGGGTTTGGACCGTATCTTGAAGGATGAGGAAAATGCTTATGGGTATGATCGGCTGTCTCAACTGAGCCAGGAGGATGGAAAACCCAGTTTCCGGCAAAGAAAACATGGGCCCTCCCAGAGCCAGTGTGTGAGGGAACCAGGGAATCACTCAAACTCCAGCAGAGAAAGAAGACAGAACAGACACCTCAATCAACCCGGACACCCTCAGGGCCTTAGCCATGCTGGTCGCTGTTCGTGACACCGTCAGCCCTCTGGACGTCACGTAGGTGTCAGTGCTGAGGTCACCCCCTTGGGGAGAGTCCCCCGACCCTGCCATTTAAGGCAGCGCTCACTACTACGTCATTGCCCAGTTGCAGTTCCTTTATTGCCCAGTCACTATCTGAAATTCCCTTGTTTGCTTGTTCGGTCTCTGTCTTCCCAGAGGAACATAATAAGCTCCTTTAGAAGAAGGATCCTCAACGCTCGTGTCCATGAGGTATTTTTTAAACGAGTGTATTAGCAAAGGGAAGTATTCTTTTGGCTTGAGGCTAGGTAAATAAGTAACATCTTTTAGATACTCAAGCATATTATCTGGGTACAGAGCCGGTCCCTAATAAAAGGCTGCGATGTAATGACTGTTATTTATAGATGTCATGGAACACCAGAAGCCCTGACTTCAATGCTTCCAACCCTTCCGAAAGGCAGGGCGCAGAGCCCAGGGCAGCAGGGGCTGAGCAGAGGGATGAGCGGAGGGGAGGAGGGAAGGCAGGGGTGGCTGCTGCTGCTGCTGCTGCCGCCCAGGGAGAGAGCTGAGGGGCGGTGGAGCCGGGCAGCTCTGTCAGGAACAGAGCAGGGGGCTGATCAGAACTTCCAGAGGAAGTAGGGGCTGAGTCTGGGAAGGGAAAAGTCCTCGTCCGAGCCTCGCTTTAAATATAAATTGATGATGGCAAGGTCTAGTTCAGCTCAACTTCAGAATTCCAGGCTACATCTACCGAGCATCCACAACACTCAAAGCAGCTGCTGGCTGAGCGCAGGGTGGAGGGCTGAGGCAGGGGTGGCTCACACCTCTCAGGACAAAGGCTGAGAGGTGGGTCACCGCTGACGCAACCCCAGTAATGTGCTCTAAGCATGAAACCCAGCCGAGCTGGGCACGATCTCACGGAGAACGCCTTGGTAAGAGACAGCGGGGCTGGCACAAGGGAGTAAGGAGGGTCCAAACCATGTTGGTGATTAAAAACGTGAAATTCAAGGACAATATTCTTTTTCTTTTTCTTTTCACTGAGCTTATGTCAACAAGCTCAAGGTCACCTTTAACTGGCAGTAATACGGTTGGAAAAGATCATTTCACTAAGATAGGCCGCAAATCGGAGGGCAGCATAGCTATCAATAATTGGTTTTTGTCTTTTCTGAAACAAAATATGCTGAAATTCAAGAACTGGGCCTGAATGACTACCTGTGTGATTTGCCAAAGCAAAGCCACCTCCACAAAACGAGCCAGCCGGGCTCTTTGTGTGGTGCCTTGCCACCTTGGGAGAGCGTCACCTCTCAGCTCCCCTGACTGCATTCTGGGTTTCTCTGACTCTGTAAAAAACAAAATAAAAATAAAAATAAAAAATGAAAATCCTATCTTCCCAAACTCAGAAAATATTCTCCATTTGGACTTTCCCAGGACCTTAAATTTAAGCTGTACAAATTCTTTATTACATGCTGCTCTTTCTTGTCACCAGCCTTTTGACATGGGGAATCGATCCTCAGGGGTAATGTGCACTTTGTTACCTGAAGTGTAAAGTCTTTAGTGAGCTGTCAAAGAAAAAAATTCGTGCTTTGTTTTATATATACATATGTAATAACTACATAATATCTCTTTTATATATCATATACATTATACATTGTATATAATACATAATAGGTATGTATCTTATACATATATACATATATGTCTGTGTATCTATATATGTATAGATATATAGATACATATATACATATATAGATACACACACACACACACACACACCAGCCAATGTTTTCTAAGAAAAGGAAGACTTGAGATGCGCTGACTAGGGATCAAGCACCTTTAAAAATGTCTCTGTTAAGATTCTGAGTGTTGTATACTGAAGTTAATTGAGTTCGCAAAAACGAAAGCAAACGAAAAGAACACCCATACGCTTTTATAGGGTGACCAATCTACCAGCATCAAGGGGCCACCGAGCACTTGCCATCTGTTCGGAACCAGCCCCGTGCACCCAGCCCAGGACAGGCTGTCTCCAGCTTGACGCAGATGTGTGCCTAGGTTCGTTGGTAGGTTTTGTCGTTGTTGTTGCTGTTGTTAAACTCAGACGAATTCCTTACAGGCGTAAATCTTCATTTCCTAAAAGTTCAATAGCCTTTGGTGGGTCAGCCTAGGGAATAACCAGCATATTGCTGATATGGAAAGTGTTACCCACATTTCAGTTTATAGCTCAGACACAAGGACTCACCATCGCGTCCTTTCCCCAGCCACAGAGAGAGCCGAGGACCGTGGTGGGACGGCAGGCTCACCACCGTGGCTTCCGGGTCACCTTCCATTACCTCCTCGTTCAGCTTCTCGCTCTTCCGCCACGTGACCCGTTCTTAGGAGAGAGCTGGCCACCTTTCAGTGTGGGCCCTCACATGACCTCTGGCTTGGGACGCCTCCTTTCCCGATTTAGACTGTGCTGGGGGCACTCTGCACGCCTACCTAAGACTCTTGGACCCAAGTCCTCTCCACTGGCCCTTGAGGTGCAAGAGCCCCGCAGGCTGGTCATGATTGGGGCAGAGGTGACAGCAGGCCATCAGGACAGAAGAAAATCTCACCTGGCTCAGTGGCCTGGGCTGAGCAGTGTTCCCAGGGCCCCTTGAGATAAGGCAGGCGAGGTCGGGGAGCATTGTCTTCGGCTTCCCACATTCAAGTAGCGAACCCCGCTCTCAGCCCTTCGGGTGACAGGGAGGCCCACGCAGCCACCTGAGAATGAGAGGAGCGGTCCCACTGACCTGCTTTCCCGACGATCGTCGCCCTCCTCTTGGTCGGCACCCAACGTCCACTCCGAGGGCAAGTTCAGAGGCGCTTCCGGGGACGGAGCATCACGCCTGTCTTTCGTTAGAGGGTGTTCTCCTCTCCTGTGTTTGCAGGGCCAGGATGAGGACGTGCTGACGACTCTGTCACACGCTCTCCAAACACCCCGGCGTGAACGGGATCGCGCCCATCTGGTGCAGAGATTCCCTTCGACTGACTCCTAAGCAGTGAGGTCTTCATCTGTGGGTGGGCTGTAGGAACTGGGCACGTGGAGCACAGGCAGCTCGTTCGGTTTCCCAAGTGCATTCGAAGTCCCAGTGTAAAATCGGGGCACCCGTACCTCAGTGTAGAACTCCACAGATGAAATCCACTCCCGAAAAATGGTGGAAGGGGAGGAAGGAGCTCAAGGAGGAGCCAGGGAAGATGGAGGAGGAAAGGCTGGTCCTGTTCGGGCTGGAGGGAGACAGGAGTCGGGGCTTGGAATTCAGCGTTTTGTCCAGGAGTGATTCAGAACGAGCCCCAGGCCCGTCCTGGCAGGCGCCAAAGTCTGAAAGCCAGCGGGCGGGGGTCGGGGCGGGCGGTGAGCGGAGCAAGTCTGGGCAATATTTAAGCTGCTTTGGGCAGTAAGAACTCCAGAATTTATCAGGGAGGAGGTAAGACATCAGAAAAGATTCCTTGAGAAGTTATTAGAAGCTTATCGTAGCCCTAGGCTTACAAGCTGATATCTATAACTTTTGATGTAGATCTCTCTTTTTTTTTTTAGAGACACTGAAGGGAAAAAAAAAAAAAAAAAAGCAGGCATTGACCTGACCAAAGGTCAGACTCACCTGCTGGCTGGGTTTAGGTAAGCTGCAGGGGGGACGGAGAACATGGCCGCTGAGGATCCAGGCTCCAGGGCTGTCGGGCAGCGGGCCACAGGCAGGACGGAGGGATGAGGGCCGGGGCACTCCCGCGTCGCTGGCACTGAGGGCTCTGTGGCTGTGCACGCGAGCATGCGTCATCGCTCGGCCACGGACTCTTCTTCACAGAGCCTCTCCTTCCCGGTGGGGAGCGGGCGGAGCAGGCAGGGCCTCCTGTTCTCGCCAGTGACTGAACCTCAACTCCGAGGTCTGAAGGGAAAGAGAAGCCGCGGGCTAGATAAGCACGAAGCGAAGCGCACGGGTCAACCTTCCCGAACGGAGGGGCCCGGAGGCGCAGGCGGCGGCACCCAGAGGCCTCGCTCTCCAGACTCTGCTCTCCTCGCTGCCAGTTTCGGGAGCTGTGGCTGTTTGTGTCATTCGTCCACATGGGGACGACGGCCATGTGCGCTCCAGAGCTACCTCCGAACTCCCCGAGTGCCTCCCGTGGCGCAAAGAGAGACCCTACCCCCAGGAGATTCCAGAATCAAGTTTTTCGTTTGCCCGGCTTGACCTGAGCCACATTCCTGAGCCCGACACTGTGCCCCCAGGACTTGGGGACTCTGGTTGGCCACACTTAACACCACGTCGGGCAAGTCCCGTCCAAGCCGCATGGATTAAGGAGCTGGAAAGGGAGGGTTCTCCGTGGAAAACTGTTGCCCTGTGGCCAGGAGCAGGAGATATGGCATGGTGGAAGAGCAAAGGGTCCGCTACAGGAGTGACCCAAGACGCTACCAGCCAGGGCCGCCCGGGCCTGGTTTGGGGCAGGGCGGAGCCTGCAGCTCACCCGCAACTATGAACGTGTGTGCCCTGTTGGCACGGTCAGGGACTGATAAGTCCCCGTGGGGTAAAATGCAACAGCAGGTCTTAGAAGATCTTACGTGTGCTGAACGCACGAGTTTATACTGAGCGCTGTTCTCAAATGTTGTGTTATTAAATATTATTTAATTAAATGCGCTCCTTAAGAAGAAGAAAAAAAATGACCTCTTCCATGACCGAGATGGCAAAATAGAGACTTGGAAAGCTTCGTGACAGATAATCCCGGTTGCCAGACAGAGTTGAGAAATAAACCCAGCCTCCAGATCCACTGTTTACCTGAACTCCACCCCGGGGCCATCCCAGGGAAATATGCCTTTGAATGTTTGGGGGGGGGGGGCGGGGAGGGGAGGGTTGGCTTTTTTTCTTTTTTTTTTTTTTTTTATGAAGCCAGAGGGAGGACCATCCAATGAGACAATGCCCTGAGGGCAGAGTTCAAGGATTGCCTGTCTTCAGGAGAACCACATGGGTTCGTAGTGCTACAATGTTCAGCCTGTTTAAAACTGATAAAAAGCAATGCAGGTATTTTTATGAACTCTTAGCTTTAGTACCTTTTACATCTGTATGCATTTATAAGTTCCACAGAAGAACACTTATTTGGTTAAAAAGCCTGAAAGCTCCCTCACGAAATTATAGAAAGAGAAAAACAAACAATTATAGAAAAAAAAAAATGCACCTTTGAGGGAAATGGCGATCTTA
Organism: Eonycteris spelaea; assembly: GCA_003508835.1. Taxonomy (NCBI): domain Eukaryota; kingdom Metazoa; phylum Chordata; class Mammalia; order Chiroptera; family Pteropodidae; genus Eonycteris; species Eonycteris spelaea. The sequence goes on along the minus strand of PUFA01000002.1, from coordinate 4,046,919 downwards.
AAGTTATCTCGTTAATTATGAACATTATTGACCAAGAGAGTAGATGATCTTATGTTGTAATGGGATGTCAGGCAAAAAATACAACTTCGTGCGTGTTTAAAACAAACGGGTTCCTGTGGGTTCTTGAGGCGGCCGTATCACCACGCTCACATACCTGTAGACAGGCGGTCCAAATGCTTCTTACAACTAGAGAAGAGTTTCAGAAAGTCACAGCCAAGACACCAAGAAGAGAGTTTCCTGGGAGGGCCCAGCCCGTGCCAAGCTGGCATCTCCTTCAAGAGCGGAGAGGGTAGGGAGAGGTGCCAGCTCCCACTCCCTGCTTCCCAGCCGGAAGGCACCGTGAGCACACCTTGGGCAGGCAGGTGTTGATACAGTCACCTCCGAAACTGTGCGGATTTGAACTACGCCCTCCTGCTTTCGTGACAGTCCCGAGCGCCTAATCTTTCCATCATCGAAAGTCTACGACCATCTCGAAATTTTTGCAATGTAATATGACGCGGCAGGTACCCAGCGTAATGCTTACTTTCACATGGAAATACCGTCAACGTTAGAGACTACAGCTTACATTATTAAGCGAGTCTTGACAACCCAACTCCAAGTTGAATCTTCTTTAATGAATGTCTTTATTTTAGTTCTTTGGATGTGAGCCCCCGTCCAACAAGGGGCTTAAGATGTTAGAACTTTCTAACACAGAGTTCTGATAAGTGTTCTACCAAGACTCAGATTAAATTCTTCCTGAGGTGAACTGTTCACTTAGGCGCCTTAAACCACCTCTGAGGCCTTCCCTACCCACAATGCTTCTGCTCTGAACTCCGCACGTACTGTGGATATTTCGAGTGGCCTTTTTAATGAGAGCAATGCCGCTTTCCTTACTTTCTACAGTGACAAGGCTTTTAGCACGGTGATCATCTCTGATTTCCCTTTCGGTAGAGGACATTTCTGCTTGATAATTGCCACCCTGGGGCTATGCTTCTTCCTAAGCTGAGCCCTTCATATAATAGGGGTAGACTCTTATCTACAGCATCTAACTCTTCAGGGCTCTGAATAAAAGAAAAAACCATGAAACCCTCTATTTCCCTCTCCCCCTTAACAAAACAGACCCATTGTTTTGCGATCTGATTCCTAAAATTCCAGCCTGGGCTTCAAACCATGATGAATAGTTTTCACATTAACCTCCAACCTTGCCTGGTTAGTGGCAGATGGGTTCTAAGACCAAACCCAGGTTTCTGTAGCAGGAAAAAAGTGCTGCTGGGCGGACATGGAACTACTCTGTGTGCCCGGGAAGAAAATCCTTCTGAACTGTGGACAGTCATGTGTGTGCCTTCCAGGGCATGAAACTCTGAAAGTGGCTAGAAACTGGGAGGCAAGGCAACCAAAGGAAGATGCAGGCGTGGGGCGGGGGAGGTAGGGGACGAGGGGACACAGTGGTCGGGGTCAGAGACCTTCCCCGTTGGGGCCATGACAAAATGAAACACCAGGTTTTCAGAATGGAAGTGTTAAAAACAGTGCTTCGAGGCTGGATTTGAGGCGAGTAAGGGGAGATAGATTACTGTCCACGCTTGCTGACCGCGCCACTCACCTCAGAGCGGGAGATGCAGAGGCGGCTCAGTGAGTGTTGTCGATGAATCTTTTCAGTGCATGGCTGGCCGGCTTTTACACAGTTAAGAAAAGCCTCTTTTCACTGACAAGAGACGGACCCCCTGACCAGTGATCTTAGGCATGTCCTCACCTGAATCAAAGGTGGGACGAGTGACTGCCAGCTTCCTATCCTACCTGGATGAGGGCCTGGGGCCCGCGCAGCCTTTCCGGCGCGTGGGCGAGCAGGTGAGACAGCGGCTGTTCATCTCCGCGTGCTTTCGCAGTGCGTCCGACATGCAGAAGTTCCCGACCGCCCCCCACGGTGCACGCACCGGTCGCCGATGTCTCCCTCCCGTGAGCAGAGACACCGTCGCTGCTAGCGACCCGAGGCTGAGAAGTTGTGAGGCAATGCGCCTCCATGGCGCCATCCTGATCATGGCGCTGCTTCCTAAACACAAGCCCAGGACTCCGCGTGTGACCCAACACGTGAAGAATGAAACTCTACGGAGGCTGCTCGGATGCGTACTCTCACCTGTTTAGGTTTCTGTGCGGCTCACAGTGGCGATAATGTTGGAGATGCTTAAAAAGAGAGATTTAAATAGCACGAGGGCTGGGGAGGTGCAGGACGTGGCGGGAGGCCGGCAGGGACGCTGAACTGTCCGCCTTGGTCATCCTTCTTTTCCACGCCGTGTCTTCCCTCTGTTCGGTGACTGGGTCACGGCTGCTTCATCACCCGGGAACATCCCAAATTCCCTTTCATCTCGGAGTATTCTGCAGGTTCCACTCGGGAGGGTGGCATAATTCATCAGAGCCAGAATTTGGTACCTCCCACCCAACCCCCCATGATTGCTCTGTGGTCCTTTATCTACTAATACCAGGCTCCGGGAGGGTACAAATAGATCCTGCGACTCTCCACGTTATTGAATATGGGGATCCACGTGAGGACTTCTCCAGGACCAAGGGGTACGAACCGTGGAGCAACAGATGCCAAGCACTGACAATGAGGCCGTTAATGAAGTCACGGGCGAGCCCGCCAAGGCAAGCATCCCTAACTGGTTGTGAATGTGGTGTGAGCAGGTTTTCTCTTCTCATCTCTCTACACGGGAGGTTAGCAAACGTTTTCTATGAAGGGCCAGAGAGTAAGTACTTAGCTTCGTGGGTCATACAGTTTCGGTCACAGTCCCTAGAGTCCACTGCTTAGACAACACATAAACAATTGGACATTAAAGGGTTTGGCCCTGGGGGCAGAGTTTAGCGACCCCTCCTCCAGAGTCATAATAAATAGCATTTTGAGTGTTTTATATACCAGGTACATTATTTTACTTAGGCGTCTCAGCAACTCTGTGAACGAGTACGATGCTTTTCTTTCTCATTTTACAGACGTAAAATTGAAGTCTTACGTAGATGACAGGAAGGTGCTTCGATCATACTTAGACACCAACACGGGCAGGACCTGAGCCTGGGCTGGTCACTCGGGGTCTGCTTCCATCCTGGCGAAGGCGCAAGAGTTGATGAGCCAACCCGAGAGAGAAGTGAGAACGAGGCTAGAAGGTGACGGTTCCTGTTTACTATTCTTCTGAGCTGGACTTGACATGTCTCGTTACCTCCTCTGAGAATGGCAGATGCCAAAATTCGGTCAGCCCGTAAAGTGGCTTTTTCTCCAAATCACTGTGTTACCTTATGACCCAGAGAAGCTATGGCTACTGAGAAGGGTGGGTGGTGGCCCAGCAGAGGAAAGAATCAATATTTTATAACTGAAGAGTGCTTTACAGTTTACAGACTCATTTGATTTTCATAGTGACCTTATCTCTGTGTGAGCTCTTATTGTCCCTATACTTGGTAAGCATTTTTTTTCCAAATCCTCCTCCTTCACAGTCTTGTGCAAATCCTCCTGCACCCGTGAAGCCTTCCCCAAGGCACCAGCCAGAAGTAGCGCTCTATGTGTGCGTGGGTCACGCTGCACCCCTGTCACCTAGGCCGTGCGATACTTTCTGCTGTGAATGCACACGAACGGGCCTTCCCGCCCATCCTGGTCTGTAAGCTCCGTGAAGGCGGGGAGCCTGCCTTGTCCTTCCTGGGCGCCCACAAAATCTGACATGGCTTCGTGCACAGTCAACATTTGCTTAGTTGACTTCAATTGAATTATCCTCATAACAGCCTTGGGAAGGAAGTAGGGCAAATGGTATCCTCTTTTGCAAATAAGGAGTCTGAGGGTGAGAGGATTACTTGCCTTAGGCATCCACGAGAAGGGGTTTGCTAGAATTTTCATGTAGCCTTTATTTCATGGCTCCTCACAGCAATGAAACTGCTCTGAGGTTTTCGTGTTCCTGGTGGTAATGGGCTTCCAATGGTTGAAATTACGTATGTAAAAACTATGAGTTAACACTTAAATCCTTCTAACCTCTTGAAAAAACGATCGCTTAAGACAGTCTCATAACAAGCACTGCCCACATGATGAGAGCTCCGAGATCCGTTAGAAGCCGTGATGAATGCGAAAACCCACTCCAGAGATGCTTAAACGCTCCTGAGACTGACTGGAAATTCATAAACACCAAGTTTTTTTTACTACTATTATTGAGCTATACTTTGCATAGAGTCAAATATACAGATTTCCATTGTGCCGTGCTATGAGTTTTAGCGACTGTACGTGCGCCTGGTAAATACGTAACTTGTAAATCTGAATTCGTGTTTGTGTGTAGGCGAGTGTAGGGTACGCGTGAGGCAGAAAGGAACAGGGACAGGTACAAAGAGAGATAGCCCCAGAAAGGCAGCATAAAGCGGGATATGTGAAAAGGACCAGGATTGCTCCCCAATCCTGACATGGCAGGCAAGTGGTCAAACAAATCACAAAACAAATGCCAACCGTAAATAGTTTCCTTAGGAAAAAAAAGAGGTTACGGATTGCTGAGTGATTCAGGGACGCGCGGGCAGAAAGGAAAAGCTGGAGTTTCTAAAACCAAAAGTGAGTTCCTTTGTTAGGCGACTCCTCACACACACGCACAAAGGCAAAACCTTTTTATCAGGGAAAAAGCAAACTCGTGACGACTACACTCGTGAAAAATTGTCAGTCAGAAGGTGAGAACCGTCAAAAGGGCCTCGGCAGCAAGTCTTCTATTCCAGAGGCTGAAATAATTGCTGCCCAAAGTGATAGAGAGACACACATCTGGACTGAATTTGTTGCTAACGCTTGCGCCTATGGGGTAGAGGACATTTTTATTTTCTTTACTCGAGCTTGGTGTTTTGTAAACACACAACAACTTTGTAAACAACAACTTTAAAATTTTTAACTTGATTAAACAAGTCGAAAGAGTAAATCACATTTCCATACTTCATGCGCCTGGTAACCAGACTGAGTTACTAAGATGTCCGCTCCAAGGAATATTCCAGGAACGCTGGCTACGGATTATATTGCAGGGTCAGAAACTGTTGGATGACTCGGGACGTCTCTATCTTATCTGGATCGCAAGTTCCCGGGTCAGCACGAGTCTTCCTATAACCAAGAGAGGCCTGACATACCGATCACTCAATGATCCCTGTCTCTAAAATGGGGAGTGTCTGGAACTGTGATACCAGATTGGATTACTTCTCTGAGGTCTTTAAACAGAATGCCATTTAACCAAAGAAAAGCTCTCCCTCAAGTTGGAATACTCCTTCCGAAGCTGTTTCCATTTTGCACACGCTCCTGCTGTACAAGGCTCTGGAGTCGGACTGCCTGGGTCTGGACCCTGATTCGACTACTCCATTGGCTGTGTGACCTTCGATCAGCTACTTAACTTCTCTGTGCCAATTTGCCCATGTGCAAGAGATACTGCAAGGATTAAATGAATAACATCCATGCATTCATTTAACGAATATGTGTTTTTTGAGTGCCAGGGAGTGTTTTAAGTTCTGGGCAAACCAGCCGAACACAAAACAGGCAAAAGTACCTGCCCTTCTGGGGGTTACATTTCAACCAGAGACAGACGATGATAAGCAGGTAAACAAGGACGTGTAAAATAGAGAAACGAAAACCAGAATAAAGGAGATAGGAGTTGGAGGGACTGCTATTGAGAGACCCAGGGACAGCCTCTCTTCGACACTTAGAGAAATATCTCACGCATAAGCATTTGATAAGGGTCATCGTGATTGTCATTATTAACTAAATCCATACTTACCAAATTTGCTTATGACAAACTACCAAGAGGCAATGAAGAATGTTACATTTCTGCCAGTCAGGGAGGTTATAATCACTATGACATACAACCCTCATGGTCACGATTTGCTTCGGCAACCTGGAGACGGTGCCTTCTTCTCCCCCCACCCCCCTCTGCCGTCCCCACCCACACCCTTGACGATAGCCATGTCATCTGCCCAGGTGTTCCGGGCTGCAGGTGTGTTGCACACCCACCCCACACCTTAGAAATATTTTTTAACTCCTCGCATTGATCTCTCACGCCATCGTAGCCTGACATCTTCATTCTGATTTATTTCAGTCGGCCTCTCCACGAGACTGGACTGTCCATGAGGACAGGGACAACGTCCGCCCTGTTCGCGTCTAGATTGCCCCCGTCCACATCTGCATCGGAAACGGATGGACCTGTGGTGAGCGCTCTCGGCTCAGCCGTGCCTGTGATTAGGACAATGGAGCTGGCAGGGTACCTGCCTCTTGGGAATCCGCATCATGCGCCTCTTCTCAAACTTCCGTTCTTCACGTTGTGAACTTCCTTATCACGTTAATTGCGGACAAAGATCAAGCCTAATCTACAAGACAAATAGTCTTCTTGGAAGAAACAGACAATGACGGTCCAGAGAAAAGAGCCACGCTTACTGTTCGGAGGAAGCAGAACCCGGTGGCTGGTGGCAGCCTCATTTGTGTAGCCTGGCGTTTAGATCTTCTTGGCACAGGCTTCTTTGTAGCCGTTATTCTGAACCAGCCATAAGCACCCTGACAAGACAGACCATCACAAAATCCTTACAGACACAAGAGAGCGTCACGCTCGGATCTTAAGTGATTCCCCGTCAGATGCGCAGAGATGACAGGTCGGCACGGTGCGTGTCCGCAGGCACAGACAGGAGAGGGCCCTGGGTGGGTCAGAGTGAGGGGCGAAACGTGTGTGTCTTGATTTTTCTCTACAAAGCAGGGCTGCTAGGGAGCCATGATAACCATATCACTACCTCCTAGGGTATCACGACACATCCATCACAGAAGTGATAAGGAGGGGAAATCTAATACCGCACAGAACACAGGCAGGGAATGATTTTCGGAACGAGGTCTGGCTTACTGTGAGCGCAAGGCATCGACTCGGCGGGCCAGGAAATGAGCAAAACAGCACAGCGAGGGCTGTCTGTCTGGTTTACAGACTATCTGCCCCTGTGCCTTTCTTCCCCCTTCTGCCTAGATATTCTTAATATCAGCCTGCCCAGTCCCCATCAGTGGATAAGCAGCACACAGAAGTGAACTACAGCATTTCACTGCCAACTGGTACACCAGTAAACGATGGAGTGTCATTAGCTCAGCCGTTGGTTTATTTATTCACTTAGGTGCAGGTTTCACTTTCCAGGCTATTTTTGCTTTAGTCCTGGCCCCACCCTCTACTACAAGAGACTAGGAAGAACAAACTGGCGAAAGTATTCTGTTTTCTCCCCCTGTGCTGTGGGGGAAAGGGCAGTGTTGCCCAAGGGGAGGCGAGCATGTGTCTGCACTAAGCCTGGGCCGTGCCCAGGAAAAGACAGCAGCATCTCAAGGGTGAAGAGGTGAAGGGAACAGAAAATAGCCAGGGTTTAGAAACTGACTCATAGCAAGAAATTCACTGAGAGAAAGTCACCGGCTCTGTCTGAAGCAGAGGCCAAGGCCGAGGGACAGGCCGACACACGGGAGGAGAGTGGACTCTTAGCAGTTTGGTCAGAGTTTCATTATACAGAGCAGATAAGATTCGTAGAGCCAGCGGCCGGATCAGAAGAGGAAGCTCGCGGAGAGGTGCCAGCTGGGGCGGGGGGCAGTGCAGAGAAGGAGAAGGAAGCAAGTCATTGGCCGTGTGTGCGGAGGAAGACGAGATGTCTGTCTTTCCTAGCCACCACACGATCGACTTCACACCCTGCAAAGGATCCTTTAAAAAGAAGCCTGGTTCTGAAATAGGAGGCCGTGGTGTGGCCAAGGTCATCTCTGGCTCTTTTTCTATAAGGCAATTCATTATCTTAAGCGCTCACATCGATCCAGAAAGGAAAAACGAGGGCGCCGTGTTTTTGGTGGAAAGTCTGAGGAAGGGTCCTAAACTATCTCCCTGCCAGATACAAACATTTGTGTATAGAAAATAAACCCGCTAGATCCTGAGTGCTGGCTGCAGGGGGGCATGCAAAAGCCCAAGAGCGTAAGGAAACATTCGGTGTGTCAACAGTTGCACGTTACAAATGCTGAAGGGGAGTGAGACTTGCCAAGTGTTAATGGAACTGCTGGAAAGAGAGACAATTGGGCACCTGCCACAAGCCACCTGACCTGGCCCACCCCACCTGAGCTGAGGCCAAGCTCGCTGCCTCTCTCTTTTCTTCTTTGCCATTGGGTCAAAATAAAGATTGTTCCTAAGTGTTTGTTTAGACCCTGGCCTGACCCCAGAGCCATCGACGAAGGCTAAAGGTCTGCGGGGCATCAGATGCCAGAAAAGAAATGCCGCCTTCAGGTGCTAATGCCCGAGGGGTTTTCTGAGCTCTCACTCCAATCACAGAAGGGTCAGCCGAGCAACCACAGAAATGAGTCCCTAGAACATTTTGTGGAACCTGTGCCAAGGGCTGATGGTACAAGAAACACACAGAAAATCTCCAGCACTGTGGTTACTGTTAGTACACCGAAAGCAAAAGACACTGCCTAACCCATAGGACGCACTCAGCACATACTTGCAAAATTGATTAAATAATTCTGCCCTTTGAGAAACATCAAATAATGGAGGTGACAAAGCAAGTAGGAAATCACTAAAAATATTAATACAGAAAAATACATTCATTTCAAAAGGGTCCAAGGAAGGAGCATAGTGGCACAGAATAATCCCTTTATTTTTCTAACATGCTTTCTAGACATTTTCAAAACTATAGAAAAATTGAAATGGAATGAATTCCCATAGGCCCATCACTCAGATTCAAAGAAAAATCACATTTTACCATTTCAACCCTAAATATTTCAGAATGTAAAAAATGATTTGAATTTTTTAGAGAAATTTCTAGCTGAAGTATTGAGAACTTAGAGAGAAAAATAAGGATTTAGGGAGGCCATAGCTGAGAATTTCGGGCATTCATCCCTACCTGCTTCACCCTGAAGTGCCAACAAAGTCCTAAATGGATTGAACGCATATTGTGCTAAATAAATGCTTTTGTGGGTGGCTTCCTCAGCACCTAGTGCTATTTTTTCCCTGGAAACTACCTCGGCACCCATAGATGGGCCCCTAGAGGCGATATCTGCCCAGGTACCCTGGGGCATTTCAAGGGAAGAGACTTTGGATCAAGGCAGATCAATGAGATTCTCTCTGCCAGAGATTTGAACTTAGAAGCAGAAAAACATGATCAGGCAACACTCTAGACTGAAAGAGAGGGTCTCAATCCTGCTGCTGAGTGCCTAGAAGCTTCCTTCCCCGAGCTGGGGAACCCTGAAAGGTTCTTGGCCTTCCCGAAGTATAGGTGGAACAATGCCTGCTTAGATTCCATGAGCGACTCATAATCTTTCTAATATGTCTCCCTTTCATGTGTTAGCTACCAGAACTGACTTTTACGGACGCAGCCAAAAGAACTTCAGTACAGATCCCTCTAGAAGGATCGCACAGCCTAGAGATGCAAGCAGCATGAACCCGGTGTGGTGGCTTCCGGGAAAGATGGCGGGGTAGGTAAACGCCTGCTCACCTCCTCTCGCGACACCAAAGTTGTCACTAAACTACAGAACAGCCATCACTGGGAGTCGCCTGAAGTCTAGCCAAACAAGTCCCATTACTAGACACACACAGAAGAGGCCACCTCGAGACTGGTAGGAGGGGCCGAGGTGAGAAACTCCCGGTGCCGCCCTGTGTGGCGTTGAGAGCTGGAAGGATGGCTCGGCTGTGGCGGTCCCCCGGAAGAGCGAGGGGTCCCGGCCCCACGCCAGGCTCCCCAGCCCAGGGTTCCGCTGACAGGAAGAGGAGCCCCCACGACCTCTGGCTGTGAAAACCAGCGGGGATGGTGACTGAGCGACACGGAGGGCTGAGGGGGTCACAGTCTTTCCTCACCCAGGGCCCGCGCGCGCGGACTCACCGCTGACGGACTCGCTCGCTCTGAGCCCGGGCGCCGGGGCAGCGGCTCGAAGGCGTCACGTGGGGAGGAGCTGAGCTGTCGGGCTTCGGGGCGAGGGCTGGAGGGCGGCTTTCTCCGGACAGGAGTGCTGGCGGAGCCGCCGTTCCCTGCGGAGCCCTCCCGGCCCAGCGCGCACCGCAGGCAGCCGCCACCCCTGAGCTCCATGCGCAGGGCTGACTCGCCCCGCCCACGTGACGCCCTGAGGCCCCGCCCCTCCCAGCGTGCGGCCCCGCCCAAGCCGCGCCCGGTGGCTTTTTTCTACCGATTGGCTTGCCTTGGCTCCTGCTGTGAATTTCGTAAAATCTCTCGGGCTCACAAAACCCAACAAGTAGCATCTGGCCTCGCTGCGCCCCACAGGTCCCTGCTAACAAGCCCCAAGCCCAGCACTCGGTTTCCGGCTTGGCCTCTCCAGGCACCTCAGAGCCCAGCATGGCTGGCGGCCATCTGCGGATTGTTTGGCGGCTCATGCCAGGTGGCTCTGGGCGGGCACAGGTTGTAGCTGAACGTGGCCTGTGGCAGGGCCTCCCACAGGAGGCCCCGGCCTGCACACCTCGTGGCCGGCTTCGGTCTGAGCCAGAGCACCAGCTGGGGTCACATCCGAAGGTGACACACGCAAAGGGCAGGCAGTAGAGCCCGACTACAGTGAATCCTGCTCTGTAGGGTCGATCCCTGCACAATGGCTCCTTCACAAATCACAGCCAGCCATCACAACCAGTCAGCCTGGGGATCAATCCCTATCCCTGACGAGTATACAGCAACCAAGACTCAGCTACAGCAAGAGGCACACACGGTCCATACAAGGAACAAACCTGGAGCACCCGGTTCGGGTGACCAGGGAAGACTGTGCCTCTGGGCCCCACAGCTCACCTACTATATAGAAAGCCACTCTACTAAGACTGAGAGGCAGAGGAGGCCTAATACTTAGACACAAACACAGGGAAGTCGCCAAAATAGGAAGACAAAGAAACGCGTCCCAAATGAAAGAACAGAACAAAGCTCCAGAAAAAGACCTGAACAAAATGCAGACAAGCCATCTGCCAGATGCAGAGTCCAAAACCTGGTTAAAAAGACGCGCAATGCACTGAGGGGAAGAGTCGACGAATTCAGTGGGAACGTCAACGAAGAGATAGACAACATAAAGAACCAATCGCTTAAAGAATACCACAACGGCAATGAAAAATATCTTAGAGGGAATCAACAGTCTATAACACGAAGGAGGGGATCGAATCAGAAAGTTAGAAGATTCACAAAAACACCCAATCAGAATAGCAACAGGAAAAGAGAATCCCAAAAAGTGAAGATAGTTCCAGGGGTACCAACGTTCGCATCATAGGGATGCCAGAAAGAGAAGAGAAAGAACAAGTAATTGAAAACCGATTTCAAGAAAAAATGACTGGCACCTTCTCTAGCATGGCCAAGGAAATAGACATTCAACCCAAGGCGGCACAGAGAGTCCCAAACAAAATGATGCCCAAACAGGCCCACACCAAGACACGTCATAATTAAAATGGCAAAAGTTAAAGACAAAGAGAGAATCTTAAAAGCAGCAAGAGAAAAGCAATTAGTTATCTATAAAGGAGCTCCCAAAAGTCTGTCAGCTGATTTCTCAACGGAAACTTTTCAGGCCAGAAGAAATGGCACAAAATATTCAAAGTGATGAAAAGCAAGGACCTACAACCAAGATTACCCTACCCAGCAAAGCGATCATGTAGAATCGGAGGACAGATAAAGAGCTTCTCAGACCAAAAAAAGCTAAAGGAGTTCATCATCACCAAGCCAGTATTACAGAAAATGTTAGAGGGACTTCTTTAAAAAGAAAAAAAAAAAAAAAAAAGTAAAACAGATGAATAATGAAATGGCAATAACTCCATATCCAGCAACAATCACTGTAAATGTAAATGGATTAAATGCTCTAATCAAAAGACAGAGTGGCTAAATGGATAAGAAAAAAAAGAACCTTTTATATGCTGCCAACAAGACAGTCACTTCAGATCAAAAGACACACACGGACTACAAGTAAAGGGATGAAAAAAGATGTTTCATAAAAATGGAAACAAAACAAAAAAAGTTGAGGTGGTAATACTACACCAGACAAAATAGACTGTAAAACAAAGGCTGTAAGGGGGACAACGAGGGACCCAGTTATCCCCCTAATGGATATTTATCGAAGAAACCCAAAACACTACTTTGAAGGGACATGTGAATCCATATGTTCAGTGCAGCATTATTTACAGTAGGGTAGCCAAGATATGGAAGCATCCTGGATGTTCAGTGGTGAATGTATACACACACACACACGCACACATGCACATGCACAATAGAATAAAATCTTGTCATCTGCAACAACACGGTTGGACCTGGAGGGTATTGTGCTAAGTAGAGTAAGTCAGACAGAGAAAGACAAATGCCATACGTGAAATCAGGAATACAGGGTACACAAACAAACAACAAGCAAGCTCATAGTTACAGAGAACCTTTTGATGGTTGTCAGATTTGGGGAATAGGGGAATAGGTGAAGGGGAGGGGATTAAGAGGAACAAATTGGTAGTTGCAAAACAGTTCGGGGGTGTAGAGTACGGCATGGGGAACACGGGTGGTATTGTCATAGCTGGACATGGTGCCACATGGGTACTGGACTTATCGGGGCGATCACTTCATAAGTTATACAAATGTCCGATCACTGTGTTGTAACCTAAAACCAATATAATATTGTATGTCGACTATAACTGAAAAAAAAAAAAAATATAAATATTAAAAGAACACTTTTCTCACATAGAAAAACGATGAATGTGGTGATGGGGATGCTGTGAAGCAAACCTCGGATACCGTGGTCACTGCTGTCTCCCTGACACCAGCGCCCAGCACAGAGTGGTCGTTCACGGCCCAGTTGCTGAATAAAGTAAATCGTAATCTTCCCAGTAGAAGGAAGATTGTGGGATCTGCCCATCGCAGGCAAGTCCTAGAGTCTTACTACAAACAGGTGTGGCTCTGACTTGACAGCTGTCTTCCTGTTCAGGTGAGTCACTTAACCTCTGGACCTCAGTTTCCTCATTTGTAAATTGGGGATAATAAATTCGGCCAACCCTACAGAGATACTGAGAGCCTCAAATGAGGTCTTAGGATCTGAAAGTGCTCTGTATACCGTAAGTTGTTTGCAAAAATGAAAGGTGTTATTATTTTTTCTGGCTATGAATCCCATTCTGCCCATCTCAGCCTTTGGCCTGAGAAGACTTCAGGGCAAAAGAGACTGAGGAACTTCCTCCTTTATAAATCTTTTTTCTGTTCCCATTCTAAGCACTTCCTTTAAGCATGGTGTCTACTCTGAACACACTGTTTTCAAGATTAATAATCTAGGAGAAGCCTAAGAACTAAAACGATTCTTTTCTCTAACACCTATTTCTTCTCCATTCATCTCATTAAGGATTCAAGACAAATCTTAACCACGTTGACCGGTCCACTTGTCTCTCCGATAAACAGTGGTGTGGGGGCAGCAGCTCGATCCATCCACATCGCCTGCCTTCGGAGACTCCTCTCACCTGGTGGAGGGAGGCAGGGAAACAGGAGAAGTAACTGGCAGTTCCCATAAGGCTTCCAGCAGACAGCCGCCCTGCCTGGGGGCCACAGGGTTGGCAAGAAGCGAGTGGGTTGACCTGGTGCCTGAGTCATGAAGCAGCTGGGACTCTCCCGTCATCTGCCCGGCCCAGCACTTAGAGGAGCTGGCAGCACCATTCTGTACCCTCAGGTGTGCGATGGGCCGGGCCAGCGAGCACCTGGCTGGTGACGATCGTCTGCACCCACAGTCCATCACTCATCTAACCGAGTGCCCCGGGGCATCATCTCATCCTGTGATGACCCAAGGAAACAGGGCCGTGGGGGCAGGGATGACGACATCGTTACAACTGTTGTTCATTTATCAGATGATTATTAATTGGACCTCAATGAAAGGTTGCTCTCTTTACAAGCATGAGGTCATCAGCCTTCACAATGCCCAAAGGAGGCCGAGAACCAGGAGATGCTGGTTTGCTCATGAATGCAGCTAACATGAGTTCCAGAAATCCTGGGATCCTTTCCCCCCCCCCCGCCCTTCTACCTGGTGGCTGGCCACTTCCTTTTGGGGACCCTCAATTTCCCCCATGTATAGTGGACAGACATGTTGTCCACACCGATGCTGGACGCAATCTAAGTGGCAAGAGTTGTTGAATTTTCCTTTCTCAGCCTTTGCAATGGTTTTTTTTTTTAAAAAAAAAAAAACGAAAGAGGAAACAGTTAAATAACCAGGCACTCTGACGCAGACAGCTCACGCTCAGGATAAATCAGCCCAGGGCAGCCCCTCAGAGTTCTTGGTTGGTGTCTTGGGGCGGGGTGCGGGCTTCGGTATTCAGGAAGTCATTTTGCTCCTGGTCAGAAACAGCTGTAGCACAGAGGGACGATGACTGGCGAGTGGGGCCAGAGCCTTTCAGAAGGGCCTGGCCGCAAAGAGGTGCCACGTTGAGGGCCAGATGTCCACAGCCCTGGCACCTTTACAGCCCTGAGGCTCCCACCTTTCCACCTCAAGGCGCCCACAGCCCTGGAGCGTGGTCATCTCTCAGACAAACCATAGGCCGGACCGGTTCCCTTTAAATCAGCAGTGTATAAAACGACTGCAGAGTTTTTGTTGTTTTGTTTTGTTTTGTTTGTTTTGTTTTGCTTCTTTTCGTTTTGTTTTGTTTGGTTTGGAGGGGGAGGTTGTTTTTCTTTCTTTCTTCTTTTTCTTTTTTCTTTTTTCTTTTGCGAGGCGCAGATGGAAAGGTGAAGTCCGAAGTGCAATGCATCTCTGGCAGCCAGGGGGAGGTCCCACATTCCTTAGTGGGCCAGAGGCCCCATCCAGCAGCTGTAACCCCCAACCTGGCTACAGAGTTAATAAAACCTGAAGGAAATGAAAGAGAAGCAGAAACCCAGGCCCAAAGCGCCTTATCTTGAAAGAGATCGGCATTTGAATCAGGGAAAAGGTTTACGAATTAAAAGGTCCTTGAAAGAAGTAAATAAATAAACCTCCAGTTAGGTATCCTGGCTGGGATGGGGGCGTCCTGGGGTTTGGTTCTATAAAAGGCATGCGCTTTGCAGAGCGTTTTGAGGACAGGGAGTCAGATCAGGGCTTTATACCCTCCCCGCCCCTCCAGCCACTCGCCTCACCCACGGAGGCTTATAGTCATCTAATCTGGAAGAGATAAAGCCCAATTTCCTCAGCTTTGGCACTGATAAACACCAAGCCAACACCGGCTCTGTTCCCAGGGCGATAATCAAAGCTCCCAGGGATCCAACCAGCACGGTGGTCAAAAGGACAAGGACAAACTCATATTTCTCTGCACCACTCTGGGCAGCTGTAAGCACCTGTCCCTTGGTGGAATTTAACCTCATGAATCAGCATCACTGTTGGCCATGTCTTTATGGGTTCGGCTCGGCCGTGCCAGCTCGTGAGCAGTCAGGCCGGCATCTAACTCCACGATCACAAGCACCAAACATGCCATTCACAGAGCACTCTCTTGGAGGCAAGAGTCGACAAAAATAAATACTAATGTATTTTCTTACTGGTCAAGGCAGGGTCTCACGTTCTAGACATCCTATATCCCTCATCGAGGGATGGTGCCCTCCTTATTGGAAAAACACAAGGCAAGAGGTTTTCTGACCCATTTGAGGTGTGTTCGTTCCGCAGAGCAAGCCCCCGGCCCGGAGCGTTTGGAAATGGTTCTCTAATCTGTGAGTCTAATGAGATGTGGACTGAGGCAAAACAGCCACAGGCAGGGCTGCGGGTGGTCCTGTTGCCGAGGCCCAGAGGCTTCTCAAAGGTACAACTGGTGAGAAGCAGGGGTGGAAAAGGGGGCAGAGACGGGGGGGGGGGGGGGGGGGGACACATCCCACCAGGAAGTCGGCGGTATCTCAGTATGCTCCCTTGAGAACTCGCGTGCCCCCCGGAAAGAGACAGTTTTCCACGTGGATCAGAGCTGATCCCGGCTGGAACAGAAAACGTGGCTTTGAGTGTCTGGAGTCTCTTTTCTGCATTAGAAGAACAAATCACAGATGCTTTCATGGGGTCAAGAGGGAGAGAGAGCCCATGCTGAGACCACGATAGCTCTCACATTGTTTGGTTTTTGTGCCCTGAAACCTGACTTTTTAAATGAAATGGTTCTTAGGGCTCAATCATATAAAATAAATATAATAGTTTATGAATATGAATTTATTGTGAACATTTATATTTTAATATTTACTTATCAATCAATACGAATAGAAAGATAACTTTGATGAACCTTAATATCATGAAATTAGGAGTTAGGCTTTGCTTCTCTCATCAGTCTCTGTACCCAAATTATTTCAATTGTCCTTGGTCATGTTTTGGCCTTTACAATTTTTTTTATGTATTTCAAAGTAACTAGAAAATCTTAATTCACACAGAGAAATAGACGCAGATGGAAGACACGATTTTTTAACAGTTCTCCCTTCAGAGTATACCCTTCAAATGAACTAATCCAAAAACTTGGGCAAGAAGTTGAAGAAATTTTAGTTTCAAAATTTAATCACAACCGTATTTAATAATGGCTTGCATTTCTCCTCATAAAAGTCAGCAACAACCTTAAGGAAGTGTTGAAATGTCTCTAGTGAAATATGATGCTTTCACATGTAGTGATGTGTGTTCCAAAAGTGGGGGCCTTAGCCTTGTCTCATGTTTAATTGAGCTCTGTAGTAATACTACACAATTTTTACTTGAGCAAATCAGCACCGGCCTAGTTAAAAAAAAAAAAAAAAAAAAAAAAACATGCAAAACTACCGACTTTTCAAACCAATGACACATTTCCAAGAACTTCAGGTATATGCACAAAAAAAGCAGATGTTTCATACTGAAGAATTAACTTGACAGTCCAAAATTAATGTAGCGATGGTCATCATCATATTTAGACCTCTGGTATATCTAACACATTTAAATAAATGCTTTTTGTTATAGTTTTAAAAATATGTTCAAAACGCAGATTTGAATTGAACATTTGTAGAAACCCTAATGAGCCTTCCAAGAAATCTGTGTTCAGTGTGGGTGGAGTTTGGACCGGGGCTGGGGAAAGCTGACAAGGAGAGAGAGAGGAATGCTAAAGGAGAGAGAGGGTCAGGTTCATGTCAGGTTATGCGTGACATGAAAGAGTCTGAACCGGATTCAGAGAATCATGAGCAAGAGAGTGACATCGTCAGGTCTGCATTTTAGTACGAAAAATGGATGTGGGTGGGGGTGAAGTGGGGGGCAAGAAGGGAGACAGACTGATCAGTTAGGAGGTGCTGGGGTAATCCAGCAAGGGATGATGGTGGCCAGAACTGAAGTCACAACACTGTGGCACGGAAGAACAGGGCTGTAAATGTGAGAGATATTAAGAAGGCAGAGTAGGCAGGACTGTTACTGATTGGACAGAGATTGCAGGATTGAGGAGCTGAATCCTCTCACATGGGTGGGGAGGTGGACGGGGGTTTCCATCCCCATGTGCGGGAGGGGAAGCAAAGGCAGGGGAGGGTGTTGGAGTGGGTACAGAGGAAAGAGGTGCTGGGCTCAGACATGTCAGGTTTGAGATTCAGGTCGATAAGTCAGTCACGCTCACTAGAGACCCTGTGTAAACAGAGCCCAGCGCACAGAGACAAATAAGCAATGATCTCTCCTTCAAGGAGTTCAAAACGAATGTAAACAAATGATTGGACTATAAGGCAGAGGGGACAAAGAGAGGCACATATCCGTAAAAAAAAAAGAGAGAGAGAGAGAGAGAGAAGGTATCTGAGTAAGGTTCACAAACCTTAGAAGGTAAACACGATCTGGTTTTCTGGAGCTGGGACAGGAGAAAGACAACCAGACAAAGATGACAGCATGAGCCAGAGAGGCAAGCGAACGACGCGGCTCCTAACAATAAGGACGTGACGTGGGGAGCTTCGGCTTATGGTCCAGAACAGTGACAGAGAAGGCTGGGAAGGGGGACCGGCAGGTCCTGGGGAAAGCCTCCACCGTCATCCTTGATCACAGGATCCAGTCTGCACGTGGGGAGTCCCGGCAAGGCTTCGACAGGGAAAAGCACGAGGTCGTGGGTTGCAGCCCCCCGAGGCATGGCTTGCGTCCTTCACTTCTGAGGCCGAGGACTCTGACGGCAGGGGCTGCTGGGAAAGTGACGTCATCTATTCCACATCAGTCTCCCCAGGTAAATGTCACTGTTAGAACAAAGGGAAATACCGGTGGCGACTGGCAAACCACCGCGGTGGGGCCGTGCGGGTGAAGTCATTCCCTCTGAGTCACTAACAACGCTGCTCTCTGACTTCTTTTGGAATCTCTGGTCTGCCGTGTGGGGGTGGGTTAATGGGCAGAGGTTACAGAAGTAGCTATTACTCCATCTTGATTTGGGGAGCTTGTACAGAGATTTAAGAAACTCCTACTTTGCTTTTGGGTCTGTGCCTCATTCATATATTGAAAAAAGAAAGAAGAAAAAAAAAAAAAGAGTCCAATATAATAAAGTGAAGTTCACATCCTACGTCCTTGTTCTCAAGAATGCCGGTGAGGTGATTTTGTCATCAGAATAGAAAACTTGAACTTCCCTCCAATAAGAAGCAGATTGTGGTTTGGTAAATACTGTAAATGGAGAACACAGAAAAAGAAAAAAATAAGAAATTCAGTACCGGACTCTACGAAGGCCATCTCAGTTCTAACCACTGCCAATGGAAAAACCATGAGAACTGAGTCTGAAAAGGCCACGTTTTTCCAAATCAAGGAAGTTTCTCCAGGCTTCTCATTCTGTTATTTTCTGTCTGGCTACATCAGACTATGACATCCCTAGTACGCCTATCTGTGGTTAGTTTTACATACAAATACGTACACACACACTGCGTGTCTGGAAGGGTACCAAGAAAACCCCCTGCACAGTTCTGTTTAGAAACTTCAGTTAGAGGTGCTTTAAAATTTTTCAGGTGGTAAAAGGTCCTATCCCATTTGAGATGGCTCCTAAAACACCTGGAAACTTGCGTGGATTCCTACTAATTCTAAATTAGGAGTCCTGACCCATGGATATATATTAGCAACACCCCAAATGTGATTAGGAATGTTCAGAAGATCAATGCATTCATTTCCTCCAAAAAAGTTACAAATCATGAGCCAGCTTTTAACCTGATATGGAGGAACCAAAACTTTAATTTCTCTAGAATTCCAAAGTGCTCAAAACCAAGATCAATGTTTATGTCCAAAGATTTTTGACCCCTACATGGTTTAGGTAAGCTAACCAGCTGCGTCTCAGAGAGAGCCACAGTTAGATTAAGCAATAGTAATTAACTGTTAATGCTAAATGCGAAACGCAATTAGGTGTTTGTTTTGCTTTATATCTTGCTTTAAGTTGCTTTCTTCTTTCGGACACGGTTAGCAATTAGCGAATCCATGGTGGCAGCTCTCTGAATTGCAGACCCGGTTTTAGAGAAGTAAATAACATCTGAAGGATACTTTTTAAACCTGAAACTCATAAATTCACCGCAAGTATCAGCTAGGTATTTGGGACTTTTTGCTTGAATTACGTAGTTTGATCCTGCCTTTCAGTGAGCAAAATGAGATGTTTTATTTATCCATAAACATAAAAATTAGTCATCGACTGCTTTCTTAACCAATTGTTTTGTTTATTTTGCAGCCTCACATTATCAAGGGTTTTCGGAGTTTCTCTGTTAATTTTTCAAGTCAGACATTCTCTTTTTTAAAAATCGCAGTAATTCAGATAAATCACCAGTTATCTTATTTAACCGACTCCTATCCTCAATTAAAGCCCTTCCGTTATTACCAGTCTTTCATTCAAGATCTTTTTCTAATACGTTTGCAAAATATACATCTGCCTATATGTGAATACAGTTGTTTTATACATTTTTACGTAAATATTGTGATCCTATGTCTTTTTTTCTATAATTTGACTTTTTTTTTCTTTTTACTTTTCAAATGTCTTGGACATGGTTCCATACCAGTGTGTAGAGATTAATTTTATTTGTTTTTTCTTTTTCGTTTTTAACTCTTCGGGGAGAATTGCAGGTTCACAAGAAATTACAACGAACGGATGCTCAGGACAGTCAGGTGTCCGCTTCGGCCAGCCTCGCCCAGAGGTCACATTTTACACAACTGTCACAAAAATCAAAACCAGGAAACTGACAGGGGCACAATGTGCAGTGTGTGCCCCCCACTCCCCAGCTTGCCTGTGCTCATTTCGTGCATCTGTGTATTTGCATTGCATGGGCAATTTTCTCACAGGTATAGCTTTGCGATCAAGTCAGCTGACTTTATTCTTAAAACTTTATATTCTTGTTCAAACACATTCCTTTTGTGTACATTTCTGAAGAAAGTATTTTCAAGCATTTTTCTAAATGATCGTAGAAATGTACTTTGTTAAAAAGTATCGGTTTGAGGGATTGTCAAGATTAAAGATTTAGAATTTCAGTCGCAGTGTCCTGTCCAGATACTCTCTTCTTCTACTGCTTGTTACGCATGCCTAGATGCACACATGGAGAGGTGGCTATCTGGATGCTGAGACTGGTATGACTCGTCTTTCTGGCTAGCCTAAAACCCTCGGGAACAAGGACCACAGTCTCAGAGGTCGTTGTAAAACTCACCGTGTCTGTGTATGTCTACTGTACGCTTAGTGTGCGCCCAAGAAATGCCAGAGTTACCCCCACCCTATCAGAGGTGCCTCTGAGTGATGATGTTTGCAGGACATCAGCAGTAGCCGCTGGATGAGCCACGTTACATGTCTCCATGTAAAACTCTGCTCCTGAAAAAACTGGAAACAAACAAAAAAGGGCTGATCGTGCCCTCAGTTTAAGACGCCTTAGCAAAATATTCTCAGAAACACCGACACGTTACAAAAGCACCAAGATGCTACAGTGTGAAGTTTTATAGACTCTGCTCAGAGGATAGGCAGCTAGATATTCGCACTCCAGTTCCATCCAAGACAGTGGTGATTTCCTACGTGACTTCTGGCAAATGTGCTGTGCATATTAATAAAGCAAAGGGCCGGGGATGCCCCGCCGCTTGGTGGTTGTCTAAGGATGCATAGAGCAAGGTTCAACCACGGCCGCATGCTTCTACTTTTGTTCCTTTGCAGAGCATTATTGTTGTATTACATATTTGAATTTCACTGAGGTGAAGTCAGCCAGAAAAAGAAACCAGAATATTAGATGTTCAATTTTAAAGGACATTGCAATGATTATTTCTTACCGAGAAAAAGAGAGAGAGAGAGAGAGAGAGAGAGAGAGAGGAGAGAGAGAGAGAGAGAGAACAATGTGGCATAGAAAAGTAAAATCTGTCTTTACAAATCCTATTTTTTCCTTTAACGTGGAGCTCAAATCCTACTGCCTTCTGGAAAGTTTCTCTCGCTAAAATCCAATTCTTGTGGAATAGCCAAGAATGTAGAAATTGCCATCAAAAATACCTGTCTGAGTCAAGCCCTGCCTCTACCACGTATAGTTCTATGACCTCGGACGAAGTACTACTGGCCCTCTCTGACCCTTCGTTTCCTTATCAGTAATAATGAGTAATAAGAGTCTCTTGTTTGCTTTAAGAATTAAAAATAATAATTAGGGCAAACTCTGACATAGAGTAACCACTAGATACATGTGAATCATTTCTTAGTAGTGGTATCTTGCGGAACTGTTTTTTAGCCTGTTTAAAGTATATATAAACTGACAACTCTCTCTAGCAAGGATGGCGAACGGTGACCTGTAGGTCAGGTCGCATTTATCCAACACGGGGCTCTTGAACGTGTGAGTCTGGTTCGTACATTTCGGCCTGTCACTTCCGTGTGTAGCGCCACCCCCTGTCGTTACTTCTTGTCGCTCTACACATTGGCATCTTGGCCTGGTCTGTGAAGGTGTTTGAGTTTGTGACTACTCATCTAAACGTTCGGTTTCATCTTCTGAAAATTATGAAAGAGAAAAGCAAGAAAGATCGGCCAGACTTCATGGCTGTCATAAAGAAAGAGAGCAGGCGAGACAGTGGTCAAGAGATGGTAAAAGTCTGCTTCTCTAATCAACGCCCCAGGACTGGAGAATTTCTGTGTATTTTATTGTTTATTAAGCACTTAACCATAGGCTGACTTTTATTGTCTAATTACTAATGTTTGTTTCATCTTCCAAAGAAACCTACGATCTTCTTGAGGGCAAGAATCATGTTACATACATAAAAAACAAAAAAAAAATTCTCAGAACACCTTGCTCAGTTCCTTCCCATGGCAATTTTTCAGTAAATAATTGTCAAAAGTAGCACAACATTGCATTCGCCAAATTCCAACACACTACATACTAATCGATTTGCTGCATTCATCCCATTTGATCTGTACAATAACCAAATGAGGAAGGCACTATTATTAGAGCTACTTGTTAGATGAGGAAATGGAAACTTACGAAGGTTGTGAAACTCACCCCAAATCACACAGCTGGTAGAAGGCGAAGCCAAGCCTGAAACCTGGCCTGTCTGATCCCAAGAACCAGGCTTCTTGCCCTGTCAGATGTCGCCTTCCAAATAAATAAACCAACACACATTTCTTGATTAATTAGATGCTGAATGGCTGGACATGAATGGACTCTTTAAGCTCACTTGTGATATCTAGGTCATTTGGCAATAACTAGATAACTAGATATTTACTGTTGTGGATGTTGAAATTTGGGTTTATTCGGTCAGCAGGAACGTTTTGCTAGGCATGTGCCCCGAAGGATAGATGAATGAGACAATGTCACAGAAACAAATAATTAGAAAACAAGGCAATGGGCTTTAACAACCATTGGAAAAAGTACTGTGGAAACGTAGAAGACTACTTATTTTAAAACACTTCGCCATATTCGATCAGTATTTCTAGAATTCCTGCTATGTGCCCAGCCCTCTGCCAAGGAATTTCCAAATATTTATTTTTTTAACTATTACAACTGCCCCGGGAAGTAAGTTTCGTTATCCATATTTACAAATAAGCAAACTGAGGCCTGACCTGAAGCAGATAAGTGGCTTGACCAAGGTCACTAATAAGTGGTGAGCAGGGATGCGACCTCAAGACACCAAAGGTCACGGTTAGTCCGGCTTAACGTGCTGTGTGAACCATGGTTTCTTCCGGCCCTCTGCACTGTCAGAAAACTCCGAGGAAAGCAGTGTGTATAAACGAGGCTTCAGATTTGTCCCTGGAAGGTACCACCAGCCAGCTGAGTGAGCCAGCAAGGAAGGTGGCTGAGTCGTTGTCTGACGCGGGGAATAGATGGTGTTGAGATTTTGCTTCTCACTCTTACCAGCGAGGGTTTGTAACCCCTGTTGTTCCGTAGGCGGACACCAGCTTTTATGCTCGCTGATCTGAGGGGTGTCCTGGCTAGTCGCCTTAAGTCTAGTTGCCTTATGTCTCATATTTAATGTTTCAAATTTAACACAAGTATGGTCCTTTGAGTTTCTGTATTTTTCCCTGTCCTCTATCACATCAAACAAGAGAGTCTTTACTAGACTTAGTGTGATAATTACATCGTAAGGTATATAAACGTCAAGTCACTATGAAACATATAACATTGCATGCCAATGATACTCTAATAAAAAAATAAATGTAAAAGAAAAGAGTCTTGTCATGCAATTGCTTGTGCGATTCACCGTTCTCGTGATAGAGGCTCTAGATCAAAGCCAAGGGTGATCAATAATATTGACAACATATTTTAGGAAGAGAAAAAAAATCGAGGAAATGTGGAACAGTTTCAGTGGACCCTCGGGAGGTGCTCTCGGACTGTCCTTCAGCAGGACGGATCCTCGCGCCTGGCCCACAAGGCCTCCACGTCTGATGGAAATGCAAGGGGAGGGCAGGTGCGCGTCAGGACACGTGACCACAGGAGAGCGAAAGCGGTCGTTACTGACGGGGATGCTTTGGGAATGCGGAACCAATGCCTGGGACACGAGCCTTCCTCTGGGCCCAGGGTTTCACTTCCAGGAACCCCCCGCGACGGGGCCGGGATGCGTGTGGTGATTCACGCCTCTTTCACAGCGAAGCGGTGGAAACCACCTCCCAGTTTGAAAAGGGGAAAATTGCGTCACTCAATTATGATACATTCACACGATGGAACGGCACCTGAAAACTTCATGTTATAGAAAAATCCTTAATGGCATGGAAAACCGTTTTCTACAGAGTCTTTTTCTAAGAGAATGTTTCAAGCCTCTGCTAATTAGCGAGACTATTCTGTCAAACCCCTCATCCAGCTTCAGCAAAGATCTACTCACGTTCGATCTCATTCTAACAACAATCACATTTTTTTACACTCACACTGTTTCTCTGTGCCTCCCTCCTTCCTTTCCCCACACCGAAGCGAGTCCCAGAGCTATTACCATGTTATAAATATTTTAGCAACTCTCTCTCTCAAAGATAAGGATCTTTTAAAAGACAAAACCACAACAGTATTAACACACCTAAACACTGACAATGATGCCTTAATGTCCTTAACTATCTAGAGTGTTTAAATTTCTTCAATTGTCTCAGAATGTTTTGAGCTCTTTTTTTTTTTTTTAAGTTGGGTGGTTCCAATTAAGATCCAAACACAGTCCCCACTTGCATTTGACAGTGGGTCTTTTAACTTTCCGTTAGTCTTTGGGTCGCACCTCTCTTTCTCTTTCCTTGCTATTACCATTATTTGTTGAAGAAACCAGGGTTTTTATTATTTTTTTTTTATTTGTTTGTTGTTTTTGTTGTTTGTTTATCTTAGAGAGTCTCTCGTTTCCTGGATTTTGCTAATAACTTCGCTGTGGTATTTTAAACATTTTTCCATGTCCTGTGTTTCCTTGACTTGATGTTTGATTTTTGGTAACGATACTTTATTGAATGCTATGGGCCGAATTGTGTCCCTCCGAATTATGTCCTCACCCCCAAATTAATTTATGTTATAAATAGACGTAAATTCATATGTTACAGTCCTAACCCCTGATACCTCAGAATGTGCCTATGATTGGAGACAGGGTCTCCAAGAGGTAATTAAGTTAACAGGCGGTCTGTGGGGGGGCCCGAATCCAATATGACTGCTGTCTTTATAAGAAGAGATCTGGGCTGAGACTCAGTACGGAAGGGAGGCCATGAGAAGACACAGAGAGCCCCATCCGCGAGCCAAGGAAAGAGGTCTCTGAAGGAAACAGCGCCACCGACCCTTGATCTTGAACTTCTGGCCTTCGGGGCTGTGAGAAAAGAAATTGTGTTGTTTAAGCCATTCAGCCTATGGAACTCTGTTACAGCAGCCTAGCAAACTAACACAGATAACACACACTTTCGTCGAAGGCACAAAATCTATTCTCGAGGAGGGAATTATGTAGTGAAAAGGGGGGAAAAAAACACACCTTATCAACAGGAATTTTTTTTAAAACCCGTGCATAAAATGGCTACCATTTTATGAACATTTCAGAACACAGTGTGTGCCAGGCACCGTGCTAAATACTTTACCGTCGTTATATTACTCGATCCTCATAACAACCAGCAAGGTGGGTATTATTGTCGCCATTGACAGATCACGAGACAAAAGCAGAGAGATTCCAGCACCGACCCCAGACCACACGACTAGTGCGCGGCGCAGCTGGGCCTCGCAAGCAGATGCCTGCACATTCTGGGCCGCTTCTGTCCCATGGATACGTCACTGAGAGTCTGGATGGCAGCAGTCACGGCTGGGCACCTGCCAAACTGGCCCCTTCAAACTGGAAGAGAAAGCAGAGAGAGAAGGGGCGGTTCTCCCAGCGAGAAGCAGAGACCACCTCTCTGAAGTACTTGGCATCTGAGGTCCTGACCTTGACTTTTGGGGTTCACTCTGCAGTTGCTAGCAGCTCTCTGGCGGTGACTGTTATGGTGGGTGCGAGGGCGGCTCCTCTGGGGGCATCAGGGGACATCATGATGGCATTATCTTTCACAGACCCCTGCCTCTTCCGTCGCTTCCTTGAGCCCACTGACAACCCCACGCGTCTCGCTCACATTCACAGCTGTTTTGCTCCATTTTCCTTAACTCGGGGTCAGAGTTTGTTTGTTTTTCAATTTGGAATCAAGAAGCGGTGCGCGGGAGGCCGGGTAATGTTGAGGTTGAAAGCGCAGCCTTCGGCATAAAATGGATGTGGGTCGAAGTCCTGGCTCTGCCCCTTCCCCTGGGCATGCCTGACTTTGGGTGAACAGTTTATGCTCTCTAAGCCTCGGTTTCCTTGTCTTTAAAATGAAATTAAGTATATTATTTACCTCAATTAAATGAGATAATGCCTATAAAGCAGGCCTCGCGGGACCTGGAAGTTAACAAGGTAGCTGTGAAATGTTAGCCTTGAACGAAGAAGAAGAAGAAGAAGAAAAAGAAGATGCTAGAGAGACGTGATGGATGTCAGCACTCTGCACAATCCCCTCGGCACGCACGGGGCGAACGCCGCCATGGAAAAGCAGGTCGGATGACTCTGGTGACACTGTCATCAGCAACGTTTGACCAGAAAGTTTCAGGCACGCCTGACTTTCCCACACTGGCCCCAAGATCACATGTACTGCTTTTTCAGTGACTTTTTAGCTATCTTATCACTCCATCAACAAATGACGTTGACTTTGAAAATTACAGTCTAGGTACAGTTAACTAAAGAGCAGTAATTCTACAAAGAGCGCCCAGAACCAGTTTCCTCCTGCGACGTCTGGCCTGGCTTTGACCAGCAGTGGGAGATTGCGGGTCCGTCAAGCGTGTTAAGCTTTATCTACGGTCATCTAGGTCAGTGTTATCCCCCACGTCCCTGCTGGGAAAAACGCCTTCTGTTTACGACCAGCCGGTTATGTGGTATTAGCCTTGTCGATGACCCCCAGTGTGACATAACAACTTCTCTCCACTGTCCAAACATCAGCTTCTTCACACCCTGCTCACGGTCCTGCTTGGTGGCCTGGTCGCCCTTGATCGATGCCACCATGGTTGGCATCTTCTCCGTGGCCAGGGAGTGTGATGCCGGCCTGGTGACCCAGTATGGCAGGGATGCCCTGCCAGGTGCATCTTGGCCCTGAGATGCTGAGCTATGGAGCAGCCTCTGGAGCATGTTCCTGAGAGGTGGGGGCAGTTTCAGCAGACACGTCCCCAGATTTCAGGGGGCAGGGAGGGAGGCAAAGGCTGTTGCAGGGAGAGAAGCTGTGGCTTCCTTTTCTATTTCCTCAGCCTCTTGGTGAGGAAAGACTGAAGTCATATATTTGAGGTCCCCCAATCCAGAAAAGAGAACCATGCTGTGTTATCTGCTGCCCTCAAAACCCGTCAAAACCTAAGATTTCTGGTAAGTGCTGCTGTGTGTAGCTTGGGAGGTCAAGTAAGATTCGGGAAGGAAGTCAGCAGTTCTCTTCCCTGGGTTTTTTTCTGCCGTAATTTCTGCTTCTTCTATGTTTTAACTACCCAAAGAGAGCAATTTGTTTATTTATTTGTTTGTTTGTTTATTTATGGTAGGTTAGAGGGCTGTCTTTCAAGCAAAATGGTAAACTAAGAGTGACAGTCACCGTGACGTAATATCTTATCCTATGAAAATAATGCACAAGAAATTTGCATGAAGTTTCTTGTTATATTCACCAGAAATGCCCTACGTGGCTTTTATGGGGGTGCGGGGGGAGTGATGAGGGAGCATCGGAGGTTTTGATGTTTGATTTACTTCTGTCAACAACAATATTTCATATGTACTCAGTCTTGCATCCAAGAATCCCTAGGCGCATGGCCTCGACTGCCCAGCAAAACAAAATAAATCGCTCATCCCCCCATTTGGGAAGCTAAGTTAAGAAAAATGAAGTGACTCGTCTGGTTACTCAGCCAGTTCGGTGAGACGTAGAGTGGAGAAAGTAAAAAAATATATATGTAGTCTCCAACTTTTAGTCCTCAGTAATGAAGTTACTTTTTTCCCCCCTCATTTTGATAAACTTCTACATATTTCTGGAGAGATGAACTGTGATTCCAATGTTATTCTTTCTTGGTTAATATTAGCTGACATTGTTATGATTAGACCTTAATTTGAGATCACGTATTTTCAAGGTACGGGTTCACACACTGCATCTACTTCTACCCAGAGACCAGTGGTTCTATTATCCTTGCTTGAGTCTCGGGAGGTGTTTGAAAACTCTTCGTGCAGGGAAGGGCAGGGGAGGCAACGGCCTTGGGCACCAGCGTGTGCCAGGCAGCCCAGCGGACACTCAGAATCACGACTTCGGCGAATCCTCCCTACCATCTTCAAGGAAGATATTTATTCCTGTTACATAAGAAGAGATTGGGACTCAGAGAAATTAAATAACTCGCCGAAGATAATACAGCCAGTAGGATAATGGGATTTGGATATTGGACCCCAGGATTCTCTGACCCCAAAGTCCTTGCTGCTTTTAAAAAGATATGTGTCACATTCCTAACTTTCTTATTCTCCCAAAGAAAAGTAACCTGTACGCAATGAACCTCATATCTAAAGGTCAAGGAGATATACGGGCTCTCTGAGGTGCCGGCTCTTTTTCATAGAAGATTCCAAAACAGACTGGAACCCTTGCAGAAAACGATTTTGAATTCTCTGTCATGTGCCAGATGAGGGCTAAGTTTTCATAACCATCTAGAAATGTTGACGGCGAATAATCCTGTTGGTTTAAGAATTTTTACTTCTTAAGCACTATCATAAGTGATATCATTTCCGAATTCCTATCTATATTATCATGACCTCTGACAAAAGAAACACGATGATACCGAGAATGGGTACTCTCCTTCTAGACGTGTGGCCAAAAATAAGTAAGTAAATAAATACGTGAAATAGTTGCCAAAACTCCGAGCTGGCTACAGGCACAAAATAAATTGAAAAGCAGATTGCGCCAGAATCGAAATCTCCCAACTCCTGGTCCCTGACACTTTGTTTTTGACAGTGTTGTCTCTTTCTAGGTCATTTTATGAGCATACATTGTAGCAGAGGGACTTCCTGTTTTGAGAAGGTAACTTTCCATAAGATTTAATCATTGAACCAAGAAATAATTATGTACTATCTTGCCCTAGAATGGCGCGGCTAACATTCAGGTTCTTCAGGATTGGGATAATGTCTACACATTGGGGCGTTATTGTCCCATTAAAATGTGCTTTCATCTGCTCCAGTGATCTCGCGTCTGATTTTAATGTCCCTATTTACTTGGTATAGTGTTTCCAACAGAGACTTGTGGGCCTGGGGCCCCGGGCTGGAGCTGGAGACGCGTGTGCACCACAGAATGGTGGTTCGTACGCATGAGAGAGAGGTGGAGAAGTTCAGGACCTGCCCGGAGCACCTGCAGAGGCAGCTCACCTGCTCCGGGCAGCAGCTGAGACAGGGCGCCAGGGGCCCAGAGCACGTCACTCGGCATCGAGATGGCTAGATTGCACCATCGTGAGCCAGGGGAGAGCATGCGGGCCACAGAGGGAGTGGTGTGGGCCAGAGCACAGGTGTGGGGCACAGCGCTGAGGGGCTGAGAGAACTCACACCAGCAAGGGAGCAGAGCTTTTGGAGAGTTGATTTCTTTCTCCTCTCACCATCTTGCACAGATTTAGAATACTAAAAAAAAGTCTAGGAAGAGATAAGAGAAGCTACTAATCTTGGTCTGCTGCCCGGTGTTATGAGACCTAATAAATATTCAAGTAGGAAGGCTTCGCAGTATTAGGAAGAAGAAATTCATTTTGGAAACTGCTGAGAAATTCGCTCTGCGTGAGTGTGTGTCTACGTGAGTGGGAGACGTAGCCACATGTCCCATCTCTCCACCCATGTCTGTCTTCTCCAGCAGATCATAAGCTCCATGGAGCAGGACCAAGGACCACGAATATGCTGCTGGACATCAGTCCCCTGATACATAGTAAGCCCGCATTGCTAAATGAATGAACGAATGAATGATAAATGTGTTGAGACAGACATACATAACTAAAATATTCGGGTCATTTATATATTTTTTGTGTGACTGTTTCTAAATTTTTTTTTTACGATAAGTGTGTGTCATGTTTTTCAAAGCATTAAAAGACTCATTTCAAAAAGAAGAGATATAAATGTACACGATCGTTTAGGACCAAAGGAGAAAACATGTCCCGTCAAACAGTTCAAACCCTCAGGAAGCCACCTGCAGAAAGGTGGTCGGCCACACGTCATCTCTGAAGCAGACAGACACAGAGACAGACAGAGGATGACCACTGGCCAGGTCAGGGTAGCACCCCTGCCTGTATGGGCCACTTATTGGAGGGAAGGCCCCAATCTGAAATTTTACACCGTACCCACCAGAGGGTCCCCCTAGTTTGGACTGTGAGGTCCTCATGCCAGCCCAGTAAGAGCTGCATCAGTCAGTTATCCAGAAAAATGGAACCAATACAATGTATATATATATATATATATAGAGAGAGAGAGAGAGAGAGAGAGAGAGAGAGAGAGAGAGAGAGAGAGAGAGAGAAGAAAGACTTATTATAAGGAATTGGCTCCCGTGATTATGGAGCCTGGCAGGTCCCGAGGTTTGCAGGGTGAGTGGGTGAGCTGGAGACCCAGGAGAGCCAACAGCTTAGTTCCAGTCTGAGTCCGAAGGCCTAAGAACCAGGAGAGCCCATGGTGCAGTTTGAGTCCAAAGGCAGGGGGAAAAAAGCCAATGTCCCCGTCTGGAGGCTGTCAGGCAGGAAAATCTCCTTTTACTCAAGGGAGGGTCCACCTTTTGTTTGATTCAGGCCTTCAACTGATTGGACAAGGCCCACCCACAATAGGGAAGACAGTCTGCTTTACTCGGTCTACTAATTTAAAAATTAATCTCACTCGAAAACATCGTCACAAATACCCCAAATCATGTTTGATCAAATATCCTAGCGTCCCATGATCCACCAAGTCAACACGTAAGATTAACCATCGCAAGAGTCATTGAAGACCAGGGCCTCCATTTCAGCTCAGGCTGCCTGGGAAAGGCGATTCGAAGGGCTGAGAACCCGTCTTTCTTAGTTCCCCGTATTGCTCAGGGTTCCTAACGGCAAGCAACAGGAAGCAAATCTGGTTACATCGCACAAAAAGGTAGCCGTTGGGAGGATATCAGGTCCCTGACAACGCGGATAGGAGAGCTGGCAAACATGACTGAAAAATGGCAGGTGTCCGGGGCGCCTGGCAGGGAACCAGCCTGCCGGGCTCTGCCGCCGCCCGACCATCCGCGGTCCCCACCGCTGCGCACTGGCGCCCACGCCGCCATCGCAAAACCATCACTGCTGTGGCTGTGCACGGAAGCACACTTATCTGTCTCTGTCGCTCATCCAGGGTCGATGTCCCCGTTGGAAGTGTCTGGCGCAAGCAGGTCACATCCTGCTGCAAAGGGGTGGGAGGAAACACCATCCTTCCGTCTGGCTTCCTTAGCGGCAGGTGGGGGACACCTTCCACCTGTGTGAGCACAATCGGGGATTCCCTACAAGGGGGACATGAGTCCGAAAGCCAAAAAGCAGCGAGTGTGCGTTGCAAGCTCGTTAGAAGTCACCCGCTAGTCACGTGATTGGTCAGCACTCCATACAAAGTGGACTCAAGATGAACCAGCCAATTCGGCAGCTTGGCACAAGCAAGTATCGTCAGAAGCAGAAAGCAAAATCTGAGAAGGGCGGTTTGCTCGTTTGTTGACGGCGTCGGTGTCTGAGTCCCAAGCAGAAATTCTGGAACGAGCTTCTTAATCAGTTAGCCTCCTAGAAAGCATTAACTGAACGCTGGTTGTACACCTCGTGTGGTGTGTACAAAAGAAAACCCTTGCACAAAAAGCAGGCCTCGGTCTCTCCCCCTTCAAGGAGAGGGACTACGTGCATACTGTTTTCGACCATCAGGGAGAAAGAGAAGAAACTGCCAGAAGCTGGCTTCTTACTCTGTCTGGAGTCTGTTTCCCATCGCCTCCCATCCCAGCCCCTGAATCAACACTCGAATGTAGGACGAGCTGAGTGCGGACGGAGCCAGTAACCACACTCCGTGATCTCTCTCCACGGGAAAGACTCTCCACCCGCCTGGGAACCAGATCCCTTTGGAAATCTGATGCAGGCTGGAGTCCTTCCCCCAGAAAAAGCCGTGTCTTCACAAAACAGTGAAAATTTCATAAAAATTGTAGAAACTTGACAACGTTTCTGAAATTCAAAGAATTTAAGAAACTCAGATTAAGAACTTACATTCTAAGGTTAAGGGGGGAAAAAACCCTCCGTGAATATTTCTTCCTTCCATTCCCATCAGGGTCCATCACAAACCGTGGGGGAAAAGCCAGCCTTCCTCAGGCAACCTCTGGACCCAGCCACCTTCGACCAGACGAGAGGCCTCGGCAACCAAATTCACTGACAATTCGGTGGAATTTCCCACTTCCTCTTTATCAATACTTCAAGAAGTCACTCACTTCCTCGTTGCCCTGTAGTTTCAAACTGTTCAAGGGTCCCAAACTTTTTAAATTCTCGGAATACTCTGATGCACTGCGACAGGGTAGGATGGCTCGTCTACCGGCGTGGAAGGGAACAGCTTTGAACACGTGGTTTCCTTCCCAGGACCAGGTCCCCGTGGGCTCACTGCCTCCGAAGCGTTCGGATCCTCTCTTCACCCTCGCTCTGAATTCAGCTGCCCAGCCAGCTCCATCGATCCTTCCTTTGACTGTTTCTAGAACTACAGCTTACTTTCCATTTCCCCCTGGGGGCTCTGGTTGGGCCTCTGTAAATCACACCCAAACGACTCCAATAAACTGTTAAGTACGCTGTCTCCATTTTCATCTCCCTGCAACCCATACCATGCAATATCCGATTAATCTTCCCCAAGATATTAAGTCACATCACATAGATGCCTCCGTGAAAAGCTTTCGTTCCCGCTGCCTCCAGAATAAAGGTATAACTCTGCAGGGGAAGCCTGTGAGGGCGGAGTGTTGAGTTCATTTAGCTCACCTGGAACTACTCTCTCCCACTTCCCTTCCCTGAAGGCTTGCCCACGAGAGGAGTCTGCCCAGGTGTCCGGAAGGCAGGCGTGAGAAGCAGCTATTTTTTTTCGTGCTCCAAAAGATGGAGGGAGGCTCAATGTGTCAGCTCACACGTGTCTCTGTGGGCCTCCGGACGACGGGCCTGTGGTTTCTCCACCCCTGCCCGGTATTCCTTTCAGCTTCTCCAAGCGCGGGGCCAGGTGTACGTGCAGCTGCAAAGCGAAGGGCCAGTCCCCCCGCAGGCCACCTATGTCATCGAGACCGGACGTGGTGACAGTCAGATAGGGGTGCGATTTGTTCTTGAGGGTTTCGGTTTTTCCTCTGGGCTCCCGTTTGCTCGGGCCCTTTCTTATTTTCTAGCCCAACTGCCAGCCTCTGACCTATGGAGATTTCGGGCCCAACGTCAGGGCAGGCCACGGCCTTGCACAGAATCTGCCTCCAGCAGCTAGGACCGAGGCGTGGAACGGGTCCTCGCTCACAGCTAGCAGAAGCAAGCAACCCTGCAGACAGCCCGCGTTTGGACGTCCAGCCTCCAGAGCTGTGACGGGATACATTTAGTCGCTTAAGCCAGCCAACCTGTGGTTACAGAAGCCCCAGGAAACGAATTCAACCCCCTACTCATCTTTCCCAACTGGGGGCCCCTCCGTCTTGCCGGTTCTCCCGGGACCCTGTGTCCCGAACTTCTGGAAAGGAAAAAGTGCCAACGATTGAGGGCACCAGACTCGGCATTAGATGCTCTACCTGCCTCCCCCCCGTTAATCCTCACGTAGCCCGAGGAGGTGACCGTGACCAGCGCCGTGGGGGAAATGAGCGAGAGGAGTCGACGCTGGGTCAGTCACGGGCCGGGGTGAGTGATGGAGGCGAGACCGAAAAACCCAAAGCCCGGTTCTTGCCGGGACCTCAGCGGAGGACTCGACCTTCTAAACCTTCCCGTCCTCCGACTCTTCTCGCCATCGTCACAGTCCCCGAAGGAGACCCTCAGAGCTGCGAAAGGAAACTGAGGCGACATGTTCGCTTCACAAGGCTCGAACCCCCACCCCACCCCCACCCCCGCCCGGCCCGGGACCCAGGCTCCTGACGCTTCCCACCGTGCAGACAAGGTCAGGGTCGAGGGGTCTCGGTGAATTCCACTGACTGGAGAGAGTGTCAGGAAAAATGGAAAAAAACTCAGATTTACAGGATGCCCTGGAAGTTGTGGTGTTGTGACTTTCAAGTGTACGGGACACATGAAGAACACCAACAAGGTATTTCTTGGGAGAGACTCCTGGGGACCTGCTTTAGTGAATAAATAAGTTTGTCTAGAACCTATCTTTCCATTGTCTGTAGTAGATCCCCACACAGGCCTGAAAGTGTTGGCTTCTCTTATTCATGAAGAGCATCTCTCCCCACCGGCTGGCTTACCCCGTAGGGGGATGGTGGCTGTGCAGCACTGTAGGGAAGGCCGTGATCCAGAAGCACCAGTGAGACCCAAGGTCAAGGGCAGAGGCTGATGCCGTCAGGCCCAGCCCAGAGAAGGCCCCAGACCCAGAGAGGGTCAGATGAGTCAGTGTCCTTGGATCCCAAGAGGCTCGGTCGTGGGCCAGACCATAATGAGGACTTCAGACAACAGCTGTCCAAACCGAGGAGCCCCTGACTGGACGTGCTGATGGGCCTGGACCCAGCTTCCTGCAGGCGGCTCTTGACCCTGAGCATGCTGGTCTCGTTCACACTTTCCACGGGTGCTCTCTGCTTACCCTCCCCGCCCCCGCCCCGGGTAGACCAGCTCTCCAGCCTTCTCCACCCGCTCTGCGCCCCCTGCCCTGGATCGCGAAGACCTGCCTCTGACTCTGACCACGTGTGCCCATCAGCACGCGGGCAGTTACTGCGCAGACTCCTTCGATGCTGGGCCGACAGGTGAGGTTCGGGGACCCATGGCCCTAGCTGCACCCCGGCCTCCTTCAGGGAGGCAGTGGTGGCTCGTCGTTGCTCCCCGGGGGCCTCCCTCAGCTCCCTTCCTGAGGCCTTCATGAGCTCTCAAACGCACCTTCGCTTCGCTGCCGTATCTCAAGTATCTACCACCTGGGCGAATCGCAGGCACGCAAAAAAAAAAAAAATCTCTTGGAAACAAAATGGATGATGGCTGGGGAACAGACTTAGCTCCGGCTTGGGGGAATTTCGCTCCCCTTCATTCTCTTCTTGGCTCCCTTCCCCTCCTTTCTTTCTTCAATTTCTGATTCTTCAGCCTTTGGTTTCTGACCTTGCTCCCCAGACCCTAAGCCTGAGGGGACAGTGGCCGAACCCCAGGAAGACCCCGGCTTGACACTCAGGACATCCACATACCCGGAGCCAGCGTTTGGATTCCGCTGCAAACACCTGTGTCTGATGTGACGCGGGGGGGCGGCCCGTGGGAGACGTCCGCGTGTGGAAGTCAGCGAACTGACGAATTAGCAGCACGTCCCGCCTCGCACGCACGGGCCACCGCGGAGCACACGCCGGCCCTGGGGACGGGCGCTCCGGAGCCATACGCACTGTTGCAGAGTGTCGCACTCAGCCACGAAACCTGAGCTAGGGCACGGTGACCGGACGTCACGCCGCAGGAAGCGCGTTATCAGGGGCGGGAACTAATCAGCAGCGAACATCGGAAGGGGCATGTCTTTATTGGCCCTCCCAGGACCGACACCTGAGAGGCAGGAAGCTCCTGTCCCAAGCACTGATAGAAACGTCGACCTCCATGTCTTTTTAACCTAACTTCTTTTTAACGCCTGCGTAAACATCCTCGTTTTAAAGCAGAGCCATTTTCTACAGGTTGTAGAAGAAAACGTGAATGTCAGACCCTCGTCCCGTTCCGGTTCTGGTCCATTTGCCACGAGCATTTGCTGAACGTCAGGAACATGCTAGGTCTTCCGGGTCAACAGCCCAGAGGCGGCAGGTGGGAGGAGAGAAGCACCTTTGGCCTTTCGGCGTTGGAAGCGGGTGCCCGGGAGGCGGCCAGGCCTGCGCAGGAATCCTGGCGCTGCCACAGCTGTGTGACCATCCGCGTCCCATCGCAGCTGGCACATGAGCACAGCAGGGACAATGCCCACATCACAGCATTGTGCGGAGGATTACACGAGGCACCTAGAACAGTCCTCGGCCTGAGCAGCCGGCAGCAGCTGGCATGTGTGAGGGCTGCTGGCTGCAGCGCCCGGCCGCCCGGGTGACCACAGCGACCGTGGGGGCGGGTGCCCGCCGTCCTGACCAACGAAGGTCCTGGCTCGCGCTGCGTGTAAAGCGGCCCGAGCAGAATGAGTCCTAAGAGCCCCCTTTGTCCCGACAGAGGCCTCATTTGTCCGACACAAATGCTGCCCTGGCAGTCTGGACGCCTGGCCGCTGTGACAAATCTGTTTGGGTTGGCGCTGCACCAGGCCGCCGCCGGGACGCGTCCCCGCTCCCGGGCTGCCCCAGCCCGCGCGCGGAGGCCGCTCACGGCGGCGCCGCCCGGGCTCTCGGCACCCCGGGCTTTAAATTCTCGGGGTCAGCAGTTAATTGTGATGACCTCGCTCCAGCGTGGGTGGAGGGCTGCCGGGCGACTTCGGGAGACACGGCCGGGGTCCGGAGCAAGCCGCCGGTGTGGGAAGCCAGGGGGCCGGGCGCGGGTCCTGCTCGGTGGCGGCTCCTGGAGCCTGCGCACCGCGCATGCGGCTTTTGCTCCGCCAGCCGTGAAAGAGGGAAATAAAGGGGACTCTTGGATAGAGGAATTCACGACGAGCAGTTTCTCACTCGGGCTGACTGCACACCTGCAGACAAAGACGCTGGACGCTAACTTCGGGGCTGAGCGCCAAGCCTGACCCCCTGCCTGGCTCTGGGATCTGAGGGCCTCGCTGTCACGCCCATGTCTTTTTATCCTAACTCCCCCCCCCCCTGCCACTTCTCCTTCCGCTCTCTCCACCTGGGGACACAGGGGAGTGAGGACCCGAACGGAACTTTTGCTGCAAGGGAACTCTTTTTTATTGTCTTTTTAATGTTTTTTTAAATTATGATTTTTATTTTTAAATGCGCTAAAATATACATAACATAAAATTGACCATCTTAACCATTTCCAAGTGTACGGTCCAGGAGTATTTCCATATCGTTGTGCGGCCATCTCCTGAACTGTTCTCATCGTGCAAAACGCAAGCTCTCCACGCATTAAGCAGTGAGTCCCAGTCTGCTTTGTCCCCCAGCCCTTGACGACCACCATTCTCCTCACGGTTCCACCGGGTTGTGTTACATGTCAGAACTTCCTTCCCTTTTAAGGCTACGTAGTATGACTTGTCTTTTTAAATTGCATTTCTCTTAAGGAGCCTTCGACGATGAGGAAGAGCTAAGGGGGGGGGGGGCAGAGTCTCGGGGCCTCGCAGTTTTCACCAAGCCCACGAGGACCGAATCGTCTTGTGGATGCCGTTCCAGCGCCCACAGTCGCTTTCCAGCGCCACGGGCCGCCAGGCACGCCGCAGAGATGTGCAGCGTCATCACGGACCACCTCGTGTCACGCCTGGCTCGCCGCACTGCGCTCTGGAGAAGACCAGGCCACGCGTTCCGGGGGAGAGGGAGGCCCAGCCCCAGCTTGGACACTTGTTAGTGGGGAGATCCTTGGGGAGGCCCTTCATCACTGTGAGTATGGCACCCCTGGGATAAAGTAGAGATGATGCTATGAGCTCTCCCTAGGTTGGGTGGGGATTAGATGAGAAAATCTATATTAAAACACCGAGTATGGTGCTGGGTAAGTTTTCAACAAAGCGATATGAAATCTTAACACACAGCAAATTTAAAATGAGATCCTTCCCCCTCACTGGACGTAGCGCCCAGATAGACCAGCGACTCTGCAACATTTTTTTGAGTCGGGGGCCCCGCTGAGAGTCACATACACACACACACACGCTTCGACATTGAATCTCCAGGGAGTTCTCAAGTCTTACGCTGCCCGTCCCTGGACCTTAGGCACGAGGTCAGGGGTGCAGGATCTGGGTGGGTCGCAGAAGAAAAAGATTCTAGAAAACGCAGATCGTGATTTGCAGTGCGGATAAATGAGGGCCTCTAGAGTCCTGCAGAGCACCAAAGAGACGCTAACGGGGGCTGACAGGGTCGGTGGGTGCGGGCCTTCATGGGCAGTCAAAACTTCTCCAGGAAGTAGGTGCTTTCTTTTCAGTAGACTGGGTGGCTCACCCGTCTTAAGATTTCTCTCTTGCCCTACCCTCTGAAAGCACTGACCCTCCTGGTCGCTACACAGTGTAAATACTTTTCGGTGTTTGTCTGCTGGCTTGGTTGAGTCCCCTCCTGGTTTGACCTTGCACGTTCTTCCTCACGCTGTGAGCCCTGGACAGCCTGTCCAATGCGGAGGGCCTCGCCCAGGGCCCCATGCACACAACCCTTGTGATGAGATCGTGAGTGAAAAATCACGCTGGCAATTGGTTTCCACTTCCAGATGTAACCACTGTCCCTCCAGCGGCAATCGGCTCTCCGCTGATAGGAAGTCACTCCCTTCGCGTCTCCACGGAGGCGGCACGGCCCGGACAAACGTGGCCTTGTGTCTCGTGGGGGATTGTTTTTTAAGGGCTCAGATGGCTTAGCCCTAAAAGCCAGCCACCGTCTTCTGCCTCGCAGAGTTATCCGTCTACACCAAGGGACCAAGGGTAACACGGAGGAGAACCATCCTGTCCTCCCGCCTGCCAGCCTGGACCCATTCTCCAGCCGGCCCCGGTCATGGGCATCTAGTGGGCAGTTCTGCAAGTGCAGCTGTCATTTGAGCCCGTTTCCACGGGCACTGTTTTCACCGCTGTCACAGACACCATTTCTACGCCCGCCCTCTGTGGCCTCATGTGAGTACTTTACTCGATTTCAGTATCCTTGTAATTGCTGTTTCGAATGCAGCCGTCAAGATTTATATGGTAACAAAAAGCCTCTTGTCTAAGCAAGTAGGAGAAAAACATATAGGGAGTCTACTCTTCTAAAAAAAAAATTTAAAAAGCTCTCCTATTAGACAGGCTTTGATTTATGGAGCAAATCTATTAAATCTGATACCTTAGAATGGTTTGAGTAGGCATGTTGTTTTAAACTACTTTAAAAAGGCAGTAATCTGAAGAATCCAGGGTAAGATAAGAAACTAGTCTACTCACATGGCTAGAACAAATAACTCAACCGGCCCAAAATACGTTAAGGCTTCCAAACCCACAACCAGGGAACAGATACACCCATCAAAAGGATTTCTACCCTCTTGCCTCCAATAATCTCAATTCCAGCAAAGCCAGTTCTTCTCAGGGGCAAGAAAAAGAAGTCGGGCTACATGTTTTCTTTGATTTTTGTTTTTAAAATAGCACTTTCCTCCCATTTACAAAATGTATTCATGCTTCATGGGGTAAGAACACAGCAAAGGGAAGGTTAAGATCTCACCAGTAATGGCCTCTTTAGCCATTTTAATATGTCTTTTTCTTCTACTATATTTACATAGATAAATAATTTTTTTTAATTCCATGCTGATATATAAGGTCTTTGGGTCTACTGATCTATTTTTTTCACTTAGCAACATATTAGAAACATTTCCATACCAATAGATATTTTCCTTAATATGGTATAAATAGTTCCTGACGGTACGTATAGTTCTATCATTTGAATGTACTGCCATCCCCTCTAGTCAGGCAGTAAGGGTATTACCACGTTTTTCCGTGGTAAATAACGTTTTGATGACATGTTCACGTGAAACCTTTAACTTCATCTCAGTTCTCAGGACAGCTCCTGGAAGGTCACCTCTGTCATTAACACACGCCCACGCTTTGGCTCGCAAGCAGCCTTCAAGGCCTTCCTTCAGTGTTATTGACTTAGGAGTCATTTCCACCTAACGATACCACAAC
Organism: Eonycteris spelaea; assembly: GCA_003508835.1. Lineage (NCBI taxonomy): Eukaryota > Metazoa > Chordata > Mammalia > Chiroptera > Pteropodidae > Eonycteris > Eonycteris spelaea. Next base: position 4,007,306 of record PUFA01000002.1, on the reverse strand, counting down.
TACAGATGCAAAACACAAAGAATGACTGTGCCTCCTGCAGGCCCGGAGATGTACCGAAAGTCAAAGCCGTTTACTAAGAAGATGCAAGGCCGGACCAGAAATGAGCTCTTTCCTGAAAAGCCAAAGAGAAAAAAATGAGCAACCAACTGATGTTAATGAAGAGTCGCGAGAAATTACGGAAACTGAGTTTCCAACACCTCCAGAAGCAAAGGCCACCGAGGCAGGCAATGCAGTTAGAAAAGACACAGGCGCGCTGTGCAAAACGACGGCCCAGTCCCACGTAGAACGGCCATCTCCCCGAATCCCACCGTCAATACACAATCGTTGGTAAGATGAGAGTTACACCTGTTTGGGTTCTGTTTTTTGCTTTTGTTTTTGTTTTTGTTTTTTTTTTGTTGTGGTGTGTGTGTGGGGGGGGGGTTCTTTCTATCCACGTCCGTGTGCATACGTTTGAGGAGCGAAGTAGTTCCACGAGGTTTGTGATGGGAAATGCCCTCAGCCGCGTGCTGCTCCCACTTCCTTCTTGCAGGAGGAGACCCCGTTCTCTTGTCAGCTGATTCTCTTGCCATTTACCGCCGTATTCCTCATAGCTTATTTTTATACTTTTTTTTTTTTTGCCTATTTTTTTCTGGCGTATTATTTAAATCAGGTTACTGCGATTACATCCTCATTTCTTTTAGATAAAATCATTACACGTTGACTTTCCCCGTGGAAAATGAGAATTTACCTCTCTCACTACTCTCAACATGCCCATGCAGCCTCCCAATACTGTATAATCTATCGATCTGTGTGTGTGTGTGTGTGTTGTGATTTTGGTTAGGTCAATAATTACAGTATTATATATTTTCTGATTACTTTCTGCACGATTTTGTTTTCCCTAGTGTTAATCATAGTTCCTTTGCTCCGTTTGTATGTACTTACTATTGAGCCGACCTCAGCCTCTCCACCACCTTAGTCAAGAATTGTCTAAAGACATTGAGTGGTCTGAATGAAGACACCAGATGCATCAAGCATCCCATCACATTCACCTTGAAGTCGCCCTGCCTGGAAATGCGCCTGCTCCACACCGAGCCGATTTTCCTCACGCTTCACCCTGGTGCCTCACCCTCGTCCAGGAGCCCTAGGTGCGCATCTCCTGTCCCCGAACAATCACGTCTTCCTTTGTTCTCAAGTAAACACTGCATGCACCAGAAAATGGTTTTATGCTACTTTATTTGATTGATACTGGACTGGTACAGAGTTCTAGTCTAGAACGAACTGCCTCAGAATGTGGTGGCATCATCGATCCATTACTGTTAGAATCTCAAAACCCAAATCCACTGCCACTGAGAAGCTCAAGGCCATTCGGATTTCCAACCCTTTGTATGTTGCTTGGTTTTCCTCTCCGGGACTGCTGGGGTCCTGGGGTCTTCCCTCGGTTTTAAGGTCTGAAAGCTCACGATGACGTCCCCTCCTATGGGAATATGTTCGCCCATTGTGCTGGGCACTTTGTCAAATTTTCTTAAATTAGTGATGATTTCGTCCCTTCTATTTTTCTAGTCTTATCTTTTGTCACCTCCCCACCCCACCCCTACGTCTGCCTTTTTGTTCTACTTTCTGAGATATTTGTGCAATTCTACCTTCCAACCCCTCTAGAGAATTTCCCATTTCAACTACAGCGTTTTTAATTTCCAAACACTCTTTTTTTCCCTTGATTTTTTGTTTTATAGCATCCCATTCTTATTTCATGGATGCTTTCTCTAAGGATATTAATTATACTGTAAGCGTTTTCTCATCTAGTACCTGTTTCTCCACCTTGGCTTATTCGATGGATTTTTTTTTTTTTTTTTTTGCTGTTAGCTTTGGTCTCTGCTTTTATTCTTAATTGTCTAGTGACTCTTGGCCCTCTGCTCATATGTAAGAACAAAGCACTGAAGCCCTCCCTGGAAGCTCTGAGCACGTGGACACGGCTTGCTGGATGGAGGCCTCAGGTACGGGACCTGGCTGAGCCATTCCCTTAGGGAAATTGGTTTGAGTGTCTTTGGGCCCTTCCCCTGAGCTGGTCAGACTCCCTAGAGGAGGGTCGTCCGCTCTCCTGCTGGAAATGATGGACTTGGCTGTCATATTCCAGACGCTGAGTGAGACGAGAGCTGGGAGCCCGTCCCCTTTTTCTAATACGTTGCCACCGTCAACTGTGCCTGATTCCCCCAGGTCAAAATCCCCCTCTTTTAGCCTCTCTAGAAAATAACACTCACCTTCTGCTGGAGCTGGTGAGGGGCAGTCCTTGGCTGCATAGGGTGGGAGAAATCCCTGGAAATCAAATTACCTCTTACATGGAATTTTAATTAATATTCAAACCCGGTTTCATAGATATTCAGATCATGGATTCCTGAGCTTTTAAGTGTTTTCTATTTAAAAAAAAAATTAGCTGTTTTTCTTTTCCCCACTATTGGTCTAGGATTTTGCCCCCTCAGATTAGCTAAGTTGGTCAATATTCATCCATCTGCTTACCAGGATCCAAACTTTGTTCCTGTTGTCTTTCATTCCTGTTGGGATTATGTCATGTAAAAAACCGTGTCATTTTACTGGGGTTTTAAAGGGAGAAACACAGATGTATGTATTCCTAGAAGCAGGGAATACTTTTAAGGAAGAGAAATCACGATAAGAACAACTAATAATACAAAAAATTCAAAGGGCACTAAACCGAGGGAGGGGGAGGGTACAGGGAAAGATACCCCAAGTTTAGCTCCTTCTGAAGACTGAAGCACAATGCGACAGAATGAGTGAATGACAGAGGATGAGGGAACACCTCACGACAGAAAATTAGATTTGGAGCAAACTCTCTCATGTTTTATCTGCCCCAACTAATAAAAACAGCTACCATTTTCAGATTGCTCAACCTGCGCATAGGCATAAACAATTCACCTGCAGGAACACATTTGATCCTCCTGATGTTATCCTCATTTTTCAAATGAGGAATCTAAAGCTTAAGAAGGTAAATTAGCATATCTAGGATTATAGAGTGAGTGAGTGCTAGAATCAAGATTTGAGATCAGGCATCTGACACTAAAACTTATGTCCCTGGGCCATATTCATGATGTGACGCTCAGAGGCTGTATTTCTAATATGATATTTAAAACTGATCAGCTTCCATCGACCACCCCAGCCCAGCCTGCCTCACTCACTCCCACTAACACTTGCAGTCACGTGATCTGTATGTTTCATTTTCCTCGTAGGACTGTTTGCTTCCTTCCCTTCGTTGCTATTGCTGGCTTGCTTCCTTTGGCTTCTTGTTCTCCAATTAGTCAAGATCCATTATCAGTGACAGGGTGTGGTGCTTACTAATGTTTGTGAATAATGTAACGACTTGATCCAAGTAATATTTTATGTTTACTCTGAAGTTTTTAGCAGATTAGAAGGGAAGAATCTTGACTTTCTCTTTGCCAAATGTCATGGATTAATCGCTAAGGACCAAAAAAAAAAAATGATTTCTGCCTTATTTATAACACAGAAAATGAGTTTTTTTCTCTCTGAGGTGGATGGATTAGCTTCCGGGATGAACCAGGGATTAAGTTCATTGACACTCTGGTTCTTATACTTTTTCTTCAGTTCTTCCTTGTGGTTTTGGATTTTCCTACTTTGGTCTCACTCTGCTAACGCTCCTTCCCAGAATCAGCACTTGAATCTGCCATGGGGGTGCTCTATTCTCAGACCGATGAACCTTGCTGCTCCCGCCTCCAATTCAGAATGTCACCACGGAGTCTGCACAACGTCTCCGGGTATCACCGTGCACCACACCAGGGCGCGGGTGCGGAGAAGGGAGAAGACAAATGTGGGAGGAAGAGATAAGAGGTGAAAGAAGGGAGGGCAAGAAGAAATGGGGGAAGGAGAAGAAACTCTCAACGGAGAACGTGCAAACCTGTAGAAAAGTTTTTAAGAGTTTATTAGCGTGTATTTGAGCCCAACAGCGGATATGCTTTAAAGCAAGACCTCGACAGACTGAGTAACATGCTTCCCAGAAGGACAGTTTGAAGTTTCTTTGATGCAGATGGAATTAAAGAGGGGACATAGGGAAGAATGTAAGGAGGCGGGAGAAAACGAGGCAGAGAGTGAACGACAGGTCAGTTAAGAAAGATTCTGTGCTCTCCTGAAGGTGGTGATGCTTCCCAGGGTCTGAAAAAGAGGCATTGCAAAGGCGCGTTGGCCTGGATGCTCAGAAACGATACGCAGGGCTGCTTAAGGCAGAGAGAGACTTTCACTAGAGAAGTTACAGGCCTGAGGCGTGGCTACCCACCGTGACCCGCCAGCCAGGAATTTATGCTCAGATCACCCTGGGAGGTCACTCTCAGTTAGATTTAGGACAACACCCCTCTTCTGTCCACAAGACAAATCACGTAAGGGGTGCGCCTGGGTACGAGTGGCTAAGCCTGGTGAAGAGGGGAGAGGGGCTCCCCATCTGGGCTGCCCACTGGACGCTGGGCAGATCATCCCGGGTCCAGAAAGCAGGGTCTTCACTTTTCATTTTGTCCTCAGTGTGGTCTCCTCCGTTCCTCTCTCGTTGATTTCAGCCCATCCTCTTTGCCGTTTCACTTCAAAACTCGGTAATTACACCAGCTTCCGGGCATGACCTAGCCCTTAAATGCGACTGCGACAGCCCACAGAGCGTTTTCAAAACCGAATTCGCATGCCCTTCGTCGGGCCGCGGCTCCCGCTGCCTCGGCTCCCGCCTGCCTTCCTGCGTCCTCTGCTTAAGCCGCCAACTTGGCTTTTGAATACGTTTGAGTGTGCGGCACCTGCCTTCTACCCCGTGTTCCTAACCTTCGCGCGCCCTTGTAGGTGTTGTTTGGGGCTCACGTTCCTCCTCCACCGCCCACGCAGTTGACGTTGCTGAAAGCAGGAGCCCTCGATGCACGAGGCTTCTGCTGCTCCATCTTGCCACGACTGTGCCGAGAACCGTATGGGTTGTAATGGCTTCCGTTTACTGAGTTCCTACTAGGACCCAGGCCCGTTCTGGACACTTGACGCAGGATAACTCATTGGATCCTAAAACCTAATGAGGCGGGGATCGATGAGGACACTGAGGCACGGAGTAGTCAGCTCGGCCAAACTCCCCGCATGGAAAACCCGGGACTCCAGCCTGTTCTGCCTTCAGAGCCTGTGCGCTCAGCCATCACCCCAAAAGTCAGCCCCTGCCATGGCCAGGGCCATCTACAGAACCCACTAAATTAGAGAAGTCATGGGAAGACCAAGCATCGAGGCCTCCGGACTCCAACCTCTACTCACTCGGTTCCCTGAGTTCCACCCCTCTGCGTGAGGAGCCATGTACGGAAACAGCCAGGGTCCAGCTCCAGGGGAGGTCCGGCCTCTCAAACGGGGAGGACAGGCCATGGGTGCCCGTCCTCCACCCAGGGGGCCTCCTGCGTATCATGCGTCCCCTCGCCAAGAACCGGTCAGGTTGCGACTCTTCCAAAGAAAGGTCAGGGGAAAAGCACTAAGCAAAACCGGAGGACAAAGCCTTCGGGGCAAGGCAGCGGCTTGCCAAGGCTTGGGCCGTGATCCCGGTCTCTTAAAGCGAGGCCTCGAGCATGGCAGGGATGCAGCGCGCCAGGTGTAAGCTGTTTCCTCGGGGAGCCCAGGCGTTTGCCATACAAAAGCGTCTGGGACTGCTCCTGAAGGCAAGCTATTTACAGTCCCCAGCTAACGACTTATTAATAAAGTTCTCCGCTGCCCCTAAGGGAAGGTTATTAACAAAGCTTGTTTAATCTGTCGATATAATCGGATTAACTGGAAGACAAGGCATCTAGGTCCCCCGCAACGTGCTGAACGTGCACGACATCACGGGACGTCTGTGCTGCAACCAAAGTTTGTTGAATGTGTGTGAGAGAGTCCGACCCGTGCCCTGCACGGCTCCCAGGAAGGTGCCCCTCCCTCTGCCTTCCACTTCTGGGCCCCCAGAGGCCATGATGGGAGGGAGTGGGTGGTGGAGCTGAGGGCAGCCTCTGTTTGAGTCACAAGGACAGAAGAGCAGAGACAGCCACCTGGGGTCACCACTCGGACCCGCCATTCAGGGCCACCACCTGAGGCCACCGCCTGAGGCCACCGCCTGGGGCCGGCACCAGGGGCCTGCCTGCAGCCTGAGCAGGTCTGATGCCCCCAGAGCTGGGGTCTGCCGCTCAGGTTTCCCACGCCTCTCCACCGGCCTCCCGGGGCTGGAGCAGACTGCTGCTCTCCTCTCAGCCCCCCGTGTGGGCAGTCCCGGGGGGACACGGAAAGGCTCAAGCAAAACGATCCCTTGGCACCATTTAAAACTCCTGGACCCCATGGCTCTGGTCCACTTTTCCAGTTGCACTGACCGTGACCCCTGGTGCTTCCTTCTAGGTCGCAGCCGGCCCTGAACACCACGCCTTTCACAGTCCCCGCCCACCTTTGCCTCTGCTCTCCCCGTCCCAAAACGTCCTCTCCCTCACCCTTGGGGCTGGGCGGGGTGAGCGGGGAAGGGGCTGCACGTCCCACTCCTTCCCTGGCCCCCTCTCCTGTCATTTTTTCTTTAGAATTCGAGCCGAACCTCACCTTTGGGGCTCATTCTCTGACACCTGACCTACAACAAGACTCTCTGCTCCTCCACGCTGACAGTGCGTGAGTCAGGGTGTCACCGACGCGCCAGGTGATCGACGAGCCCAGGGTGTCGACGCTCCATCCTCGGGGTGAGGAAAGGCGAAGACAGCGTGGGCCCTGCCGTCGGGGGCTCCCGCGCCGGCGGGAAACCGGCCGGCTCCGACCGGAGGTCCTCGACCTGTCTGTGAAGGCGGCTGTGGTGGGGATGCTCAGAAGTCAGCATGTCGCACACCATCGGATGGCGCGGGGACCCAGGGGGCCGGAACTTCGCGGCGGGGGCAGCCAGGTTCCCTTTCCACTTCCGCGCACTTCAGCGCAGAGTCGCGATCCTTTGGAGTTTTTAGGCCCTGTCCTAAGTGGCCCTCCCCTTCCTCCTCGTCTCCGGTTCGGCAGCTCTTGGATCTCCACACGTTACCAGTCGCTTGCGACCCTGGCGTGGGCTCTCCTTTGGGGTCTAAACAGCCACCAGGTGGTAACGGGGGCGGCCCTACACTTTGCCATCCTGTGGCCCCGTGAAGGGAAACAGGAAAAGGCCACGCCGCCACCCCCGAAATGGGGCAAGGCGGGCACGTCTGCAGGCGCCCGCGGGCCTCCGCCCCACCCCGCGTCCCGCCCCCCACGACCGCTGGCCGCCGCGACGGCGACCTCCTGACTTGGAAATCTGCCCCCCGAAAGCCAGTCTGCCAGCAAGACTGGTAGAGGCAAGACCCACCCCGCAATTCAAAGGCGCTGCGTCTTGGGGTGCAATGTGCTCAGGGGGCAGGTTTGGGGTGAGCTACACACCAGTGACTGTGTTGCAAAGTCCTGGTCTCCAAGAAGGTTGTGGGGAGCGTGTTCTCAGAGGCTGCCCTTCCTTCCCGGGACGGAGTTGCGCCTTTCGTTTGAATAAGGCCGCTTGGAACAACGCCCAGGATGTTCGAACGTTGCCATGAAGCCCCACACCCGGTGGCCCTGCTGTCAGGGGCTGACAGCACTCACCTTACATCCGGGAATCCTGACGAGCACTGTCTGGCCAACAGCGCTAGCCGGGGAGGGAGGGGGAGAGGCCTGAGTCTACCTCTGAATGAATGTGGGTCATGGTCACTGGGGACTCCTGGCATTGGCCCCCGGCAGCCGAGCATGGAGAGAAGAAGGGACCCCCAGCTTCGTCGGGGTGCTGGACCTGCTCACGCACCCTTGACGGGGCAGGCTACCCGCCTGAGTCATCGTGTGCCCGGTGGTGCCGTCCTGGTCTGGCTTGGGTAGTCTGGTCCGTCTGGGCTCTCACGTCCTCAACAGGCTCGGGTTCCTCTGCCTGAAGAGTCATTTCCTCTGCTCACAGAAACAGAAAAAAATCGATCAGACACCTGCCTGTCTGGTCATCTCTGCAGCTTATCGCCCAAGGTGACGGGCACGTGACTTCGTCAGGCTGCACACTGACTGGATTAACCGCTGATGGGCAAGGGGCAGAGTCTGCACCAACCTCTTCACTGGTGACGATGACAGAAAACGGCTTACACTTCCATCACGCTTTCCAACCTATGCGCTCCCGGGATAAAGACACTCATTTTCCAGGTCATTTACACCAAGCAGAACAAGGGCATGGAGAGAAGTTTTGTCGTTTGGAAACGTAAGATTTGTTTTTCCAGCCTTGAGTAAAAGTAGCGACTAAGAGTAGAATAAAAACCGATCGCCTCTCACCTCCCAGAGAATCACGGGAAGAGTCGTGCCCGTGATTAGAGTCCCGACACCCCTTTCCTTAGATAACATGTTTGACCTGTGGAATACACTGCGCAGACCCTCAAACTGCAGGGACTTATGACCTAAACGGGCCCCCTCCCTGCAAGGCGCTGGCTGTGTGGCCAAACGCCGCACGCACGGTGACAGTCCCCTGCGACAGTGCCACAGCAGGAGAGAAACGATGCCGGGCGTGGTGACCCAGAGCGCGCGGGAAGAGGGGGGGTCCTCACCTGGTCCCCAGAACAACCCGAGTTGTTGGACGAGCAACGCCCAAAGCCTGCACGGGGGCGGGGGGGGGGGGGCAGGATGCCTTGCGCAGACACGTCCCCAAGCCGGGCGCGTATTTGAAGAAGGACGTGCGGTTTGGTTGAGCGAGGAGGAGGGACGCTGAGAGGTAAAGCTGGAAGAATAGTCTGGGGCCATCTGAAAAGCAGCGTAGCGAGCGGGGATGCTTCAGTCAGGACCGACAGCGCCGTGCCGCAAGACCCCCAGAAAGGATGTCACAAGGGGAATTCGTCGCGAAGGCGTTGGGAGACGGTAACTTGTTACAAAGGGACCCAGGGGACGGTGGAGCCGTCGTGGAATCAGCGCCCACCCACAGGGCCCCCGAAAGGAATCCAAGCCCCAGGCCTCGGAACCCGTGCACGTTACCTGGCAGGCGTGCTCACGCGAAGGACGCTGAGGCGGGAGCTGACCCGGAGGGCCCAGCGTCGTCGCAGGGTCCCAATACGAGGGACAGAGGACGAACCGGGGCCAGAAGGGAGGGAGGTGACAGGAGCAGAGGCCGGAGTGACGCACCTCGAGGACGGAGGAGGGGGCCGTGCGCCCTCGAACGCGCGCAGCCTCCAGAAGCCACAAGCGGCAAGGAAACTGATTCTCCCCCCCGCAGCCCGAAGCTTCCGGAAGGAACCGGCCCTGCGAACGGGACTTCGGCCCACGGGAACAGACCCAGGACTTCTGGCCGCGAGGCGGTGTTTGTGGTACTATCACAGCGGCGACAGGAAACTGATGCCGTTCTTTCGAGATGAAATGGGCCGGACGAGTAGACTCGAGATTCGGGACTCCTGGATACGGCGTCCAGCCCCCAGAGACCACTCTCTTTTGTCCAGTGTAAATCCTCTGGAAGTGTGGGTTACCCACAGGTGCCCAGGGACAGGGTGGTGCGAGCCCCGTCCAGCGAGGGGTGTGTCGGCACGGTGTGTGTCACACGGGCAGCATCGGTGGCACACCCCTCTGCAAACGCCTCCTGGTCACCTTGTCCCTCTGTGGTTCCCTCCCCCAGGGATGGCGTCTAAGGGACGGAATATGGCAGAAGGGACGGAGTGTCGTGCCTGAGATGGGGCTGTAAGAGACTTCGACTCCCTTCTCACGGACACATTTCCTCTCTCCCTCCTCTCCCCCTCCCCCTCCCCCCACCCCTCAGGAGCCAGCTCCCAGAGGCATCCAGGGGACCTCCATGCCTGTGGCTGCATGCCCTGAATATTAGGCCAAGAAGGGTCAGCGTTTATTTGTCCTGGGCTGCTTTATTTGTGCGGGTCATTTTCCTGAGGTAACCCAAAGCCTCCCTCCAGGAGCCCGTGGGGAGGGGGCGGGGCGAGCCCCGGCTCCTGGGGAGAATGCCTTCGTTTGTGTGCAAGGCCTGCACAGGCCCGGCCTGGGATTGTTTATTTACACTCGAGAAACAAATATTGAAAAAACAGAAAACCAAAACCAGCAGGAATTTCGACAGCGAAATTCTGGGTGGTCGGGAAAACTCTGCGCTGACTTCACCGGAGGGTTTCGGGGAGGGGTCCCTCCCAACACTAAATATTCTTGGGAGGGAAACACTCGCTTTTCGGCGTGCCCCAGCACTCGGAGTCCGGGACCATCCCCCCCCCGTGGCTTCCTGCTGCCACTCTGGTCCTGGCCCGGGGTGCTCACCCCATGTTACGCGTCGCACCACGTGCCTGACGTTACTACAGCTCTCGTGTGGACGGGGAACCTGACACTTCGAGACGTCTAGTCATTTGCTTCAGGTCACGGGACAAAGACGCAGACCCCGGAGCCCCGCTCACGCCCGGCCGACCTTCCCGCCATGCCCCCGCCACTGCGCTGCGCTCCGCGGCCTGGCCTCGCCTCTGCCTTGTCCGCGATCGCGTGTGGAAACGGCATGACGTGCACACCGACGTCTCCCTCTTTTATTTGCAGAGAGATTGCTGCAGTGAGCCGGGTTTCTCGGCCTCGGCGCTGTCGACCTCTGGGGCTGGACGAGCCTCGGCCGAGGGGCTGTCTCATTGCGGGTCCTGTAGCAGCACCCCCGACCGCTACCGGCTCCATGCTGCCCCCCCAAGCTGTGACAGTCAAAAATGTCTCCGGACACGGCCCGACGTCCTGGTGCAGGGTGACGAACTCGCCCCCGGCTGAGAACCAGGGGGCCAGCGTAACGCCCGGCAGCTCTTTCCGAAGGGGCGATATGGTCCGTGCTGCCCTCTCAGCTCCCCCCAGCGCATTCCAGAAGGTGCTTTCGGCCTTCCCTCCCGGCATCCCAGCAGCACGGTCATTTCGATGAGCCCTCAAGAAAGGAGCCCAAAGATGATCCGAAGAGAAACGTCTATCACTTGAGTGGGCAGGACAGCAGGACAACAGGTCGGGGTCCAGCACCGGGACGGCTGGTGCGTGACAAACAGAGGAGCCGGCAGTGGGGAGCGGGAACCGGCCGCCACCCTCTCTTTTCAGCATCCACAGGACCCTCTGAGACCAGTCACAGGACCCCAGTATTTGATTACGGGGGAGTAGCTAGATTCCGGGCTCTCAAGCATATCTTGCTTGTGGCTGTCATTGTCACAAGTGCCCGGTCTCTCAGAATCCTGGAAACTGTGAGATTTCTACAGGGACATAAAGCTGCGGACTGCTCAGGATAATCCTGCCACCGCCCACCCTAGTCTGAAGGCTGCATGTGCCGTTTTACGTCCTTAGAGGAACTTTTGGAAAATACCAGATGGAGGCGTTAGCTGAGTTTGGCTTCCTCCTCGGATAGACCCTGAGGGAGGATCTGGATACGCGTCGATGGTTGGGGTGGTGATCCCAGGGTGCTCGCATGAGCAGGTCACCTCTGCGGGCAGCTGCGCTCAGTCCCCGCTGGGCCCGCTGAGAGCTGTGTGGGACACGCCAGAGAATTGTGCCCCATGATCAGGAGGCTGGAACGTCTATCAGCGACACCGTACCTCACTGGCTGACATCTCCTGGGGACATGAACTTCAGGGCACTTCTGGGCTGCCACTTACGTGGCCAAGCCTGCTCCTGTGGGCAGAGGGTGCCCTCAGAGAGAAGCAGGTGTGCCAGTGAGCTGCATTCGTTATCCTGGGCTGCATAACAACTTCCCCCCAAACTTAGTGAGTGGCTTAGAACAACACACATGCGTTACAGCCTCGTTTCCATGATGGGGATCCAGGTACAGCTTAGCCAGGGGGTTCTGCTGGGGGTGTCTGGTAAGATTCATCAAGGTTCGGCTGGGGGAGGATGGGCTTCCAGGCTCGCTCAGGGGGTTGATGGCAGGACTCAGCTCCTCACAGACCGAGGCTGCTGGTCAAAGGCGTCCCTCAGTTCCCTGCCACTCGGGCCCTCCACGGGTGACGCACACATGGCAGCAGCGGTCTTCGGCCTCACCTCAGAAGGGGTGTCTCATCGCTTTCGTTGGGAGTCTTTGCATTAGAAACGAGTTGCTGAGTCCCCCTCATACTCGAGAGGCGACTCTAGAGGGGAATGCCAGGAGAACCCGGGGGGCCAAGGTGGGGGTGCCCATCTGAGGGGGTGTGTGAAAATGGCCCAGCAACCTGTCAGTGACCTCTGGACTAAGACAAAGGGCCGACTGAGCCAGAGTGCTGGGGCATCTGCCCCCCGAACGGGGCTTCATGGCATCACGCTCACCCCAGTCAGCCGGAGACATCCGGGCTGTCTTCGAACTGAGAGGCCCTGGAACACCACGTGTTCGAGAGGTCAGCATCGCTATGAACGGAGACCTCTCAGGAACCCGAGGCAGACTGAAGGAGCCCTTCAGTGCCCAGACCAATCTGAAAGCGGCTGGACCCGGGTGGCAGGCACCGGGCTAAGGTGCAGAGACACAGAGCTAAATCCAGAGCAGTCCTACAGGGCGGAGGGTGGGGGAGTGGGGGGGGGAAGCCAAGGACGGCCGAGCAGGACCCTGCACGCCGCCCTGTGCTGGATGTAGGAGCGTCAGTGCCCGCTGGGCGGGGGAGGGGAAGGCGGGGACTTGAGAGGTGGGTCGATGAGCAGGTGACACGTGCCAATGCTCCCCGTAGGATCATCGCTGGCATTCTACCCCCTGCCTGCGTCCGCTTCGCCTTTCGTGAAGGTATACTCTCAAGCGCTTTCCAGGTGGCCATGCTTTGGGAGGGAAACCTGCCCGGGCCCTGACAACACCCGGGAAGGAAGGGGGTGGGAATAAGAACAGAATGGCAGACCGAACTAACACCCAGGACAGCCCTAAGTACCCCTATAAGCAATTAGTGCCCAGCCCTCTGCACTACCCCTAACCAGACCAACTACCCCCCGCCCCCACTACAGCCTGGGGGCTCCCAGGTGTTACTCGAATCTACACCTGCCTACCAGTAATAGTCAAGCCACAAATGCCTGCAGAGCAAACAGCTCCCTGCCCTGCAAGCCTTTTCTTCCCTTTTACCTGAGAAGGACCTTATCTCCAGGTAAATCCATCACCTTGGACACTGGAATGAAGTCCAACACCCCACAGCAGCCCTGTGGCCTCATTCCTGCGTCTCAGCCATTCCGACTGCATGGAGGGAGGCCCCCCGAGGTAAAGGGAAGGGCAAACTAAGTCACGGAGATTAATGGCAGGACTCTGCGAGGAGCTTCCTTGTGCAAAGTCACACCTGATTTCTCAACAGGGCTCCCCTTCTCCCTTCATTAACGTTCATCTCCTTGGATGTGTTTTTTCCGGTCTCTTTTTTTTTTTAATCCTTTCCTTCTTATCCTTCTTTGTTTTTTAAAACTAACGTCCCATCACTCGCCCCCTTCAGAGTGTTATTTAAATAATCAATGAATAACGAATCGTCCCCAGTGTGAAGAGTAACTGGACGCACTGAACGATTTAATCATCGTTTACATGGTTTCACCGCTGGGTGATGAGGGCACGGGGGCCTGTTTCAGAAGGAATGGGGGTCATCCAGCCGGGAAAGGATGCTGGGACCCCGGGGGTGAGCGCCAGCCACAGCAGCCGGTCTGCCGTGTCTTCTAAATGACACCGCACCCAGCCCTGTAGGTGAAGAAAGAGGCTGCCTCGTCTTAGGATGAACAAAATGAGACTTGGGTCATTGAGCCTCTCTTCAGCGACTGAGCTGAAATACTGCACTCACGTCCCTAACCGGACAGGAGAGTGCGAGTGTGTTCCATGTTTACATTTATTTTCAAACTGGCACCTACGTCTAAGTTTAAAATCCATCGATCTTACCACCTCGCATTGTCCCTGACCCCTGGCGTCCCCTTAACTCGCCGAAACCTGCATGAAACCCCGCGGCCAAGCACGAGAGCCCAGGTCAGCCGAGTTCACTCCCGCACGTGCCCCGTAACCTACCTTTCTCCTCCTCTCTCACCTGCTCAGTCTCAACTTGGCACGTCTCCACTCCTGGTAAAACCCAACTCTGCGCCTCCCCGAAAACGAAGCTCTACTCCGCGGCTGGAGAAACGCTCACTCTGGGACGCCCACGCTGCTCCAGTGCGCCCTAGGGTGCGCGACCCGGCCACCCTGCCACGCCCCCCCACCCCGGCCCTCCCCTCCGCCCTCACACCCTCCAAGCCGGGGCCAGCGCTTCCAGTGCACTGAGCCCCAAAGCCTTGCACAGAGCGCCCCCGACCTCGCCTCCGCATCTGCCCCGGCTTCGGCTACCGCCCAGCGGTGCCTGGCTGAGTCCCCGACAGCCACACACGGCAGCCCGGTGGCTCATGAAAGCAGAAATTCGCTGCTCACGCTTCTGGAGGCCGGGAGTGGAGACCAGGGCCCGGCGGGGTCAGGTTCTGGTGAGTCCCCTCTTCGAAGCTGCCCACTTCGCCTCGGACCCCGACCTGGTGGAAAGCGCCAGAAGCTCGGGGGGGGGCGCTCATCCCATAGTCGCGGGCTCCGCCCCCCACGACCTAAGCCCCTCCCCGAGCCCCGCCTCCTGACGCGCGCCACCTGCGCGGTAAGGGTCCCACCACGCAGGACTTTGGGGCCGGGCGCGTTCGCGCCAGAGCAATCCGCTGCCCGCCGCACACACCTGGTTCCAGCCGTGCTCCGCGCCCTCTGCGGCGCCCCTTTCTCCCGCTACTGAATCGTCCCCACCCGCGTGCATCATGGACCTCCCCCCGCTTACAAACCTCCTCAACTCCGCTGTCCATGCAGCGATCACCCCGTGTCACGTCTCCTTACGTCCCTAACCTTCTCAATAGGGTTGTCTGTATTCTTCACCCCTAATTCCCTACTTCTCACTCCCTCAGAGGTCCACCGTAATACGGCTCGTGCCCCCACCTTTCACTACACCTGATCTCGTCACCAGGGACCTCACATGGCACAACCAGTGGTTGGTACCCAGGCCTGCTCGTCCCCGGCCTGTCTGCATGCGACACAGCTAATTCTTCCCTCCACCTGGAAATTTCTTCTTGGCTTCTAGAACTTCACGCTCTCCGGTTTTCCTGCACTCAGTGGCTGCTCTATCTGGGTCACCTCCATGCCTCCCCAACCTCCTAAACCGCAGTACCCCAGAGATAGCCTTTGACTACTCTTCTTAACCAGCCATTAGTCCCTTGGTAGACATAGTTCATCTAGTAGCTTTGAATGAGTGTGTGCATGTGTGTGTGCGTGTATGTGTGTGCACGCGTGTATGTGCATGTGCGTGTGTGTGTGTGTGTGTGTGTGCTGGAGAGTCCCACATTTACATCTGCAGCCCAGACATTTCTCCCCTAACTCCAGAGTCACAGATTCATCTGCTTACACGGTGTTTTTACACACCCGTCTAACGGACATCTCGAAGGGCCTGTGTCCACCTGAGCTGCACCTGGGCGAGTCCCCAGCGCCCTGCTAAGCCTGCTGCACCGTCTTCTTCACCCAGGCCCCGGCCATGCCTACTTGAGTTGTCCAGCCCCACACCTTGCCGTCACACTGGTCTCATATTTTTTTTTCTCAAACCCCACATCCAATCCATCAACAAATTCTTTCTTCTTTTTCCTTTAAAATATATCCGAATCTGATCACTCCCAGCTGCCCCCACTGCTACCCTCCCACGTTGAGCCACTGTCCCTTCTATCCCCAGACTGCTGCTTCTGCCTGTGCTCTCCACGGTCCACTCCCAACACAGCCAAGAGCCTTCGAAAGTTCAAGTCAGATGACGCTCCTTTGCGAGCATCCCCTGCCAACAGATTTCTAAGCGCAGAGGCCAACGAGAAGCATTTGGCGAGGAAGGACGCCCGGTGGTGCCCCTCGCCCCATTCCTGGGGGCTCTCGGGGGCTGGTGGGTGCTCTGGGCGCAAGAAACCCTTAAGCTGAGTCAGAACGTGGCCGACCGGGAGAACCCGTTCGGGGGTGGGGTGGGAGGGCGGCCCTCTCAGGTCTGCGGTGTGGCGTTCCCGGCCCTCGAGAAAAGAGGCGAAGAAGGGGACAGAATGCCGGACGCGTGTGATTTCACCGAGAGAGAGATGCCATCACTGGGCGAGAACCGCCCTGGGGAGTGGGGTGAACATGCCTCACCCCCTGTCCACCTGCTTCAGCCGTGTATACCCCTAAGACTGAGATCAGGCCAGTCAGAAAGAGACCCATGGCTGTGGAGTATCCAAGCCCGTGAGAAACACAATGCAGTGATTTTCCTGGTGGCCGGTCAAGAGCGCTCCTTGTGAAGCTGGATGGAATGTTCTGGGTTCAGGTCCTGAGTGCGATCCTTTAACAACACGGCTGGACTCGGCAATATCGCCATTTCTAAACAAAGATGCTCGTCAACGTGCAGGACTCATCCTGTAGGCAAAACCCTTAGTACCTTTGGAATTCCCCCAGAAACCAGGTATAATTTTAAATATTTCCATGCCAAAAACAGTCCCTGGATCACTGGATTGAAATAGCCACGTTGCACAAAACGGGAAAGAATCCGACTTAACACGTAGGTGGCGGAGCCTAACGTCACACCGTGAAGTGCGTTGGGGTGGGGGACGGGTCCCCCTGCTCCCGGGTGGGATGTCCTCACACCGGCGGGCACTGCCCGCTTCCCGGGGTGACCGCCTCATCGCTGGCAGCCACGTGGCTTAACTACCGTCTGAGCATCAGTCCCCGTGCGGGGACAGAGCTGACATCCTCCTGCACAAGTGGGCTGTGTATCCGTTGGCGGGTTCAGCCTCACACGACTCTGGAGAGACGCGGCCTCCACACCACTTTTCTGAAGATCAGAGAAGCTGAGTCACGGGCTGGAGGCTGCTCAGCGCTTGCGTGTCCATGTGTGTGTGCATGAGTGTGTGTGAGTGTGTGTCTTTGTGTGCCATGTGCGTGTGAGTATGTGTGCATGTATCTGTGTGAGCATGTGTCTCTGTGTATCTGTGTATGTGAGTGCGTGAGTGTGTGTGTGTTGTGAGTGTGTGTGAGTGTGTCCGTGTGTGAGCGTGTGTGTCCATGTGCGTGTGTGTCTGCTGAGTGACTGCCGGTAGCCCAGCTCGAGGGAGACGGAGCTGGGTGAGCGAGCAAGACCAGGAGTGGATGCCCTCCTTGGCGAGGGCCAGTATG
Source organism: Eonycteris spelaea (assembly GCA_003508835.1). Classification (NCBI taxonomy): domain Eukaryota; kingdom Metazoa; phylum Chordata; class Mammalia; order Chiroptera; family Pteropodidae; genus Eonycteris; species Eonycteris spelaea. The sequence goes on along the minus strand of PUFA01000002.1, from coordinate 3,990,244 downwards.
ATGAGTGGGCCACTCAGCCAGGAGATGAGGGGGGGCTGTGCACACCCCGAGTGGCAGGCCTTCCACGGGGTGAGACGGGTCCAGGGGCAGGAAGGAGGGGCCGGCAGTGGGGGGAGGGGGTGGAGATGGCCCGGCCCACTGCCACCTCTGGTGAAGAACACTGAGGAGTCCCAGACCTCCAGACTGAAACCTGGCCGTCCTTGTCACTATGAAGGAATCGCCATCAGCCTGACTCGGTGTCACAAAAAGCTGGCTGGGCTCTCCCAGCTGGACCATTGTTTATGCCGGAGCATAAAGAATCTCACAAAACACCAGCATCAGAAAAGGCCCCTTTGTGACCATGATGGAGCAAGGGAAACACAGGATTTCTCCACACTCCATACGTGAGCACAGACCGAACAAGAATGCTACCAAACCACAACGATGACCAGCATCGCTCTCCTCGCTAAGACACGTGGCTACTGCTTTGCCAGTCACAGCACGAGCCCCACCTTGTCATGGGACTACGCCGCTCCTGAGAGCATCTGCTTAACCCTGAGCAAAGCCATGCCTTCGTGAGCCCTCTCCCAAATCACCCATCGCGAGCCCAGACCCCTAACCTGTCCCTGCTAACACCTCCATCGAGATGTCCCCTGGTTCCCCGTGGGGTACGGTTTGTCCCTCATGGCAATGAGTCAATCCGCCCAGCTTTGTCCACCTCAGCTGTGTTCCTAGTGGTCTTTGCTTGGGGGGCATTTCAGGAGATGTGTCTGTCAAGGTGGAAGGACAGAACGTAGCTTATTTAACGATTCATAAGCTTGCTTTACAATGCTCAAACACTTCATGTGATAGATGGCCTCCATTTGCCCACATGTGGCAACCCCACAAATGTTAGCAGGCGGACTCTAGGGCCGGACTTCTGACTGTACCTCTGGAGAGCAGAGCCACGCAGGAAAGCTCACCTGGGGAAAGTAGTTTCTAAGGAGACGGTAAAAATTGGATGAAATGCACACAGGGTCCAAGGCAGACAAACAGAATAGATCTCCAGGGCCCAGGAAAACCATCATCAGAAGGCAAGTACAATAACGTTACAACTGGCCCTAACACGTGCCCTTTGGGAGATGGCCAGTGGGGACAGCAGGCACTGCGGAGGCTGAGCCCGCAGAGGGCCCGCGAGGAGCAGGTGTCCTGAGGGGCCCAGCAGAGAGAAAGCTCTTCAGCATCTGGATGGAAGAGTCACACCTGAGATGCCAGCCAGGTCGTGGCTGTGACTCCCTGGAGATGCCTAAGTGTCTGCATGAAGTGTCTGGTTTTGTTCTCATGTCCCTTGGTGCACCATCTGATTGTTCTGTAGCTTAGAAGGTAGTAAATAGTTTTTATTTGTTCTTAAGCTGGAGCAGGGGACAAGGGGAGCCCTGAAGTGACAACCCAAATGATTTCTTCAAGTGTCTGTATGAACTTACTTCCTGGGGTTGGATATGAAAACCCGCCTAGATAGGTTTTAATTGGATAGGAACTATTTCCCCCACACCAAAATTTATTCCTGGCAGGTTTAAAAAGTTTTTTTAAAAAATAGCTAACAATTTTATTTGCTAATTATAGCTCAATAAAGCAGAAAAAATAAAGTAAATAAAAAGAACAAGTTTCCACTTGAAAGATATCATTCAAATTCAGAACTATACTTCATGTATGGACTAAATATTTACACTTGCCAATGAGAAATAATGCATCTCGTGGTTGGCAAACAAATAAAATCTCATAGTGGTCAAAGAAAATAAGGATTATTATTATTCTTAACACTATCATTATTCTTTGCTGCCCACGTGACTTCTACATGTCCAGCGCTGTCCTGGTCACTTTACACATAATAACCTCCTTTATTCCTCGGCCAAACCCGTGAGGTAGGTACTACCATTACCCGATTTCACAGATGAGGAAACTGAGTCACACGAGGCTCAAGGAAATGGCCCCAGGCCGTACAGAAAGGAGTGGTGTCACTGGATTTAGACCCCGGCCGACCGCCTCCGGCTGTGTGCGCTTCACGTCTGGGCCTGGACAGTGGTCGGGGGCCACTTCCCCGAGGGTGGGGCGAGGTGAGCCAGGAGTGGAGGAAGGGCATTGTATGCAGGGCGCACAGCGGAGCAAAGCCCCTGAGGCGGGAATAAGTTTGGTGAGTGGGAAGTATGGCCCGGAGTCCTGTGGGACAGCAGTGGAAGGTGACTTGGGAGGTGACAGCAGGAGCCCCAAGGAGGGCTCCCGCCGGGCCCCAAGGAGGCCCCGCCCCAAGGAGCCACAGAGGTTCTAGGCAAAGGAGGAGAGACCCATTTCCTCTCTCCTGTCACGCAGCCTCTGGCCTCACCTGGAGTCGGCCAGGCGTTTGCGTGTAAATGACAGAAGCCGGAGGCAGGGTCTCACCCGGGATGAGGGCTCCAGGCATCCTGGCCTGGCCCACCCCAGCCGCGTGGCCTTGGGCAGCTTGCTCTACCTTTCTGTGCCTCAGCTTCCTTATCTGTGCAATGAGGAGAATGAGAGAAACTATCTCAGGGGGGTGTTGAGAGAATCACGTAGGGCAATACGGGTCACGTGGTTAGAGTCAGGGTCCGGCCGGTGGTAAGGGCCCTGTAATGTCACATACCATTTTCGTCACTAGCATAATAAATGCAGACTCACACAACTGGAAGCCTGACAGCCTCAGGCGAGGTTTGAGCCAGGTGCTCACTTGCTACAGGCGCGGGAAGCGTCTGGGCAGCCTGGGGGCACTGAGCCGGCCTCCCCCCTGCAGGGAAAACCCGAGAGACGCCTCGCGGGGCAGCACAGCTGCTTGCCACGCCCTCGCCCCCGCTTGCGGCCCTTCTCCAGCGAGAACCTGACTGGGCGGCCTGCAGTTTCGGGGCCAGACCCTGAGAAGGCCAAGGGCGCACACGCAGGCTGCGAACAAGCCGGTGGCACATGCACGGTCCACAGCCACATTACAGGGGACACTGTTCCCACCTACGCCAGAGGTCCCAGGGGGCCCAGGCCACGGGCACCAGGCAGAAAGGACCACACGTCTCATGCTGGGGGATTCGGGAGGGGAGGGGTGTCGGCCCCAGGGGAAAGAGGCCAGGATGGGCCTGGGGATCAGCAGGGAAGCCAAAGGAGCAGACACAGGGGCGCTTCGTAGGTGGTGAGTAGCCAGCGGGCTGTGGGAGCCTCACTCACCAGCCCCCCCCCCAAATGCTCCCACCTGGATCCCAGCCCCTGCCCGTGGGCCCTGTAGCTGATGTGGCTGGCCCCTATGGTAGAAGGCACATGGATGTCCCCAAGGCACGGTGGCCCAAGGCAGTGCGCTCCTAGTAATGTTTTTTAAGGCGGTGTTGATACTTCGAGATGCAATACTTGTTTCAAAGTATGGTCAGAGGGACGTTTTTAAAAATGAAAAGAAAAATAACATTCGATGTATGCCTGCCATGTGCCCAGAACTCTGCTAGTGGGCTAATAGAAATTGTCTCATCTAAGTAGAGATAAAAATGGATGGCTTAAGGAACTGAGCCATCTAAAGAACCCTAGATTTGTATCTTGGGGTCCTGCCCTTAGCAGACCCCCAGCAAGGGACTCGGAAATAACCTATCAAGGTCCGTTGCATCAATACTCCAAATTGAAGCCATTTGAAGGAATCGGCCTGAATGATCGCCATGGCAGGAAGCCCATGACTTACCTCATCTGAAAGCCTATCTTACTTGTCCTTTTTTTAAAAAAATCAAAACTAGAGAAAAGTTGAAAATAGAGTACAATGACTACTCTTCACCTAGATTAGTCACTTTTGCTGCTAAACTTGGCTTCTCTCCTTCTCTCTTAACACACATACACTCTCTGTCGTTTTTGGCTAAATCCCCGAAACCACGTTGTAGACGTTCTCAACACTTCAGCGGGCACCTCCCGGGAACAAAAATGCTCTCCCGTATAACCAGAGCTCTGTTTATTATCACAGAAATCACATTCATTCTAAGACATCTAAATTCTGAAGTCTAAGAAATTCACACTAATCACGTAACGCCATCGAATATGCAGCCGCTATCTGAAATTCCGCAATCGTCCTGAAAACAGTTGTCCTCGGCCCCTCCCCCTCCGTCGAGGCCCTCGCCAAGGCTCGCGCATCGCATTGGTTGGTACCTCTCCTCCCTGTTGCCAGCACCTCTGATTCTCAGTCACCCCTTCCCCGCATTAGGTCGACATTGCCTCCTTGCACGCTTCACCCCCTTGGCATTCTCCAGTGGTTCTCGATAAATTTCTAACAACCTATCTGTAAATCTGAGGGTAGCCTGTTTTCTGTGACAAGAGTGTAAAAAAAACAGGGGTCAATACGTAACTCATCACAGATTTACGTACGATTCTGAGAATGTCCTACAGCAAAGGACTCAAGCCCGTGGCCCACAGGCGTCATCCAGACGACAGACATGCATTGTTTATTCCACTCGCTGTATGTGCACACACACGCATACATGTGTGTGTTGAACATGAATTCATTGCCAGGAGTTAAACGTTAGGAGATTTTTTTTTTTTTTTTTAAGATCTGGACTTCTGGTTCTTCTTTAAGAATGAAATCAGAAGAACTGGTCCCCCAGCCCCTACATTCCCCGAAGCGATAATTAACTAAGATTGAGGAGCAGCTGTTGCCCCCCGCTGGGCCTGGGCCCCGCATGTCCAGGGCCCCCAGTCCGAGTCACGTCTCCCAGCATCAGCGGCCAGTTCCCAGCGTCACGCTGCTGTGGCGTCTATGCGCACTCACATCGCCTGCCCGGTCTCAGCAGGCACCTGTGCATCCCACGCCATGTGCTACGTGACGACGTCCCAAGCACCTTCATGTCACCACCTTAGGCTTGAACCAAGCCCATGTGACGAGGAGAACTTTCAACGTTGCCCCCATTTTCCTGATGAGGAGACCAAGGTTAGTACATGCAGTTTCCCCGTAGGAAAGCAACGTGGAGGGATCTGGGGAACAGTGAAATTGCAGCTCTCATGATGTAGGGGGGAAGATGCTTTCAGAGACAGTTACCAGAGGCGTGGGGGACCTCACTCCGCTACGGAGAAGAACCAGCTATTTGAAGTGATGTCACATCGTTTTCATTAAGGGTGTTGTACAGATGGGCTCGGATGGAGCCATCCGTTGGTTGCCACGGAAACCCTGAACCAGTGGAAGCTGTCTAAGTAGCATGGGTCAAGAGAATTTAAAGAAAGAAACTTTCGAAAATACCTAACTAAAGAATTTCTGGAATGTGAAGAAGGACAAAGCGTTCAAGGTGCTTATGAAGTCCATCTGAGAACACATGCTCATCAGAAATCACGGCTGAAGGCCGAGGCCCGGCCGACAAACCCTCGTTCCTTCCTGTTTAGCTCCAATGTCCGCTTGGGACAGAAACGAGGAGCTCAGAGCTCCGGCCTCCCGTCTTCCGAGGCTACGTTATTGTAAAGAGATAAAGGAGCTTTTGTCTTCATCTTAGCAAAACACGATCCGGTTACAGGCTCCCTCCCTGGTCTCTTCCCCTGCTATATACAACATCTGCTTATGCGAAAAACATCATCCACAAAGTCACAAAGGCTTCCCTGTCTATCAAAGTGGAACAGATATGCCAGGCTCCCCCGCCCCCCCAAACTCCGCTTGGCTGACGCGTTCTCGCTTAAACAATTAACTCTCCAATTAAACTCAGGTCTGGAAAACAGGGCCACAAAGTCCTCTGAAAGGTTGGAGCCAGAAACAAACAGGCAGGGCTTAACAGTCAGAGAACAGACTATTCCAGGACAGTCAAATATAGAAGCTTTCAGGGCCGAAGAATCCACCGGCTCTCCCTAGTGATTTATCTTACAATTTAGACAAGTTTGAGGATAAAGATGTTAAGACTCACTTATTTTTAGGTGAACCTTTCAGAAGAGAAGGTCTCCCTCGCCGCTGATTCTAAGAAGTCAAACTCTCTGTGCAGCACCAAGAACGGGGAGTCAGGCAGAGCGCATGTCTCAGACGCAGCCTCCAAGGCTGATTCCGGTATGGCACTGACGCACCGTGTGAGAAATGGTGACAAATCTTCATCGCGATGACCGCGACAGAGACGGTCTCTGCGAGAAGCGAGAGTTCCGAGCGCACAGGATGCAAGAGGAGGAGACTGAGCCCCGTGGCTGGAGAGGAAACACTGGGGTCTGTGCCCAGCGCCACCAGCCGTGGGGTCTTCAGGAGCAACATCTCACCATCCGCCATTGCGGTTCTACAGAAAGCAACAGCCGAGGTGATGCGGTGGCCCTTTTCCTTTGCGTGTTTATAAACGTCAACACGTGAAGGAAATGGAACGACAGTATCAGGGCGGCCCTCTGAATCTTCGGTCTGGGCCACCTCTCGCGTGGGCTGTCGGTACAGTGGCAGAATTTTAATCTCGCCTCCAGAGCAGCGTTTCGTGAAGATTCCCCTCTGTTCCAGTTCTCGGCCCAGGACCGGGTGGGTTCTGATACGTAGCTCAGAGCTCATCCGCGCCGCGCTCCAGGCGCCTCGTCCGACAAACGCACATCGTGAAACACAGCCTGTCCGTCGTCGTGACGATGCTGAGCGAGCCTGGGAGTGATAAATCCTTAGAGCTGGAAACTTAGATGCCATCTTCCCCACCTCCACGCCATGGACAAGGAGGCCCATGGGCGGAGTGGCCACCATGGTGGAGCCGGCGAGGGCCACAGCCAGAACCCGCGACCTCCTGTGCTCCTTCCCTCACGCGTGCCCCCCACTCACGGAATAAGAGGGGTACGGAAATGGGTCACAGACGGCTTCTGTGTATTGGTCCCTCGGTGGTGTACTTTTTTGCACGGTAGACTGAAGGCCATTCGCTCAGAAGCCCACTGGCACTCAACTCAAGCTTTTTTAACATCTAGGAATTGAAAAAAAATAGCCGAACGAGCAGATGTTCAGTCATTTAGAACCCACCTGTGTGGCGTACCCCTTGAAACCTCACTCCGCACCGGTTGGCCATTGATGATAAGCGAGGGCCTTGTAAATACAAGACCTCAGGCTGCCACGGCTCTTCAGGGCTCTCTGACCGACAGAGCCCTGTCACACTGCCGAATCCTCTCCTGGGAGTTTCCTCAGCCTCCTCCCCTCCCGGAGCCTCTGGACGGTCTCATGCTGTGAGAGATTCGTGAGTTACTGCCTCCCATGGCCGTACCTTTTTCCTCGATCCACTCCGTACCCCTCGAACTTCCTACAGAAGGTGCTCATGTACTTGGAACAAACGTCACAGAGATGTTTGGTGCCATCACCAAGACTAAGAATGAGGGGAGAATGGACCCCGAATGCCAGGTTCCTGCTCCCTGGGGGCCTTCTCAACACCATGCAGCAAGTGACAAGAATACTTGGCAGTGTGTGAATACGCCCCGATATCTCGGCCCAATCGAATCTTACACCTACCTCTCTGATGCTCAAAGAAGAGACTAAGAAAAAATTCATGTGACAAATTGGCCCCCATAGCCACAAAGCAAATGCACCACTCCTTCGGGGCCTGTCTGGAGCAGTGAAACGAAACCTTGAGGTCAGGGACCATGCCGAAGCCAGCCAGGACACTAATGTTACGCGAAGGCAAAATCCTCTGGGAAATAAGGCAAGAAATTCCAGTTTAACCCCGAATGTTTTCTGATTGTAAAAGTTTCCAAATCTCAATTCTACCCCTCAAAACCTGAATGCACTTTGACAAACAATGTAGTGACACACAAACTGTCCAGCTGCCTTCGATATTACTGACGAGGTGGAGAAAGAACCGACAGGTAACTGGTTGGATTATCTTTTCAGGCCCTTGTCATAGGTGTAGGGAAGAGGCCTTTTTACGTTTTACAGTTACTGGTTTGATGAAATCCAAGAAGGAAGTATTTTGAGTATGTTTTCCTGGTTTGGGCTAAGAAATAATTGCCTTCTTCCCCCTCTTCCCCCAAAAAGCGCCTGAGCTCTAAATTCAGCTCAGTTGCACTTGGTTTGGAAGCACTACATTTTGGAGAAAAATGAACACTTTCACCCTGTGTACTTTCACCAAAACTAATCATGATAGTTGGCAGGCATTGATCAAATATATGCCAGGCACTGCAGAGAGGACTTTAAATATGTTTACACAGGTCGTCTTCACAACAAACCTAATGAGGTACGTACTATTATTATTCTCATTTTACAGATGTGCAAACTGAGGCACAGGATACTTAGGTAACTCCCTCAAGGCCAGGCAGCTTCTAAGTCGATTTGATGTGAATTGAGATATGCAGTCAGTGGAAAACACACACTATATTGTGATGACATTATAAAGAAAAGAATGTAAAACATCTCAATAATTTTGTTTTAAGATTGATTACATGTTGAAATAATTTTTTGGATACCCTGGAAAAGGCAAAATGTTATTAAAATTAGTTCAACCTGTTTGTTTTTTACTTTTTTTTTTTTTTTAATGTGGCTGCTAGAAAACTCGGCATCCTCTGTGTGGCCCACACTCGCGGTCCACGCTGCGCCTCTGTGGGTCCACGCCGCTCTGAAGCCGGAGCTCCAAAGGAGAGGCTCAGCTCCAGACCGGAGGCAAAGCCCCTCACCCTGCGCTTCGCTTTTTTGCACTTCACCGATGTTGCATTTTTTTTTTTTTTTTTTTTACAAACTGAAGGCGAAACCTGCCACCAGCAAAGAGATTAATGACTCGCTGTATGGTGATGCCCGCTTGACTTCAGTGGTCTGGAACCAATCCCACAGTATCCCCGAGGCATGCCCGGATTCACAGTAAAGAAAAGGTGCGCTCCTCTTCCACCGAGAGATGGACTGCATTCCGTTTATACGTCAGGCAACCGAGGCATAGAACAGGTAGGACCCAAAGTCGAACACTGAGCCCGACGCCCCCTTCGAAGAGCACCGAGCACAAGACGGGGCTCGCTCTGCTCTTAGCTTTCCTTGCATGACCCGCTTCCCAGCCTGAAGCCACAGCGTTCTGAGGTTTGATGTCTAATCAAAGCCAAACTCGGCCTTTGCTTGTGTTTTTGGCTCCTGCTTTACACCCACTGCGCTATGGGCAGCTAGAAGAACACGGCACGGTTGAGGAGAATGTGTGGCTTTTAACCAGGGGTCATGGGATGGTTTTGAGGGGGTTTGTACTTCAATTATTGAATGATAATCACTGGGTTTCCATTTTCAAGGAAAATGTGTACAAAACACATACTCGTCAGCACATTCATTGAATGGCATAAGAACTCCTTGAGAAAGCCGAAGCTCGTCGTGAGCCCTAACTGTGGCTCAAACACTGGACTGGTTCAGAGCTGGGGCTGGATTTTCATATTTTCCTCTGAAAGGTCCCTAAGCAGAAAATATTTCCTGAAATGTGAGCAGCTCCACAGGTGTCACCTTAACAGAACAGGACTTGGCAATTAAAACTAAAGAAGTTCTTGTCCTTTCTGCTGAGTTCTGGGCCCAGCCCCACCCCCACCCCGCTCTGAGCATTTGACGTCCGTGTTTATTTACTTAGTTCCCTGGAGCACGGGGTAGCTTTCCTCTGCTGCTGCAGTCACCTGCGCGAGCTCTATTTAAAGAGCCATCGTACGGTTCTGAACATGTGCGCTTGAGCCAAGCCCTCAGCTTGACACTTCGGCACTGCCTCTCCCACTTTTTCTCAACACCTCCCTCCCTCCTCGGTCCTCTAATTCTTCTCTCCTCCCCGCCAACATGAAAAGGAAGACGCTGTGACACCGAAAACCTTCCTAGGGTGGTGGTAGCACTGGCCTTCCACCCTGCAGCGCCACCCCCCCTTTGTGGGGATTAAGTGTACCTCCCCTGTGTCCCAACACGGGGTAGCTGTCCCTGTGCCATTCAGAATCAACCAATGACACTCCAGAGGGCCGCGGTGGGGAGAACAAGGGCCCCGTGCACTTTCCTCATAGAATGTGTGTGTGCTTCTTTGACCTCCTATATCTAGATAGACCCAACTCATACGGTTCACAATTCCTCACTCCACAATCCCTTATCCTTCTGGACTCAGTATATATAGTCAATACTCTTAATGAGCAGCATTCCAGGTGACGTGACGGGAGGTTTACGAAAACCCCGAGGCTCGTTCTGATCGCTATTCTGCTGCTAACTACCTCTGGGACTTTGGACATGTCACTGAACTTCTCTGAGCCAATTCTTCCGTGAACTTAGATGATACCGTAAAGCCCTTTCTCTTCTACGATTCCATGATCCACGACTTTATCGATCATATTTAGTCATGGGTATCTATTTCTTTAAAATCCTTATTTCTTGTGACGCTAGACTCCAAGGAGTTCACCCTTCTTAGAGGTTGGTGGTTGCCCCAAGAGAAGAAACTTACCAGGTCCCTTGACAAGGGGATAAGATAACTCCCCAGACCTCTGTCAAGATGCCCTGGCATTCCCCACCACCACATCAAAATTACAACTAAATTGCAGGTCAGCCATCATTAAGAACATCATTAAGATGAACAGAAGTTCTATAACTAAGGACATACAGATGAAGCCACGTAGAGACTGGCAGGAGGGATGAAGACACAAAATGGGCAGGCCCCACGCCCTCGGTGTAGTGGTTAAGAAATTGGAAGGATAGCTCCATCTTGTTCTCAGCACTCAGGTTCCCTTGAGGAGCGAGCGGTCCCAACACCAACACTGGACTCCCCAGCCAAGGGCTCCAGTGTCAGGAAAAGAAGTCCTCAAGGCGCCTGGCTGTGAAATCCAGCAGGGATTGCATCTGAGTGAGATGAAGGGCTGCTGGAGTCCCAGGCACTGTATGTCTTAAAGGGCCCGCACACAAACTTCCCTGCTCACTTACTCTAAGCTCCAGTGCTTGGGTATCAGCTTGGAAAGTGCCAGGGACGAATAGGGAATAGCTGAATTGACTAGCTTCAGGGCAAGGGCTGGAAGGGCAGAGGTCAGGGCAGCCCATTCTAGGGACAGAAGTGCTGGCAAAACCATTGTTACTTTGCTGAGAACTCCTCCCACCCGGCCAGCAGTCACAGGCAGGCACCAGATCTGAATGCTCCATAACTAGCTAACAATGTTTGCCTTGCCCTGGTGATTCCCTGAGACCCCGTCTCATCGAACCTCTTCCAGATGCTTTTCCACACAAACGGCCTGACTTGGCTTACTGTGAACTTTCCTAAAATCTCTCAGAGGTTCACAAACCCCAAACAAGCAATATCTGGCCTCAGCATGCCCCGTACCTCTTGCTACACAGCCTCAGGCCCAGCACGAGTGGCAGCCAAGCCCAGTTCACAACTTAGCTTCTCTCAGGAGCCTCCAAGCCCAGCACGGGTGACAACCATGCCAATCACTTTATGGTTCGTACCAGGTGGCCCTGGGCCAAGCACAGGCAGCAGCTGATCCTGGCCTGCAGCAGACCCCCTGCCAAGAGACCCCAGAACCAACGAACTGAGTGAACCAGCATCAACCACACCAGAGCATCAGTCAACCAGCTCCACGTATAACACACCCCTAGGGCGGACTCTGCGGGCACCAGAGCCCTGCTTGAACAAACCCTGCTCTGCGGTGTCGATTCCTGCCCACCGTAATCACGGCCGTTCCTCACAGCCAGTCGGCCTGAAAGTCAGTCTCTCCCACTGACGTCGCAAAGCGATCAAGGTCCAGCTACGACAGGAGGGCACGGACAACCCACACGAGGGATACCCCTGAAACATCTGGCTCAGGCGACCAAGGAGACCGCCACGGAGCCCCACAGGACACCGAGTACCTAAGGCCACTCTGCCAAGACTGGAAGATACAGCAGATCTACCTAACACAGAGGAAGAAACACAAGAAGTAAACCGAAATCAGGGACAAAGCCATGTGGCCCAAATTAAAGAGAAGGACAAAACTCCAGAAAAAGAACTAAACAAAATGGAGGCAAGCAATCTACCAGATGCAGAGTCCAAAACTCTGGTTATGAGGATTCGCAATGAATTTGGGGGAAGAGCAGATGAACTCAGCGAGAAAGCATAAAAATGGAGATAGAAACATAAAAAGAACCAGTCAGAAATTAAGACTATAAGTACTGAAATGAAGACTACATTAGGGGGAACCAACAGTAGATTACATGAAGCAGAGGACAGAATCAGCAATTTGGAAGACAAAATAGCAGAAAACACCGCATTGGAACAGCAAAAAAAAAAGTTTTTTTTAAAAAATGAGGATAGTTTCAGAGACTTCTGGGAAAACACCAAGCATAACCACATTGGCATCTTAGGCGTACCAAAAGGAGAAAAGAGAGAGGAAGGGATTGAGAACGTATTTGAAGAAATAATGATGGAAAACTTCCCTAACCTGGTGAAGCAAATTGACATACACGTCCAGGAAGCACGGGAAAGTACAAAGCAAGATGAACTCAAAGAAGCCCACACCAAGATACACATAATACAAATGCCGAAGGCTAAAGACATAGAGAGGATCTTAAACGCAGGAAGGGAAGAGCAATTAGTTACCTACCAGAGAGCTCCCACAAGACTGTCAGCTCAACAGAAACTGCGGGTCAGAAAGGTCTGGCAAGAAATAGTCAAGTGATGAAAAGCAAGGACCTACAACCAAGATTACTCTACTCAGCAAAGCCGTCATTTAGAATCAAAGGAGAGATAAAGAGCTTCCCACACAAGAAAGAGCTAAAAGAGTTTATCACCACCAAACCAGGATTACAAAAAATGTGAAAGGGACTTCTTTAAGAAGAAAAAGTGGGAAAAAGATAAAAGGTACAAATAATAAGAGGGCAATAACTATACACCTATCATTAATTACTTTAAATATAAATGGACTAAATGCTCCAATCAAATGTAGGACAGCTGAATAAATCCGAAAACAAGACCCATACATATGTTGCCTACAAGAGACCCACTTCGCATCAAAAGATACGTGCACGAAAAGTAAAGGGATAGAAAAGGTATTTTAAGGAAATGAAAACTAAATAAAAGCTGGGGTAACAATACTTATATCAGACAAAATAACTTTGGAGCGAAAGCTATAGCAAGAGACAAGAAAGGATATTTCATAATGATAAAGAATCACTCCAACAAGAAGACACGACGCTTGTAAACATCCCCACACCCGACATGGGAACACCTAAATACAGAAGGCAAATACTGACAGACATGAAGTGAAAGGCCGGCAGGGATACAGTCATGGTAGGGGAGTTTAACAGCCCATTGACATTGACGGTAGGTCATCCAGGCAGAACATCAACCAGGAAACAGCAGTCTTAAATGACACATTAGGCCAGATTAAAATAATTGGTATTTTTAGCACATTTCACCCCAAAGCAGCAGAAAAGGCATTCCTTCCGAGCACACGTGAAACTTTTCCAGGATAAACCACATTTTAGACCACAAAACAAGCTTTAATACATTTAAGAAGACTGGAATTAAATGAGCATCTTCTCTGATCACAGTGGCGTGAAACCAGGACCGATCACAAGAAGAAAACTGGGAAACGCACAAATAATGGAAGCTACAGAAACGCTACTGAACGATGACTGGGTTAGCAACGGGATCGAGGAAGTCGAAAGACGCCTCGACGCGAAGGAAAGCACAATGGCACAAAGTCTCCGGCCGCGGCCAAGGCAGCTCTAGGAGGGAAACTCAGAGCCATACGGGCCGCCCCAAGGAACAAACAGACGAAAGCCTCGAATAAACTAGTGACGCTTACATCTAAAGGAACTAGCAGAAGAACAGCGAACAAAGCCCAAATTGAGTAGAAGGAAGGAAATAATAAAGACCAGAGTGGAAATAAGCAAAATAGAGTCTTAAAAAAAAAAAAAGTACAAAAGATCAATGCAACCAAAAGCTGGTTTTCTGAGAAGATAAATAAACTCTGTAAACCTTTAAGCAGACTCATCCAGAACAGAGAACCCGAATAACTCAAATCTAAAATCAGAGATGAAAGAGAAGTGACAAGTGACACCACAGAGATACAGAAGATGACCAGGTACACTACAAACAGTTACGTGCCCACAAATTGGACAACTTGGAAGAAATGAATGAATTCCTAAAAACATACATTTTCCAAGACTAAACCGAGAAGAAACAGAAACTCTGAATAGACTTACAACTGCTAACAAAATCAAATCAGTAATTAAAAACTCCCAACAAACAAAAGTCCTGGACTAGATGGCTTCACAGGTGAATTTACCAAACATTCAAAGAAGAATTAACACCTATCCTCCAACTATTCCAAAACTCAAGAGGAGGGAAGTCTCCCGAGCTCACTTTAAAAGGCCAGCATTACCCTGATTCCAAAACCGGACAATGCCTCTACAAAAAAAGAAAATTATAGGCCAATATCCATGATGAATATTGATGGAAAAAAGCCTCAAAAGAATTATTAAATGAATTCAGCAATACGTTAAAAAGATGATACACCATGATCAAGTGGGATTTATTCCTGGGATGCAAGGTCAGCTCAATATCACAAATCAATCAATGTAATATACCATATAATAAAATTAAGAATAAATCACAGGATCATATTAACAAATGCATAAAAAGCATTTGACAAATCCAGCATTCATTTATGATAAACTTTCAGCAAAGCGGAACATATTTCATAAAGGGAAAACCTACAGCTTCATCATACTCAATGGTCAAAAACTAAAAGCATTTTCCTTAAGCTCAGGAATAAGACAAGGAGTCCACTTTCACCACTTTATTCAATATAGTATTGGAAGCCCTAGCCAGACATCAGACAAGAAGAAGAATAAGAGTTATCCGAATTGGAAAGGAAGAAGTAGAACTACCAGTATTTGCAGATGACATGCTACTATATAAAGAACCCTAAAAATTCTACCAAAAGACTGTTAGAACTGATAAATCAATTAGTAAGTAGCAAGGTATAAAATTAATATTCAGAATTGGTATGATTTTTTATGCCAACGAGCTATCAGAAGAAGAAATTAAGAAAATAATCTCATTTACAATTTCATCAAAAACAATACATCACCTAGGAATAAATTTAACCAAGCAGGTAAAAGACCTGTACTTGGAAAACTACAAGACATTGAAGAAGATACAAATAAATGGAAGCATCTACCGTACTCATGGATAGGAAGAATTAACATCATTAAAATGTCCATATTACCCAAAGCAATCTACAGATTCAATGCAATCTCTATAGAAATACCAATGGCATCTTTCATAGAGCTAGAACAAATACTCCTAAAATGTATACGCAACCACAAAGACCCCGAGTAGCCGAAGCAATCTTGAAGAACAAAGTTGGAGGTATCATGTTATCTGATATCAACTATTCCACAAGTCTATAGTTCTCAAAACAGCATGGTACTGACATAGAAGCAGACACACAGATCCACAGAACAAAACAGAGCACACGGAAATAAACCCACACCTCTACGGCCAATTAATCTATGACAAAGGAGGCAAGAATACACGAAGGGGCAAAGACAGTCTCCTCAATAAACGGTGTAGGGAAAACTGGATGGACACGTGCAAAAAGAACGAAACTGGGTCACTTTCTTATACCAGATACAAGAACAAACTCCAAAAGGATTAAGGCCTGACATGTAAGACCTGAAACCATAAAACTCACGGAAGAAAACATAGACGGTAAACACTGTGACACTGCTCTTAGTCATTATTCCTATATTTATCTTCGCAGACAAGGGAAACAAAAGAAAAAACAACAAACAGGACTATATCAAATGAAGGAGTTTTCGTACAGTACAGGAAACCATCAGCGAAACAAAAGACAACCTCCCAAGTGGGAGAAGATATTCGTCGATGATGTATCCAATGAGAAGTTAATATTCAAAATATATAAGATACTCGTACACCGAACACCGAAAAAACAAACAATCCAATTCAAAATGGGGAGAGGACCTGAAGAGCCATTTCTGTACAGATAGCCGAGACACATAAAATTATGCTTGATATCACTAATCTCGGGAAATGCAAATCAAAACCACAGTGAGATATCACCTCACACTTGTTGGAATGGCTACTACCAAAAGACAAGAAACGAGAGTTGACGAGGATGTGGATGTGCATTTTTCTTGGGAATGGACATTGGTGCAGCCACTATGGAAAACGATATGGAGGTTCCTCAAAAAGTATAAACAGAATTACCACATGACCCAGCAATTCCACCTCTGGGTATTTATTCAGAGAAACCCAAAACACTAACTCAGAAAGACATAATCATGTCTTTGTTCATCGCGGTGTTAAGTACACTGCAACATTATTAACAATAGCAAACTAAGTGTCCATCCATAGATGGGATAAAGAAGAGGTGATACATGTATACAGTGAAATATTACTTAGCCATAAAAAAAAAAAATGAAATCTTGCCCTTTCTGACAGTACCTTGTGGACCTAGCGGGAATTGTGCTAAGTGAAATAAGTCAGACAGAGAAAGCCAAATACCACATGATTTCACTTACATGTGGATTTAAAAAACAAAGTAAATGAATAAACAAACAGAAACAACGTGAATAAACAAAGCAGAAACAAACCATAGACACAGAGAAAAAACTGATGCTTGCCGTGGAAGAATTCAGGGGTAGTGAAAAGGTGAAAGGAAGTAAGAAGCTTAAAACGCCAGTTACAAAAATAATCATGGGGATGTAAAGCGCAGCATAAGGAATATAGTCAATAATATTCTAATAACTATGAGGGGTGTCAGATGGGTACAAAGGTGATCGCTTCATAAGCATACAAATGTCTAATTACTGTGTCGTAAACTTGAAACTAATATAGTATTGTATGTCAACTATAAGTGAAAAAATTTTTAATTAAAAAAAAGGTAGCCCCATTCCACACTCTGGGGCAATGCCCAAGTTACAATGCCCAAGTTTTTTAAGTTACTGGAGTTTTAAAAAACATTTTTTAAAAAACTTAAATGGGAAGAAATTAACTCACAAAAGGGTAGCTTATAGGAAATGCAGTATGAATAAGGCCTATATTTGCTTGTATTAGAACCACAGGAATATCTTATCATTTATTTGTTTCTTTGCTTGTTTTTGGATTCCTGGCTAAAAGGAATCACTCTTCCACCCACGGGGAACTTCCAGAGTTATCACCAGGATCTTCAAAACCTGTCAGTTCGCACACTGCTGCCAGTTTAATATCACAAAAGACACCCTGAGCTCTCTGCCCCTGCCCAGAAGCCTCCCAGCTCCCTTGGCCCTGTGGACAAAGCACAACCTCTCGGCCTGGCCAGTCGAGGCTGCCCGCCTCCTGGCCTCCACCATCCTGGCCAGCCTTTCCCACTGCTGCTCCAAAACACGTGTCCAGGGCTCTCCCCGACACCCAGCCCTGGCATGTCCCCACCTCAGTAGCTGCTCGGTCTCTTCCTTCCCAGGGATGCCCTTGACCTTTGCCACCTGACTCATCCAACCAGAAGGATGTTAGCGTGACATCTTTCTTTTTTCTACTTTATTTTTCAATTACAGTTGACATACGATTATACTAGTTTATATTACATTAGTTCCGGGCGTACCAGATAGTGATTAGACATTAATATAATTTACGAAGTAATCATCCTGGTAAGTCTAGTACCACCTGATGCCATACACAGTTATCACACTGCTGTGGACTGTGTTGTTGACTATGCTGTACTTTACATCCCCAAGACTATTTTTATAACTGGAGACTTACACTTAATCCGTTCCCTTTTTCACGCCCCCCCCCATCCCACTCCCATCTGGCAACCATCAAAATGTTTTCTGTATCTACGAGTTTGTTTCTGTTTTGTTTGTTCAAAAAACGACCTCTTTCACGATAGGCTTTTTCTCTTTCAAAACCGCATAGCCCAGCATCATCCAAGAGAAACAAATGTTAAGTCACGAATGTAAATTTTTTTAGCCGTTTTGTTATAAAAGGAAAAAAAAGATGAAATCGAGTTTAATAACATTTTATTTAACCTAATATATACCCAAATATTATTTTTAACGCGTAACAAACTATAATTGAAAAATAAATTTTTTCAACATGAAAAACTCTTTATACGTTATTTTATTTAGGTCTCATAACGTTTCAAATTGAACAAGTAGATTCTCATACCCATGTTGTTCCAAACCTACTAAAAAGTCTGCCGGTAACTGAACTCAGAATCGTTCTTCACATTTAAATGTAAATTATTAAAAATGAAGTAACACTGAATTTGGGCTCCTCAGTCTCCAGAGCCGCGTTCCCAGTGCTTGGTGGCCCCGTGGGACAGCGGAATGGTAGGGGACTGGGCGGCCATGGACAGTGGGCCGCCCCAGGGACCGTCGTCCCATTCGGCATTGTTTGGAGGGTTAGATGGCAAAACCCAGAGGGCACAGCTGCGTCTCGCCTCCCGCTCCCCCTGCTCTAGCACCTATAGCACGCGGCCCGGCCCGCGAGGCTCGCGGAGAGCGGCGAGGCAGAGCCGGCGAACGAACACGCTGCCCATTCGGGCGAGGAGCTGTTGGCGAGTCTGTTTTCCACGTGCTGACGCCAGGCCTCGCCCACAGGAGAGCCAGCAAGCACGCCTTCCCCACCGAGGCGAGTTCAGCTTGCCCTCGTCCCTCGAGTTTCATTTTCCCTGTTACTTCACACTCACACGACGTAGGAGAAGTATGCCGACCATTAAAAATAGCTCTACGGCCTTAACTCTCGAGAATGCCTTCCAGTGTTCAAATCGGCTGACCTCGCGGCCGGACGCGGGAGGGTCCCACCGTCAGCCCCTCCTGCCACATCTCAGTGTGGAGGTCGACCGCTCCGCTTCTCCCCCGCCCTGGGGCATTCTGTTAGTTGCTGAATTGAACCCGTGACTCCTAAAGAGGTACAGGCACGCTATAAAAAACTTAAAAGGATTTTAACAAGGGATAAAAGGCTCAGAAGGACGAGGACAATGGCACACAGGCCGCCCGCACTGGCCGGGAGGGGCCGTGTGGGCCGCGGCCAGAGGGACGCACGTCTCCAGGACACGTGGAACGTTATCTGGGCATCAGTACTTTGGTTCTGTGACAGAGGTATTTCTACATAAAAGAATGACACTGGGTCTTATCAAAAAATCTCAGCAAAACAAGGACTGAGTCTCATTCTTGGAAAAACTCCTGATTGGGCAAGGTGGGGGTGGGCGAGGGAAGCGGGGACAGATCCAGACGCAGCTCCTGACCTTCGTCATGGGGCACAGACACGGCGCTCACACCTACTCCTGGGGACATCGTTCTGGAGACGCTGGGGCCTTCTAGGGGCAGGAACCTGAGCATTCACAGCCCTCTGCCCAAGCTCTCTCCGCATCAGGAGAGGGCATCCTCCCCAAGGAGAGGGTATCCGTGCGTGCTCGCTCTCCTCCCCTCTCCCCCTCTCTCCCTCTCTCTCCTTCTCTCCCTGCCACGAGATGGAATTCATGTAAATTTGGGGGGCTCGTACCCCATTTACCACGCCCTGCGAGTTCTCCATACGCCGCTGGTAAGTGGGTTAGCCTTGCACTCAGCGTTATTCCCTGCCACTTACCCTAATTAAGTCCTTGTGACAGATGTCGGAATGCCAGCTGAAGTTCTCCTGTGACACACCGGCATTTGTCACTGCTCCAGTCCAGTGGCTCTTCCCTACAATTCTGTGCATCCAGCAGCATCCAACAGGAGAGAAGGGAGATCTGTTCAGAGGAAACAGCCCAGCACAGATACCACCTGACCTGGATTCATAATGATTCCGGGGTGACTGGGAGTCCACTCAGATCTTCCTCCTGTTTCTTGTTGTTTTGTGTGTGTGTGTGTGTGTGTGTGTGTGTGTGTGTTATTTCTCAATGTATCAGGAGCAACTGAAATCTTGTTGTGAAAAAATTAAACTCACAAGACTATCCAGGGGAGCCATTATAAATGAAACCTCACTTTTAAGTCCAAAATGTTCCACCCAAATTGGAATTTCCTGTCAAGTTTCCTCCCTTGAATATCTTTCCTTATAGCTGCATGATTTCCAATTGATTTTATATTTAGTAGTGGTTCCCAGAATTCCTAAGACAATAGACATTTTACAAAAAAAAAAAAAAAAGCAACATGACTAAACGAAAACTCTCATTCAGGGAAGTACAGTGGGGGAAGAGACGTGATTCAGAAGTGACCTTTATCACTAGATGAAGGACGGTATAAAACGGACTTTCTGGAGGGCAAGGTTAAGTGCCTGAATTAGTCAGGACTCTTTAGGATGCAAATGACAGAAACCCAATTCAAACTACTTGAGCAAAATGGCCGTGTACTGATTTATGTGCCTGTGATATTTCTGAATGGGTACGGACTTCGGGCAGGGCTGGACCCAGGCGCTGAAACGGAGTTGTCAGGACTTGGACACTTAACGATCTTGCCTCCTCAGGTTGGCCTTCCTCTGAACGGTGAAAAGTCTGCATGCCCTCCTGCCGCAGCAGAAATGGTGACTGGCTGTTTGGGATCACACGCTCTTGGCTTAGAAATCCTAGTGGGAAGAGGATCTTTCTCTAAATACATCCGTCTCTCAGAAGAAGTCCCATTGGTCCTGATTTTGTCACGTGCCTTCCTCTGCGAGAATCACTGCTTCGTGAGAATAGGGCACCAAGATCAGTTGGGACAGATCACAGGTGCAGATCTGAGGTGAGAGGTGGGGCGAGCAGGTGGTTTCATCTATCAGAAGGAGAATGGGAGTTAGATACCCCAGTGGCTGCACTGAGGGATGGCTTGGAGGAGTAGCAATGACTTCCCCAAATTCTCACTTCAAATGCATTTGCTTGGTGTCTACTTTGGGCTATATAGTGAACAAACAGGTTTAAATGCCTGTTCTCATGCAGTTCAGCGTCTGTTACAATAATCTTCACCGAGATTAAAAGGCCGTAACAACTAATGCAAAAGCGGCCCTCCACGAGATCCTGGATTAAAAAACTGTAAAGGGCATTTTAGAGATAAGTGAGGAAGTTTGACCGTGGAGTGTGTATTAGATGAGTATTGCGTCGTTGTTAAATAATTTCTGGAGTTTGTTTTATGGTTGTAAGAGAATATCCTGGCTCTTAAGAGGCACATACTAAAGTATTTACAGCAAAGGGGTCGCGATGCCTGCAACTCATTCTCGAATGACTCAGTGAAAAATAAAATGTGTGTGTGTGTGTGTGTGTGTGTGTGTGTGTGTGTGTGTGTGTGTGTGTTCTTCACCACCAAGCCATCCCTAGACCACCTCAAAGAAACATACAATCCAAGGAATGGCATATTTTCTATACAAACCCTGGTCAAAGCACGTCTTTTAGCCCCTTTCTAACTGGTAAGAACCTAAACTCAGCCTCCATAGAAATCTTAAAAAGCCCAGCCTCCATTACTGTGGGAATTTTGTGAAATCCAGTTACTTCAGTCACACTTTATCCTAATCATTGGCAGAAAGGGCTTCCACATCTGGTCTCACGTGATCCCAGGCTCTGTCCCAGACAGGGGATGCTCTGCGGGAGAGCCTCTTCGTATCAGAGCATCTACACTGGATTTTAAAACTTTATCCAACCACAAACAAGCCAGACTCTATCCTCCAGCAATAATACCTGTCTGCTTACCGACCAAAAAGGGAGCGACGCCCCGCTTGGCGCCCCAGTGCTGTGTGCTCCTTGGCATTGCGGAGCGGTTGATTCTCGCAGGGTCTGGGGGACGAAGGCGAAAGGCGAGGTACCGCATCCGCATTTCCTCTGGGGGCTTCAGGCGCTGGACGCGGCCTGCGGCCTGCATTCCTCGCTCTTCACGTCTCCCCGACTCTCGCTGGCCTCGTCACATCTCCACTGCCCTCGCTGACCCGCCCCGTCTGCGTGTCTGCGACATCCCGTTCTCACCTGGCAATTCCATCTTGAGCTCCTAAACGTGAGCACATCCGCAGTGTTCACTTTGCCTGTCAAGTGACATTCACAGTTCGGGCACTAAACGTCATCATCTCTCGGGGGGCGGAAGGTGTTTTGCGAAGCACCACGACCTGTTAAAAGTGTGAAAGGAGAGGGAGGCAGGCAAATGGCCTGCGGCTCTCTGCTCCTGAACAGTGCGAACTTACAGCTTGTGGGGAGGAGAGAGGGGCCCAGCGGACAGGCGTAGGGGTGGCTTTTGAGACCCCTTGGCGTCTCACTGCCTGGCTCTCCTACTAGGGGCTGCATTTCATCCTCTGAAATGCTCCTGGCAGGTAGACATACACTTCTTCACAACGTCTTAAAAATGGCACCACAGCGTGTTTGGGCGTTCAGAAATTACGGCCAGGAAAGCGGTAGTGGAGGTGGGCAGAGGAAGGAAAAGGGAAAAGAAAGCGTCCCCCGAGCCACCCGTCGTTCTTCCCCACTGAAAGTCACGACCTCCAGGGTCCCCACACCTGGGGGCCCTAGCACTATTATTATTGTTCCTCTGGCTTGCAGAGACCACAACCCGAGATTACCAAGATCATAGTTCCTACCAAATTTACAACCTAAATTATTTGACTTGGAGATTGGAGAAAAGACTTCAGCCAACCTCACTCAGAATCCTTGACGGACCTTAACTCCTCACCTCTGCCCCTGAGGCCAGGCCAAAGTCCCTGTCGAGTCCATGCCCAGGAGGTGATGGACTTGCCAGGATCTAACCCATCTGTGCGCAAGGGGAGTCTAGAAGATGGGGCAAAACAGGTCTTTCGCTCTGCGGGTTACCATAGCCCATTATGACTCAGCTCGAGGGGCCGTCAGGGCTCCCTCATTTCACTCTTCCTCTCCTTCCTCTCCTCTCCCGGGGAGCTCCCTGCTGTCTGTCCCAGGCCCCTGGTTCCAGCACCGATCCAGAGGGACCACGTCTGATTCTCAGAGTCCCTAGCATGCCTCGAGGGCCCAGGGTCCCTCCGATTCTTCAGCAGGTAATAGCATGAAGTGGACATGTCTTTCTCCCGATGGCTCTGACCGCTTCTCATAGCTGGGCCAGGCTAGCAATGTCCTCACCTCTCCTCCCCCACGGTGACCCCATCCTTTCTAATTATCGCACACATGGTGAGGTTTTCATGGGGGCAAGAGCTCTCTGTCCCGCTACCACATTTTTCTGGATCTGTCTCCAGGAGCAGAGGAATCACTTTGCGTTTGCGAGATCATTTCCTCAGGGTGGGTCACTTAGATGACAGGAGGCCCATCAACAGAATTTCGTTCTTCTCAGGTGTCCCCTAACCTCTAATCCTCCCTTGGGCAATGTTGAAAGAGAAGAGTCATGCACTTTTATGAGGTTTCAGTACATTACAAAAAATTTTATTACTTATTCATTTAACAAATATTTATCAAAATCATCTCTACGCCAGGCCTCCCATGTTTAGTGGTAAACTAAGCAGACATAATCACTACTACCATGGCCCTGACAGTCTAGCGGGGTCCTCTCCCACTAGACTATGCAAATGAATACAATGACCCGTCGCCTCTTGCAAGGCCTAAAGATATCACATATCCAGGCAACAAACATCAGTGACTGCTAAGACCAGTAGGTGACAGGTAGACTGGCGATTCTGCAAGGATGGGGTTGAGAGTCAGGCCAACAATGAACCCTAAAATCCATCTTAATGTCAGGAAGAGGGAAAATTCATTCCGTGGAGTGGGGCAATAGGAAGCACACATCGCCACCTAGGAAGACTTTTGGTCAAAAAAAAAAAAAAAAATCACTTGAATCTGATCGAGTTTTTAGATCTACCTAGCAGGTTACAAGAAACACAGAGGTTATAGAAACTTATTCAATAAAACCTCAAGGATGCCATCGGCCCAACCCAGTGTGTGCGAAAGTCTATAGGATACATGACTCATTCTCCTCAACAAGCGTCTTGAAAAACAAATACGAGGAAAGGGTGTTTTAGATTAACAAAGACCTAAGAGACATGTCACCCAAGGCTGTGTATGAAGCTTGTTTTGATCCTGGTTTCAGTGAACCAACTGTAAAAATACATTTTTGAGGCAATTGGGGAAAGTTGGGCATGGACTGCTTAGAATAACAGTAAGGAATTTTTGTTAATTTTGTTGGTGTTTTACTTTTAAAGCCCTTATCTGTTAGAGAAACATACTGAACTATTATGTTACGAGTGAAGTGATACGATCTATGAGATTTGCTTTAAAATACTCTCAAATAAAATGTGGGATGCAGATGAGAAAACAAGAATGGCAGGTTAGAGATCATGAACCGTGGGGATGGGCGCACTGCAGCTCAGTGCACTATTTCCTTTAGTTCATGTATATCTAGAATTTCCCATAATGAAAACATTGTAAATTTTTCTATGTAAATTATAAATCATAATTTATAATTTTATTAAAATGATATGTAAATCGATACAAGTATAGATTATATTTTTAAATACATACCAATCAGTGTGCTGTGGTCGAGATTACTGCATATTCCACATCATTTCCTCTTTCTTTTTCAGGAGCGGAACCCCTGTAACATGGAGGACAGCGATAGCCCACCAAAGACGGCATGTCCCATTCTCCCTCACTTCTCTTCGTAGCCATCGAACAAAGTTCTGGCCGATGAGACGTAGACACATGCAGAATTAAAGAGCAGGAGGTCTGAGACAAGGCCTTAACGGGACCGAACTTAAAGGTATTCTTTCAGCCCTCCCCTCCCTCCTCCTCCTTAGTGCTGGGATGTCCACATGCGGGCTGCCACCCCACCGTGCTGCTGGGGATCAAAGATATACGGCATCTGTTGGGACACAAAAATTAAAAGGGTGCCTGCCCTCCGACTGCCATCTCAGCCCCGGTTAGCCTGCTTCGTGGCATCACTTCTATTAAGATAATATCGCCTTGTATGTGTAAGCCACGGTAGCAGAGACTTGGCCGCCAAACACAATTTGTCAGTCAAACGCAATTCCCACATGACACAATGGCGATATCGATTTTAGAAAAATAAAAAATAAATAAAATTTAAAAAGGCTACTACAAGAGAAGCCCAAAGCGACATAATTTTCATTGGAATGTAGAACAGACGAGGCCAGGGAAAACCTTTCTGAGGAACTTTTCGAACCTGAGCTCTAAAAGAAGACTAGGAGTTAGCCGTCGGTATGTGTCCACCAGATACTAAAATAGGAGGTATACTACGGGGGGTGGGGGTGGGGGATGCCTGAGTGACATCCTGAAATTCAACAGAATGCTACGCTCTGCCCGAGCTCCAATAAATATTTGCTGGGTGAGTGAGGGCTGCAGGTCATCAATAGGGACACAGACCATTGGTGACATAAGCCGTGGTAGGCGGGGGTGCACAGGGCGACACCTGGCAGTCTCGATGACCCGACTCCAGTACGTGCACTCTCCCCTGTTTTCAGCGTGTGGATTTCAGAAGCTCTGCCCATTTTTTGCTTGGGGAAAACCTAACCCAGTGAGAGGCAGAAGTTTTCCACCGGGTTCTGAATACTTCCCAAGCCATCCGCATCTCCCCCACCTTCAGCACTACCACACCGAGACAGCTCAGGCTGCCTCTAATCTCCCCACGACAAAGTATCCCAGGGTTAGATCTGAGACTCTGGGGAAATCAGGCTGGAAACAAGAGTGCAGCCCAGCCCCAGAGGACCCGAGCCCACCTTGGAAGAGGAGCGGGGTCAGGAGCCTGCGGAAGTCGTCTGCCCCGACTGTGGGAGCTTAGTCGGCCAGATGGAGACTGATTCCAGTCACTCCCTCGCTCAGGTGTGAGCTCGTACAAATCTCCTTACCTCCCTGAACCTCAGTAGCTTTTGTATAATGATGGTTGACGCCCCTTTCATCCTCAAGAATGAAAATGTGAATTTTCGGTTGTTCTAATAACTTCTGGGACAAGCATATAAGGAAAGAAATCTTCATTATCAGAAAGAAATCTTTCAAAGAGCTGATTCTGGACACACAAGGATCCAGACAGTGGTGCAAAACCACCATTTCCCCTCACCTCTTGCCATGCCATAAATGGAAATCTTGGATTCCTCCTCTTTCTGACCTCCTCCGCTTCCTCCCTTCTCCACCCTGCAACTTCATCTATCTTTTCTAGCTCCTTTTTCCCCGGGGCCAGAGGGAAATCCAGAAGCCAGTAAGGCTCTGCCCGCATGGGGGGCGAAAGGGAAGGGGCTCTGCTGAGCTCTACGGAGCTTCAGATAAGGAGACATGAATATATTCCAGATTCTTCACATAGAGAATGGAGCATCACAAGCAAAACAGTCTCCTGACAGCTTTTGAGACTTAGCTGTTGTTGGTGCATTACAACAGTCACTGTGTCTTTGCTCGGCTTCCCATCAGCTCCCTACCAAAGCACAGGGGCAAGGGAGTGGAAGGATAGAGAGTAAGAAGGAAGAAAATTTCATCCTGCTATAAATATACATGCTCATAAAACACCTTGAACTTCAGGACCTTTTGTAACAACGTAAACGCAAATACTAGCAGCTCTGTCTCGGGTCCACTTTTAAGGGCTTTTGTGTACACTGACCCCACCCAGATAATCCGAGGAAATCTGTCTTAAAGTTAGCCGATTAGGAAATTTTATTTCAACCTTAGTTCTAGATGGAAACTTAGAGAAAGTGGATGCAGAGTTATCATGGACTAATGCTTAAATTACTCAGTAACTTAACTCTTGATCCTCTTCAGGACTATAAACTATTTCCTCCTTTTTCAACCTTAATCTTTTAATGAAGAGCTTTTGTTTTCTCAGACATGCGATTAGGTACCTAATTTCAACAACAGAGTCTTCTATTTACTTAAAGGATTTAACCAATACCATTAGCTAGCAAAAAATTCAAAATAAAAAAACCCTTCAATGTCCTTCTCAGTGTCCAAACCAGTCGACACACATGCACACACATGCACACACATGCGCACACACACGCATACACACACACACACACGCACACACGAAGGGAAAAGTCTGGATTTCTTCAATGTGCCTGAAAGAGCCTCCGCCCTGGGAGACATGCCCGTCACGCTGCCTGCAGCTGAACCCTTAACGGTGTTTCACGCACAGTCAGATGAGCAAAGAAAATGTCGTTTCTTTATTTCTTTATCGATCCTCAGGTGGCCCTCGCGGTTCAATCGAATCCAGAGACTTACTCCAATGCGATAATTAAAACAGTCCCTCTAGTCAAATGTTCAGTCTACTTACGCGAAATACCTCATTTCTCAGACTTTTTGCCTGTGAACCACCGCCCCCCAGCTCCTCTCCAAAGACCATGTCTGAAGGACTGAGGTCAAGGTTATGGCCTCGCCGAGGCGGCGAAGTCATGTGTTTTGCTTGACCGTTGGTCTCATCTGTGCAGTGGCTAGGCTGGCCGGCTCCCTCGCCTGGGAATGGCCCAGACGTGGCTGGTCCTGTGGCATGCAGAGGGTCAGCGGCCACGGTTACAGCGCTCGAGGCTCTGTGCCCGCCTGGAGGTCTCTGCCGGCCTCCTCTGCAGTTCCCTGGTAAGCTGTAGCAAATTCACATTTCCCCCCTTCCTCACGTCCTCCCAGCCTATGGCCAGGCAGGGGACTAATCGAAATCAAAACTATGTTCTAACAATCAAAACTGGCCAACTATCTTGTTGTCTCATGGCTATGTGCCCTCCGTCTGACACCCCGAAACCCATTGCTTCATGGGTGCCAAGGCCCCCTGGGTAACAAGATGTATCTGAAAATATTTCTAAGGAGTACTCCAATGTTTCTCATGTAGAAATATGGGTGGGCCGAAGAGGTAGGGAAAGGTGGGTTAAGCTAGAATTCAAAATGAAAAGTGGTTAAAGCAGTTTCAAGCAAAGTCCTGAACTGAAAAGAGAAATTGCTCTTTAAATGGCACGTCACGTGGTTCTCACAAAAGGCCAAAGGCATGGGGTGGTTGGAGAGGAGGTGCTTCTAGTCAGCAGTCCCCAACCTGTTTGGCACCAGGGACTGGCGCTCCTATGAGTCTAATGCCTGAGGACCTGAGGTGAGGCTGAGGTGGTGATGCTGGCGCCGGGGAGCGGGGGCAGCTGCAAATACAGACGAAGTTTTTTCTGCCCCCCTGCAGCTCATCTCCTGCTGTGCGGCCTGGTTCCTAACAGGCCACAGACCAGTCTGTAGCTCCAGGGTTGGGGACCCCTGCTTTTGGTTACAGACTCTGAGAACCATTCATAAGAGAGTGACAGAAACTTTTAGGCCTCTTGTTGACAGTTGACAAATTTCTACGACCCCCAACACAGCCCACTGCCAAATCATTACGTTTCTAACTCCGTTTGGCTGAATATACCGCGCACTTGAGTTTAATAGCAAAAGAGCGTTCCTTTGAGAAATAGTGAGATAACAGGGTTTGGTCTGTCATTAAAAATCCAACTCAAAGGCCCATCATTCACTGGGTCAAAGGAGCTTCTTATGAAAAGAGGCTTTCAACAGAGTTGCACATGTTAATTATGGGAGAACTGGGACAAAGTTTGGTGCGAGGACCTTTACTTAAAAGACACAGTAAAGGAGGGAACTTGGACTGCTCCGGGCTTGGACGTGAAGACAGACGGGCAGAACGTAAGGGCGCATTCACAGGCCTCCTTTGGGGAACCATTTCTGGTGGGTCGCCCCCAAAGCCACAGGTGTGGGAGAACCTGGGGACACTCGCTGCAATTTTATGTTTAAGGAAGAAAAGAATAAACATTTCCGACTGCGGGGTCAGCGGCTCCAGGGTTGCTAAGTCCGGGCTGGGGTCTCACCGAGGGGAGGTCCCCGGGGGTGCTCACAAGGTGACCCCCCACTATGTTGTTCCCTCTGTCGTCTTTCCAGCCTAGTGCTGAATCCATCACACAGGACCGTCTGACAGTTCTCGGAGCTTCGTGCTGTCGGGGTACGCTCGCGACACACCGGCTAGTGAAGCCAGCAGCTGACAATGCCGTCACTAGAACCCCGACCTTGTCACCGGCACGTCTGACGATGCCCTTTACATACGCGAGCACGGCACGCGGAGGGAAAACTCGAAATCTCAGCGTGGAAGGGCCATGAGTGACCTGTTACCGTGTTCCCATCTGTTTTTTTGTATTCTCCAATGTTTTCCCCATCAAGATATATTGCTTTTGTTATCCTAAAATGAAGACGAAGACAAAATGTCGCATAAGCTTCTTGCTAGAGAGAACAAAGTTTAAATTCTGTCTTCCACTCCTGGGGCACAGGAGCCTGTCTGCCAATGAATCAAAAGCAAACTATACAGAAGAGAAGCAAGGGGACACGAATTCTTGGAGGAACTCCCAGGGACTCTGGTAACCAGACGGTGCCCAGAGCGGCTTGGCAGACCCTGGGGGTCTGGAAGGGAGGGGTCTCCACTTTGCTGAGAACCCGCTCTTCTCTCTTCGGGGGATAGAGGGCACGCCCCCGGAGCCCTCTGCTGGGTCTGGAGGACTCGGGAGGTTCACACACGGGGGGAGGAGGCAGAGACCCTGGGCTGGACTAGGTGGGTCTCTAAGGTGCCAGGTGTGAAGCAGGGAGGGTGAAGTCACAGCCTGTGTTTGCCGGCCTGGCCCGTTCTGTTTGGCAGGTGGGTGTGGAGAACAGAACGTCCACGGCGGCTGTGGGCACCGGGAGCCCCGCCAGACGCAGGTGGCTCCCACAGCTGTCTCCTCTGGGAGGACAACACCCTGCCCCACGCCAGGCTTCTGAACGGGCCCCGCCTCCCCCCACCCCCGACTCCAGCCCTGACGGTATAATGAGGAGTCCATTACCAAGTTCGAATCTGTTCCCGAGTAGCTATGCGACCTTGGGCGAGCACTTAGCTGCCTGAGGCGCCATCCTCAGGAGGAAAACGACAAGAATCCGATTGTCATTGTGAGTTTTCCAGGAGAGCACGCATATTAAAGACACCGCGTTGCGCAGCAGTAAACACAGGTTTGTCATAGGAGATGGGGCTCTAGCCTTCTGCACCCTTTTTCCCGTTGTGGCCGGACCTGGGAGACAAGTCATAAGCCACCTGGACAAAGAGGTCCCTGCCCACCTGGGCCGTCTCATCTGCCACGCTCCCCGGCAGGTCCCACCGTCCAGCACAGCGCCCGCTCGTAGCCTGCCCAGGACAATGACGGTCTCTAACAGCTGTGGAGCAAGGTATAAGGGAAGTTCCAGCTAAAACCCTGAGGCAACAGATAAAAGACACCATCCCAGATCCCCCGCAAAGGGTCAGTGGCCGAGAGCTGCCAGG
Source organism: Eonycteris spelaea (assembly GCA_003508835.1). Taxonomy (NCBI): domain Eukaryota; kingdom Metazoa; phylum Chordata; class Mammalia; order Chiroptera; family Pteropodidae; genus Eonycteris; species Eonycteris spelaea. The sequence goes on along the minus strand of PUFA01000002.1, from coordinate 3,960,225 downwards.
CCAGAGGCCAGGAGACCCGAACTCCAACCCACATGAGGGGGGCCGGGGTTCGCAAGAGGCTTTGAAGGATCTGCTCCTTGGCGAGTCCCACCTGCCCTAAAGAGGAAGAACAAAGTTTGGGTCTCTTCACCTCCATTCAAGAAAGCAGGGCTTTCAGGCGATCTCTCAGACATGGGCATGAATGTGGGTCCCTTACAGTCTGGGGATGGGGACCCAGGAGGCTGGAGAGCCCCATCAGATGAGAGACCTACAGGGTGAAGCTGGCAAGCAGGGCAGAGGCGCCCTCCCAGGAAAGGCCTGCCCTCCCACAGTCTGTGGGGGCCAATGCACCCAGAAGTTTCTCAGGACCTCTCTGGGTGGGCTAAGTGGGTTCTGAGCTGCTGTCGGCCTCAGAGCCCAAGGTGGACAGCTGGGATCCTCGGTCTGGGGTGCAAAGCAGACCTGCTTCTGCCCGAATCAAGGCAACTACAGGTGAGACTCTCTGCGGGTGACCGGACGCGGCAGGACGGGGTTTCTGAAGGACCCCGGCCCCGCTGGGCGAGAACAAGCCAGGCTCCCTCAGGCCCTGCCAGGCCAGCCCGCCCAGAACCAGCCAATGGCAGCGAGCGCCGGAAACGGGAGGACTCTTCCAGCGCCCCCGCTCACACCCCTACACCCCCATCCCACTCTCCCCCGACCTCCGCCCCCCTGCACCTGCACCGCATCCCAGCGAGGCCTCAAGCACCCTGGGCGGCACGGGAGGAGGTGAGCAAGAACCGGAGCGTGACCTGGTCCCGCCGCGCGCACCCGCACCCCGCACCCGCACCCCGAACGGATGGGGAGACCCAGAGCATCGCCCGAGAGCGCACGGCACGTTCTGATTTCTGGGTGCCACCGTGGCTCCGCCGCTCGGCAGTGCCTCAGAGGGGCCGGGACAGTCTTAAGAGTTTCCATCCAGATGGGATTCTCCCCCTGCACCCCAGAAGTTTGCTTATTCGGGGTGCCAATGCGCTCACCACGTGGTTGCGGGGCACCGCGGCACGCTCCGCCCCAAGCGCGCCTGAAAAGTCACTGACGTCTTACGATCCGCGTGGAAGGTGTCATCCCCGAGTCAGGGATGAGGAAGCCGAGCCGCACGGAAGCGAAGTACCTTGTCCCACGCCACACACTTGGTGCGTGGTCACAGGTAGGGTGGGCAGCTGACCGGAGCCCAGACCAGTGCTCAGACGTCAGAGCTTGGGCAGAGTGGGTGGGCGCCACCCTGCCGCAGACCCAGCCAGGGTTCAGGTGAACAGTTGCCCCTCGAGGTGGGGTGAGTCAGGGGTGAGGGCCGGCGATGCCACCTCCCACAGTCCTGGCTCTGTCCATCACCCTTCCAGACATTTTTGATTAACTTCTATTTACCCCTTTTTTCTTCTCGGCGACCTTGACAACACTCACTCTTTGAAATGGTCTGCCCAAAGGATTTCAAGAGGTCCGTCCTACGGTGGGTCTTTTACAAAAGGGCCGGTCTTTCCTACATGTGGAGCCCAGCTGGGCGGAGGTATTTTGCCAGAGAAGCCGGCCTTGAAACAGCCATGCGACGCGTAATCGCTTCAAGGCCAGGCCTGGTTTTTCTCTCACTTCCTTAGGGGGCTTTCTCAGACCCTGGGAGCAGAGGGCCATCCAGAGGGGCCCGCCCTTCCTGCTGGGAATGCAGTTCAGTGTCTTGTCACTTCCACCCTTGGCAGCGAGGCCCAGAGGAGAGGGTCCTGCCCTTTACAGCTGGACAGTCGTGGCCTCGAGAACAGCTGTGTACTCCCCAGGAATCGCTCACGAGGACCAGAACTGGCATCTTCGACTTTTTCAGTTTTATGGGTCTCCCGCTCCAAAAGAGAACTGCTAAAAGGTCTCGGTCCCCAGAAGTTACAAACTTCAAACTAAACTCTCCCTGGCACATTGCTAGTGCTGAGGAAGAAATGCCTCGCGGAGAAGAAACCCGTCAGACAAACCGGAGAGGGGGAAAGGAGACCTCGGATGGTTGCTGCTGCCCCGAGAACAACCTCCCCTCTTCTGCACACTAACAAGGATCCCGGGACAGTGCCCGTAGCCCTTTTAACTAGGCTAGCCAGTCGGTTCTTCATAATAAACACAAACAACAGAGAAATACTGTTGTCAGCAGGCCCTGTGCTGATTTTCGTCAAAATGGTTTTAAAATGTTTTGATACGAATGATACGAAACGGGGACTTTGCTTCTCCACTTGCTGCAATTTCAGTAGGAGTTTTATGTCTCTTTTTCTACAGAATGTGGTTCTTCTTAATGCACCTTTGAGGCAGGGATTAAGTAGGTACCTGCTGAGATGGATATTTATAAATATGGCAGCCATCCCATGCCTGGAGAGTTCACGGTCACCCTCAGGGGAATCAGCACCCCCCCCCCCGAGAATCATGTCTGGGGTATGATTAGGAGCCAGTGGAACCACCTGTGGCCGGACACAGGGCTCTAGCAACAAGTACCAAAGGGCGCAGTCAGCGGCTCTCTGGGGACACAGGGGGCCAACTTCCATTGTTTATAACAGCACAAAAGGGCGAGAGCGAGCCCACGGCACTCAAAAGGAACGCGGGGGGCAGTGTGGGAGGGGAGGTGGGCTCAGGCAGGGGCTGTTGGCACAGCGGGCATCTGGCGCTGACCCCTCCGCCCCCGAGGACGCGTGCGCCCCCACGCCGCCGCCGCCCTGCGTGGGGACCGTGGGGGGCGGGGGCACAGACCTGTGCTCTGACGGGAGTGGGCAGCCCACGTGGCACACCCGAGCTGAGCACGACGCTGAATGAGGAGTGGGCCGTCGTCTTTCCAATAACCCCCGGAGCCAGATCCGGATCCGGATCAGGGCCAGCCCAGGGCATGGTGTCAGCTGGGAAGCAAGACATGCAAGACACGTCTCCAACAGCGACACCGTGTGGCAGCCACGGGCAACTGCGGGGACGGTGGGGCGAGGCTCCCTGCAGAGGCCGAACCCTTGTGGCCTTGTGAGGAAGGCCCGGGCTGCGCTCCGCCTGCGCCCAGCTTGCGTCCCTTCCCATCTCTCTCACAACGGTCACCGTGTAAGCATGTGAGTGGCTTTTAGCTGCGCTGACTTCTGGGTTCCTTAGACTGAATTTCCGGCTTCTCCGTGAGTCAGGCCTGACCCCCCCCCCCCAAAGGCCACAGTCTTAGAGAAGGTCTCATGGCAGCCTCTCTGGGAGAGCCACCAGCAAAAGGATAGGCAGTTCCTCCCTGACTGGCGGCAAAGCACCTTGTCGCCCAGAACGCACTGGCTGCTAGAGTCACATCCGCCCCCTCCTCAGTCCCGTGGCCTGAGGGGGTAAGAAGCCAGGGTCCCTACGTCTGCTGTTTGGCTGAAGGCCTTACGCCACCACTTCCTCATGTCTCACGTGCACCTGCAAGCCCGGGCTCCCTGTGCAGAGAGAGAGAAGCTGCTCCGGTTCCCCCGGGGGGAACCAGGGAATCCGGTTTCAGTCAGATAAGCGTGAAGACAAATGTCACACACCCTTCTTCCCAAAGTGGCAGAGAGTGCCCTGGGAAGTGATGGGGGCTGGGCTGGTCTTCGGTATTCTCGTGGTTTTCAGTCACGCAGACAGGCCACCTAAAGGTGAGTTTCACGTGTTGGGGCGGGGGTGGGGAATGGATTCGTGCAAGGTAAGTGGAGAGCTTTCTGAAGGGAGATGTGGGTAACACTCTCCCATCTCTCCCCCCCACCCCAACTCCCCCAGCGTCTGGTCACAGACCCACAGCTTTCCGCCCCATCTCGGTGCGTCTCGCCCTTAGAACCGCAGAGCCTTGCGGGCACCAGGCGAGTCAGCGGCCCCAGAAGACCGTGGATGAGTATCAGGTGATCGAGGCCTCACCGCCTGTCTTAGCCTGGATTCCCCGGAAAGTAAACTCTGAGGCAGAGGACTCATATGCTTCGAAACGTTGTCAGGGACTATAATGCCCTAAGGATGACAGGGAGCAGGGGTCAAGGGAAAGGGGAGGGGGGCAGAGATGGAAGGACATTCGGTTCAAGGCCGATGCCCGTCACTGAGCCGCCTACCTCTGCCAAGCGCACGTGACGGTGTTCATTCAAAGTACATTTCTCTAACACTCGTGAACCCCTGGGTGGCATGCAAAAAGCTACAGAGTGGGTCCCTGCCCTCACAGAGATCATGTGAACTGCACCCCAGTTTGTCCCTGTTAAGCATGGGGGAGGGAAGGACTTACCCATCAGCTCTTGCCTCCCACCGGCCGAAGGTTCTCCCCATGGGGCACTGACTCGCCCACGCTTCCCGCCGGCACGTGTGTGGGCACCAGGCACGTCTCATGGAGGCGTCAACAAGGCGCCCTGAGTGGACGGTGGGGGCGAGAGCTGACCAGCATGCACACAGGCAAAGCGCTGTTGGACCCGCGTGAAGCCAGATGGAGCCCCCGTGACATGGCACGGGGGCCAGGGACAGGTCAGGCCGAGAGGCTCTGAGACAGCAGCCATGGGGAAGAGTTACAGGGACAGGGCAGCAGCAACCTCCTGCAACCCCACTGTGGGACACGCAGAGCTATGTGTCTCGGGGGCCTCCAGCACAGTGCACAAGAGCCAGGCTCTGGCACACACTCGCCAGGTCTGGGGAGCGGCTGGGACTTCGCAGGCCTGCAGGGTCCCCTGAAAACGTTCTATGCTCCGATGCACAATCCATTTTGGGACCCAGCCAGGTCGCAACCCCCTCTCCTCCCGGGGAGGCGGGCGACAGCGAAGCCTCCTCACAGGTTGGCAGCCCGTGTGCAAGTCCCAGGTCTGCCACCTGCTGGCTGTGTGCCCTTCTGCAAGATTCCTGAACGCCCTCCACCTCGGTGTCTTCATCTGGCGAAGGGGAACTTAGGAGAGCGAACGAGATCGCTCAGCGTCACCTCGAGTCCCTTGTCTGGCACACAATAGAGTCTCCGTAAATAGAAGGCACCGCGGTTATGATGCCACCATGCTCTGTGTGCCTCCAGGAGTATCGTGTTTCTCAGGGGAAAACGAGGACGGAGTGACACCGTGAGAGGGTTCTGAAGCCCTAAATAAAGCATCAGCCGCTTCTATTTTAACGCCCCTGTGAGCACACAGAAAACTTGGCAACAGCAATAACGGCCTGAAACAGACATACACCCAAGTCGTAAAATCAGCATTACATCTCCGCGGCCGTACTCCAGGGCACAAGTGCTCCCCAGCCCCCGGGGCGTCAGTCAGCTCCGGCGCAGAGACAGGAGCCGCCCCAGAAGGGAGTCTGTGGCTCTCGCCCCACTGCTGCTGCTGCCCTCCCAGACTCCGCTCCCGCTGCAGGAGGGCGCGCGTGAACCCCGCCGCGGCTGCGGGAGACGGGACCGGGGCTCACGCTTTCGTGAGCACATGTTCTCGGCATCTCGACCCCAAGGGGCCCCACTCTGCCTTGCTTGCCGAGGACCCGAGACTCTCGTTAGAGCTTCGGTCTTGCTTCCAGGAACAGACGAGCCATGTCGACCGCTCCTCCCTGATGAGCTGTCCGTGACTTCACCACCCCATTAGCCCCCCAATTGTTTACAGAGCCCTGAATCTGTGCCAGGCCCCGCACCAGCTCTGGGGAGGAGAGTCTCCAGGGGGACACGGCGTAGGGCGGGAAACCCATCCCAGGATAGGCGGGCGCAGAGGTGCGGGCATTCGATCAGTGGGGACCGCTGAGCACTTCTCCAGCGGTCCCCAACGTTTTCGGCACCAGGGTCCGGTGCTCTGACGAGCATCTAACGCCTGAGGGTCTGAGGCGGAGCTGAGGTGGTGATGCCGGCTCTGGGGAGCGGCTGCAGACACAGATGAATCTGCGCTCGCTCCGCCCCATCCCCCACCACCCCACCGCTCACCTCCTGCTGTGCGGCCCGGTTCCCAACAGGCCAGGAGCTGGTGTCATGATGTCCACGGCCTGCAGGTTGGGGACCCCTGCACATCTCAAGCCCAATGGGGCACCTACCTTCAGGGAGCTTGAGACCCGGAGGGAGAGACTGATAAACAGCAGATGATCCAGTTCGAGGAGGCCGGCTGTGCTGGACGGCGGGCCCACCAGCGTGCCCCTTCTGGACACGTGTCCTGGGCACCGCAGCAGCCCCCTGCACGTGGCGCCGCTCTGCACCCCGCTCCCCGCACACCCCTGTCTCCCCGTCTGCGGCGTCAGTCCACACCGTTCTCACTTCCGTGAGACTTACGATGATTGAACAGGCCATAGACTTTTTTAAGCATCCCAAGATGCTTTCCTGTCTAGCTAAAAGCCAACTTAGACTACCGAAATGTCTCAGAGCCCAGGGCCGCAAAGTTTAGTGAAAGGGGTAAGCTTCTCTCACCCCGTGAAAGACCTGCCTAGCAGATGTCCAGCCCCCAAACTGCCTGTCCACAGGTGAGGGCAGTGGGGAAGGCCACCTCCTTCGGTGGAGACCCCACCCCACGCCAAGGCCACAAGAGTCGAAGTAACGCTCACCGCAGTGGTTGACTTAAAGGGTGATCTCCATCTCCCTAAATTACCAACTGTTACCAAAAGAACGAATAGCTTTTAAAATAATTTTTATTGCTATGCGACATGCATATAGCAAATTGCACAAAGCTTAAGGTACTTGGATATCCTTATGATATTATCTGAACGAATGATCTCAGAGGAACACCTCCCTCCCATGACGACACGGGTCAATAGCTATGTTCTCAGTTTTAGCATGTTTTAAAGTCTAGATTATTGCTAGACTTAGAGGAAACTCACTGGACCCGGCCTAGGTCTCTGTCATGGTGCCTTCTCCAGCATGAGGCCCCGGTGATGCCAGCATGCTGGGCACCTCCTGGGGTCTTGGGGTCTCAGCTCCTGATACCCCGCGGGCCACAGAGCAGACCTCAACACGCAGCCCCCCAGAGCAGCCGTCTGCAGGCACGGGGCGGTCCACAGGTGAAGAGAAGCCATTCCGCAGAGAAGACATGGGCCACAGAGAAACGCCTCTGCCCTCGAGCGGAGGCGCTGAGCACAATTCCCTGCTGACGGTGCCAGCCTGTCAACAGCCCACTCAGGTGGATTTCCTTAAAAAGGGGGAACGGTGTTCACCAAGGTTATATTCGAGACCCTACCTCTTGTATTTTAAAACGGTCGAGAGCACTGAAATGATCTTTTCCCCATTTTTTTTACCACACCCCAAAAAGTTTCAACGAATGACCAGGAAATTGCACTTTTCACCGGAGAGCTGAAGCAGGATGCCGAGGACATGGCAGAGGACGGGGAGCTTCGCAAGTGGACGGGGACAGCAGAAGAACAATCTACTGGGCCCCTGGGACAACCTGCTACACTCACAAACACCCCCTCTCACGAGCGGCTGACACCCCACCTCTGCTCTGCCTTTGAAACCCGCTCCAGGGGCCTCGTTTGGTATTGTCATCTAGTTTCTCATAGGCCATGTCATCATCACACTTGTCCTGATGGCCCCTAAAGATCAGACAAAATTACACCACAGGTCTCCTAAACAGCACCTTGACGTCAGACCTGGGTTAGGATCTAGGGATCCGAAGAGGCATGTGCCTGGAACAGCTAGCCAACCACCAAATTCTGTGTCGTTCACGCCTCACTCCCCACCCTTTACAGAAATGTCACCGAGAACTGGCTTCCCAAACAGGAACGACCCCTTCCAGTCCCCTTTGCATTCGATGGGGCCCTGTGACCATTCCTCAACAACGGAAGGTGAACAGAAGGGATGGTCGGCGTTTCTGCGCCAAAGGGTTGAGAAGTGTGGCCTCGCCACCCCGTCTTCCTTCACCCACAGGCTGGACACAGAGGATCAGGAGTGTCCCAAGCCCCAGGCACGGAAAAGCCGCAGAAAGGAAAGAGCCGGGTCCACGAATCTCCACGTAGAGAAAAACTACCCTTGAACCAGGAAGGTCTGAATCGACCCACGAGGTGATTGAGAAGTGACTTTCTGCCGCGTTAAGCTACTACAACATGGGGGATCGTTTGTTACAGCAGCGAGTCGCACTCTAACTTTTACAATGACCGAGACCTCGTCTCTATCCCTGAGATGCTGATAACAGGATGATTAGACTTGCGTTTTAGAAACCACTTCCCAGCACCAGGGTGGAAAATAGACTGAAGCGAGATCACTTCAGGAGGAAGCCTGGTGTGTAGTAACAGCAGTAGTAGTAGTAGTAATAGTAGTAGTAACAGCAGTAGTAGTACCTGGTGTGCAGTAGCGATAGTAGTACTGTGTATCTCAGCTATTATTTTTGTTTCTCCAGGTCCAGCATTTACACCCCCTTCTTCATATAACAACACCTTAATTTTTCTTCATTCCTGTAGTTTAGCTGAAACTGATTCACCATAGCTCTAAAGATTGGGTCGGGACAATCGGAACCAATCTGGGCAATACTGGGGATTCTTCTAGAAGAGTAGGACAGGGACCTTGTCTTTCCTGGTTGAGTTACTAAGGGTAGATTGAGGGACTAGACCTCAAGGCAGCTATCCTGTCTCTACCAGGGGGAAATTGCTGAGAGTGGGGAGGATGAGGAGGAAGGAGTTAAACAGCTGGCCTGTGACCCAGCCTCTCCCAGTTACCAGAGGGACTCCCTCAGGGAGAGAGAAGGCAAGAGTCCCAGCCCAATCTAGTTGTTACTGTGCTGATAACTGAGCTGCTGATGAATGATTAACAACAGTTCAAAAAGGAAAGTCCTTATCTATGGAAGCTCTCAGCAGGATGTTCCTGGTTTCGGGTGGCTTGTGATGATGGCTTGCAGTAAACAATTTTAAGATGTGGATATATGAGGCATGGCTCCCTGAAAAATGTCACATAAGCTCAGTGACCATCTTGCTGTGAAACTAAGATGTTTGTAACATAAACACCCCCAGCTGTGTAGGATGGGCACAAATATTACTTAGAGGCCTCATCTGATTACCCTGAGCCAGAAAGCACATGTCATGCCGAACGGACGGAGCCAGGGGCCATGTGGATGTCCCATGCCTCTCCCTGCATTCAGTTATCTATTGCCATATAACAAATGTCCTCAAAACTGAGTGGTTTCAAACGACATCTCTGTGTTCTCCTGGATCAGGAATTTGGACAGGGTGCAGCAGGATCAAATGTCTTTGCTCCACGTGTCCCATGGGGACAGAGCAGGACAACAGGGCGGACCCGGAAGCTGGAGGCGACTCAGCAGCTAGGGCTGGAACCTCACACCTGGAGCTCAGTGCTGCCCAGTGGGCTCGGCTGGCATCGAGGAAGGAGTTCCTCTCCACAGCTTGCTTGGCTTCCTCATGGCATGGTGGCTGGGTTTCAGGAGAGCATCTCCAGATGAACAAGCTGAAGCCGTATCACCTTTTATGACCTCAACTCAAAAGTCATAGAGGGTCACCTTGCCATATCCGCGTACCCAACCGAACACAGTGGAAGGGACCCTAGGCGCCACCACTCTGAGCCAGGAAGCATGTCTTATGCAGGAAGGGACAGGTCTTTCTGTGGCCATCTTGGAAAGTACAATCTGCCTCATCTTGCTTTGTCTAAGTTGTCTGATTGCTTATATTTTTAAAACTACTAGTAAAGATGACTAGTAAAAGTAAGACATCTGATTTGACAGAAGAAATCAAAGCCAAGAGCCATGACGACCATATTTGTGCTCTATATTTGGCGATGCTTAAAGCCAAAATCATTCTGGTGCTGCCCAACTGCATGAGTCAATAACGTTCTCTGCTTTTATTTAAGCCGATTTGTTTGAGTTTTCCTTCGCTGGCCATCAAAACATTTCAAAATAATAGAGTGCGTATATATTATTTGCCACCTTGTTAGGTGATATTTTAGGCTGCTTATAAAAATATACACATACTCCTCAGCAAGAGAAAAACATTTTTTAAGAAATAACTGAGAAAAATAGAACCAAGAGGAAACAAGAATAGGAATAATTTTTGATTAAACTAAGGATGAGGTCAGAACTCACGGTTCATGCTGGGAGGCTATGAACAATAGAATAGAGGTAGGAGAGACCAGCTAACAATTGTTGACATAATTCAGGTCAGGGTGAGGAAGAGATGGGTGGGTGAGCCCCATAAGGTGTAAAGAATAAGGGAAAAGTAAGGTTCAGCACAAGTCCAGGAGGGTTCCTACATTCTTGGCGTAGGTGATTGGGGAAGACAGAAATACACCTTTGGGACAAGGCTACCCCAGTGAAGAACAAGTTTGGGGGGATTACTTGGAGGTAAGTAGTTCTTTCGGGACATTCTGAATATGAGGTACCATAAGCGTGCACAGATAGATGCAAATGGAAATTGGTTTCCTAAGGTAGTAAATGAGGAGTAGCTTTGACCTGGAGATCCAAATTCAGTCAGCAGTAAAATATTTTGAAGACTCCAGTAGGGCAAGACGCTGCGCTGAATTCTGGGGGTAAGTGGATAAAACACAATAGACAAGCGTTCTGCCCTCATGCAGCTGACACTCCAGCGAGAGTCATCCGCAGGTAAGTGATGGGGAGGGTCATGTTACTGGCTTTTCCAGCTATTCCAGTGCTATTAAAACCCCTATGGGAAAGAGGTTCAGATGTTGGGCAGGCAGGTAGGTAGGTAAGTAAATAAATAATCAAATTATAAAAATGCCTCTAGAGCAATATGGTTTTACGGAAACGCTTAGGTTTGAAAAAGTGCTCTTGTAAATATATACATGCCTTACTGTTAAAGTGTACAACTGGAACTTATCGTATTAACCAATGTCACCATAACATAATTCGTTAATTATTTCTTTTTTCAAAGTGCTCTCAGGTGACTCTTGCTTTCTCCCAGCTTCTTATATTCAATCTCCTGATTTGTCTTAATCAGGACACTCAGTTACAAATGACAGAAACATAATAAAAAGCATTCTGTGCTTTTTAAAAATGAAGGGAGTTATTGGCTCAAGTAAGTAATGAAGACAGACGTATTTGGGCTCCAGGCCTGAACGATGCCACTGGGGCCCATTCTGTCTCCACGTCTCCGTTCTGCTTTGCCTAGAACCCCTCCGTCATCACAACGGTGCTCCCTGTCACGGTGACAAGGTACCTTTCTGCGTTTTGAGGAGTGTGACCTCTCCTCTCGGTGCACACAGACAAAAGGCAGTCTCTCTCCCCACAGTTCACAGAAGTTCTGGAATTGCATCTCACCTGCCTCTAACTGGTCCTGTCCATTTCTGAGCCAACCACTCCGGGCTGGTAGTTCAATGGTCACACCCGCCTTAAGTCAGCCCCCTCAAACCATACGGACAGTGAGTACAGGACAGTGAGTTTCTCAAGGAAAATCAGAAAGCTACCATCAAAGGGAAGAGGAAGGAAACAAGCCATGTCCATTGAAGAGCCACACTGGCAGCCTAGCCTATGACCCGATAGGTTGCAAAAGAGGTTTTTTTAAAAATTACCATAAAATATAGACTAAGACGCCAAAACCAGATCAGAGCTCTTCCTCCCACGTTTTGGGCTTTGCATATACAACACAGACCTGAACGTTCATCTAAAAGGACGAAGACACTGTTTCACGTCCTGGAACAGTGTTTCTCAAGCTTGGCACGATTGACTTGTGGGGCAGCGTAATTCTTCGCCGTGGGAGGTCTGTCCTGGGAACTGTGGGAAGTTCAGCAGTGTGCCTGGTCTCCACCCACTGGATGCCAATACCACCCTGACCCCCAGCTGTGAGACAAAACAACGTCTCCAACATCGCCAATCTCCCGTCCCCAGATTTAAAAAACACCATGTAAGAAGGCATGAGAACAGAGAAGAAGAGTTCTAAATACCAACCAAGAAAGACAGACTCGTCGCCTGGTCCAGCTGGGTTCCGCTGCAGTCTGAGGCCTGCACGCTTAGATCCTGGGCAGGAGGATTGGGTTACTGGACGTTAGGTACCAGACCAGAGATTGTCCAGTCCTGCTCCAAAACCCTGGAGGCTGGCCTCGGAGGTGCCGGTCTTCCCTCTAATCCAAGTTCAATGTAATCACAAGGCTCATCGCTTACTTAGTGCCAACTGCACGCAAGGCACCACCGGTGCATTTGAATTTTCTCCGTTATCACATCAACGCTCCAACACTCCAACTTCATTTTGTAAAAGAGGAAACGGAAGCTCGGAGAGCCTTAGCTGCCCCCACATCCCACCAGCACATTCTAAAGCTGAGCTTAAAAACCGTGCCCATCAGACTCCCAAACCTTCACCATTTCTAGAATGAGGCCTCCCCGAATTTCCACTCCTGATGGCTTTCGGCATCTAAGCTCCCATGGCTTATGATTTCTATTCCAGTTTCTCTTTTCTCAGAGATCTTATTTTGTATTTTCTCTTGTTCTTCTCCCTGCACTTTTGGTCTCTTCTTTGAGAGTTTAATCTCTATCTCTGCAGGTCCAAAATAACAAGGGAACCAAATAACTATGGTGCACCAAAAGATAAATAAACCACATTTCACCATGTCTCTTGGGGAGCAGGTCATTTTTGAGATTCATTTTATGCCTTCACTCAGAATTGGGCGGGGAGGGGGTTGTTCAGGCTGCTCTGTCTGGATTTAAATTGATCATTTTAGAGACCTCACAGCATGATGAAGTGGCATATTTCTGGAACTTAGGAAACCTGGGTTTTAAATTAGACCTCGCTATGTGGCCTTGGGGCAATGATTTAACATCTGAGTCTCATTTTTTAACTCTAAGATGGGGGGAGCTTTTGGTCAAGGTGGCGTAAAAGGTAGACGCTGTGCTCACCAACTCTCGTGACCGCATCAAAATTACAATGAAACTGAAGAACAACCATCAGTGAGAGTCTCCTGAGGTCCAACTAAACAGAAGTCCTCCAACTAGGGACACACACAAGAGGCCACCTCGAGACTGGTAGGAGGGGCCGAGGTGAGAAACTCCCGGTGCCGCCCTGTGTGGCGTTGAGAGGCTGGAAGGATGGCTCGGCTGTGGCGGTCCCCCCGGAAGAGCGAGGGGTCCCGGCCCCACGCCAGGCTCCCCAGCCCAGGGTTCCGCTGGCAGGAAGAGGAGTCCCCACGACCTCTGGCTGTGAAAACCAGCAGGGATGGTGACCGATCGACACGGAGGGCTGAGGGGGTCACAGACTTTCCTCACCCAGGGCCCGCACGCGCGCGGACTCACAGCTGACGGACTCGCTCGCTCTGAGCCCAGGCGCCAGGGCAGCAGCTTGGAAGGCGTCACATGGGGAGGAGCTGAGCTGTCAGGCTTCGGGGCGAGGCGCTGGAGGGCGGCTTTCTCCCGGACAGAAGTGCTGGCGGAGGCCGCCGTTCCCCTGCGGAGCCCTCCCGGCCCAGCGCGCATCGCAGGCAGCCGCCACCCCTGAGCTCTATCCGCAGGGCTGACGCAGTCGCCCCGCCCACGTGACGCCCTGAGGCCCCGCCCCTCCCAGCGTGCAGCCCGCCCAAGTCGCTCCCGGTGGCTTTTCCATACAGATGACCTGCCTTGGCTCCTGCTGTGGAATTCCCTAAAATCTCTCGAAGGCTCACAAAACCCAGACAAGTAGCATCTGGCCATGGCATGCCCATCTTGCTGACCAGCCCCAAACCGGGCACTAGCGACAGCCAGCCTCGGTTCCTGGATTGGCCTCTCAGGATACTTCTAAGCCCAGCAAGGTAGCAGCCATCTGTGGATTGCTTCATGGCTCATTCCAGGTGGCCTCAGACAGTGCATAGGCTGTGGCTAAATTTGGCCTACAGTTGGGACCCTCCCAGGAGACCCTTGGGCCCACATGCCCAGTGGCTGGCTTCGACCAGAGCTGGAGCACCACTCTGCTGCATTGAAGGAGGGCACACCTGAAGGGCAGGCTAGGCAGACACCAGACCCCTGCTAAAGTGACCCTGCTCCATAGGGTCAGCCCCTCACAAGCCAATCCTCACAACCAATCAGCCAAGGGCGGGAGGGTCAATCCTTCCCTTCAACGTGCAAACAGCAACCAAGGCTCAACTACAACAGGAGGGCACATACAATTCACACAAGGGACACACTTTGGGTACCCAGTTCAGTTGACCAGGGAAAACTGTATCACTGGGCCTCACAGGACACCTGCTACGTAAAGCCATCCTACTAAGACTGGGAGACACAGCAGCCCTACCTAACACATAGAAACACAGAGAGGCAGCCAAAATGGGGAGACAAAGAAACATGTCCCACATGAAAAAAAAAAAAAAAAAACCCCAGAACGAAGCTCCAGAAAAAAGAACTAAACGAAATAAAGATGAGCAATCTACCAGATGCAAAGTTCAAAACACTAATTATAATAATGCTCGAGAAACTTAGGGGAAAAGTAAAATGAACTCAGTGAGAACTTTAACAAAGAGCTAGAAAGTGTAAAAATGAAGATAGAAAACATAAAAAAGAACCAGTCAGAAATGAAGAATACAATAACTGAAATAAAGAATAGCTTTGGAGGAATCAACAGGTAAAATGAGCCAGAAGATCGAATCAGTGATTTAGAAGACAGGGTAGCAGAAAACACCTAATCAGAATGGCAACAAGAAAAAGAATCCAAAAAAATGAGGGTAATTTAAGGGGCCTTTGGAACAACATCAAGCATACCAACATTCACATCATAGGGATACCAAGAGGAGAAGAGAGAGAACAAGAAATGAAAACCTATTTGAAGAAATAGTATTGGAAAACTTCCCTAACCTGGTGAAGGAAATAGACATAGTACCCAGGAAGTGTAGAGAGTCTTAAATAAGATGAACCCGAACAGGCCCGCACCAAGACACATCATGATTCAAATGCCAAAGGCTAAAGACAAAGAATCTTAAAAGCGGGAAGAGAAAAGCAATTAGTTACCTACAACGGAGTTTCCATAAACTGTCAGCTGATTTCTCAACAGAAACTTTTCAGGCCAGAAGGGATTGGCATGAAGTATTCAAAGTGATAAAAAGCAAGGACCTACAACCAAAATCATTCTACCCAGCAAAGCTATCATTTAAAATCAAAGGAGAGAGAGACAGCTTCCCAGACAAGAAAAGCTAAAGGACTTCATTACCACCAAACCAGTATTACAGGAAATGTTGGAGGGACTTCTTTAAAAAAAAAAAGAAAAAAGAAAAAATATGTATCAAAAGTATGAATAATAAAATGTCAATAATTACATACCTACCAACAATTACTTTAACTGGAAAAAAAAAAACCTAAATGCTTCAGTCAAAAACAGGGTGTTTGAATGGATCAAAAAACAAGACTCCTACATATGCTGCCTACAAGAGACTCACTTCAGATCAGAAGACACACACAGACTGAAAGTAAAAGGATGAAAAAGATTTTTCATGAAAATGGAAATTTTAAAAAGCCTGGGGTAGCAATACTTATACCAGATAAAATAGACTTTAAAACAAAGACTATAACAAAAGAAAAAAAGGACCCAGTAATCCCACTTCTGAGTATTTATCAAAAAAAAAAAAAACCAAAATACTACTTTGGAGGGACATATGCATCCATATGTTCATTACATCATTATTTACAATATTCGAGATATGAAGACTACTTGGGTGTCCATCAATGGATAAATGGATAAAGAGAAAGTACATATATAAATGAGATATTATTCAGCCATAAATATACATACATGCATGCATACATACACACATACATACATGCATAGCTGAAACCTCACCATCTGCAACAATGTGGATGGACTAGAGGGTATTGTGCTGAGTGGAGTAAGTCAGACAGAGAAAGACAGTGATTCCACTTACATGTGGAATCTAAGGAATTAAATAAACAAACAAAATACACTTACGGATACCAATAGCAAATTAATGGTTGCCAGATGGAGGGAGGTTGGGGGGGGTGTAAAAGGGGAAAGGATTAAGAAGCACAAACTGGTAGTTATGAAATAGTCACCAGGATGTGGTGTACAGCTAAGTATCGTCAATGATACTGTCATACCTATGTGTGGTGTCCGTGGGCACTAGATTTATCAGGTGATCGCTTGGTAAGTGACATAAATGTCTAATCACTGTTGTACACCTGACACTAATACAATACCGTCTGCGAACTATAATTGAAAAATAAAAAAAGAAAGTATGAACTTTGTAACAACAACAACAACACGAACAGAGGCGTGGGGAGGTGGGCCTCGACTTACTAACCTGCAAGGACTCTTCTAGCAATTCAATGACAGCACCAACCCGAAAATTAACTCCATGGCCATTTAAAAAGTCTAAAATATCTTGAATAGATTCAAATAAGAAGCCAGCTCTGCTTTGTAGGGGGGTGGCTGGGAAGAGGGCCTCTGTGGGGCGTGACAGCTCGAAGCTGACTTCAGCTGTGTTCCATGAGGACAGAGCAGCCGGGCAGGGCCATGTCACCTGAGTCTGAATGTGAAAATTAATTAAAAATGTGTGCCCAGGCTGAAGGAGGACACCTAGTGAATTAGTGATGGTGGTCGGATGCCCACATGGCATGGTGGCTGGGAGGTGGCAGTGAGGCCAGCCGAGGAACCCTGTCGACAGAGCGCGGGGTCACCAGCCCGTCCTCACCAGGTTTGGGGCCCGTCATGGTGCAGAAGGAGGCTGTCCCCAAGGATTAGGTTGACATGTTTTGTTTAGCAGAAGGGTCAAGCACCAGGCCGCTCACAGCGGCAGGGCACACACAGGACAACCCTCCTGCTTCTGTCTCCACAGGAAACGGAGAAGCCTGAAAGCAGGCGGCGGGAGCCGGGAGCCGGGAGAGGTGACAGAGTGGCCTAACCCCCTGCGGGGAGCCAGTGACCTCTGAAGGCAGAGGGAGTCTTGCAGGGTCTCCCCTCTTGCTCCCTCACCCGCCCCCGCTCAGTAGCTGTGAAATTGTCCTTTCAAATCTCCTGAGTCCTCAGAGGCGTCTCTGAGGATCCTCACCCACCTGAGCTGGGGGGGGCCCACCTGAGCTTCAGGCAAAGGGAGTCAGGAGAGCTGGAGAAGAAGACCCCCCGGGGAGGGGCCCAGGCAAGGAGCTTCCTCCTCGCTCTGCCCACGCCACGTGCCCTGTCAGTGAGGGGACGGCCCCGAGGATCCAGGGAAGCCACCCAAGTCCTCCCTGGCTCCGCAAGCCCTGGGCAAATACAAAGCCTGAGTGGGAAAGGACAGGGACAGGAAAGGTCAGTCCCGAGCAGTGGAGAGGAGACAGCTCAGAGAAGGACCTAGCAGGAAAGGAGCAAGGAGAGGAACGTCAGGTGGCTCCAGGCTGGGCGAGGTGTCCGGGAGACGGGTCACCAAGGTGGGGGGCAGACATGGTCGCCTCGCAGGTGGATGGATAGACGGCTAGGAGCTCAGGGGTCATGCATCTGGGGTCATCAGTTAGCAGGAGGCAGGAGACACTCGGAGGGTGGACGAGTTTGCATGACAAGGTGACAGATGCTGAGAAGATGAACGGCGAAAGGCACCACCTGTAAGTGCCCTTTGCTGAGATGCTGTGTTTCCTCTGCCTGGCCACTTTGGGGTTATTAGGAGTTGCAGCAGGGTGACGGTGGTCACACATACACATCACAAAGTCTTTAAGGTCGCAGTTACAAGAACAGGCAGCAGCCCCTCCTCAGCGCTTTCCGAGCTTTTACAGCGAGATGTGCCCACAAGCTCCCCTCCTCCTCCAGGCCGAATGAACGCCCCTCATGCGCCCACGGGCGCGGCGGCCCGCGGATAGGCGCACACGGCGCCCGCGGACACGCGCACAGGGCGGACACGCGCACACGGCGCCCACTGCGGCCGCCGTCTGCTGGGCTTTCTCCTGTGCCCTCGGTGCTAGAACAGGCTCTGGCACAAGGAAGAGACTCAACAACTGTCTGATGAATGAGTGGATGAATGAATGAATGAATGAATGAATGAATGAATGAATGATTTAATCCTAGATCCTTCTACTAAACTATAGACCCCTTTTTAGCAATTTCTGTATCTGAAGCTCCTATACCGGTGCCCGGCACACCGCACATGTTGAGTAAATCTTCTCGAATGAGGTGAAGGTGTCGGAGGCCAGCAGATGTTAGGTCTCGGGCTGCCTGGGCATCCTTCGCTCTCACCCGACACCCCTGCCCCTCCCGCTCGCCCTCACGTAAAATGTCAGTGAATTTCCGAGTTGTTCTGTGGACAACACAGACATTCCTTTCTTTCTCCTCTAAAAAACATGTGTGCAAGTCATTGTTTTTGCTAAAGATCAAATCAAGCAAATGGCTGGCCCCCACTACGGCAGAAAAACAAACACAGGACGGAGGAAGGACACAGCTCAAAGGAGCCGACTGCCTGCCTGTTTAGTTCGCGTCCAGAGCTTATTTTACAAGGTGCTGGGTGTTCGTAGGATTATAAACGAAACTTCCAGACCCCCCAGGCTCAGGCTCCATTTGGCGTGCTAAACCTCACCCCTCCACCCCACCCTCAGTAAATCCCCTTGAGAGGAGCCTGCAGGACAGCACCTTCCCCACGAATCTGCATAATAGACATAATTACTGCTATCGGGTGAGTGACAGAAACGCTGTCATTAAGTGTGTGGTGTAATCTCCCGTTTTTGTTTTTGCTTATGGTAAATGAAGATCATCTCCCTCTCCTCCGGAAAGGATTCAGCTGCCCGGCTCCTCTCTTCCCATCCCCTCCCTTCCACTTCTCTCCCCTCTCCCCGCCCCCACCTTTGGTTCCCCTCCTCTGCCAAACCCATGAATCCATCGACTTCCCTCCCAGCCTTCCCTCTGGGATCTGACCAGGAGCCCCCCCTTTCCCTTCTAACTGAGGGGTTGCACGACTCCTCTGACGAGGTCTCTAACCTTCACTTAGGAGACTGGGAGCCAGCACCCGCCGTCACCCACCCCAGACAGCTGCCCAACCCTCCCACCCTGGAACTCGTTCTGAAGGGTACATCGCTGCCAGGTTCAGGCTTCCGGTAGGAACCCGTTTGTCACACAGGATCCTTTTGGTGCGGTGGGAACTGAACTTTAAACGGTCGTGTTCAAAGCCAGTCCAACAGTGGCGGAGCATGGTGCCAAAGGTAGACCTTTCGCTGCAAGCTATTACCAGCTCTGAGAAGCAGGGAGTCGGAAGCAGGAACCAGCAAGCCCCAGTGTTCATGAGAGAAACTGAATACAATGATAAAATTACCGTTCCTATTCATTGCCCAGGGCTGCAATTACTACAAATGATCACAAACTGGATGGCTTAAGACAACAGACATTTATTCTCTCAGAGCTCTGGAGGCTAGAAGTTCAAAACCAAGGTGTCAGCAGGCCACATGCCCTCCATCCGAAGCTTGGAGGGCCAGATCCCTCCTTGCTGCTTCTTAGCGTCTCGTGGCTCCCAGCAATCCGTGGTGCTCTTTGCTTGTGGACGCGTCACTCCAACCTCTGCCTCCATCTCCGTCACTCCAACCTCTGCCTCCATCTCCATGCGACCTCCTCCCCTGTGTGCTCTCCTCTTCTCTGAGGACGCCATCCACGGGGCTTAGCACCTGATTTAATCCTGCGCGATCTCATCGTAATTAATTATATCCGCAAAGATTCTATTTCCCAGTCTCAGGATGCAAGCGGACGTGAGTTTGGGGAGGATACTAGTCGCTAACACACTACCTAAAAGACAGGACGAGAGGTTTTTAAAATCTTGTCTCCGGATTCCTTCATACCTTTTGCATATCCTGCAAGAGGAAGCGTTGGGTGAATCCCACACAGCCGGTTCAAATGTAGGAGCCTCAAGAAAAGATGTTCGAAACAATCCTCCATAACGCTGTTTTGTTTTCATTTTGTAGCTCAGTGTACACATCTCCCGATTGGAGAAGGCCCTTCCCTCTGTGCCTCACCTCTCCATCTCCCAGGCCCGGGGCTGCCTCGGGGCTCCACTTAGCTGAGAGGAGGGGACGTACTGGAGGAGCCTCCAGAACATCAAGGAGCCAAAGTGAAGGAGCCTTGGGGCTCTTCAAAGCCTCACTGTAGAGTGAATTGAAATGTGTTTGTATAAACTTCTCTTAAAATGCAGCCAGAGAGTCCAGCTCCAGGCTCTGTGTCCACGTGCTCATAGTGAAAGGAGACAAGGCACGGTCCGGTGCTTCAGCTCTCAGGTCTGAAACCTGATTTTGAAAACAAAATTGTAAGGATAAACCAATATTAAATAAAAAAGAGGCTCTGGTGTCCATCGAAAGTGGTTGTCCTGCCTCCACCACCACTCCCCCCGCCCAGGGACATTTGGCGCTATCTGGAGACGTTTTTTAGGTGTCACGGCTTGTGGGGGGAGGGGTGCTGCTGGCATCGAGAGACCAGGGACGCGGCTGAATGTCCTGCAGCACTCAGGAAAGTCCCCGCAACAAAGAATGAATGAGCCCAGAACACCAGTGGCCCCAGGCGGAGAAGCCCTGGTCTCCCCCTAGGTCAGCGTCCTAAAACCAGACTGGGCTCATGCTTCTCTCCTGCTCAAAGGGCGGCGCATTATTTCTGAGAATTCTAGCCCCTCAGCCTTTAAGTTCTTCCAGAAATGTCCTAAGGTTGCCCTTACAGCCTTATCCCTCACGACTCCTCATAGGAACCCTTCTTCCCCGCAGCCCTGGGCCTGCACATCGCCGTGCGTAAGCTCATCACAGCTCGCCTCACTTTGAGACGTTCCCCATCCTCAGACTGGAGCCTCACCTGTCCTTCAAAGACCAGGGCCATCTCGAGCTCCACCCCTTCCAGCACTCTCCGGGGCCAGCCTCTCCTCCCGCCTCTCCCCTCGCTGGGGACACTCCAGCCACACGTGACTCCGTGCTGGCTTCCGCCTCCCTCTGCCTGGCTCCTGTGTGACTGGCTTCTCTGGGCTTCAGCTCCCCACGCTCCGTCTCCACCCTCTTTCATTCCTCCACGGCGTTTACTGCCCCCTAGTAACCTGTCTGCTCCCATGCTCGCTCCTCTCCTGCCTTTGTTTCCTCACCCTGGCAGATCCACCGTGAGGGCAGGACCCTTGCGCCATTAGGTCCCAACCCCTTCGTGGTACCACGAGTCTGACTCAAAATAGGTGTTCAGTAAATATTTGTCGAATGAATGAATGAATGAATGAATCCCCAACTGATACGCAGGTGTTTAATTATTGAAGTCCTTCTCTCGTTCTCGAAAACAGAGCCGCCCTGCCCCCGCAGTACCGCACGATGCCCTTGGTAAGTAGCTCGCCATTATGCATTGGATGAATTAATGCCTGCCGCAGAGTTAATATCTATAGAGCTTACATTCCGACATTTCTAGAGTTCATCTCCACAGCGGACCTGCTTTGTAGTTAATTCGAAATGTTTGATGATGGCAGCAGGAAGCGCTATTCTCACCGATTAGAGGAAATGCCTGGCAGGTCTTCTGTTCTGATGTACGTTGCAAAATTGCTACACTTCTGTTTTATGGCACAACTAAGAATTGTTCATTGCCGCTGGGCTTTATACTCTTTCTAGGGGTAAATGTCCATGGGTCTGTTTAGAAAATCTATGCAGTTCCTTGCTACGTAAAGACCCGGCAGGAAGCCTGTCGATTTTCCCCCACTTGGTTCCCTTCCCCGGGGCAGTTAGGAAGGATAACTGGCCCTGTATTTACAAGGTGGTTTGCCATAAATTCCTCGTCCCTGGTGGCAGAGATACTGTCTCCTGATACCCCTTTTTCCTCGTTCATGGCTATGGACTTTTCAGCTAGGACATGGCCACCAGTGGAAGACTACATTTCCCAGACTCCTTTGCCCCTGAGGGATGGTCGTGTGCAAAGTGCTGACCCAGGCCGTGGGAAAGGAGGTCAGGGTGCAGCTTCCTGCTGCTGAGCTTGAACGGTGAGTTCGCCTTCCCTTTCTCTCCCTCTCCTGGCTTAACTGCAGATGCGGTAGTGGCCGCCGTGCAGAGGAGGACGACGAGGACAAGGCAGGTGTGGCAATGCCATCGCCGCTGCCCTGTAGCCCTGAGTTGCTTACGCCCGGACGTTCCCAGGGGAGAGAAAACTTTCTCACTTGCTAAACCGACAGTGCTTTGGGGTCTTGTTCCAAAAGGTGACCTGACAACGTCGCCCCTTCCTGCCATCCCCACTCCGAAAGCACTTCCGTCACCATTTCGCCCAAACGAGGTGGCTGCTTCGCTCCGTGAAATCGGCGACGTGCTCCAGCGGGCCAGTTCCTCCTGGACACGTCTTCCTCAGCCTCCTCTGCCACCCGAGCTTCCTGCTGTCTGTCCTTGGCCTTGGCTTAGCTCCTTCCAACCTCGATCTTGCCCGTGGGCACCGATCGGTTGGCACAACATGATCTGAATAACGGATTATTTTGAGAAACGCGGAGCAGGCTTATCTCCTGCCCGCAGCGCTGTCTACGTTCCCGGGTGGAACTTGCCATTTTTTTCCTCCGCTTTCCCTGGGGTTTCATTTACCGCACCAGGAGAGCAGCGCAGTCCCTTCCGCCTCACAGATGCCTCCAGAACTCGCGACCTGAGCCTGTCGCTGCTGATCGTTTTCGGATTATCAGGGACCCTCACGCATGAATACGCTTCACTGACACCAGAGTGCTTTCAAGTGATCTCCCTTTGCCTTCGCCCTTTGCTGAAAAGAGCTGGTCGCAAGGTCCCTGCGCGTTCTGAGCGGAAGCAGCCAAGAAGGAAGGTACGGCAAGTCAACTCGTTCCTGCAACAGATGTAGGAGAGGCAGCTAGCTGCCTGCTCAGGGACCATCGGGCACTGAGGGCACATCGGTGAGCCAGACGGACGAGGTCGCTGCTTCACGGAGCTCCCACTGCGGTGGGAGAGACAGAAAGGGAAGGAAAAGGAGAGAAAAGGGAGAGAGGGAGGACGGGAGGAAGAGAGTTACACAATTTCGTCTTGTGACAAGAGCACTGTGGGACGGTCAGGCAGCCTCTCCCAGGAGAGGCTCTGAGGCAGAGCTGAGGCTGGAGTGACACCAGGCCAGTCGTGGGGACGACGACGAGCTAGCGAAGGCTTCTGGGAGAGGGACAGTGGGTTCCGGTGCCCTGGGCGTGACACCTGCCACAAAGGGAAGGCACCGTGGCGGCCGCGAAGCCAACGAGGGGGAGGGCGGGGGACGGGGTCAGCTCGTGCTCCCTCCGGCCCCTCCGGAGTTCACACACGGGTCTGGAGGCCGGGAAAAGGGGAAATGGAAAGCCCACCCTTAACTAACCTCCCTCCCGAGAAGACCGACACTCTGGTTCGACTGTGCCCAGTCCCGCGCCGGCTCGATGTCCTTCAGAGAACGCTCCCCCTGCGTTCCCGCTTGTGCGCGTGGTGGTGGTGATGATGATGATGATGATGATGATGGTGAGTATTGACGATTGGCAGCACCGCTAAATTTGGGTGTTAAATGTATACTCTTCCAACTTCTGTCAAATATGGAGCTCCTAGCACAGGCAGAAAGGAAAAACTACTTCTACTAACGCTGAATACTTAATGGGACAGCCCACGCTAAAAGCAGGACCTAGAGTCTCAAAAAGAAGGTTCTTCCTTAAAGCCCTGGTTTTCCCTGCCTTTATGACAGGGCCCCTCGCTGCCTTGAGCAACCCGAGGCAAACGTTCGGATCAAGTCTCCAGGATGATTGAGATGGGCTCGCGTGACTCACTTTGTATCTTTTGGGGCCTCAGTTCTGTCTTCAAAATGAAATAGCTTAGAGACCAAAGTCCACTAATTGGTCAGTAGGTTGTAGAATCTGCCTTTCCGCCTGTTTTTCAGTCAGGATGACTTCCGCCCCTCTCTGCGGCATGCCGTCCATTCTCCGTGATTTCACAGAAATCACCACCGACAGGTACGACGGTCTGCGTTCCGGCATCTCCTGGGTGTTCATGGGGACGCCATAGTGGACAGGGCCCTGCCTCCAAGAAGCTAAGTCTCGTGGGGGACAGATGCTGAGCAAGGGCACGCAGGAGACATCCAAGGCCATCTCACTGTCCAGGCCCCAGCTTGGCAACCTCGATGACACTTGAAGCTCCTGAGACACGGGATCTCTCCTTTGAAGACTGTTTTGCTTCCAGACATGTTGAAGAACGTGCAGGGGGAGCAACCAGTGTCGCCCATCGCCTGCTGCGGAACCCCGTCTCCCTAAGCCTGGCCTCGTCCCACCTCTCTCCAGATGCACCTTTGAGCCCTGCAACAGGAAGCAGTGTGGGGTGCTGGGCAGAGCCGGCGTTTGGCCTGAGACGAGCTGGGCTCGAGTCCCAGCTTTGCCTCCGAGGGGTCCCCGCACCCTGGGGACGAGTCCTACCCCGCTCCCCAGCACGGTGCGGACTCACGTGACGATTTACATGCGAACACTTAGCGAACCGCGGAGCGTCGTTCTCACGTCCCGCGATTTCCCAAGTCTGCCTCTCCCTTCCTTCCTTGTGGGGTTCGTGTCCAGGACGGAGCGGATGCCTCTGGAAGCTCTTCCGAGGCCCTTTCAGAGGCACCCTCAGACCCAAACCCCAGACACTCCCCCGTTCCATTGCACCAGCTTGGAAAATCGGAACACTTTTTAATCCAGATCAAAATGACCTCCCTCAGCCGAAGGTCGGGTGAGGAGTGCTGTGGCCCTCGGCTTTCCTAAGACATCTGTCCCAGGCAGTGCTGGCCCTGGAGGAAACACGCGGATGCCATGGGGGTCACGATTCCCATGGGGGTCACGATTCCCTTGGAGGTCTGACACGGCGACTCTGAGAACCTCGTAAATGTTTATCTGGGGGGACCCCTCCTCACACCCCGAAACTTTCTTAGGCCTCCCAGACCCACCCCCACACAGGGCTCATCAAATCAAGAAGCTGGGTCCCATTCGCTGGTCGACCGCCATAGAATGTGACTTCCACCTCCCAGGCCTCGGTGGCCGGCTGGGGACAAGCTGGGAACCAAGTCACACCTGGTCTGGGGGGCAGGCCATTTCTCCCGGACCACCCCCCCTCCCACAGAGGCAACCGAAGTGCGAGCCTCTCTTCTTTGGCCAGGCAGGCCCCCACCGGCTGACCCTAGCCGCAAGTGGCCAGCAGCGCCTGGCCCTCTCCGTCCCTGACACCCCAGAGGGCTTTGCGAGTGTGTCAGAATCCTCCTCTCTGGCAGGCGACGTCACAGAGGGACTCGGGAGAGCTCCTGGGGAAGGTGAGCAAGGACAGGCTGCGGGTTAATCGGGAGCGGAAGTGCCAACGGTGGAAACTCAAGCCCACAGGAAGGAAGCTAACAGCACCTCCCTCCCACTGCGGTGACAGAGGACGCTGGGTAATTGCGGCTCAGACACAACTTCCTCATTGGAAGGTCTCGCCGCCAAAGACAACGAACAGCGATGCGAAGGACGTGGATGACGAGGGTTGTTGCCTCGGCGGCGGAGGCGGCCTGGGACACCTGATCCCGGGAAACACACACAAAGGAACATCCACAAAAGGCACCTGTCAGACAGGATGCAGGCCTTGCGCCCGGAACCGGAGCGCGGAGGGGCCGAGGCTGCATCTCAGCTCCCAGCCTCTGGCCTCGGCCTCGCCCGTGACATCCCTTCCTCTGGAGTGACCTGTGGGGAACCCCGGGAGAACAGCTGTGTGTTTTCACATGGAGATTCGGGAGCCTCGGTTACCCGACGGGACGTCTTTCTTCTTTCTTCTTTAGCCTTCTTAAATCAATCTACCGTCTTCCGTGGCCATTAACGAATGCCACCAAATCCCCCGTGTCAGGTAGAAACAGCGGCTGTTTGCTTGAAACACGGGCCCATTTACGTGCTGGAATACGACACATCTTAGAAATGGCAGATGGAGAAGCAGTCCCAGCCATACGTACTGGCCCCCAAAAAAGTCACTCAACTGGGAAATACCGTGATTTTCACCTGCTGCAATCAGAACTATCACTCTTCCTCATTCTGAGTAGTTTTTTTTCAAAGCCCGAGGTCGCCGTTGTTTAGGTAGTGATTTCAAAACTGTTTAAGGGTTGTCTTGAGGTCGTTCAAGACAGCGTGCCCTTTTCTAATTATTTTTCCATCCGTCTGTCGCTCGCGCTCTCTCTTTGTTGTTTCTTGCTTTTTGTTTTATGGAACTATTGACCCACGAGGATTTGCTTAAATCCTCCTTGGTTCTAGGCCTCCAGAGACAAAGCCATATCCATGGCAACCAGAGGCCGCGCGGCGGAGGAGAGGACACTTCGGACACACCTGTTTACTGATGCCTCACGTCTCGCAAGCGCTTCTGCACATTCTGACCGCCGCCGGCTCAGGGCAGCAGGCCGGGCTGTCTTCATCCTCCACCCCGGCGATCTGTCAGCCGAGCCACCAACAGGGGCGGAGCCCTCGGACGCTCCTCCTCCCTGGGAGGGGAGGACGCCCCACCTCTCCCGAGGAGGCCGTGAGAGGTCCTGCGGGAAAGGGGATGGGCTAGCAGGAGGAGGCAGGCACTGGGCGAGTCATGTGGGGTGCTGTGGGGGCGCAACTGCTGAGCCCTCGTGGCCCTGGGCCCCCCCCCCCACGGCCTCGCACGCCACCTGAGGCCAACCCTGCAGGAACCGCCTCATGCTGGGCCCGCCGCAGAGGCGGAGGCGCGCGCAGCAGGAGCAGGCCCTGCGAGAGCCCGAGAGCCCGGGCCACAGCCTGGCGCTCTGCGATCTGCCCTTCGACCCCTACCTGCCCAGGATGCCTCGTTCCCTCCTCCTTGTCCCCGAGCGGATGAAAATCTGGTAGTCCCACCGCTGTGCAGCCGTGTCCCGCATTTACCAGGAGAAATAGAGGGAACAAGCCAGGCACTTCCTCTCTAGCAGCTGGGCGTTTTTATGTCTGACGTGTACATACGTTTATCTGTTGTGTGTGTGTGTGTGTGTTTTTAAAGTTCCAGCATTAAAGTAGTTTGAAAAATCACAGCTGTAGAGACAGGAGAAGGGGACGGAGAGCAGGAGGGGGAGAGGGAGAATCTCAGATTGTCCACGGGGCGCCTTGCCTGTTACTTCGTTCCTCTCGCATTGACCCTAACATGTGGGCATTGCGTTTTCTATCACTTTTTCGATGAAGAACTGGCATTTGAAAAACAACAACAACAACAACAACAACAAAATTTCCCCCACGATCACACGTTGGCAGAATCAATCCCAAGTCCTGTGTCAAAGTTGGAGCAGCCCCCAGGCTGTTTGATTCTCCCTCGGCTTTCTCTCTCTATAAAATGAGTCGCTGTTTGCGTAAGATTACAGATGACAAAATAAAGACAGCGTCCACAGCCTGGAAGAGCCTTGCCAAGAAATCTGAACGATCTGGGGCCCCGCTAATGTCCCCCACAGACCCCGAGTTGAAGCAGACAGTAAATTCTAGAAGCTCCGTGCTGGACTGCGGGAGCTTTCTCGTCCGTGCTCTTGGCATTAGATGCCAGTGCTTTGGGATGTCGAGGCAGCTCCGTTTTCACCCGTCACAGACAGAGAACTTGCCAGCACTGCTGGGAAATACAGCCAGCTCCCTGCGTTCAGGGAATTACTTTCCTCGGCATCCTCGCCAGAAAAGGAGCCAGGGCTCAGCTTCCGAGGCCGGGCGAAAAGCATTTGCACCCCTCAGAGCCGTGCGCCAGCCGACCCCTGACGGTGTGGTTCCCGCTTCTGTGCTCAGAGAAGGCTCGTGAACGTAGCCGAGACCCTCTGACCAGACTGCTGGTTGTTCAAAAGTGCCTGGTGCTTGCAAATCTCTCCAGAGAGGGTCAGGTCTGGCTTCGGCATCCAGAGGAGTCACCGTAAAGTAACACCGCCCCGCGTGCAACGCCTTCTGCTCAGCGTCTGGTCGTTAAGATGATTTTACTCACTGGTGGCTGGTGGCCCAAGCCAAAGCCGGAGAGGGAGTGTGTGACATGCGCTTAAAAAAGAATCTTACGTGGGCTGCACACTTGATCCCTCAGAATATTTCCAAGGATCGTTTGACCTTGTTTGACCCAGCTGGGCACGGGGCGGAGCAAGTGAGAAGTCAGCGGTGAGGAAAGAGGGGACCTCGGTGTCCACACCCGGGATCCAGCTGTGAATTGAAGGAGGGCACAGGCGTTTTGTATCTTTGGTCAATTTAAAAAAGTAAAACGACCAAAAAAAAAAAAAGTCACGCAAGTCGACTGTCGCTGGAGCCCCTCCCCCCGACACCACCCCCCAGAATATCCAGGGAAAGACGATGCTGCTTCCTCTGTCAGGAGAGGGAACAAGAGATGCCCTGGCTTCCTCTTCCCGCTCTCTGCTCGCTGCACCCCTCCTCCCCACTGCTTGCCCCCCACCCAGCAGCCCCCCGCATACCTTCAGGCCACAGTGGTGGCGATCGCTTGTCCTCGCGTTCCTGATGTTCACCATTCTCGCTTAGCTTCTTCTAGCTTTTCTATGTTGAAATAATTATAGACTCACTAGAAGCTGTAAAACACTTACATGTTTTTATCTACCTGAGATAAGGCTATGGTCTTCTTTGCCATGACCCCCCCCCTTCTTTCCTATAGGTCTCTTTGGGGGACACAACCTGAGGAAAGAGTGAATAGAAAAGTAGAAGTTTCTCCGGGGGTGGGGGGCAGTCTAACTTTCTTGAAAGAGGAAGGATTTTCTGTGACACAGGTGTATATATGCAGGTACGTCGATAGCACGTCCTCAGAAGATCACGTTTAAAAGGTAAACACACTCTCTAAGTATCCAAGGTTTTCACTGTTTTTATTACTATTGATCCGAACATGGAATGAATGTTGTTGGTCCTATTTGATAGCAGCTTGCAAAAACGATAGTTGTTTCTGCTAATTCTCAAATGAGAACTCACATGATTGTGATTCTCGATATAGAAATACATTACAACAAATCTCCCCAGGGCCTTTTACACCCAGCTAAAGAGGACTGGATCAAAACGCCACCTGAAAATACTAAACAAAACAAAACAACAACAACAACACTTGGATGTTCATTTGCAAAAGACAAGGCAGCACGCTGACACAAGAAAGTCCCTGCCGGAAGGAGACCTAGCTGGGTCTAAGTGCACTTAAAGAGTCTTTAAACGCTGGAGAAGAGCTTCTCGGGACTTGTTGCACTTTGCTTTGGTTTGGGGTTGGGGGTTTCTCGGGTCTGGCTAAAAGGGCATTTCCAAGGCATCTACGTTTTCTTTTCGGACGAGAAGACGGCTACCCACGTCACCCTGGGTGTGGACACACAGCGGGGACGCGTGGGCGTGCAGCCTCCTGTCCTCCTCGCCCCCTGTCCGCTGCAGGGTTCAGCCCAGAGACCCCAGTCCGAAGGGTGAGAGCAACAGGTAAGGCCTGCGGAAGGTCGAGCGGCTCCGAAATGCCCGTACGCTGGGGGTGGCGGCGAGCACACTGCAGGACATCGCCTATCACTCAACGCTGACTCCCGCGCTCCATGAATTTATGCCAGGGAAATAAGCTGCTGACTGTGAAAGCGAGTACATACTCACTTCAAAAACTTTAGGAAACCGAAATAAGTACGAGGAAAAAAATAAAATTGCTTGTAGCTCTACCGTCCAGATGTAAACACTATTAACTTGTGGGTGTATTTGCTTCCCGTTTTTGTGTATGTTTGTGCTTCCTTCTACAAACAAGGTAATACGTAATGCAAAGTTGGGCTCAAACTATACATAGAGTTTGGGATCCTGCTTTTTTCTGTGTCATTAACTAACCTCGGCTATAAATAATACCACCGTACAACTTCCATCATATGGAAGTCCCATTCACTTATTCATTTTTCTATCGCAGGATTTTTTTCCCTCATTTCAAATATTTTTAAAGGCAGATGTAAGGGGGAAACATCTTTGTTCAGAAAGCTATATCTTTGCCCTTCTCTGACTCTTCCCTTGATGTAGATTTCTAAAAGTAGATTACCAGATAAAAGGAGGAACCACGTTTGCAGCTCTTGATCTGTATCCTATGCTAAACGGTTTTCACGAGATTTTTACCAGCTCGCCTTTCCGCGGCGTCCCGCAGTCACACACAAAGCGTGTGCAAGTAGCCACGTGCCGACATTAAAGCGCCCGATTTACAAATTAATTAGCAGCTCGGGGTGTTTGACTCTTCACATCATGTAGCCAGACCAAAAAGGACTGGAAGGTTTGAGGGCCTGATTAAGCCAAGACTCACAGAAAAAAAATAGCCTAACAAGCACTCAGAGCCTCTGCCAGCTCATCTTTTACCTTTGCACACATTAAAAACGTCACACCTTCCTCAAGACCCTTGGCTGCCATCGGCCAAAAACGTTCCATAATCAATAACGAACCTGTGACAGCTGTGAGGGGCGGGAGGCCGCGGGGGCTGGGCAGCGCACAGCTGTGCTCTCGAGGCGTCTGTCCTGAGGGCAGACGCACGACAGAACCTCTCTCCCCTTCCCATGCACACACCCTTTCTCTCCGCCCCGCACTGCTTTGCAACAGCCAGGGCGCTGTCGTTCAGTGAGAAAATTCCCAAGCCTCCCATCTGCCTGAACGTGGCCGTTGCCCCCCTGGGTGTCTGCTTTCGCCGGTGCTCCAGCCTGGGGTTCCCAGCGGGGCCGCAGGTTTGTCAGAGGAGACAGATCTCATCCTCTCTGCTCCACTTCTCTGCCTCTCTGGGGACGCTTGTCGTCCCGGGATCGTCGACACATCGTGCCGTCCCTGAGCCCTCCCCCCACCACCACGGTGCTTATTCCTCCTCCACTTCCCTCAGTGCACGGGCCCCTCGGCCTCCCCGGACCCTGTCAACCCCAATCAGGTCACTAACGAGCACGGGTCATGGAGATTACTCCAGCCTCTGATCGCTGCCGGCTTCACCGTTCCTACTGTGACCCAGCGAACACATGTGATACTTAGAAAATCTCCTGCCTTCCTCTGCATGAGCCCTGCCCCCGACCCCTGGATTAGAGCTTAGAACGCAACACAGCGCTGGACAGAGAGACACCCCGAGGCAAGAAATAACTAGCGGGGTCACTGCTTTGGCGGACACGCTCGCTAAGTCTGTACACGATGAGAGAGTCGGAGTAAAAAGTGATGCCACCATGTGTGGCAGGTGTTGGGCCACTGCAGCTGAACCCTCCGGGCGTGACGGGGCGGGGTTCCCTGATAATAAGGTGACACCCTCCCCCCTCAAAGGCTGCAAGATCCGGACTGAATCCTGACAGGCATGCATTTTCTGCACACGAGTCTGTGACTTGGCTCTGGAGCGTCCAGTGGAAGTGTGCATGCATCAGGGTGACATCTCTGAAACCAACTGCGTCCCCACCACACAGGGCCCCCAGCATGAGACTCGCCCCGGCGCCCAGGGGCTCCATCGTAGGGTGGGGGGAGCATGGCGATGGGAGGCAGCCGGCCAGCGAGTGGGGACCTCAGACACAGCCGATGCTCTCCACAGCACCTCCTCACCCCGCTTTCAGGAACTGCCTCCTCGAAGTCTGGAGGGAAAATGGCCGAGGCCAGAGCCAGAGCCAGCCGCTTACCTATGTTTTGGCAAACTGGAGGCAATAACCAACCTGTCTCCTCCATCTCCACTGAGAAAAGCCAGGAAAAAATGGCTCATAGCCAAGAACATGGCCTTGCCCAAAGAGACATCTGGGTTTTGCCCTCAGCTTCTGGGAAGCCAACTACGTCATACCTGATAGGAGCGTCTTTGCTTAAGGCAGGGGCTGGCCACACCTGATCATCTTAGAGTGGACCTGCCAGCAAGACCAACCACATGACTTAGGGTGGGGGTTCTGAGTCACTTGTCAGTCAACCTAGGGACTGAGTTCAACTTCCTGAACCATCAACCAATCAATCAATCAATCAATCAGCCATGCTCACATGACGAAGCCCCAGCGGAAACTCAGAGCGGCTCCTGGGGCTGGCAGTAGTCCATGTGCGTTGTCACACAGCAGGCTGGGAGGGCGACGTATCCGGACTCCACGGGGAGAGGGGCCCCAGAAGTCTGGCGTTTGGAGCCCTCCGCACTGTGCCCTGAGCGCCTCTTCCTCGGGCTGATTTCAACCTGTGTCCTTTCCCTGTCGTAAAGCACAACCGAGACGATGATGGCTTGCAGTGAGCCTTGTGGGTCCTCCTAGCTCCTCGCAGAGCGTGGTTTTGCCCCGCCCCCCACCAACACGCACCTGCAGGTGGCCTCAGAGGTGAGGGCAGTCTCGGGGGCACTGTGCTCGCCCACGCCGCAGTCTGACTCAGTCTGGGCAAATGGGCTGAAAGCAAAGTATAATGTGGTGTATGTTAGTCCACAGGGAAACTGACAAAGTTGCCAAATTCTGAGAACAAGGCGACGGAAGCCATCTCGAGAGATCTGTTAAAACAGTCTCATCTTCCTCCCGAAGTGTCCCTGGTGCTGCTGACCGCAAGCCTCCCGGGGGACGAAGTCCCTCTGTGCTTAAACCTCAGAGGTTCCCAACACAGTTAGAACGGAATTCAATCTTCTTACCTTATTTATGTATTTGTGTGTGTGTGTGTGTGTGTGTGCTATTCCCAACTAAAACGCAAATCTAGATCAATGCCAGCACACAGTAGGCATTCTATAAACGTTTGCCAAATGGATGAATAGTTTGAATAAAAGGAATTGAAAAACGCTTATTTTGCCAGCAAGACTTTATCTCCGGCTTACATTTTTTCCCCATGATTTTTAAATAGCGCGATAATTCACAAACCATAAAATCTAGCCCTTTAGTACATCACAAAGCTGTGCTATCTCATTTCTCTGGCTCAGGCTGCCAATCACAATGCCTCGCATGCGTCAGTCAATCAATCGCAGGAGGACACAGCACCCGGGTGAGGCCGCATTCCTCCCAGCACTTCCCAACAGAAACTAAGAGAAAGGCCCTCCCTCGTGGTCGGAGAGGCTGTGAGGAAGGAGCCCAGAGCTGGCCGCGCCCTGGTCCCCTGCCACACGGAAGCAGCTGGTCCAGACGGATGAGAGAAAGAGGGAGGGAACGCTGGTTTGGTGGTCCCTGAGGCCAGCCACACAGTTCCACTGCCCACCGCTTGGGCATAGAAGCCAGGGCTTCTCTCTCAGGCCTGACCTCATTCTAGAGCTTGGAACGTGAGCTGTTCCCCGTCTGGCTCGCACCTTCCCTCGACACATGTTTCAAGTATTTGCTGTGTGCAGGGGGCTGGCCCTTGGGGGTCCATTCGAGCTGGGCCATGGCAGTGAGGGGAATGCAATGAGAGTGACACGTCAGAGCAGAGCCTCTCGCCGACTGCCACTGCAGCCGGAGAGACTCTCGGACGAAATGGCATCTAAGCCGGGACCTGAAGTACGCGGGATGCTGCGGGGGTCAGACGAGGTTCCCATCGGCAGGAGCGGCAAGGGAAGCTACATGAAGGACGTGACATTTGAACGAAGCCTTCAGGCATGGAGGTAAGAGGCAGATCCTGAGTAAAAGGGTTAGGAGCATTTCAGTGGAGGAAAATTGTGCAAAGGCCAGATCCAGGACACAGCGAGAAGTTCCAGGAGTCTAGGGTGCACAGAGAGAAGAGGTAGGAATTAGGCTGAAGGCATGTTTGGAGCACATGGCAGGCCAAAGCCCTGAAGGTTTAGGGGCGGGGGAGCCGCACGCTCAGCCCCAAGCTGCGAGCGAGCTGGGAAAGACGGACGGACGAGGTGGCGGTGGAGAAGCCGAGTGGCGCCCGCTGCAGCAGTCCGAAAAACCAGATGGTCTGACCCAGCACGGTGGCAGGGGAAATGGTCAAGAACAGATGTGGGTGCCACTGAAGACGCAGACATGATCAGATTTAACGTCGTGATTCGAGGTAGAGGAGAAAGAGGAGCCAAACACGGCGAAGACGGTGATGGTGGCAACGTCCACTAGCGTCCGTTGGCCCCGAACTGGGCCAAGCGCTTCATAGGCATTATCTCATCCACCCCAAGGGGGAGGTCCTGTTATGACCCCCATTTTCGAGTTGAGGAAACTGAGGAACGCGGAGATGAAGTCATCTGTGCAACCAGAACCAGAATGACACTTTACAAATAAGGAATCTAGGCAAAAAAAAAAAAGCACTTGGGAAGGAGGATGAGGCCGTTTTTGCAGACTGGGTGTAAGCTGCCTCTCTGGGTGACGCCAGCTCTGACTTCCGTTTACATGTGTCATGGCCGGGGGCAACAGCCCCACTCACGTTCACGAGTACACAACTAACTAGAAAACGCCCAGCTTTCTCAGATCACGATAGACGATCTTGATTGCTCCCCCCATCCGTGCCTGTCACTTGTGATGAAAGGAAATTACATGCATCTGCTAAGCTTTGTTTTTCACAGAGCTACGTGGGATGATTTCCCAGTACCCTGTGGTCTTCTAGGTGTTTGCAAATTGATTTTTTTTTTTGATTATTTGTTCCAGTGATTTTCCAAGTATTCAGTGTTTTTCCAAGTTCTTCTGCTTTACAGTATGAGTGAGTTAAAATCTGTATTTGCCTTCCCTTTCCCGCATAATATGAAGTTTTAAGGTTGCAATTATTTTTTTGCATGGAGCTTATATCTCCGAGGAAACATATATACAAATACATATGACTGTAAATACGTATGTGGATGGGCAGAAGGCAATCTTCAGGCAGAATCCCTCAGAGTTTACGACCATATGCAGAAATGGAAACATAATGAGAACATATAGCTATTTCAGGTATCCTAAATAAATTAAGATTATTACCTCCTAGAAACGTTTATATGTTACATTAAAAAAAACAAACCTTAAAACTTCGAACAGAAAAATTGTTGTGTGCTCACATAGCTCTCCCATAAAAACTAACCAAAGCAAGATACAATGGAATTCTAAAAATTCATCTTCTTTCTACCCAAACCCCTTTCCTGAAGCCAGGATTTGGAGGGAGTGGCAGCTGGCCACTTGGAGATTCCATTTTTTGTGTGTGGGTACAGTCTAAAGACCAAGGCAGAGAATCGGAGGGATAAAATTCCAGACCCGATGCATCATGGGTGACATGAGGGGCTCAATGAGATGACTGTTAAGGGCCTTTGCAGCTCAAATAGTCTATGAATCTAAAGACTGATTATGAGGATGCTAATGAAAACTATGGCAAAATGTTCTGTAAAAATACCAAACATAACTCAGCAACCACCACCCCACAAAGCTAAACTTCTCATTGTATTAGTATGCATCTTCAGAAGGATCTGATGTGGTCTGAGTCTGGTAAGTATCATAGGTGACCAAAGAACGTTTTATCAAATCCAGGAAGCCAAAAACCTGTTTAATGAAAACGAATGATTAATAGGATGAATAGATTTGACAGCCTTCATTCAATGAAACTCACCTACCATATGAAAGCACAAGCCAATTTTTAAACAAAGAACAATAACACAACCCAGGCTCTTCCTTAGAAGCCCTCTCCATCAGCTACCGTCCCTCCCGGTTTAGGCTCAGGAGCCCTGGGGACTGCCTTGTCCTTGCTGCTTCCCTACCCCCTAAATAAACCCTAAATAGATCCTTTATTAAACTCTCTGCTAAGAATGTGTCATCAGTTTCCTGCTAGGCCCCTGGTTAATACAGACATCATGATATCACTCAATAACAAAATAAGGATGAAATTGGAGAAGATGTGTAAAGCATTTAGCCTGGTTCATATTACATACTTAATAAATATTACCTATTATTATCATTGGGTTTTGTATTTTCCTATCAATGCTGCCCTATTTGATCCAATAAATACAGATTACCAGCTGTTGACCAGATTGTCCTCCAATCCCTGTATTAGGAATTTTGAATGAGCTTATGTGTTAGCTGCTTGTTTTTCTCATGAAGGATGACATTCGTTTCATATCACATAAAATCCCAAAGGACTTTAAAAAGAGAACAAATTTTAGACAAAGTCATGTAGACACCACGTCTTTTCACAGTCACTTCTCAGTGTCAGTGGCGGTCTGGGGACAAATTGGGGAACCCTCCAAGAGCTCAACACCAGTGAAAAAGCAGGGTGCCTTCTAAATAAATGCCTTCTGCTTTTTCCCAGCAGCAACTGTTTGGAGAGTAAGTGAGATCAAGGATTGTAGCTGAGGCCACACGGATTTGTCACACCAGTACTAAGATTTCTCATTCTGGCTGGGCGTATCAAGAATTCTTGACGTTTTTTAAACAGAAGATGTCAAATCCATGTGTTAGGTTGTGAGAAGAAAGTTCTTCGCCCTCGCCTCACTCTTCCATGTTTGTAATAACCTGATGTTCCTCCTCCCTGCCCCGTAACTGATTGCGCGGGCTCTTTGAACACAGTGGGCTGTCTGCCCACCGACCTGCTCCGCCCGTAATAGTGTGTCTTTTCCGGAAATCTTGCTCTCTTTCCCAAAGGAATGGCTTTCGGCAACTTAAAAGCCCTCTGATGCTCCGAAACGCGTCTTTTCTTTCACAGCAGAGCACTTTCTGGTCGTTTGCTCCATATCCACAATACAAAATTACTGCGGACAAACCATCCGGAACATGTACTTTAGCATAGGACAGGTTGGCTCCTCGCTTATTTATTTATTTATTTTCCAACTTCAATTTTAATCCTTTATCTCAAAAGCTGACTTCTCACTGTTCGGCGATGTCACAGGTCCGTCTGCGGCCAGCGGCGGAGAGGGTGGCTTTGCCCTCATGGCCGCTGCAGGTGTAGACCCTGACTCCCTTTAGCCTCGACCTCCCCTGGCTGCTCTGAAATAGGTTATATCGTTTTTGCAAAATGGTCAGTCTGCTTCTCGTTAAGAGAAAACCCAATTTTATTTATCTAATTTTTTTCCCAAAAGGCTGGCGTTCCCACACCGGGAGTCGAACCCGGGCCGCCTGGGTGAAAACCAGGAATCCTAACCGCTAGACCATGTGGGAGACGACGAGAGTCACACCAAACCTATATTACTTGAATCTCTCATCCGCTTCCGCCCGCCTCCGCACCTCGGTCCTCGGCGCCAGACTCACTTCTGCGCCTGCGCAGAGGCGAGCGGCGGCTTCCGCCCTCCGCGGCGGCCGGGCGCGGTTGTCTCTGCGCTCGCGTCTTTGGCGACCCGTCCAGTCTCCCCGTTCTAGAGTCCACGTACACGTCGATGGAGACTCTAGATTGCACGAGCCATTCTCAGAATTCCTCACTGGAAATCCTGTCGCGTACAACAGGACTGGTGTCCGGATTTCAGACTCATTAATAAGAGTCATAAAACCGCCACCGCCGAGGCCAAAACGGAGGTGGCGCCCGTGTTCCCGACGGCCGGCTGGCCGGCGCGACCCAGCCGCTCGCTGCGGCCCCGAGCGCGCCTTCCCCGGGCCTCCGCCGGGCCGCGCGGGTGCCCGCGCGCCTGGGGGAAGCGCCTCGGGCCGCTGTCCCGCGGACCGACTGTACCCCACACTGACTGTGACCCCGGGACCGACTGTACCCCACACTGACTGTGCCCCCGGGCCGACTGTGACCCCACACTGACTGTGCCCCCGGGACCGACTGTGACCCCACACTGACTGTGCCCCGGACCGACTGTGACCCCGGACCGACTGTGACCCCGGGACCGACTGTGACCCCCGGACCGACTGTCCTGCGGACCGACTGTGACCCCGGGCCGACTGTGACCCCGGGACCGACTGTCCTGCGGACCGACTGTGCCCCCCGGGCCGACTGTGACCCCGGGACCGACTGTGACCCCCGGACCGACTGTCCTGCGAACCGACTGTGCCCCCGGGCCGACTGTGACCCCGGGACCGACTGTCCTGCGGACCGACTGTGCCCCCCGGGCCGACTGTGACCCCGGGACCGACTGTCCTGCGGACCGACTGTACCCCCACACTGACTGTGCCCCCGGGACCGACTGTGCCCCCCGGGCCGACTGTGACCCCCGGACCGACTGTCCTGCGGACCGACTGTACCCCCACACTGACTGTGCCCCCGGGACCGACTGTGACCCCCGGACCGACTGTCCTGCGGACCGACTGTGCCCCCGGGCCGATTGTGACCCCAGGACCGACTGTCCGCGGACCGACTGTACCCCCACACTGACTGTGACCCCGGGACCAACTGTGCCCCCCGGGCCGACTGTGACCCCGGGCCGACTGTCCTGCGGACCGACTGTACCCCCACACTGACTGTGCCCCCCGGGCCGACTGTCCCGCGGACCGACTGTACCCCCACACTGACTGTGACCCCGGACCGACTGTGCCCCCCGGACCGACTGTGACCCCGGACCACTGTCCTGCAGACCGACTGTACCCCCACACTGACTGTGCCCCCGGGACCGACTGTCCCGCGGACCGACTATGCCGTGCACTGACTGTGACCCCCGCACTGACTGTGACCCCTGCACTGACTGTGCCCCCCGCACCGACTGTGCCCCCCGTCCGTTCCGCACTGCACGCGGCTGGACACAGGCCCCGCCGCGCCCCCTGGAAGCCGATCTTTCCAGAAGCAGGAACGAGGGCCGCGGGAAGCCTGGAGCGGTCCAGCCTCTGCGGACTCGACGGCAAAAGGCAGGGTCCGTGTCGCCGACGGCGGGCGGTGGCCGGGCCACGTTTGTCCCGGCGCGGGGTGCGCGGTAGCCGCCGCCTGCTGGGGTTCGGTGGCGGGGTGGGGGGACGCGCACCGCCCGTTCCAGACAGCCGGCGTGGGAGAGCGACGCGGCTGCTGTCCTCGCTGGGGCCGAAGCTACACAGAAGTTGTTTTACTAGCGGCGACACTTTGGAGCCCATTAAAAAGCTAATCCTGGTTCTCTGTTTTCCCTCCCCACTGGCAAGGGGACTTGGGAGGGCCTCGCTTTCTCCTCGACTACCTGAGGCTCCCTAAAGCTTCGGTCGTGACAAGCATCAGCAAGAGCTGATTGAGGAAAGGCCCGAGTAGTAGAAACTGGTCCGTTGATTTTCTTGCATTTATTAACGCGCAGGAAGCTCCCTCACATGGAGTGAACACGGCGCCACGTAGCCGAAACAATGGGGCTGGAAACCTGCTGTGTGTATCAGACATGTTCAAACCTGTTTGCTCGTTCAGTCCCCGCGGGATACCTGTCTTACCTGCATCTTCAGTGCTTCTTCCTGTGCTAGCTTTGCACCTTTGAAGAGTTTCATGTGTTTGTTTTTTAATCAGTGGGACAGCTGCCTTCCTTTGGGGGGCATGTTTTGGAACACTGAAGGAAACTCCACAACAAACCTCATTGAAGACACAAGATCCTACATCTGTGGATCTCATTTTGGGGGCTTTAAAGACCTAAGTTCCTGATGTAACCCATACATCGGACGGGCACCGTGCTGCCAAAATACAGCTTTACTTTTGTCCCTTGCTGTCCCCACACGGAGGTTTGTTCACTTGTCCCCTTGCCACTGGATGAAAACTTGAGCAATAGCAGAAAGCCCTATGGTCGCTTTAAATAATAAAGCACAATCCAGGACAATATCCAATGCAACAACTCACTCTTCTTTCTAGAGAGTTCACCGCCACTCCAGTCCCGGCTTGACGTCAGGCTAGGAGCAGTGGTGGGATGGTCCCGTTCCTACTGGCTCACAGCTGTGGGCTTTTCTTGCCAGCTTTGTGTTCAGTGCATCTCATGGGTAGCCTGAGGTCACCACGCTGGGAGTGTTTACACCAGGGAAATAGGCAAATGCTCCAAGGCAGGGCTTGTCACCTTGGAGAGCCGGTTAAAAAGCAGTGATGAGTTGGTTGAACATTTATGAGCATAACAGCCAGAGTCTGCTGTCCAAGAAAAAAAAGAGTGATCCCCTTCGCACTTCTTTCTTGTTATTTTGTCCCTCCGAGGCTCCGAGGCCCTCCAAGATCAGCGTGAGGGGAGGGCCAGAGAAGGGGTGACCCAAAGGTCCTCCTGGACTGGTACTGTCAAAGTCAGCTTCCTGCCCTCTGGGCCGGAACGTGTTTTCAGGCTGACTCTTTCTCTGTGCTTCTCCGGGTTCACCAGGTGCGTCCTCGCTTGGGCCCCCTGGACAGTGGCTGCAGGAGGCCAGCCGTGTTTCCCGGCGTGGTGTCACTCCCCTAGTGCCTGTGTTGAGCTGCAGATGCTCTTTGATTGCAGGTTCTGCAGATGAGGACCGCTGGGAGCAGGGCCTGGGAGTCTGCATTTTAACGAGCATTCCGCACCCTCCCCGCCAACGATTCTGAGGCCACTGGAGGTTGAGAAGCACCGAACCGCGTGGCTGTGAGGTCCCTTCAAGTTTTAAGAGACCACAACCCTTGAAGCACCATTTCGATCGTGTCTTTTTCCGGCTCTCAAAACATGAAAAAAGGGCTTCTGGGTGCCAGCTGAGGAAAATCTAAACTCCCTGACCAAGCCGTCCATCCTTCCATAACCCATCCCTCGGGTGAGCAGCTAAGATCCTCCCACACCCCGCTTCGGAACCCCATCCCTCATCGCCCCGCTCGCTCCGTCCCACTTGCCCTCTGCTTTCCTGCCCTGACGCCTTTGCTCCACCTCTCCCTCTCTGCACTGCCCCCCACACCACGCTTCTTTCCACATCCGATCCCAGCTCCAAGGTCAGCTCAGCCCCATGAGGCCACCGAGGGTCTTCCTGGTCACGAGTCACTTCCGCTTCCTCTGCATCTCGAAGCACTGGCCTTTAAAAACCTGGGGTGGAGGATTATGCCTGGCTGCCCTTATTTACGTTATTTAATTAGGAAGTCCACGAGTAAAACTCGGATTCCATAATCCCCCTGGGAACCCGGCAGCTGCCCTCAATCATCCTGCCGAATAGTCCTTCCTTTTATCTAACTTAACTGCTTCTGCTATACTTCCATGTGAAAGCTGCCCCCTTCTAACCAGCGACATGAACAAAATGTTCCTGGGAAGAGGGGGGAAAAAAAAACCCAGAAATTGTTGAAGTTTAGCCAGACCAGTAAGTGAGCTGCATTTCTTCCGTTTCACACACACAGAAAAGCCTCCTTGTTGACACAGGGTACAGCCACTCTGTTCCCAGGCACCCCGGGCTGACTCCCGGGGTGACTCTCCCATTTCATCGCTGTCTGATGCTGGAGAAAAGCCCCAAACACACTGTACTTGCCTGGTGTCTACATTAGTCAAAGCGGCGGGTGCGATTCAGGTCCCTGCCTGCCAGCCCCTTACGGAGGGAGGGCGGTTTCCATTCCAGGGGGCCCAGGAGTCACCCTTCATGAGGGCCTGGAAAATCCGAACCAATTAAATTCCACCCCGGCTGGCACAGACCCAGCCTAGGGCACAAAGTTCACATCGAAACTCTTTTGGGTAACAGCACCTGCCCCAGTTGGGGTGAATTAATCTTCATGGCCTAACACTAGATTCAGCTTCTAAAATTGGATCTGAGCTCAGGAGGCCGCTGGGGTGGCAGGGTCTCCTCAGGGCTGTTGAGTTTGTAACTCTGCCCTTTGCCTCTACCCCAAACTAGCAACTCCTGCTCGTCCTATGACTCAGGGCGAATATACCCTTGAACTCCCCAGCTGGGCCAGCTGCTGGTTCTGCAGGCCCACCCCATCAATTGCTGGGCTGGACGAATTTCCCGGCTTCCCTCTCCACAGCCCCCTAAGCTCCTAATGGCAGAGTGTGGGGCTCCCTGTGTTGTAGCTCACCTTGAGCTCACATAATTGTTTACTGAATGAATCCATCTCCTCCAATCACCTCTCTCCTCACAAAACCTCCCAATGGCGTACCATCTTACTCAGAATAAAGGTCGAATCCCGACTATGACCTGCAAAGCCCTATGTGACAACCTCCCCTCTGAGTAATTATCCCAAAGCGTTAGACACAGCCAAACATACCTCTCAGAATAATAAAACTTTTACACAGGATGTAGTACTGAGTATAGCGTATTACTGGCCCAAAAGGAGCTGAATAGACCCTTAGCAATATCCCCTTAAAATTAAAAGGCTATTCAGACATCATCAGAACAGCCCTCTGCCGCATTCCCTGTTCCTTCACTGGAGCCCATGTTCGTCCCACTGTACTAGTGGGAAACACTCAGTGGCACTTCCTAGTGACCCCCAAAAGCAGACACCCTTGGCATTGCACTTAAACGATGCTTGTTAAAGCAGAAACAGAAATGCAAGGGGGAAGCCATGCGGCAGGTGGATCAGAGCTGAGGGCAGCAGCCTTCCTGTGGGAATAATGAAGACCAACCCGCCAGGGAACAGGCCACAGCTGTTTATTCAGTTTGCTGGAGCGAAGGAGTCGGCCACCACCCCTGGTGTCCCCGTGGAGACTCAAAGGCAGGCAGAGGGGTGCGGCAGCTTCTCAGTGGAAATAAGGGACTATTTCAGGTGTGCCCTGATCAGAGGCTTTTGGGAAGGGGTAGCTGGGAGGGACCAGCGAGAAGCAGGGCACCCCGAGCGAGGGCTTGGTCAAGGTGCATATACCGCTGTTTCTGGTTGGTCCGAAGTTGGAAGTGGGGACAAAAATGAGGGAAGCTGTCAGCTATTAACTGAGTCTGCCCATCTGGGGGTGACCCATGCGGGGTGACTGTTTGCTTCCTGGGTTGCCCTGCAGACAGCGGTCTGCCTTCCCGCAGCCTGGCTTGGAGCCCGGGCTTCCCGTCCGGTTTGCTGCGGACCACGGCTCGGTTTCCCGGCGGTGTGCGGCAGAGCTCCGCGTCCCCGCGCGCCCTTTGCACCCAAAGTCACTTTGAAACCGCCCCGTGCCGTCCCGACGACAAGCCTCCCCAGGACCGTCCAGTCCCCGCCCTCTCCGCGGCGCTCCCATGCCGTGCGTTTACGTACGGGTGCGTACAGGTGCGTGCAGGTGCGCACACCTACGGTACGGCCTCGGCATCAACAGCAGCGCCTGCGTCTGTTTGGCGACCGTGCGGGGCTGGCGGCGGAGCCGCGCCCACACAGGTGGGGACCCCAGCGACGTCTTGGGAAGGCAGAGAGCAATTCCAGTCAGCGGCCACAAGAGTTCCGGGGAACCTGTTTGGCCCCCGGGGACACCTTTCTCTCCCCAGGCCGCTTTCTTTTTAAATTTAGAGACATGGTCAAGACATTTCGAAAGTGTGCACACCGTTATGTTTTGGGGGCGGGGGGAAGCTGCCGTGCCTTGTTCGAGGAGCACTGAAGTTATTATATAGACGCCGTATCTTATCCCGATAGCGATCTGATGAAATGTTCGCTCATAACTATTAAACTAAAAGCCGTGTGGCAACGAGCATGAAACGGGCCTTCCACGTTCCCAGTGGGAACCGCGGCATAAACGGGGAGTCCCATAGGCTGGGAGATCAGCACGCTGGCTGTCACGCCCCTCGCCTGGAGCCTGACCGTCTCCTGGGTCACCCCAGACCTTACTGTCCACCACCAAAGCTGGACGTGGCTGGGCTTTGGTCCGATTTCCAGTCTCAGGCTGTAAATTAATTCCAGTCAATTAAAATAAATGGATTTTGAAAAAAATGCCCATGACTGAACTTTCAAATACTTACGGTCAAAGTCAGTCACTGCTCTCTTAAAAGAACCGTAATACGTGGACTAGTGCTTTCTATTGGGACATTGTCCATTTGTCTGGGTCCAAATTCTGGCTCCAAAAGGAAAGGTTGGGGGGGCCGTTACTTGTAAACACCACATCTTAAAACCTCTTCGTTTTGTGAGTTCTGAGCGTTTGTTCTGTTCTCTTTCTTTCCTCTGAGATCCTCCCTGGGGTACAGGAGCCCATCACCTCCCTCAGACTCAGCCAAGGACCAGAAAGGATACACATGAGAAATACCGCTGACAGCTGACAGACACATCGGCCCCTACACGGTGAAGTCGTGTGAACCGCAACGCGTGGGTGAGATGTCCTCAGACATCTGTGGTGTTCCAGCTCTTAAAAGATCTCAGTCATTACCAGGTGTGGGCAGACATGGGCACTTTTGCACAAGCTCTATGACGAGCCCATAAAATTGTATGTGACCTAATAAAGTTGCTAGTGGCTCTGTCCCCCCTGGACCATGCGGGCCTTTCTTCCTGCCTCCATCCAGCGTACCCCACAAAACTGGCGGGTAACGGCCCACGACACGGGATTTCCAAGTCAGCGTCCATGGCTCCTCCTTTCCCTGACCTAAAGAAAGATATTAAGTTCAACTTAACACTGGAGACGCCCCAGGCAACTGCCCAACGGCCCCCAGGCAAGGAATTGTTCCCTCCGCCCACTTTCTAAGCTCTAGTCGAACAGGCTTTGAAAAATCCGAGGCTGGTTATTTCTGTCTGCAGCTCTCGCTGTCTCTTAGCCATGTTCCCCTCACCGGCTGGCTCCATTCGGCTGTGCTTGACAGGGGGCACTGGGAGGAGACTGGGAGCCGCTTGCTTTCTGTCCCCAGCAATGAGCGTCCCCATGACCACACAACACTCCATCCCAGCAGCGGCAGCTGCTCCTGCCACTCCAGAACCAGGCCAGTGCCACCTGCCTCCCCTGCTCAGAGACACCAGCACTAACTGGCTAGATGTCGCATCAGAGGGCTGAGAGGCAGCTCCACAGCGTCCCCATTAGGTCTCTAAGGAGCCAGGACCAGCGGGGCCGGCGTCCCTCCAGCCCGGGTATGCGTCCAGCTCTGCAGGACTCTGCCCGAGCACTGCAGCTCCAGAAATCCCAGCCTCTTCCCTGTGACCCCGCCTCGGGTGACCGCTGTTCCCGTAAGTCTTATCCTCTGTGACACCTCAGTACCCCCTCTGCCTTTCCTCTTCCCTAATTCCTGGCTCATGATCCCTTTCATTAAGTGCTCTGTTAAAACACACATGTGGCTTCTCTCTCCCGACTGGACTCTGTCGGATCCGAGTGCCGGTTTGGAATGCCGACCCGGCCCTTCCTTGCCGCTCGGTTCGCACAGCGTGACCCTCCTCACGGCCCTGCGTTCAGCTACCATGTGCCAGACACCGAGCCTGTCGCTAGGACACGACAGAAAATACAAAATGAGGTTTTGCGCTGTAAGTCTAGCGCTTACGGTCTAGCAGAATGAGTTAAATCGTCACCCGGGCAA
Source organism: Eonycteris spelaea (assembly GCA_003508835.1). NCBI lineage: Eukaryota > Metazoa > Chordata > Mammalia > Chiroptera > Pteropodidae > Eonycteris > Eonycteris spelaea. The sequence continues at coordinate 3,915,573 of PUFA01000002.1, read as the reverse complement.
ATATAAAACGGCAGCTGTGGCAGTGCTGGGGCAGGTGCGGGGTGCCGAGTGTGGCCTGCTTCGGGGGCTCAGGACAGGCTTTCCTGAGGAAGGCACCAATGAGCCGAGACCCACGTCTACAAGCAATCAACTTGGGGGAACGGGAAGAACGTTCTAGGCATGGGGAAGAGCGAAGGCCTCTTGGCAGGAGGAAGCGTGGCAAGGAGCCGCGGCTGGAGCACGGAGGACCAGGCACCCTGCCCAAGATCACAATAAAGCCAGGGCAGGATGGCGATTTTAGCCCAGATCGACGTATTCCTTGGCTATTTTCATGACAACACCCAGCCACCCAAGCCAGCGACCACCACCTCCTTTCCACTCACAATTTTCCGTCGGGGCAGAGGTCCATCAATTAAACCCCACTCCAAAGGACGGAAATCACAAAGTAGAACGTGGGACGAGGGGGGCCGGGGTGGGACAGGGAGAGGTCAAAGGCCGGAGCCACGGAAACTGTCGTGGGATTCGGTTTGCTGCTTCGCTGTTGAGGGTGCCCAGTCCGGGTCTGTGGGGCCTGGGGTGGACTCGGCGCGGCCCCTGGACCAGCAGCAGCACACCTCCCGGGAATGAAGCGCCGGTTCCCAGGCCCCACCTGTCCTGTGGGAACCCTGGGAGGCGGGGCCCCGTGATGTGGGTTTTGACAAGCACCGGGGCTTCTACTGCCCAGGTGAGGGCCTGCCTCAGTGGCCCCCGAGCTGCCTGACTGCCCCGCCACCAGAGGAACTTGTTAAAACGTACCCAGGCCACACCCCATGTTGACACGGATGAGACTGTCTGGGTGGGGCCTGTGCTTGGTGATCAGCCCGGTTTGGGAGCCAGCGGCCTCCATCAAAGTGGCAGTGCGTGACACAGCAAGCAGTCACTTGTCAAACGCCGGTAGCTCAGAGCAGCTCTGCAAGCCGGTCTCCAGACATAATTTCATTGGTATCTTCAATCCTCAGCTCTTCCAGTTTTAAACATTATCTTTCAGATTTCTTATTTTGACATTTTTAATGAATTCCTCATCTCACATATCACCATATTCACCAAAAAACCATGTGAGATTTATTAAATTCGAACCTCGTTTTACTCCAAATATCTGTTCTTGAAAATGCCCCCCAAGTTTCCAAATATCCAAAAGAAAAACACCCAGGCTTGTCATACAAACACGCATCATCTAATTCATAACTTTTTCCTTTTACAAAATAGATTTTTCTATCATAGTGATTTGGCATTGTTTTAAACAGACACTATGGGAGGAATTAAGACAATGTTATGTTTAAAAACAAAAAACAGGAAATACTTCCAGAGCTGAAAGAACAGAGATTATCCCAGGTTCATCTTCAAACAACAGTATTGTCAAGAAGTTTTCCATCGGAGACTCTTTCCACACCCTGGTATTTATGCAGCTCGACATGCAAGTGACATTGACTCGTCTACTGGAGGTGAGCGAGACACGGAGGCAAGACTCACGGCCCTTAAAGGCCACAGTCCCAGTGAGAAGCGACCAACAGATGAGTGGTGGCTGCACCGTTAAAAACAAAGACCCCAAGTATTGGTTACCTTCAGCCGGCTTAGCAGTTAGGGGCGGCAGCATTTGATTGGGACAAATTAGAATCTGTGAGGTGGCTGCTGTGACCACTCTAAGAAAACGAAGCAGCAATTTCAATAGCTTTAAAAAATGGAAAAGAGCAAAAGAAGGAAGAAAAGGTAGCCTTGGTTATACAACTCTGCCCCTGAAGGTATTAAAAAGAAACCACTAACTGTGAAATTGCATAATAATAATGGTCTGTTTCCTATTATATGGCACCGGCATCTTCAAAGGAAAAAAAAGAGAAAACCTTTAGAGAACAAAAGCTAGAAGGCGTATCAAGAAGATAAACATTTCACCTGCAAAAATAAAGGGATTAGAGGGGAAAAGCCTAAAGGTTCCATTCTATAGTTCGACAGAATAGGAAATTAAGGGGGAAGAGGTAACTATCTATATACCATATGCAAATTAGAAAACCAAAATATATCATGAAAGTGTCAGAATACATATACAGATGGACGGCACAAAGTGCGAAAGCCATCAAAGAAAAAGTAATAGATTCAACTTCCCCACAAGTTAAAATACGAGCAAGACACCGAAATATTTAACAAGATTGAGATCCATAGCAAAGTGTTTGTACAAATCGAAGAAGCAAGACAAGCCACCAACAGGAAAATAAAGAAAAGATCAGAACAGACAATTCACAGGATATAAATGGCCAAAAAAAAAAAAGAGTTCAGCCTCGCTAGTGCCAGAGAAATGCAAAAAAATAATAAAATGAGATGCCATGCTTTTACCTCACAGAGTAACAAAATGACTGAATTTTCTGTTTTCAGATGTTCTTGTTGCTCAATAATGTCATCTAACACAGGGGACACCCCCTCTGCTACTGCTCTGGACGGGGTGGGGAGTGGCGCCTGCTGCTGCCTGGACCAGCTCCTGGGGGCGGGGTATTCCGAGGGAAGGCACAGCTCCCCAACCTGTGCCACGTGGGGCGTGGAGAATGAAGCCAGGCGCCACCTGTCCTTCTTATAGTCCCCCATCTCCTCAGGCACCTGACTCTGAGGAAATGTTTACCTTTTTTTTAAAACTTGAAGTCTTACACAGTGGCACATTTCATGCATCTGCAAAACCAGTAAACAGATCTGTGATACACTGGTAAGACATGGGTACAAAGAAATTCTCATGTACTTGTCCAAGAATAATGTTCAAAAAGTTGGAAACATGACATAGTAAAGAGGTCAAAAGATTGATTTAACTTATTACCAAAGGACCCTGAGAGATGACAAAAGAAGATACCAGGAAAGAACGCTGGAGTCAGATCACACGGTCAGATGCTAACGTGGTTAACGTCCTGTATGGCTAACTGTAACCTCCTTTCTGCTACAGAAAACCACATGTCGCTCCACCAGATAAAAGTCACTTGCGGCTGACCAATACTGCATTGACATCTGGCTTTAGTGTCCAGACCCTAATCCATCACAAACAACCAGCGTCAGCTAACCATTGGGTAGGTTTGTTAGACAAGGCTCTAGAATAGGGGTTCCCAAACATTTTTGTCTCAGGGCTCCTTCCTGTTCTTAAAAATGGAGGCTCTCCAAGAACTTTTGTTTATGTGTGTTATATATAGTAATATTCACAGCATTGGAAATTAAGATAAAATTTAAACATTAATTTATATAAAAAGTAAACCCATTTCCGTATTAACATAAACAACATTTTTTAAACCTCTATTTTCTAATACATAAAAAATTAATGAGCTCAGTGTCATCATCTTAAAGTTTTATAAATCATTGAGGTTTCAAAATAATTTATGGATGACAATAATTAGAGAGGGCACAGGGATAACCAGAGATAGCTAGGATGAGTCCTGAGAACATGCCAACTTGATCTCTAAAAATTCATACATGTATATCCTCAACCTACCACCTTGGAAAATTCTAGAAAACACAATAACCAAGCATACTTCCCATTAGCTGTTATAGTAACAGCACATCATGTAGCTTCTAGAAAACTCCACTGTACATTCATAAAAGAAAGCAGCATGAAAAGGGCAAATAATGCCTTAGAAGTATGAAATCTCAATTTCATAGATTCCCACAAAAAAGGTCTTGGATGCCCTAGAGGCCGCTGGTCACACTCTGAGACCCACTGCTCTCGTGGGACACTGACAGGGCATGCAGGAACCCGCTTTCCTTATTTCAAGTTTCAATATGCTTTTTCAAAAACGTTTTTAGTGAGAATGTAATCTCATATAGCTTTTTAAAGTCCATTTGATCTTTGAACCTAAGACTTTCTTACAGACACATTCAAACATACACATACAGACACACACACACACGTGCACAGAGCATGCATCACTGTAAATTCAGCAGCGTTCACTGTGATATCATTCATGTTAACAAATTGGAAATAAATTTCCACACGGAGGATGACTTAGAAACAATCACACGACATGCATGCACACAGATGTATTCATATGCAGACACACAGATACTCATGACATACTGTCAAGTGAAAAAATGTGCAAAGCAATATTTACAATTTTTATATTTAAAAACAAAATTCACAGGAGCATATTTAGATACTTGTAAATATACATTATTTTAAAAGTCTGGATATATATGCCAAACTGCTGAGAGTAGTGTCTCCGGGGAATACAATGAGAAGGGAATAGAACAGAACAAACCTGACTTTTTTATTTTCTATACGATTAGATTATTTGGATTTTCACAATGAGCATATTACTTTTGTCATTAGAATAGCTAAAAACAAGGTAACTAAGAGACAGCAATTAAATGCAACGTACTATCCTGGATCCAATCATCAAAAAGGACACTTAGAAAAACTGGTGAAATCCAAATAAAGCCTACAGTTTAGATTTACAAATTAAGTAAAAATATAACAATCATCAGATATAGACACCAGACTGCAAAGAGCTGGCCCAGGAACGGTGGCATCACCCGCCAAGAACCAGACAGGAGGCTGCGGGAAAGGACCGTGTGGACGCACGCACGGCCTCGCGAGGTCCGGGCCGGGACGTTCCGGCTCCCCCGGCCCTGCACAGACTAAGTCGCCAGGAGACAGACGATCAGCAGAAGACGTTTGCCGCTCTTCCTGAGAAGCCCCAGAAGGTGTCCCCAGCATCGTGGCCACGGCCGGGTCACGGAGCACGGGCGGCAGCGCAGGGCGCCATCTACGGCAACCACTGCGGAGCCCGGAGTTCCAGGGCGCGGTCCCTGTGCCTTCTGAATGCGCCTTCTTTCTCACTGCATGCGTTCACTTTTGTGATTTCCTCCCCTCCCAACGCGGAGGGAGGGCTAGCCATCCGTCCCCCACGCCACTGCCGAGAAGCCCACCAGCCCTGCGAACAGGAGACGGCTCTGGCGTCCGTGCGCTGCGCCCTCCACCGCCGAGTGGCTTCTCCTCTCCCAGAGCGAGTGACGGTTCGGGGTTTCAGCCTGTGCATCCGGCAATCAGTTACTGGACCAAGGAAGCGGAGAGGCAACTTTCAAATGCTGGTCCAGAGGGTGGCTGCGGAGGTTAAAGCCGTCACGAGAGGCTGCTCTGGCCCACTCCATGGGGGCGGGGGGGGGTCTCTCTGTCCCCTCCCCTGGGCACGCTGGTCACCTGCAGCAGCATGTGGCCCCACCACTTTCACACTGAAATTAAAATACATTGTCTGTTTTGGAATTTATGCGTCTATTTTTAATGGGGAAAACAAGATGATAATAATAGTAAATACAATAAATGGGTTGAGCTTTAAATATGTCTAAAATAGTTTCCAACACTGCACTTCTGATATACAAAACAAGGTGCAAAATGGAATATTTGGAATGATCTCAACTATGTTATCGCAACTTAATTCGTCTGATTGGAGAGTTGATAGCCTTAAGGAACTATTAATTTTTAAAGATACAGTGTTTTGGGAAGTCTTCATCTTCTAGAGATATGTACTGAAACATATGGGGGAAAATAATATGACTGGGTGGGGTGGGGAGGAAGGGACGAGGTGCGGATAAAAACAAGACTGGCCGCGGAGCAGTACCGTGTTGAGGCTGCGTGATGGTCGGACGGGGCGTTATTACATTACTCCCTGTACTTTAGCGTATGTTTGAAGTTTTCCAAAACAAAATATTTTAAAATGCCGTAAAAAGGCGAAAAAAAAAATTAAAGATGCTTACTTAAAAAAAAACTAAGGAATATGAAGAGATTCAGTTGAGCCCAGATTAAAACAGCCGATGACCTCTTTCTTATGCTCCGAATTCCTTGAAATGATATATTTTAAAAGTACTGAAGAATCACAATGGTGAAGGAATACAAGAGAATGGATAATATTAGGATATCAGTGGTTTCAGGAAACTTCCCTCACGTCCCTCAAAGTGGTTGTCAGAATGTGGTCCCTCGGACAAACCTCGTGAGCATCACCTGGAAACCTGCTCAGAATGCACACTCAGGCCACGCCCCGGCCTCCTGCGGGGGAAGGGTCCTGCAACCTGGGTTTGAACAAGCCCTCTGGGCGATTCTGACACTCGCGGAAGCCTGAGAAGCACTGGAAAGCTGGTGAGACTGACCAGAAACGAGAGGGGAAAGCCTCGGCCCCAAGAGCCGGAAAGGTAAAGCCATTCCAGGAGTACTGTAAGCTCAGAGTCCACAAGTGACAGGAAGCTGGAGGCCTCCGGCTGCAGTCAGCCAGTCCGAGCCCTGCGCACCTCCCAACCCGAGCGGCTGGAGGGAGTGCGAGAGGGTTCCGGCCAGGGGTGCCGGTGCGGGGCGCTCCGGCCTCGGCATGCAGCCCTTCGTATTTTAGCAAAGAGATAGAGAGACAGGAGTGGGGATGGGACAAAAGCCCATTCTCCATCTGTGTATGCCGAAAGGTCCGTGTGAACAAGCCCCCTTTCTCAAAGCAAACATCTCTGGAGAAAAGAAAGCTTATACAAACGTGGGAAAAATCCACACCAACTACCAGTACGTTAATCAAGTGAATGTCATCCCTGCCTAAGAGCGATCCTTCAAGGAACACAAAGAGAGGTAAAGATGATGACGAAATTGAACAAACATAAGAACTGACTATCAATGTTTGGAAAAACAGAAATAATTTAAGGAGTAGACAGTAATGTAAAAATGCTAATCGGTATTCTCAGAAAGGTAGGGTACTACATCTATGCAAAACACAATTAGAACTAGAAAGCAATCTTGAATATTTACAAACAAATGACTAAACTTAAAGAATGGGCAAAGCACCCCATCCCCCCGCCCCCACCGTCCCAAACGCAAAGAATACTTACAAATATTGACCATATAGTCCACAAAGTAGAAACCATACAGGCTACATTCTATCTGCTTGGGAATTTTAAACACACTTAAATAATTCCTGGGTTAAGCACAGAGGCAGTTGAATCTAAAATCACCCACTAGAAATAAATAGCAACAGTCGCTATTTAACAGACAGACATAGCCAAGGTAGCTCTCCATTTATTAGAAAACAAGAAAGACTGAAAACACAACTTCACACACCGCGCCCTGACACAGTGACTGGCAACACAGCTGCAGACATGGTGGTCCATGAGGGTGGCCTGGGACTCTGACCACACTGACACGTTTAAGGCCTATGGGATCTGCATGCTAACCAGCGACAACACTGCAGACTTAAGTCATGTTTTGGAATATCCACTCAGTTTATAATATTGGTTACTTCACCCTGACAAAACAAATTGCGTTACGAGTCACATCTTTGAATAATCTAAAAATTAAACAGAGTTCCTTAAGGTCAGGCAAGGCCTTTTTCGTTTTTACACCTTTAATCTATGCACAATAGTGGCTCATACACCCTTGTCAACTTACAATCCCTTTTTTTCAGGCCTCCAGCACCTGGTCTTCCTAGGTGGTCTCCCATCCAAGTACTGACCAGGCTCGACCCTGCTTAGCTTCCGAGATCAGACGGGATTGGGCTTGTTGAGGTAGCAAGGCCGTAGACAAATGAATTTTAATTAAACCTTAAAACTGAAGCAATTACTTTACAAATTGCTGCTTCTGCTGTAAGAATTTAGTTAAACTTCGTCAGGCACTATACATACTTTTTCACAGAGGAATAAAAAAAGTCCAATTCTGAACCAAAAGAAGCACTTTAATGGAATCTAAACATACACAGGGGCCAAATATCAATCCTAATATTTCAAACGTTCAATATTGGAGCTACTTAAGCAGTACTAATGGGCGAATTTCAAAATGTCCTTTGAAATAAAGAGAAAATTTAAATTTAAAGAACTTCTGGTTATATTAATTTAACCTGGCTTATTTTTTAAATATTTCCTCCTCCAATTAAGGAATTATCATTCCTCTCCTGCATTAAAAACGAAATAACTGCATTTCTCTCCCTAAGCTACAGCTTTGCTCAGCTGAATTTTAAACATTCTTAAAGCTTTTTTCTTTACTACTAAACCAGCTTCTCAATTCTTAGTGGCCAAGCGCAGACTTCCTTACATGGCAGCGAATGAAGGGTTCTGCTGGCAAACGTTACAGACGACCCCAATGACACTCACCGGCTTAAAAACCAGCTATGTATTTATTTGCATAGATTCAAGGACATGAAAATCCAACATACTATCACATGAAGCTTACAATTTATTTCTTAATTCAGTTAAAAAAAAAAGTTTTCCTCCACTAACTTGAGGACGGCTGTATTTTCAATGCTTCGGTTTTGACTGCTGAAACATCGCACATCTATACGTCTTCAGTTTTCAGAGAATTAGTATTAAGTCCAAAAAAGTCTTTCTTGATGATGTACCGAACACACTGCAAAATCACATTTCTTTCATGTCGAATGTCTGGAGCTAAAAGCTAAAAAATAAAGAGATTGGCTAGTAAATAAAATATATCTAAGAAACACAATCTGAAATTTTATGTGTGAACACATAACAATAAAGATGTGTGTTATTTACTATTTTGCTAAAAAACAATGCAAGAACATTTCTTTTTAATTTACTCTAAGACTATCCAGCTTTCTAAAAAGCGCAAACATCTGGAGTCACTAACGAGGACTACAGAAACAGGTGTAAAGCCTGCAGTTCTTCAATCTAAAAATCCCATCAAAGAGGACCTACCAAACCTACATCTATAAAGTGTAGAAACTGATAAGAAGATTAAACACAGTAATAACCAACCTAGCACTTAAAAATGCCAATATTCCTGACTTGAATAACTTCCCATGTTTTGTGCTTACTGTAACTGAAAGAAAGCTAACACTCTCTGGTATTTAGAATAAGTACATAACCAAGGGATCAAGGAATGATTTGCTAAAAAGATAGTGACCGGTCAATCTCTTTTCTGATGTCACTGATGTAGTCTGAAAACATCACACAGGAACTTTCAGTGGAAAAAATGATTTAATTTACCACTTACGAGGTAAATATTTTTTTAAATGCATTTATCTTAATATTATAGCACGGAAATTTACACAGCAGAGTGCGTTTTGGATGAGTGTTCATCAGAAGCACGGGCTCCATCTGCGACCCTCACGGAGCGCACCGCACAACACTAGCCACGGCGTGAGCACTCACCTGACGAGGCAAAGCCAAACGCTGTCCACAGATGCTAACAGTTTACGACCCCACTAAAAAATCTGGAATATTTCTCTTCCTATCGCTCTTAGACACGAAAGCCTTGCATCTTTGAACAGCTTCGTGTCCGTTACTTAGAGTCAAAAGATGCACTGCTTCCTTTTTACCACGCAAAGAGGACAGGTTTTTCAGCACGGCACAGTGAGAGAGAGTAACGCCTCGGACGGGCACGAAAGCCCTCTGCTCCCTCCGGCCGGCACTGTGTGGAGCTTCCAATGGAAACTTCAAAGCTGTCGTTGTACCTCGACACATTTCATTACTGGTTACACCCAGATTTCTATTTTAAGCAGTTTTGAAAACTCTAAGTATTCCATATTCGCTGAACATGGCTATATGCCAAATGCAGCCTCAGGATTAAGACGCACAGAGGAGACACCGAGGAGCGGCCGTCTCTGGAGACCTTAGAATCGCGACCCGCACGCACCACGCTCCGTGTGCGAGCAGAGCACGCGGCTGGACGCAGGGCACGCGCACTCACCATCTCCAGGAGGTACGGGTGGTGTGTTCTTGGCTCGAATAACGCATGATAGTTGTGATGACCTTTTCTCCTCTTGGGGTTTGTCTTTCTAAAGCCCTTCTGGCTCGCACACGTGGCCTCTGAGAAGCTTCTAGCGGCGGCTTGTGCGTCCTGACTTGGCCTCTGACGAGCGGGGCTGTGAAGGCCCGGGTCTTCGGCCAGCACGTCTGCTTCCGTCTTAATGCGAACTTCTACAGGTGCGAAACACACACACACACATTCCAAACCAAAAAACAGCAAACCTCCCAAAATACCCCCCTACCATAATATCCCCCTCCGCCACCGGACAGAATACTGCTACTCAGTAATGAAAGCGAGGCCCTGACGCCGTCTTACATCATTTGCTTAAGCGGGGAGCCGTAACTGCCAGGCTGGGGGTTACCGCGGAGCCACGGCCCGTGCCCCGGGGAAACGGGGAGCGCCCCATGGGAACGCGCACCTGCGCGGACGAGGGCTGCCCGAGAGTCAGCATGCGCTCGCTTCTCTCGTTTGAAAAATCTAAGATGATGACAACCTAAAGCAAAAACTAATAACATATGTGCAACGGTTTGTAACACCTGCAGAAATGAAATCTATGACAACGGCACAAAGAAAGGGAAAAGGAAAATATAAGTTTACTGCTATAAAATTCTTAAATCATGTGAAATGGTATATTTCAAAGTATACGACGAGAATTAAAGTTGAATACTACGAACTCTAGACCAACTCCTATGCAATAAAACGAAGAGGTGTAACTAATAAACCAGTCTTTGCACTGCCCTAAAAACACAGGACTAATCCAAAGGCAGGAAATGAAGAAATAGACAACAGAGAGAGAGAAACGAACCGGATCAACAATTACAATATGTGTCAACAGTTTAAATTCCCCACCGAAAAGGCTCGGTTGAAGACAAACTGGAAAAAAAAAATAAGACCAACCACAAGATATCTAAAAACACCCGACTTCAGACTGTACATACTCCTGTGTTACAGCTGAAAGAAGTCGATCAGCAAGGAAAGGCGCACAGCGAGGACCGCCCGCGCAGTCACGGGTCAGACGTGGAAGGTGCAAGAAGGACTCGCACGTGCCTGCATACACCGATCACAAGAAAACTGCAACGGCTCTATCGATCTCAGACAAAGGAGACCTCAGAACAGGGACCACCATGAGGGATAAAGAGGGACAATTCATAATGATAAAGAAATCGATTCATCAAAAAGGCAAAATGAACAGCTAATAACAAAGTGTCAGTATACATGCAGGAAAAGCTCGCAAAAGTAAAAGGAGAAACAGAGAAATCCATTATTAAGGTTGGACACTTAAACGCTTTGCTCTTACTAATTTTTCTTAGAAGAAAAATCAGAAAATGAGCAGGGATACAGGAGACCTCAGTACCACTTACAATTAACTAACCCAGACTGACACACACAAAAAAACCAATGTCCATTCATCTCAAGTCACTTGAGTTGGACTATAAAACAAGTCTCAATAAATTGAAAAAACTGGAAGTATACAGAAGATGTTCTCTGACCATAAGAGAATTAAGGTAAAACCAACAATAGAAATTCTCTAGAAAACCTCCAAATATTTGGAAACTAAACAACATACTTCTTAATAACCCACAAGTTAAAGAACAAATCATAAGAGAAATTAGAAAATATTTCGACATAAAGATAACATAATGTGTCAAATTTGTGGGATGCAGCTTAAAGTAATGCATGAAGGCAAATTTATAGCTTTGAATATTCATATTAGAAATGAAGAAAAATCTAAATTATCTAAGCATCCATTGTAATGAGCTAGAGATTGAGGGAAGAAATAACAAAGAGTGAAAATCAACACATTAGAAATAGACAATAGAGAAAAATCAACAAAGCCAAAATTGGTTCTTTGAAAAGATTAATAAAATAAACACCTAACAAGACCGATCAAAAAAAAGAGAGAGAGAAAATGCCAATTAACAATATGAGGGGACAACTCTACAGATCCTACAGATATCACAAAAAATATTAAGAATAATATTATGCCAATAAATTAGACAACTTAAATGAAACCGAAAAATTCTTTTGAAAAACACAATATACCAAGAGCAACGCAATAAAAGTAGAAAATCTGAACAGTCCTATACTTATTAGGGATATTTAATTCGTAATTAAAATTTTTCCCCAAAAGAAAATGCCAGGTACAGATGGCTTCACTATTGAATTCCACAAACAAGAAAAAATGACAGCAACACAAGCCCTTAAAAAAGAGGTGAAGGAAACAGATCCCACCTCATACCAAACCAGGCAAACCATTACAAGAACATAAAAACACAGACCAATAACCCTCATGAACATGGATGCAAAAATCCTTAACGAAATATTAGCAAAACAACTCTAGCAATGTATTAAAAAGTAATACACCATGACCAAGTAGATTTTATCCCAGAAACACACGGTTGGTTTGACATTACAAAGTCAACCAATGTATATTACTACCATATTAATAAAATAAAGAAAAAAAACCCATGATCAGTTCAAAATTCAAAAGTTTTAAGATAGAAAAAAATGGGTTTTTTTTAATTAAAAAATGAAAGTTTTAAGATAGGAATCCCCTCCTTTCACCCCCCCCAATAGTTATTCTTTATTTTTGATTACCATGAATTACAGGTGCATGTGATATAAAGGGCTGTATTCTAGTATTTGGGAAGCTAGGTTCAATGATCTGGGCAGAAGTATGGGAGTCTAATCATATCCCTCAAAACCCTAAACACTCAAGCATTACAAAGGGAATTACACTTGAAAGGAAGCATAGGATAAGTGTTAAAAGCAGCCCCTGGTCCCAAGCTGTTAGGTTCAAGTGCTAGTCCCAGCACTTACTGTGCGATCTTGGGGCAAGTGACTTATCTGTGCCTAAATCTCCTCATACACAATGGCACCTACTTCATGGGGTTATTACCATAATTAAATGAGGAAAGGACACAAAGCAGCGCCTGACACAAGGTAAGCACTAAGAGAGAATTTGCCATGATGGTAGTGGTTTCCGTGTTCTGCCTTCGAAGTGATGGGGAAAAGAGGAAAAAAAGCAATACAACCATACAAGAATGGAGCTAAGAATTCACAAAGTGGTTTAGGGTTTGAAACTATGGGAACAATAATTAAAGGCAAAAACCAAAACCAGGGCACTGCTTTCTATTATTCCCTCCCCCTTCGAGTACTGACCTCTCAGCCCGGGAATATGAAAGGCAAATGAATCAGTGCTTACACTGTCAACCTGCTGCTAAGGAATAAGGATCCGGAAGCTCATTTGTATTTTTCTCAAGATTCTTATTTCCCAGCTTAGTGTCATATTGCAATGAAATATTTCCCAATCCAAATAAATTTGAAAGATAGCCACCGAGTTTTTTCAAACCTAAATCACTCTTCTTTGGTTTGTGGCCTTTTGAATGACTTTCTGATTTGGAGGTCCCCCAGTGATAGCCAAACCAGTTTCAAGAAACAATTATTCTGGGGAGCTGTAAAATTGTGCTTAACTTCTAATATGGCAAAAACAACAACAAAAAACTCACGTGCAAAAGGCAGAGCAGATATCAAACTAACCCCTCTGAAAATACTCCTCTTTGACATTTTCTTTCCTATGTGTATCTTAACAATTCTGGGACAGTCCCAGAACCAAGCACAGCCTCTTCTTTTGCTGTAGGCTTTCTTGGGGGACCTTTTCCTTGTTGAAAACTCTTTCTGGAAGAGCACCGCTCATGTTTCAGACCCTCTAACACTTTTCTGTTAACCTCTAACTCGAGACACATCTGAACTGTGAGGAGAAAACTGGTAACATCTGTGAAAAGCAGACCACGCCCCTCCACATAGAACCCACTTCCATAAGTGGCCTTCTAAATGCTTCTTCATGATTCAGAGCATCCCACTTCATTTCTTGGGTTTATTTCTTCCAAAGCCTGTCGATTACCTATTCTAGAGCCGATAATGAACACCGAAAGCTAGAAATCTGCGAGTGACCTGGATGGCTTATTAAAGCTGAATTCAAACCACATAAAATAATTCTTAATGCTTAGGAATGTGAACAAGGGCTTTTTCTAAAGGCTGGGCATTTTGGACCATTAGTCAAAAATGATTTCAAACAAAATCAAATACGTTTTTTAATAGATAAAATCTTCCGTTACCTGTAGGAAAGGTTATGCATTATGGTGCAAGAAGACAGCCAATGCCACCCAGAGAAAGACTATGACGGGAGGCAAGAGAGTTGGCTTCTTCAGACCTCTGAGTGCTAACCTGAGGCTTTACATCAGCTCAGCCACGTACAGCTTTCAGACTTGTCCTCTCTAAGTTTTAGGGTCTAAGAAACGAAGGAGTGGGACCTCAGAGATGCCTTCCAGTCTCCTCTCTTCCTTCTAACTGCAAAATGGTGGCAGCCACAGCACGAAAACAGGAGTATAAAAGGACTAAACATTTTATCTTAGAGAAGAAAGCAGTCACGCCGCTTGTTTTCACGGGGTTCAGTAATCTGCTAATAGCTTTCTCTGCTCTCACCTGTCATAAACACAACTGATAAGCAGGAAACATAATATGTGTTTAAAGAATAACTCCATCTTCATATCTGTGTATTGGAAACAAGAGTAAAGAAATAAATACTGTTTTTCTTAAAATTAAAAAAAAAAAGATAAGGCAACCATCTGGTTAAGCAATACTCTGATAGAGCCAAAGTGGTTTATATTTCAAAATTCAAGTGGTTTTTAACCAGCTACCATAGGAAGCCACAGTTCATTAAGAGAAGGAAAAATCCCCGTTACAGACTGAACATGATCTCTCTAGTTAAAACCCAGCTCTTCCCTCTTCACGTCTCCCAACGACACAAACGCTGTCGTTAGCCCCGTCGCCATGAGCAGCGCGGCCGTCCCCATGCGAACCTCCCCTCGCTCCACGCCTGCCCGGTGCACCCCACGGTCATCTTCGGACTGTCCCTATCGTGACCACTCGCTCGTCCTGAGGGCCACAGCCGTGGACTCCCGTGGCTGGTGAAGCCTACATGCAAAGAGCGCGTCCAGGCTCCAGGCCAGCAGGACGCAGGCTGCGTCACCGGACGCGCGCGGGTCACTGCGGGCACTGGGCGAAGGGCTGCCGCGCGGCGACCATCGACCGCCTCCTCGCAGCTCGGGTAGGTGGCCCGGAAAGAGATGCCAGGGCCAGGCTGGCTCGTCGCCATCTTTAAAGGCACGCCTCCTGAACATCGCTGCCCTCAGAGCCTCCTGAAAGGATTCCATTTCTTCCGACCCTTAAAACACGTACCGCACGCACACGGTGCCTGTGTCCCCAGCCGGGGTCACGGATGCACTGTGCTCTCTGCAGAGCGCCGCCCTATACACACTTAAGGACTCCGGTCCCCCCTGTCACACAGGACCTCTTTCCCCCCACCGACGGCGCTCAACACAAGACAAGCGTTCTGCAAAGCGGAGAGAGGAAGTTCACTTCCTCTGCTAAGGCTTTCAGAACGGTCTTCAGTTCCATGAGCAATCGTCTTCTCTTCCTGTCCTTTCACTGCATCGCTTGCCTTTTTCTCCCAGAACAGCAATGCATCCCCCATTTCTCCAGCTTCCCTCTATCCCATGTTAACTTTACTTCTGCAGTACGTGAAAAAGGAATTTGAAGATCAAACAGAGAATGTGCAGGATACGCCTCTCCTCAGATACAGGCACGTGAGTGGACGCTACTGAGCGAGCACCGAAGGCGAAAGGCGACAGAACGAAGCAAGCCCGGCTGTGACCACGCCGGCCACGCCTTACCTTCCGGCTCACTCTCGGAGCCCGAGAGACTGCCATAGCTGCTCATCAGTGAGCACAGGGCTGGTGTCACTTCCTTGGGTATGACAGTGCTGTGCGGTTTCTCCTCTTTATCAGACTCTGAAACAGAAAGGAAAAGGACTGAGTCCAACAGGACACCAGAAACGTCTACCACCATAGAGAAGAAAGCTGACAGCCCCCAACTCCCTCACATGTGAGTGAAAAGGAGCTGCTGATCATTTCCAAGTCTTCCCAAAGCATGAAAGCCAGGAGACCTGAAGCTATCCCCCTCGGTTTCTGTCTTGCGGTCAGAGAAGCTGTTTGCCCCAAAGACAAGACACAGGGGCACACGGGGCCCCCACGGGTCAGTGACTTAGCGTGCTTCATACGACAGAATGTGGGCCTCCTTAAAATTAATTATATAGTCTTTGCTGTTATTTGTTGTTTACTTCATTCATGCTACTAGTTATTTTTATCAAGGTAGTAGGGAAGCCAGAAATTTCTTTAACTTCACTTGATTAGGATCATTGACTCTAAAAATTGGATTTAGGAATAACATAAAAATATCCACTTTTTATTGTTTTAAAGGACAGAAATAATATTTAAGCCATTCATGGATTTTTGCTGAAAGTAATGTGCCCAAAGGTTTTATTATTGAGAACGTCCAAGGACTTCAGTAAACAAGCCAAGCCTGAGGATCCAGCCAGCACCCCGGGGCCCACCGAAGGGACAGTGCTTGATGGGCCCAGCAAGCCCGACTGCTGCCCCAGACATGACCCACATGTGTTTCTGCAGCTCCGAAAAGGTATCGCCTAAACAACCTACAATCAATATGAAATGTTTCAAGACAGTGTTTAACGCTTGCTAGGTTAGTCCAGGAAAAGCCAAAACACATCAACAGAAATGGGACTATACTTTTGTGTGACTGTGGACGGACCACCTTCTGGTGGGTGGAGTTAAAGCCGTCCACACTGTCCAGCGCCCCACACCCTCCAAGACCGCTCCTTACCAGTTTTAAGCTGACTTACCACCTTTCCTCCTGGATTAATAAAGAGACATGAAAACACGTAGTGTATATATACTCAGGATTAAACAGAAATCTACAACGATATTAGTATGAAGACTGTTCGTCCCATTGTGTGAATGACGAGGGGCCAAACTGATATTTCCTTCTAAGACCCAAGGAGAAATACCACAAAGTACAACACTGCTGACTAAAATATTCTTTAAAAGCAAAAACTCTTTCATCATCACAAGGTATCACGTTCGCTATTAATCACAGGTGATGAAACCAAAATTCAGAGAATCTGCGTGACTTTCCCTTCAGGTAACAAAACTATACAACAGGTGGGTCAGATCTGAGCCCTGGTCATCTGACTCCAAATCCCAATTAACGACTAGCCAGCCAGGACATGCCCTACAGATACAAAGTCTTCCTCTTAAAATGAAACCATCCTATCGAAATGTCTCTCTGGTCAAGAACAAGGTTAAGAAACGTTCTCCACCTAAACACAAGTAAACAAGGCCTCGCTTTCCCGCCCCACCTCAGTCCAGTCCCAAGCCCGGCCCTGGCCAGCCCACCCGGCCCTGGCCGCCCGATCCGGCCTCGCACGCATCTCATGAACAAAATGCTGCCACTTCTTCCCTGCCTGCGCCACGCCGACCCTGCTGTCCCCTGGGCCCGTGAGGCACTGGCACCTGGTGCTTTTCTGCGTGGAAAGCCAGCCCCTCAGGCAGCAGCTCCTACCTTTATTCAGATTTCTTAATGTCACCTTATCAGTCCCCTTATCTGCGATGCCTCCACTGATTATGCAAAATACCCCACCCCTTCCTCCAACCACATTCTCTATCCTTTTACTTAGCTATTCCTGTCTTCCTGTCCCTTATACCGAACCACAGTCATTTACTATACACACCCCCGACCAGAACATAAGCTACAGGAGGGGACAGGGGTCTGGCTTTGTTCAGCATTGTCGCCTCAGAGACTAGAACAGTACGTAAGCTCTGACAAGTATGTCAAGAACAAACTGTCGCATCAATAAAGACAACTTCAAAAGGCTAACTGGTACAGAGGACGGAGCTGGGCAGCGGCAGGACCACCAGAGAAACCTGGACTGTCTGGACTGAAAACTCATTATATATATTTTTTCATAACATGATTGCGTTTTTATTTTTAAAAAATAGTATACGTTAATAAGAAAAATATTGGCAGGGTCCACAACAAAATATGAGCAGTGACCCTACCTGTAAGTTACGGAGGCTGTTTTTTTATTTTATGCTTTTAAGTCTTCCCATGTTTTATGTATTGCAATTAGAATAGAAAAAAAAAAAAACAGAAATAAACCCTGGAGGAAAGTGTTTCCTCACAATTCAAGAAGTGGAGGACAAGGTTTTAACTGGCCTACATAACACCCCTTTTCCTGCTTTTTTAAAACTTTCTATTTTGAAACAATTTTAGCTTTACACAAGTGTTGCAAAGATACTACGGAGAATATTCTCGAACGCTTCGCCACGTTTCCGCCAGCGCTGACATCTTACGTGACCGCAGCACGGCGATCGCAGCTAACGACTGACCACTGGCAGGACACTGCCACCCGAACTGGACTGCTGCACGGCCACCAGCTTCTCCACTATGACAGAGCACCCACCACCTCACACGCACTGTCCTCATGACTCCTCGCCTGCCTTCTCCCATCTACGACCCTGTCTCAGCATTTCCTTGTCTTTCATGAACTTGATATTCTTGAAGACTCGTCAGTTACTGCAGAATACGCCTCAGCTTGGGTCTGTCTGCTGACGATGAGACCAAGACTCTAGATTTTAGGCAGTGCCCTCTCCCCACACAGCGGGGGTCCACTACCTCAACGAGCCTCGTTGCTGGCGACATTACCCTCAACCACGTGGTGTTCTGCCTGGCTTCTCCACGGTAAAGTTACTGTTTTTCTCTTTCATTATTCTATGTCTTGAAATGAGTCACTAAGTCCAGCCAACATTAAGGAGACAGGATTAAGTGTCACCTCTTAAGAATGAGAAATACTGACGCGTGTTGGAGGTATGCTGAAACCACCACAGTAATTAGTACTTGGGGGAGATATACTGAGGCTGTGGAAATACTGTTTGACCATAAAGTGCTGCCACTAACGTTACCACTTACCAGTGGCCCTGCCTGAAACAATACTTACTGCGGTGCGCTAATGAGGACTTTCTACTTCCCTCGTCTCTTCTACAATTATTCACTGAAATTCTTCCGTAAGAAAGACTGTCCCTCCACACCCCCCCCGCCATACTTATTTATACCAGCATGGCCTCGCAGGCATTTACTTTATTCTTTTGGTTACAGCTATTATTATTCATTTGTGGCTCAACCGTTTCAGCTGTGGCCACTGGGAGCACTTTCCAGCTGGTCCCTGTGCCCCTCTGAAGAGCCCACCTCCTGGTGCTTCTGAGCGCTCTCCTCCTCTCCGGCACTGCACGATGCTCCGGCCTCACCTGGTATTTCCCCGGCTCAGTCAATCGCTTCTCCAAAGGCCCTGGTTCCTTGACCTGGAGAACGGTGGAACCACAAGCTGGGTGACTGGCACACTCGTCCCAGGAGTGCGCAAAGCTCACTCCGCCCGCCTGCCTCCCGAAGCGTGCCAGGGCTTCACGCAGATGAACACCGCGCTCCCTATCTGATGCCGCCTCAGTCACGTTTTGGAGATCCACCCCACGTCGTAACACTTTGAAAGGGGGTATTGTCCTTGACCTAAACATCCTGTTGACTTTGTCTCAAAAGGAAAAGGCTGTCCCCAAAGTCCCTCGGGGCCACTAGCTGTTCTCACACAGGCCTTTTTAGCAGCCATCCTGGAAGGCACTGAACTGGCTCACAAAATAATAACTCAACAAACTTCACTCTCTTTTTACTAAAAACAGCCAAAACATCTCTCTGAACTAAAAATATCAGCATAAAAATGAAGATGATAAAATCAAACTTTAAAATGATTGTAAAATACCAGCTCAAACAATTTCCCTTACTGTTAAAACACCAGTGACATATAAGGTAAATCTCGCCTCCCTCATACACACACGTTCCCACTGACCGACAAGTGCCACATCACCGTCTTCGACCCTCGCTACAAGCACGTTCCCATCTCTGACCCTCAGTATATGAAAGGGTTTCGACGCTTAAACCAAAACAAATCGCTAACCTCCTTCACACTCCAGGAACCTGCCCGAACGCTGTGAGGATGGAAGGTGTTTACTGCTGCTCTCCCCCAAAGTGTCTCTTAGAGACCTAGATACAGGCTCGTGCAGAAGCACGAGATACAACCATGTCTTTGTTGGCATGTCACCAGACTAGCGCACACTGAAATCCTTCTTTCAAAACGAAATCAGAGTTACCCACCTACCAAAGCTAACAAAACGAAAAAGAAAAAGACCACCCAACGTCACAGAGTCCTTCGAACGTCCATTTAGAGAACTGCATAAAATGAAGAATTATGGAATTTTCCAATGAAGAACTTACCGATTACAATGGTAGTCTTCACATTTGTGTTCCAATTATTTTAATGACGTGAAAGTTTATATTTGGTACAGACGGTGTTTTATCAACAAGGTCACATATTGTAAATGTGAAGAAGTGTGAGCTCTAGCATTTCTTAAAAGAAAAAAACAAAACAAAACAAAACAGTGCCCAAGAGTCAGCTCAGCCCAACATGGATCTGCTTCTTCCCTGCTCCCAGCACAGGTGCGGAGATGCCTTTTCTAGACTCTGCCCCACGTCTCAACTCCCCGGGCTCATACACGTTTTTTAGACAAATCCAGACGTTTAGAGGAAGCATCGTGCACGAGCGCCGTCAGACTCCTACATCCGAAGTGTGGTGCTCTCGCTGCCAGCAGCGTGACCAAGGCCAATAAACCACCTTCCCTGTGCCCCTCGGCTCTGCAGTGGGAGCGCTCAGCGACCGTGCAGATGTGACTGGTTTGTCACGAGGAAACGAGTTAATATGTACATAAAGCGTTTCGAGCACAGTAAGTTCCTTACTCAGGAAGCATTAGCTGGTGTTAAGATTTATTATCACTCCTACTAACAAACTATCTTATTCTTCTTAGCCCGACATTCCTTTATAACAAGACCATTCTCCATCCTGGTTCAGTCAGTGATTTGCCACGTGAAGCCGCTGTCTTCCGAGCCGCACGGAGCCTGCCAGCACAGCCAGCATGTGACCTCAGCCCGCCCAGTCCCTGGAGAGGACCCGAACGCCAACAGATCGAGGCCCCCGGCGCTGCGGGAGGGAGGGTGGTGGAAGCGCTCGCAAATGCATTTCCATTTCCACAAGGGAACCGGGGCCTCAGGGGCTGAAGGACGTCTGTACGGGATGAGGGAGCAGCCTCCTGGTCCTTTAATTTTTTAACTTAGAAGCAGAGAGTAAACTTGCCCCATTAAGTTCTCAAGGGAATTCAAGGGGAAACTGTAAACACACATAAATCTAGTCTACGCTCTGAGTAAGAACGGAGTTACCCAAAAACTCAGTATTATTTACCCAAAGAGATGGCTCGGGCAGCATGAAAACACTGGCTTCCCCTGGGATTACTGCTTTATAAGTGGGGAAAAATTTACGTAATTGGGCAAATGAGAACCTGTGGCATCAATACCTTGAGAACAATCTTAAAAATATTTCCAAGATCACATCGTATTATGGAAATTATCCAGCACAGATTATCTTCCTCCCACAGCCTGCCTGGCTCACATACTCGACCCCAAGATTCTGAAAAGATGTCCTGAAATCAAGGTTTTGACAAGAAGCTCCTTAAAAATAAAACAAAAGCATTGTTCTACAGCTTTACGTTATTTGCCATTAAACTTTCCACAAACAACGCTGTGAAGAAGCGACTTCAGCATCATGTCTACACTTATAAATACAGCTTTCTTGTTTAACTTACCAGAATCGGTGTTCACCAGAACACCCAGAGGGTCTGCGGTGGCCTCCGGTGGACCGTCAGGCTTCGAATCACACACGTGACTGTCTGACCCAAAGGCTGCTCTCTGCCCAGCACGGTCTTTTTTCCATTTGTGATGTCTGCCAGGACTTCTGATCTTTGCCATCTGTGAATGTCTAGACATCCCCTTCATTTTGCTAGAGTTAAAAAAAAAAAAAAGGTGTAATTCTTAATATAAAAGACACTGACCTTTTAAGAAAAATCTGAAAAAGAAACCTAGATGTCAATCTTTAAAGCCTAGTGCATGAAAGTGACCAGAATAAAATAAATTCAGTGGCTTCTGAAGGCAGAGAACTCTATGGATAAATTTTAAAAGAACCATACACCACAATATACTGTATTTTGTCAATTTCAAGATGCACATTTCCTCCCATATTTTAACTCCTCCAAAACTGGGTTACAGTGCATAACCAAACACAGGTGAATTTAACCAGCAGCATTCTTTCATTCTAATTGTACATAAAATAAAAGTGTTTCTTAAACTTTGTAAGGTTTGTTAAATCTTGTCTACTCATTTTTAAGAACCTTAAACTTTCTGAAGCATTTTCAAATATGCCACCTGGTCTGATCTTTGTGACAACTCTCTGAAACTGATTAGACAGTACCATTCACTTTACAGGAGGGTACACTTAAAAATACAGACTGAGCACAATTTCATAGCTGACTCAAATCGAGTGCCCTCTCAACCACCACAATAACTCTTAGAAGGAAAACAAATACTTACACGAGCATATTCTAACGTAAACTATGTGTAGGAAAAAAGGCCACTAAGAAAAGGCTTATTACACACATTCTCAGTAGACAATAAAACAAGGTATCTTTTGATGGGGCTGAGTTTTCAAAAATACATGTTATCTTAGTTGTCATTTATCAGGCAAAATTCATTTTTTCATTAATAATGGATACTGCAGTTAAGAGTATAGAAATGAGAAATATGAGTTCAAACCCAATTTTGCCACTTACTAATTGTGTCTTTTAGACAAAATTAAGCTCCCTGAGTCAGTTTACCCTCTCATCTGTAGAACAGGAATCACAGACAGAGAATAAATACGGAGTTCTTTGCATCTAGAACAAGTTAACACACTGGGCCCTTAATAAATAGCAGTTATTCTCATAACATTTCTAAATAATTTGCTAAACCAACATATTCAGTTAATATCTCTACATCACAGAGGTTCTTAATCCTTTTAGAGTCAGCATAATCCTTAAAGTCTCACTCCAAAAAATTATAGATAAACTGCAAATTTTGTAGAAAACCATGGATCAATTTCCAATGTGCACCCAGAGGTGTTGAGCTAACAAGTCATCACAGGTAAGACACACAGCTTCTGCCTCCGGTCCACCATCACTGTGGGTAGTGAAGAGACGCCCGTCTATTAGGCTCCCTCTCGCAGATGCCTTCCTGAACCCACTCAGGGATGCCCCTGCACCTGGCCAACCTGGCTTTCCAATGAGCATCCCTATGGAAATTACTAGTAAGTAACGAGCTAGGATGATCTTTAACTGATAGGATCAATGAGACGTCATTGAAAAAGTGGCACATTTGGTATTTGCATCCCACCCCACCTTTGAGGAAGTTCTGTTACACCACAGTTTGACAATCATTGAAAGAAAAGTTGACTCAATCGACACTTAACAATAGTTACACCAAGTATAATGTAAGTAAAAATGTAGATGCCCTGGAAGTGAGATGAGGAATAATTATAACTAAAAAAGCTAACAGAGAGGAAAACAGATTCAAGAGTATTCAATTAACCCAAAAGAAGGCAAGAAGGGAAACAAAGGACAAATTTAAAAAACGAACAGAACAGTGGTAGACTGCAACCCAACTATATTAGTAATTACATTAAACATTAATAAATTAAACTCTAGCTAAAAAATAAAGATTTTTCAGCCTGGATTATTTTAAAAAAATACGACCAAATTTTATATTCTACTAAGAAAAACACCTTCAAATACACAGACAGAAAAGTTTAAAAAGGCAAAGGTTGAAAACACTATCCTTTCCCCATCTATTTGTGGTATTAGCCAACACTACACTATTTTCATCACTCTAACTCTTAGATCTTCTAGAACCCTTGCATTTTCATATAAATTTTAAAGTTTATCAGTACCACCTTCCTCCTCCATCCTACCAAAACAAAACAAAACAAACAAACCCCAAACAAAACAAAAAAACATACCTTCTGGGATTTTGACTGGGATCAACAAACCTGAGCACAAGAAACATGAAGAAACTACCAAGGAACATCTTAATCACGTTCAAAGTCAGTGATAAGGAGAAATCTAAAATCGGCTGGGGAAAAAGGCGCTTTACATAGGGGAACAAGATAATGATGACAGGGTTCTCACTGGAAACAATACAAATGAGAAAACAATGGAATAACATCTTTAAGGTACTATAAATTTTAAAAAATGCTAACCTAGAAGTGTATATCCAACACAAATATCTTCCACAAAGAAAGGCTCAATAAACCTCAGACACAAGCTTAAATGTCGCCTCCAGCACATCTTCAGTATAAGAAACGTTAAAGGAAGTCTTTTAGGCAAAAGAAAAATGGTATCAAGTGGAAAGATGGATCGACACTGAAGAACAATGAGGATGAGAAATGGTCACTGTGCAGGCATCTCAGCCATCCGCCAAGCAATCTCCAGCTGCGGCCAAGCCCTGCCCATCAGCAGGTACGTCTAACTGAACCCCGCCAACCCCAGAGGCCCAAGCAATCGACCACTGTATTAAACGAAAAGAACAGCCATTAAGAGTAAAATGGCAAGTCACAAACTGTGAGACTATAATCTGCAACACATACACTCACCTCAGAAAAGGACCATATCTAAGTAAACAACCCTTTAAATCAAGAAAAGCAACCCAATTAAAAACTGGCATAGAAGGCGTCCAACATCCTCAGCCCTGAGGGAAACGGTACATGAGGAAAAGGCGTAACAAGAAGCACTGACCAGAGACCAAGCAGTCGGATGCCATTGGTCAGCGTGTAAACTGGTACAACCGTTCTGGAAAACTGTGTGGCCGTGTCTATTAGGGCTAAACATATGGATGCCCTATGGTCGTGTGTGTGTGTGTGTGTGTGTGTGCGTGTGTCCCCAATGAAAACGAATACTTAGGTCCACAAAAAACATGTTAAAGAATGTGCAGAGCAGCTGCATTCATAATAGTCCAAAGTGGGGAAACCCCAAATGTCCGACAGTGAGAAGTTATAGTCTCACCCCTGCGGTTTACACAGCTGTAGGAATGAACAATTTATAGCTCCACACGGTATAACCGAATCTCATGAAATAATTCTGAGCCACGGAAATCACACGCCAATGATATGATGTACGATTCCACTTATACAACATTCCAAGTGCGGGTAAAATAACTCTATGACGACAGAAATCAGAAACAAAGTTACCGTCGGGGTACTCTGTGGGGTGGAGGCCTCCTGTGCCCGGCACAAGGCCAGGTCGGTTGATGGTGGACCACACGCACGACAGGTGTCCCGTAAGGCAGTGATGGAGCTGAAAAATGCCTGCTGCCTAGTGACGTCGGAGACGTCTCACATCGTGGCCAACGCACTGCACATGTGTTTGTGGTAAAGAAGCCCACTGGGCTGCCGGCTGTATGAAGCATCACATATGTGACTGACTACGCGTAGCACCTACACTTGATAAAAACGACAATGATACTGGCTATGCCTTTACTGTGTTTTTTACAGTTATTTTAGAATATACTTTCTACTTATAAAAAAGTTTGCTGTTAAACAGTACGCTGTGTCATGCCAGCAGCCAGCCTCATCTACCTCGTTTACTGCATCTCGTGATTGCATCGTTTTCCCTTGTGCTTGCTTTACTTTCATGTCATTTGATAAATTTAGTGTGCAATGTCACTACAAGTCCGCCGTGGAGGACAGTCACGTCCTCGGCCATCACTCACTGACGCACCCAGAGCAACTGCTGGTCCTGCCAGCCCATTCACGGTAAGTGCCTCACTCAGGTGGACACTTTTTATCTTTATACCATATTTTACTGTATCTTTACTGTGTGTAGATACGCAGATATTTACCATTGGGTTAACAATGGCCTACGGTATCCAGTCCAGGGACATGCTATACAGGGGTGTAGCCTAGGAGCAGAGGCTGTACCACAGAGCTTAGGTGTGCAGTAGGCTCACCATCTAAGTGTGTGTAAGTACACTCTGCCTAACATCACATTTCTCCAAAGACAGCACATCACCAAGCAGGATGTGACTGTATTAGTTAATCTCGTGTGGAGGGTACGTGGGTGTGTCGGTGGACAGGTGTGTGTGTATGTGTGTGTAAACTCATAGAGTTGTACATTTAGGATCTGTATACTTTACTTCTGTTAAAAATATATTTCAATAAAAAGTAAATGGAAAAAACACTGGAGAAAACTCTGTGAAGGTGAGGGAAGGTGAAAACGCTCTCACACAGTGCTGGTGTCTGGAACAGCATCTGCGACAGGTGCCTGGCAGTCAGCTAACGATACCACAAATACACGTACATCATTTGACTTAGCAAATCCTTCTAGGAATCCATCCTTAGAAATACCTGCACATGTGTAAAACGCATGTAACTTTGGCAACTTTTTAATAGTAAAAGACTGGTAATAATTAAATGTCTGGCAACAGGAAATTGGCTTAAAAAAAAAGATCCCATGGGACATCCTGAGGCTTCCTACACAATCTTAAAGGAAGAGGAGACCTGTTATGTATTAATATGGGACAATCAATAGCCCACTATATTATTGGGTAAAAAAAACAAGGTGTAGAATAGTGTCAGAAAAATTCTTTTAAAGACTATTATCTATGTGCCATATATATCTGGACTATATCACTTGAAGCATAAAATTGCCTTTGGGAAGAACTGTTTAGTTGGGAAACAAAAAGAAAGACTTATTAATTATAAATCTTTTTGAAAACCTTACAAATACAGGGCATTATTTATTTTAAAATACAATTTACAATTTTCGTTTTTCAGTAAAATAGTTACATAAGCAAAGACTTCAGAAAGGATGGGTACAGAATTGAAGCTTTCGGTCTATGTTCTTTTTATCATTTTTAAGTATACTTGCTTAAAACGAGCAGTGAGAAAGCAACTGTTAGGAACTTACCCATACTGTGTCGTCGTCAATACCGCGCCCCTCTTTTCCTTTTCAAGTTTTAACTTTTTCTTCCTTTCAATATTAGCCAGAGTTGGGTAGTTTCTATGAAACAAAGTCAAAAAATATATATATGAGGGCTTTTAGAACACAACTTCAATTACACAATAAAGCAATTGCTGAATTTAGCAATTTTTGTTTAATGACTAATACTGTAAATCATAATTTATATAACCTTCATATAAAATGTATATAAATTTTAATTCCTTCTGGAATCTTTTTAAAGGGCAAAGAAAATAGACTATGACCAGCTGCCAATCCACAACCTTGCTACTAGTCTGTGAGGTTACAGGAAAGAGCTTAAACTAGAATTTAAATCAAACATATCATACAATGAGCTCAAGCAGATCTAATTCATCTATTTGGTGTGCATGGACAATAGTGTAAGAAAACACATAATTCTGTGCGATTACTTATGCAACTGCATACAGGTCCATCTAAAGTTACCAGGATGAGAAGAGACAGTTCTCAGAAGAGCCCACCAAGAAGGATAAGAAAAGCACACAAACAGCTTTAACAATGGGCAAAATGTTTAGCACTCCGAAGAATGTCAAGATTGCAGCATGGCAGGGAAAGACTGTATCGAGCTGGAGAAATCCAGAAAGGAATGTGGAAAAAAATGGTCTTAAGCGGTATGAACAGACAGAGATCAGAAGAAAACGCTCCAGCGTGTTCTAGGTAGAGCCAACAGTGCAGACGAACCAAGGCCTCAGAAGGCGTGGGAGAGGTCCAGGAAATGCCAGTGGTCCATGTGCATGACACGCAGTTACAGGCAATCCGATCAGAAAGGGAGGCTGAGGCCAAATGCGCATGTCTAAATGTAATTTGGCAGAGATGGGGGGCCACCGGAAGTTTTGGACAGAAGAGGGATGCAGGAGGCTGACTAGGATAAATTTGACAGCGCTGTGCAAGATGAACAAAGCTCTCTGTGTGTGGGATGCAGGCACCAAGCTGGTGGGGTGGGGCACACATCTCAGAAGTAGTAAAAGCAAAGGAGGGAACAGAGAGGCCACTACTCAAGCGAGCTGCTCATCAGAATAAATGTTGAGAAAAATCAAGGCGTGTTCTGCCATTGCTTCTAGGACACTGTTTCCACTGCCTTTTTTTTTGTTGTTGTTAACATCTGCATCACTGACTTGAACAACACAAACAATATGAAGCCTATTGGCTGGCCACGCTGGAGGAGAATGGCAGTGACATTGAGCAAGCAAAGTAATCAGAAAAAATGGCCATGAATTTCAATAAGAACACCGCAAAGCAATCTATCCGGCCAAGACAAATAAACTCCATAAATAAAAGATGATGAATACACGAGCTATAAATAAACATTAAGAGGAAAAGATCAAGGTCATAAGGAGATAAAAATCTGACAGCCCGTCGCACCACATGACTGCGCTCTCGGAAAGCGAACACAAGCTCAGGTCCTCTGACAGGGACGCACACGTTCACGTGTGAAATCTTCCTGTCACGATACTCGAAAGTGGTCGGGATCGCCCAGGCTCTGTGTCCAGTTTCGTATTTCCAAACCGAAAAGGAGGGCTGAGAAAAACTAAAACGTGGAAGGGGTTCAGAGAGACTCAGAGATGATTAACAGACTGAAAAATAAGACCTGTGACGAAAGATGACAGCGCCTGGAGCTATGTGCGGCTTCCCGAGAGAGAGGGTGACAATAAATGATCTCGCAGAGAGGGTGGCGGCCAGTGGTTCGAACCGGAACAAACATGCGAACGCGGAGAGGGCAAGAAAAAGGCGCCGCCTCTCACAGGCCCCACGGTCCAGGCTGGAACTCTCAGCCGCGCCATACCGGGCACCTCCCTGAAAGCCACTTTCCGACTCCTGCGTTTCTTCAACAGCTTCCTTCTGCGTACTCAGCCCCTTCACGCGTTAGGCCACATGCTAAACAATCAGATCGGCACTACGGTGTGTCACAGACACGCGAGGAGATGCCACATGAGTGCTTCTCAATGGAAAGAAGGGAAACGTGTTACGGAGTGGATTTTAGGTGAGATGTAAACAACTTCCTCAAATGAGGCGCCGAGCTCCACTTCTGGGGGTCTTTTAAAACGGCTCACTGTCCTTTCCGGCAGATTATAGTGCCGCTTTCCCAAAGGCAGGGGACCTTTCAGCGTCCCCTGCAAAGCAGTGAGATTGCTTTTCAGTCCTTAATAAAACCCTTCCCAAAATTTATACTGTTCTTATTTACACAGCACTGGAGACTAAAAACTATGGACTCAAGAGTATTAGAAGGCAAATTATCCCCAAACAGGATACCAGAAATACAAGAGCGAGTCACACGCCAGGCCCCAGGACGCCCCTCTGGCCAAGTAACACTGAGACGCGAGGATAAGGAAAGTCTGGAGCTCTGACAGGGGACACAGGCCGGTTCCTAAGGCACACCTGAAATACGAACCAAAGTCTGGTGGGAAAAACACCAATCGCCTTACATTGCACAACGATGCACAGATAAACCTTGGCCCAATACCTCCTGCTAGAGAACGGGGTCATGGAGTTATAAAGACTGGGACAGTGATGTTCTCACAGGTGGTTTTCTCTATTTTCGTCTGCTAAAAGCACTTCTCTTCCTACTTCCATCTTTCCCCAAGACCCCAAGAGGCGCTGGCCCTGAAATCATATCCCGTTTTCCTTCTCTCTCCTTTTCATGCCATCCCTCCTCTTTCCCGTCCTCTTGCCTGTGATTTACGCCTCCAGTGACAGCCCTTTAGCACTGGAGTCGGTAAACAGGCAAAACGGAGCCCACCAAACCCTCGCACACACCTTTCCGGCTACGCCATACTCTCGAGTTCCTGCCTCGCCCCAAAGCGGCACCTGCTCGCTGACTGTCCTCTATGAAAACACGCCCTCCTCACTCTCCCCGAACCGCACTGCTCTACACGGGCCACGCTCCCTCCGCGTCTTTATTCCTAAGCCCTTCTGAACTTCAGAAAGATGCGGCATTCCTCAGAGCAGCCCCCTCTGGTGGAATGTGGAGGGACTGGGGACAGGATGTCAAAGGCTTTGCTCAGAGCCACAGTGACTTCTGAAGTAATTGCCACAGAACTGCTCCACCTAGCGGGCCCCCATCTGTTGTCAAACATGCCTCAAAGTTTCTAAAATTGAGGTTTTGGCGATAAATCTATCGCTCGTTTTCCCCAAGCCGATTCGGACAGCATTTGAACCTCATAGGTCAGGAATGAAGAAAAAAATCACTTTTTAGCAGTGGAATTTTTTTTCAAGTTATGAGTGAGAAGCCTTAAGGTTTTAATTCAATACAATGGGCACCTCTGAGTTTGGCTAATCTGAAAAAAATAAAAAGGAAGGTGTACTTTAAAAAAAATAAATAAAAGAGCAACAGACCAAACAAATCTTAGAGTATTCTTCTAGCTTTAAAATTCCTACTCCGCGAAAAATCCTTCACAAGATTACAGACTCTTTTTCTTTCATGTGAAAAAAATACAGTGGCTTCCTCAGAAAGAATGTAGCTCTCCCCAAAAAGATAAAATTCAAGACAAAGGACTTTCCTGACATATCAATGTGAAATTTACTCTTTTAGGAGTTCAAATAACATTTTTAAAAAATTGAGAATAACAGAAATTAAGAAGGGAATGTATTTTCATAATAGTTTTTTAAAAACGCTAGTGGAGAGAATGTCAGTCTATCTTTGAGAATCTATCAAATATACCAAAAGAAATGTTTACCATACTGTTTATTAATAAAGTACACATAGAAACAATGTCTTAATATGTTAAAAAACCAGAACTGGAGAACCAAGATATGAAAGAACCTCAGATGAATTCAGCAAGCGGCAAAAGATAACTTCAGAACACTTCACTAACACAGCGATATCACAGATACAAATAAACTTCATCCAAAATGGTCATCCTCACCCAAGTTCCTCATTCTCTTCAAGCCTTTCATTATTTCACAAATCTGTCGCCTCACTTATTCACCTCCTAGATTCTGCCCAGTCTTCCCCAAGGTACTCTGTCCCGGTCAGTCACACCTTCAGCCTACATTCTAGAAACTATAACTAGACTCCCTCCCATCTGCCCCAGCCTGTCCAACACAAAAAGAATCACCAATAAGTGAATTAAACACTGCTCGTCTGTCCCTCATTCAGAAGGAAAGAGCTACTTCCAAACATCAGAGTATTGAAATCCGACAAGCTCTCAACTTCGCCGCCAAGCACTGAGGCGAATGCTACTGCTACCTGTTCTCCCCTCCTAACAGTTTTGTTTGGGGGTGTCCCATCAACTCTGCTGTCACTAAAGGTGGCCAGGCAACCCACTTCCGGCCATCGAGAACTATAGAGAAGTCGGCTGCAGCTAAAAACAAAGCTACTGTTTTTGCAGAGAAAAGGGCAAACTCGGCCACCACGTGTGCCTTTTCCTTGTTCTCTCCTTCCTGTCTAGACCGAGGGCTTAGTGTCTGGATATCTTCTGGGGGACGCGAAGATGGAAAGCACTGCTGAGGAGCAGCGGGAGCCAGCCGGTGCCCAGTGGCGCTGCGGAGCGCACCGCCAGCCGAGGACTTCTGTTTGGGAAAAGTCACCTTCGCACTGGGCCTCGGAGTGAGGTCGCTGCTCGGCTCACAGGAAGCACAACTGTGACTACGCAGGCACCACGGGTCCCGCCACCCTCTTCCATCTGATGCCTGCATCCCGATTTCAAAACTCACCGCCGAAAAGGCTTGGCAGTTTCTCACAAAGTTACACATGTGCCTATCACGTGACTGACCCACCTCGCTCTCAAGCATTTACCAAGTCCAAGAAAAACCAAGTTCTAAACACAAGCCTGCACGTCAGTGTTCGTGAGGCTTTTCTCATCAACACCAAATACTGGACACGTCCCG
Organism: Eonycteris spelaea; assembly: GCA_003508835.1. Classification (NCBI taxonomy): domain Eukaryota; kingdom Metazoa; phylum Chordata; class Mammalia; order Chiroptera; family Pteropodidae; genus Eonycteris; species Eonycteris spelaea. The sequence goes on along the minus strand of PUFA01000002.1, from coordinate 3,884,136 downwards.
AAGGTCCCTCAACCAGGAAATGGACAAACAAACAACGCATCCACGCAACGGAACGGACAACAGCAGCAGAAAGGAAAACTGCAGCGGCCGAAACGAACCTCCACCCAGTGCGCTGCGCTCAGTGGGAGCGTCGGACGCGAAAGCCACAGACTGTGCGGCTCCGTTGACCTGCCGTTCTGCAAAGGTGTGAACACAGCAACAGAAAACAGACTCGGGCGCCGGGGGCTGAAGGTGGGGAGAAGCCGACCACAAGAGGCACAGGGAGCTCTGGGGGCGACAGCCCTTGTCAGAACCCTGCATTAAAGGGGGTGTATCTCGCTGTGCGTATAACATACATTGCAGTGAACGGAGGGGAGGGGCGGCCACTACACCGCGTATGAGGGGTCTTGCAAAACCAAGTGACGGCCCTGCCTTCGAAAGCCCCCACGCCCCTTGACCAGAAATCCTTATCTCCACGTGGTTAACCTTACCGCTCCCGGTGCGTATGATCTCACGCCCACATCACAGTTACTCTACGTCTCATATTGCAGTGAGAGTCTTAAAGGCAAAGGTCTGCTCCTCTCTGTTTTTGGCAGCTTTGGTCATATATAGTAAAATCTCTGTCTTTCCAATGCTGAATGTTTACCTCTACTTTTCAAACTAAACTATGCCAAGAAGTTATTCGAAGATATCATAACGTACATTACACTAATACAAGGGTTGCTGAGATTTCGCTTTATTTAGAAAATTAAACTAGTCTGCTACCAGGGACTTTATATAAACGCATGCTACCTAAACCAGGTGGCATCTTCAAATTCCTTAAGTCTCTGTAGCCAGTGGAATTCTTTCATTTAAAGCACTCACTGCTATGGCCTCGCCACCCTGAACACGCCCAATTCCATCTGATGTAGGAAGCTAAGCAGGGTCAGGCCGGTTAATACTTGGATAGGAGACCACCTAGGAAGACCAGATGCTATAGGCATAAATAAATAATAATTAAATTAAATTAAAAAAATAAAGCACAAAATGCCAAGGGTCACAGCTCACATTCATATAGGGAATGCTACTTTAGAAAGTATTACGTTTAATACAATCAATTTGGTTTGTCTCAATGACTGTCCAATGTAGTGAGAATTTCATGCTCAAAACCACAGCAGTTGAAGTAGTATTATATATTACTAATTTATAACCACAGTATTAATCACATACACATTTCTGCCCAATTTCTTTAAAAATAACAAATGTGTAGTTACATATCAACATTTATAAGCATCCTATGGCACCAGGGGTATTAAGAGCCATGTAAAAGATGGTTCTTACATCTGTAAAGCCTGTAAGTTATTTTTTTTCAAGACATGCAGGTAAAGAAGCTCATCAATAGGACTGAAATAAGGGACATCTGTGCTAAAAAGGTGATGATATCAGACACCGTATTCAGAGGAGGACAGGATATTCCTGTAGACAGATGAGGAAAAATATCCCCAAAGCGGCAGGATTTCAGCTGGCTAAAGCGATGAGCAGAACGTCAGAGATGGAGCACGTACGAGTTTCTAGGAGGAGCAGCTTGAACAAAGTCATTGTTTTGAAGAACTAAGCCTTGCCACAGGAGAAGAAAGTTATTTCACGGGTTTAAACTCGTTACTCACTTTCTCCTTTCTTCCCTCCATCTTGCAATCTCCTCCGGAGTGTCTAACTTGATCTTCTTCATACCAGGAGCGTGCATCTGGGGGAAAGAGCCTACTGAACGCCAGGAAGCACTTTTATGCTTCTGACTAAATCTCAAGTGTTACAGGTGATAATGGAGACTCGTACCCAACATTACACTTCTTAGCTGAGATCATTTTAACACGAAGTAAGCAGCTTTATCCATCCTTATTATGACTCTTCCTTTAAAGGATAAAAAATAATTTCCTGTGTATTTAGATTGGTGCTATCAACAAGAAAAAAAAAGTAACGTAATTTTCATTTTGGAGTAAATATGTCACCCATTTCTCAAATGACATTAAATATCCAAATGAATGCCCTAAAAAGCAAAACTGAGGGATAGTTAAAAATAATAAATACGCGAAATAACGTGAAGCAGCGTGGTGTAGAAAAACCACCAGAATAAGAGCCAAAGAACTCAAGTGCAAGAAAGAGTTCTGCGGCCCTAGGCAAATCATCTTTTTATCTGTTAAGGGGGCCAATGTTTACCTACTTTACATAGTGGTTCGTGAGGATGAAACTGAGTCGTAAATATAAAAGTGCCATACAAAGTACGAAGTACTGTACGGATGTGATTATGATTATGGTATGTAAATGAAGAGCTGTGAAAAAACAGATCAGTGATATGGAAAGAGCATGTATTAAAAAAACGCAACAAGTCTACGACCACGCCACCCTGAACAAGCCCGATTCCGTCTGATCTCAGAAGCTAAAGTAGGGTTGCGCCTGGTCAGTACTTGGATGGGAGACCACCTAGGAAGACCAGGTGCTGTAGGCGTAAAAAAATTTAAAATAAGGGATTATAAGCTGACAAGGTCCTTGCAATCTGTGATGTGAACCAAGGGCTGCCTCGCCTAAAAAATAAAAAATAAATTAAAAAAACGCAACAAGAACTTACATTTCTCCAATGGAACTGGACAATCTTCTCATGTGCACTGAAAGAGCAATCTGCTTCAGGACACTGAGAGACAAAAGAAAAAGAAAGAAAGAGGGGAAAAGGCTATTCCATGTTTTACATATTAAATATACCCTGAAACTATGCACACGGACATATTCTGGTCATAGTACGTAGTTATCCCAACTCCGTGGGGCCACCACTGCATAGTTCTATCAACAGCAACACAAAGATCACTCCCAGAGTGGTATTTAAAAAGAAATGGCATTCTCGCAGTATACGATACGGTGACACAAATCCTTCACTTGTCCACTTCAGTGAACGCATGACATCGCCAATGATGTCAAATGTTTTTTTTTTCTGAAGTGGGAAGCAGTCCCATAAACCGAGAGGTACTTTTCCAAACTGAAAACTTCTTTTTTAACTTTTTGACTTCTTGAATATTCTAGTTAAAAAATTTTTAAATACCTGATGAGGTCCAGACCACCCTCAGAGTGGGACAGGCCATGGCAAATTACAGTGTAGTTAAACGGCCAAGGGCAACGTCAAAGGGAAAAGCGCTCCGAAGGTGCACGGAGCCACTGCAGGCGAGAACCAACCCCTGGCAAAGCGGAGGCGCCTCCCGCCCACACACTAACAGCTGCCAGACCGCCCTTCTTTGCCACCATCTCCCCTCGCCCTGAAGCAGGGGAGCTCCCTTACCCTCAAACTGCAAATCCCAGAGTCACTGTCCCAGTCTGTCAGGTCATCTGACATTTCTATGAACTATAAACTTTTAAGGAAAAGCAGCTCAGAATTTCTACCAAATATACTCATTTTGCTAAATAAATTTCAAGACAACCAGGAAAACCTACTTTCGTATGTTCAGACATGTGTTTATCATACTTTTCTTGATTTTTAAAACCGCGATCACAGGTATCACAAAAACAGTGAAACACTGGTTCTTTTCTTTTCTGAAAAAAAAAAAAAAATCAAGCGGCATTAGGCTTTTAATAAAAAACTTTTAATCAATAATAAAAATACAACTATCCTTCCAGTAATACATACTTGGATTGTTCACATTACCCTCATACGTGGGAGAAACTCCTGAAGACATTTCTAATTAGAGAATAATTCTGTTCTTTTATTTCATTTTTAACAAATATATTAGAAAAAGCCAGGCACAACAGAAATTTTTAAATCTGAGTAGAGCTAATATAAACAGTGAGCAGACTGCAAAGTGATAATCTAATTAAGACTTAGTAGAGTATATGTCAAGATGATCTAAAAATAAATATTCAGCATAAAAACAGCATTTCACCTTTAAGGAAAAACAACTATACATTTAAACCACAGAAAGGGAAAAACATTTAGGTGAAGATCAGTTCTTTTCTGTTTCCAATTTGCTAATTTTATGCTTAAACATAAAACAAAAAAGTTACGATGATAAACTATAGAGGACACTGTCTCCAATTGTTTAATGTTGAGATAATGTTAATAATAGAGTATACTTTCGTGATATTTTGTTAATATTAGCTACATATATTTTGATGTCAAAATAAAGGATACTAATTTCATACTGTAGACCTTACGAACTTATTATAAACTAAGCCATTTTTTAAAACAGTTTTTTAAGTTGAAAGACCAAACGATAAACTACATCAGAATAAAGGAAGCCTATTTTAAGACTTGGTTTCTGAATGTAACCAAGAGTTGTTCCTCATTAAAAAAATACAAGATTTTTAATTCCTTCTCTCCCCTACCAATCTCCTGGAAATACACATATATTATATATATCTTGTAGACATTATATATTTTTACTTCACTGAGGTTTAATGACACATTTATTTATCTGTAGCCACAATTCTCAATTACATTCACTCCTGATACTATACTGAAATGGATTCAACGTTTTCATTTTCTAAAATTTCTCCACTTATTTCTCAAAAAGATTCTGCCTGAAATTTCTCCTTACAGCTAAGATCCTACTGTGGCAAAGCTCCACCGTGTCAATAATGGATGCAAAACAGAGTTATGACAGGAACACAAGATATGAAAGAATAACACAGGGACCAAAGTGTAACATTCAAGGATATCTTCAAAAATACCTTTTTTTTCTGTTTTTTACTGGGAGGGAAGTTGAAGTCAGTGAACTTTGCATCACATTTTCGTGGAAAATAAGAATGTTTAACTGAAAAACAAAAAGATCCATAACTGTTTGCAACTATACAATTATTTAAAATTTTACTTGCTATAGCATGTCACAAATACTTGAGTAACCGTGATAAACTACCCCTTCTGGGAAGAATAGTAGTTTGAACAAATTAACAAAGATTAGGACTAGTCCACTTAATTCATATTTTTCAGATACAGAGGGATAAGAACAAATGCCCATAGAAGCTTTGGGCGTCCAAGTGATGGACAAAGCAACCCTGAAAAAATTCTGTAGTTATTTCAAACATTAGAGACATAAACAGTAAAACCCCTAACACAGCTCTGTCAGCACCAATTTTACACCAGGAAAACAGAACATTGTGAAATTCACTTTCCCTCAAATTCTTTTCCTTTCTTACTGTAATGGCCCAATTCTGAAACCCTGAGCTTTCACCTAGATTACTGTGACAGTCTCCCAAATTGTCTTCCAGTTTCCAATTCCTCTCTCTCCCAACTGACAACCACGAAAATAATCCTCCAATCGTCACAACCCTGCTCAAAATCTGCAAATGGCTTCCTAGAGTCCTTCAATGAGATCCCAGTTTATTTTCACACCGTTCCTGCATGCCCTCCAGACACTGCCCCAGTCACACCAGACACCGCAACCTGAGAACTCACCTTGTACTGCTCTTTGCGTCTACCTAAAAGCATCTCTTTCTAAACGTTTCCCAAGACACTTCTCCCAAAAGCCTCTCCTCCACACTATGAAACCGCCCTGTACGTGCCTCCATCACTAGGCACATGTACTGTGATTTACATTCACGAACTCACCACACTTGGCTCACAGTGCCTTAGGCACGCTCGTCTTCCCAGCACTTGGCACACAGTAAACATTGATTTGGATCCAATTTATGTGAACTGAAATCTTACGCAGAGTTGGAGAATGGTTTCAAGTGAAGAATCTCAGGGCTTTAAATAAATATGATCTACATGCTGATGACACCCAAATTTACAGCTCCAGCCACAAATCTCCCCTGAAAGTACAAACTAATGCTAACACCCTATTCAGCATCTCTACTTGACACACACATATTCCTACTCTTGGTCTTCTTTCCGAATCTGTGACATCCACATCCATCTCTACTTGTTGGCAAAAAACTTCTAAGTTATTGTCATCTCCTCTTTACCTTACTCCCTCCCCATCTCCTATTCTTCAGCAAACTGTTTTGGTCCTACTCACCTTCAAAATATATCTAGAATCCAACACCTTCTGAGCTCTACCCTGGGCCAAGTCCCTAATACCTCTCACCTGGAGAACTGCAATAACTTCCTAACTGATCTCCTTTCAGTCAATTCTCATCAGTAGCCACATTAATCCTTTTAAAACATAAATCAATCACACCGCTCCCCTGCACTACCCACATCACAACAGTAAAAATCAAAGACCCAGCAGCCACACGGCTCCAACAGGTCTGCTCTCTTCTACAACTGTACCCCAGGCTCAGTCCTCTCTGGCCACACTGGCTTCCATCTGATCTACAGCTCCGGCTCCAGACCTTTGCCTGTATCCATATTCCCCTGATGCATCCTTGGCTGATCCCTCACCTCCCTGAATTCTTTGCTCGAGCGCCACCTTTCTTACGACTATATGACATTTAAAACTGCACTACCTATCATTCTTCTTTGCTATCTCCCTCCATAGCACCCACTGCCTTCTAATACACGCTGCTTCATTTGTTTATCGCCTGTCTTCCCGCACCAGAGGATAAGTTCCATAAAGATCGGGATTGTCGTATGTTTTGCTCACTACTCTATTCCAAGTTCCTGACACGTGGTTGGAATTCACGCTAAACTGAATGAACAGAGGAGGAAAGCATTCCTGTCGGACAAACTGTGAGACATGAACAAGCGGATTCCCTGAGGGCGCGCAGAATCCCAAGTGCAGAGAGAGAGAGGGAAGGGGAGAAAAGGGAGATGGAAGAAGGAAAGAAGAAAAGGAAGGGCGGAGAGGAGTGACAACCTACCCCCGGGTTGTGGGGCTTCTGATGCAGAGGAAAACTGCCTGGACACTGTCTCCAGGACCACGACGTCGAAGCCTGGAAATTCCAGGAAGGCTGGCCGTTGATCTGAGGCTGAGAATCGAGGCGGGACTGGCTGTCGAAGCGGGGCTGCGCTCCGGGAAGAATCTGGGCGTCGAAGCCGGGAGGCGCCTGGGTCTCCACGGGGGGCTGCGCCTCGGAGGAAGGCGCTGACCCTGCGGCGGAAGGCGACGACGAAGGCGGTGGTGGCGGCGGCGGCAACATCGCCCAGAGCATCCAATTGCCCGGCAGCGGGGCAGTGTCGCTCGGAAGCCCCAACCTGGGGGTCGGCTCCGGGGCCGAAAACCAGCGGGTGGGCGTCACGAAACCGCTAGCCGGCTCTGCCATGCCACCCGCCCGGAAGAGAACGCAGCGTGCGAGTGGGAACCGGCCTTACGCGTCACTTCCGTTACGCGGCTCAGCCAACCACAGGCCGACACGTCATTGGTCGGCGCCGGAAAAACTTTCTGCGTTCGCGACGGATCGCGGGCTGCCTTGGAGGTAGGTTTGACTCGGTGGTGGTAGGTTTGTGTGCGTGACCAGCGACCGCTCCCGCGCATGGCGAGGGATCTAATCGGGCCGGCACTGCCGCCGGGCTTCAAGGCCCTGGGGACAGCGGACGACAAGGAGCGGGACCCCAGCCCTGGTAAGCTGCCGCGCGTCTCTTGCTTGCCAGGCCCCCCCAGCCCCAGCCTCTTCTCCTGCCTGGCCTCGCTCTCTAAGGCCTGAGAGGACGGGGAGTGGGGAGTGGGTGCAGGCAACCCAAGCTGACCTCCTTCCCAAGCCGTAGCAGTGGGGCGAAGGCCTCAAAAGCGAGTCTTAGCCTGGCAATCATTAATGATGAGGTGTTCCCATTTAGCGCTAAGTGGCCTGGATGCTGTGCCAAACTGTCGCTACACATTCACTCGTTTAATCCTCCTAGCAACTGTATAAGATAGAGGTTGTTAATGCTGTCCCGACCGAAGGTCCAATCCTATACAAAAGTTTTACAAGGGTTTAGTTGAGCCAAATTTTCGAGAACGTTGCCCAGAAGCAAGATCTCAACGAATTGAGAAAATGTTCTGGAGAGTGGCAGTTTTGCAGTTCCTTTTATGTATTTAGAATTGAAGGAGAAAACCTAAGGAAGGTACATGAAATTCTCTTAAGGAGGCGGAAGAAGGCAAAGCAGGGCAATCTCTAGGATTGAATTAAAAACAAAATGAAGAAATATATACTTACATTGGATACAGGAGAATTAGTTAACGTTTACAGTACAAAGAGAGAGAATGCAGGGAACAAGGTAACAGTGAGAGGTTCTGTGGTCTTTGGTGCCCGTGGTTGGGCCTTTGAGGGGTCTAGAAAAGAAAATTACTCACATTTCAAAGGTGTGTTATCCTAGATGCATGAGAACAATGGACAGGACTCTCTTAAGGTAAAGATTGACCTTTGCTAAGGAAGCTGTACGCTTGGGATGTGGCTACCCACTATGACCTGGGTTAGGAATTTGTGATTCACACCATCCTGTGTGGCTACTTTTGGTCACTAGGCCTGCCACGTGACCCTCCCTGAGCTTGTCAGGTATATTACATAGCCACTTTTTGGTTCATTTCCACGTGACGGTGAGGGACGCTGAGGCCCAGGCCGTGGCCCAGATCATACACCTAGTAAGTGGTAGAGCCCAAATTAGAACAAAGCCGGTCCTTTTACCCTCTGCGTCACACAGCCTTCCCACGTCCAGTGCCCCTGGCTCCAGGAGAAGATGCTTTGCTCCCTAGCCCCCGACCTGCCACCCTAGCTTCTCTATTCTGTCACTGTGTCAGATACACAAGCCCAGGACTCAGATTTCCCAAGTTTCTGTGCAGTTTCTTGATTCTCTAAGCTCCTTCTGGCTTCACTCTGCACTTCTTGCCATATGTGACAAACTCCTACTCCATCCTTAAAGGCCGAACTTAAATGTCACCTCAGTGAAGCCTTTCAGACTCTCCCAAGCATTGTCACTCCCTCCTCTTTACCCACAGTTTTTTTTCTATTTAATACATACTTAATATGTTTTCTAAAGATGCACATGATGGGCCAAACAGTGACCCTAAGTCAACAAAAAAAAAGGGTAAATAATTTTAGGAATGCTTTGGTTAAGAAAACATATAGTATTTTAGAAAGCTGTGGTCTCATATTTTATCACATCAGGAGGCTCATAATACCTGTATGTCTCAGAAGCGACTTTCCAACCGAGCTCTGAAAGATGAATACAGTTGTTGAGCCTAAGGGGTGAGAGGGAGCGTTGAGACTGAGGGAATGACATATATGTAGACTCCGGGGTGAGGCGGAATGTGGTGGGGTCCAGGAGCAGAGAAGATCTGTATCTGAAACGGAGAAAGCAGGAGGGCACGTGAGAGAGCCGCCGCTGTCTGAGGCCCGCATTCCAGCAGGACGGCAAATTAGCAGGACCTCAACGACTGGTTAAGGACGCGATGGCTTTTCAGAGCTGCACACAGGGGTGTGCTCCTGCACACCCCCATCTGGTCACCAGTCCCTCCAAGAGTAACTGCTTTCACAATATCTAACAGTGTTGATCATTTTAGCCTGTTTTTATACTTTCATAAATAGAACCATACAGCATGTGTTGTTCTGTGTATAAAGCAATGTTAAGAGCTTTGAAAGAAGGTCCGACGTTAGATTTGCATGATCAGAAGACTTCTTTGACCACTCTGTGGAGAATATACTGGCGACGGGTTGGAGAAAGGACTGTAGCCGATGCAGGGAGTTCAGGGAGAAGGCAGTTGCAGTAACAAAAGTTGATGGTAACTTAGACCGAGGTGGTGATGGCGGAGGTGGGCGTAGTCATTATCTGTTGGTGCAGCAGATTACCCCAGACCCTGGCAGCTTTACTCGACACACATTTCTCACACAGTCTCTGAGTCAGGCATCTGGGAGCAGGTGAGCCGGTGGCTCCAGCTACGGGTCTCTCATGAGGTTATAGACAACCTGCCATCCAGGGCCGCAGTCATCTCAGGGTTTGACTGGGGCTGCAGGAACTTCTTCCAGGTGGCTTATTGGTACGCCTGGCAAGTTAGCACCACCATTGGCAGGAGGCCTTGATTCTTCCTGCGTAGGCCTCGTGTGTGTGTGTGGAGGGGGCAGGGGGTTGGGTGTGTTCCTTGAGTGTCCTCCTGGCGTGGCAGTTGGATGCCCCCAGAGCGAGCGATCCAAGAAAGCAGAAAGTGGAAGCCACTGTGTCTTCTGTGACCTAATCACTAAAGTCACGCACCATCATTTCCTTGGTATCCTATTGGTTATCTAAGTTGTTCCCATACAGTATCAGAGGGAACTAAATAAAGGCCACAGATGCATGAGGCTAAGAGGCATCGGGAGCCGTCCTGAGGCCAGGCACCCCCACAGAGAGCAGGGGAGAACTCGGAAGACTGGAGGATGTGCGTGGTGCGGTCAGCGGTGCGTGGTGGTGCGTGGATGTCGGGGGGAGGGTGTGGGAGAGAAGGGTGTCTGTGTTGACTGCCACGTTTCTGGGGAAAACTGGGTGGATGATGACGGCGTTATTGAAACAGCTGGAGGACGGTTAGATTGGGGTAGAAGTAATGCATAGACATCTTGCAAGTTGAGAGACAAGGAGTGAACCTCTCAGGGCCTGGACTGTCCCAGTTTTAGCACTGAAAACCCCACACCCCAGGAAGCTTAGTCCCAGGCAAACCAGCACATTTGGTCGCCCCATTTCTGTCTTCCGTAGCAAGGCGCCTCAGACTCGAATGTGCACCCGACCCATCACCTGGAGAGCTTGTTGAAATGCAGGCTTTGATTCAGAGGCCCGGGTGAGGCCCAGGTGAGGCCCAGGGTTCAGCATACGTAGCCAGCTCCGGATGCCACTGCCGCTGGTCCTGCTAGTGGCAGACAGTGCCGAGGGTGCCAGTGCACTTCGCCCTCTCCATGCCGGATCGTGATGTCCAGTTGGCCGGTTTTCCCCACTACACCGTGAGTTCCCTGAGGAAAGGGCCCGTGTCTAGGCCTGGAATTTCAGGCACTGGCACCACTCTGCAGATTCCTTTTGCAGCAAATTTTTTAAGGTAAAAGGTTGAATTTTTAAGTCCCCTGTCTGTCGCCCACAAGCAGACACTGGGGGTTTGTTAAGGTAATTTAAGTTCCGTCTCTCTGGACTTAAAACCTCCCAGTGACTGCCTGGTGTACTTAAAATCCAAACTCCTTGCCGTGGCCCGTACCAGCATTTATTGAGTGCCCGCTGTATGCCAGGTGCTGCGCTAGGTGCCTTGACTGTGTTGACTGATGTAATCATCACAACAGCCGGTAAGGTTGGAATGATTATTAACCTCAATTTATAGACTCAGGAAGGTTACATAACATCCAAGTCACACAGCTGGTAAGTGGCTGGAATTCACACCCAGAGAATCCGCTCCAGGGCGTACAGTCTGACCCCGTATGCCACCCCGCTTCACCTTGTCGTTTCCTTCCTTTGCTGTCGCCACACAGGCCTCTTTGTTTCTCAAGCACATCAAACTTGTTTTCTCCTTGAGACTTTGCACTAGTTGAACCTCCTAGAATTTTCTCCCCTCAGATTGTTGCGTGGCCACTGTCATCTCATCATTGAAGTCTCCATACAAATGTTTTCTTCTCAGAGACGCCTTCCCTGACTGCTGCCTTTAACATTACCCTCCCACATACTCAGTCACCTTTTTAATTCTTTTTTACGTTGTTTCTATAGAAATATATACTCACTAAGTATTTGTTGGATGGGCGGATGGCTGTCGACTCTTTGTTGGATGTTGTCTAGTATATATGTAAGCTCTGAAATCAGACTCCCATGTTCGTATCTCAGCCCCACCGTTTAGTTTGTGAAGTTGGGAAAATTATTTTCTGTACCTCAGTTTTCTCATCTGTAAGATGGAAGTAATAATACTTCTGCAATAAGGTTGTCAGAATTAAATACGTCAACGCATGTAAGTCACATCAGAACTCCAGACGGAGTTTTTCTTTTATTATATTAATTTTTGTTAATACTAATGATAAATGAATAGCATACCTTGGAATCTCTTTGGAAAATCATATTTCTAGGCTCTACTGTACCCTGCTGAGTCAGATCGTTGAGGAAATGGCCCAGGAATCTTTTTTTTTTTTTTTAATATTTTGGCGATTCTAATATACATCCAAGCTTGGGAACTATGGAAGTAGAATTTTAACATCGCTGCACAGCATCAGCTTAGACAATTGTGTCTGTGTCATGTCGTCATGCAGTGACATCATGTAATTATAATTTTGCTGTGACGTAAAGTGAGAGCAAGTCGCTCTGTTGAGTGAGCCCAGAAGAAGTGATGATTCTTAGCTCGAAACTAGAATGGATAGTTTGGGTTTTGATATGTTAGAATATGGAATAGCAAATTTGTTGTTTGGTTAGCTCCATTACGTAAATACTGCCAACCGTGTGTTGTTTATATGAAGAAAATGTCGTGAAACTGTTTTGGCAGTTGGACCAACCAAAGTTGCAACCAATGCAAAAATTACAAGATGTCAGGGGAACGACAGGCTCTGGTTTTATTTATGAGTTTGGGTATTAGAGCTTTTGTGAACCTCCCAGTGTACTGTGCAAGACGTAGTTTCTGCCTCCTTGAAGTTGGAAAGACAAAACCACCGTACACAAAACAGGAGCCAATGAATTTAAACTCCATAATGCACGACAGCCAGCCAGCGCTGTGGATTACAGAGAAGAAAGTATGGAGTGTCAACAAGGGGGTCCGTGGAGACCGTGGGGCTGGTTATGACGTACACGAGCATCTTCTTTAGTTGCAGGACCAGCTCTACCCCCGAATTATAAAAGCAGTAGTTCAGACTCCCCAGACAGCGACGAGGACAGCAGTTCTCTGTGTGAAGAACGGGATCAGGAATCTGAAGACAACGACACTGGCCCAACTGCAAGGTCAGTTTCTCAGACGATAAACCAGGCTTCGGATCTAGTGCACGTTGGCCGGAACTGCTAGGTAGTAAGGGACGTCACACCTGCGTTTGTACAGCCCAGGAAGAAATAATTTCATACGGCGTTTCCTTCTGTAAAACTCTTTTACAAAGAATTTATTCTAGTGGTACGTAGCTGTGGACCTATGTAGAATTCAATGAAATTCTTAGAGCTTTTCCTTAGATATTATTAAAGCAACTAAATACTCTAAATAACCATGGGATTTATTTTTAAAAATTATATGTGCAGTGTATGTTTTTTAAGTTTAATGAATGATTTCCCTCTAAGCTAGTCTTACCACAGGTCCATGTAAATAAATTGTTGAATCTTTGTGCATTATTGAGTAGCAGGTTTTTTCTGATTCATTTTAAAGATTATGAGACAGAAATAGCAACATAAAACCCTTCCTGAAATGAGATTAAAAGCCAAAGTCATATATTTTGCTCAGAAACATCTAGCAACTAGACTATTATTTGAAACTTCATTGGGTGGAATCTTTAACACCACAGAATATGTAGAAAATTGATATATTAGTGCTGTAAAGAAGTAACCAATCTATTATAGGCCAAAAGTAAATTTCAGGAAAAGATAAGTATTTAAGTCTTACTAAGGTGTTCCTTTTATATTTGGCAACATTAATTTATTGTTTCAGTATTTATGTAACTAGTTGAAGTTACAAATTAAAATGGTTAAAAATTACAATTTGTGAAAAAATTGTTGACATATATGCATAAAGTCACACTACTGTGTTTTCAGAAAACAGAGGAGAAATCAAGATGATGATGATGATGATGAAGGATTCTTTGGACCAGCCCTTCCTCCTGGATTTAAAAAGCAGGATGATTCTCCTCCAAGGTGACAATGTATAATATTTCAGACCAGTCTAAATGTTTCAACCAGTATCTGTTAATTTATTAAAGAGTTGTATGGAATTGTCTTTTAACTTATGTTTATAAAGCATTTGGAATCCATATAATAAAAATAGTTATTTAAATACTTTTAAATATCATTGAAATAAAAAAATTATAATAAAAATTCCTATTAAAATAATTTACATGTTTATGACATCGCCATAGTTTATTTAAAAAACTACATCTCCTATTTGCTACTCACAAAAGTGTTTTGTGGTAGAATATTATCCTTCTTTCCCCTTTTTTTAAACAGATAATGCACACATATTAAGCGATAGACCTGCGGCCTGCAATCCAGGTATTTGAGGTCTAATTCAGTCTTTTTCTTAATTATTTATTGATAGAAGAAGCAAAATATGTCCAACATTAGACAATTTGATGACCTTCTCTGAACCTCAAATTTGTCACCTATTACAAAATTGTGATGATTGAAATTTTGTATTTGTACACATATACATATGTGTGTAAATCTTACAGTGCCTGGCACAGAGTGAGCATACAGTAAATATTGATTCCTATCTTCTTTTTGGAATTATAAAAATTTTTAAATATTGAATATGAAATTGCACACCAAATTGTAATTCATAATACTATATACTAATGCGTAAGAACAAGTAAAACAGGCTGTTGTACATTTTATAGTCAGAGTTTACCCTAATTTTCAGAAATAACAAGAATAGACGATCTGCTGTCTGTTTCTGTATGGCCCCCAAGCTAAGAATGATCTTTAAAGGTTCATTTAATAAACAGACATGCAACAAATCCAAATGTGGCCTCAAAGCCTAAAATTTTCTGTCTGGCCCTTTATAGAAAATTTGCTGAGGATATAATATTCCTTTCAAAAAAATAAATTCTGAGACGTATAGCAGCTGCTTTTTTGAGAATTCCTTTTTGGCGATGATAAAATACATGTGTGAAATAAACGTGGTAGCAGAATCAGCAGATCCCTTTTAAATAGCCATAACATGCGCGGCCGTGTTCCTTTACTGTATTTTAAGATTTTATGTACCAGTAATTTTGTCCTCACAGATTCCCTGCAGCCAGAGAATTAATTGAGCTGTAATTGCTTTTGTAGATCTGCTAAAAATTGTCCTTAGAAAAAAAAATGAGGTAGTGCCTCTTATAGGTTATAAAGGATAACTAATTTGATCTTTCTAACAATGCCAAACTTTTCTGTTTTTCGTATACAAAACTGTTTTGGCTCTGAGAAGTTTTATGAGCCAAGACCAGGGGTTACAAAGTGTCTCAGGTCAGAACCCAGACTTCCGACACTCAGTGCTGGTTTCCCTGGCCGGGGAGCCTGTCTCTGCGGCTCTCACTGAACACAGTGCAATCGGAAAATTCAGCTCAGCCCTGCGCTGTCATCGTGGCTGGTACTATTGGCACAGTGACATCTCGGGACAAAACACTGGTACGAGAGAAAAGATGAAGAAACTTAAAAGTATGACAGAGTAGGCAATGTCTTATTTTTCCTCTGCGCAAGTAAGCCTTTCTCTTTTCAAGACCCAGGTGTAGGCAGCTCTGTCTTCTGGACTGACAGCGGTTCCCTCAGAACGTGGCATAGGGCAGCGTGAAAGCAAGTGAACTTTTCATCGAGTAGGCCCGGGTTCCAGCTCCTACTCTACCACTTTAATAAGTGTTGTCCTCGCGCGTTATTTCGCTCACCTAGAAAATGGAGTGACTTGTACCGGGCAGGGTTGTTTTGATTCCTTAACCCAAGGCGCACGCGGCGACGTGGTTATTAGCACAGCACCTTTTTTCTGCGGGTCTCGGATAAACTGTTGTCATTCCTGTCCACTTCCATGTCCGTGCTGGATTACCAGTGAGGACAGCGCTAGATTTTTATACCGCCTTGGCACATGTAACCAGAAATGGCTGGCATCTGTTGTATGCATGTGCTGTGTGCATCCATAGGACTCAATTTCTACTGAGTAGTTCTGGCCGTAATTATAATTTTCAGTGGACAGTGAATATCAAAATGGAAAGCTAAGGCACAAAATAGGAAAACATCTTCATGGGCTTCAGTCCATAATAAGGACTTCTTTTTAAAAACTTATGAGTTTTATTTAACATAGTTTTCTTAGGAAGTGGGAGAAATACTGGTTTAGTGTCTAATCATTGACTAACAAATAGTAAAAATGCAAAAATTAGATTTTTTAAGCTGTTAAGTGGGAAAATACTAGCTTATAACAAAAATAATATGTTAAAATTCTCATTTTCAAGGTTTGTCATTGTCTGGCTTTTTATTTTCATGAACTTTGAAAACTGCTTTTAAAAGTCAGAGAAAACAATTGTACGTTATATTTTTCAGGCCTATCATAGGTCCTGCATTACCACCTGGTTTTATGAAATCTACACAGAAAGGTGACAAAGGCAGAGATGATCCAGGACAACAAGTATCATCGCGTCTCAGCTCTGAGGTTTGGAAATGTTTTGAGCAAAGGATAAGATGTAACAAACTCAAGACTCTGCATAGTAATAACCACCGTCATGTGACTCAGGTGTTATGTAAGGCACAGTCACGTTCAGATGAATTTGCATCGTAGCACAGTCTCGTCGTAGAACCGAGATGCTGTTAGAAAAATAACGTGTAATGTTGGCGGAGTATTAACAAAGTCACTGGTAGATAAGTAATTTTATGAAAAGATAGATCGAATGATTTTGGAGTCATGTGTGAAGGCTGTTGTAGACATGAGCTATAGACAGTTGAAGTTAAGTCATTAACAGTCAAAAGAAAGAAAATAGAGAGGCTGCTCTAGTGTAAGTAGAACAAATACTGCCTTGATCTTAGAATATTTGAGTCTTAGACACTATTTCTACAACCTTGAATAGGGTGTTTAACCTTTTGAAATATTAACCCAGTTTTCTTTAAAAGGAAAACAATATTATAATGCCATTTCACAGTTTTGTTACAAGGATCAAATTAAGCATCATGTACCACAGTCCATAGTTATTGAGAGAGAGAGAGAGAGTGAATAATATAGAGTAAGCCACAGAACAACACTTAATTATCTAATTACTTGTACCAATAGCGATCACGTCATAAGGGTTTAGAGAAGCACAGATAGAAAGTTGCCTTTAGTTAGTGGGGAAAATGTAAACGGTACAGATGAATTCCTAGAAAAGTAAGAGAAGAAGCTGCCTGTCAGAGCTGGAGGACAGACATGTTTTATGGTTTATCTTCAGGTCTTGTTTTTGAGGGAAAGGGCTGCTTTAAACCCCACTGTATGTAGCATCTAACCCAGAGTCTTCCATGAAAACCCTTTATTAAAATGACTTATTAAGAACAAATCGGATTCAGCTGTTACAGTACTGTTTCATCTTTGGGATACATGGGGTATTTGGGGGACCAAATGCACCCCTTCGGGTCAGTATTTGGGAGGTACAGCACAGTGTTCCTATGTCAGTGGACTGTACTGAGCCTTGGAGACTGATACAGCTTTCAGGAGAGTCTCACTTGTGTGCATCTTACACCTCAGAGCTTTGGCATAAGCAGATGCTTTCAACTTCTGTCCTCTCTGACCAATTGATAATAATGACCTACAGTATTATATTGAGAAGAATCGTCAAGTCACATCTTTGGCCATCAGGAAGAGATCCGAAATAATTTCATGAGGTCTGCCACAGACATAGGAGAGGTGGGACGATGCACTGCCACGGGTTTGTCATCTCTGTACCGTGCACTTCAGAAAGACTCAGAGAGGGTCCTCGTTGCTCAGTGACTAGCCTGCAGTACGGTGGTTCGCCTTTTTGTTTTGCTGTGTCTAGGCAATCAATTTCAGTTAAATTTTAAGTGATTAGGATCATTTTCCATCTCCTGTAGCTCTGATCTTGATTTAAGGTAATGTCTTGTTTAAAAAGGAAACCGATAGCAGTGAAGATGAGGACATCGTCGGACCGATGCCGGCACAAGGACCCGTTAGCTACAGCGTGACGACAGAGTTTGAAAAACGGGCCCAGAGAATGAAAGAAAAACTGACTAAAGGAGACGACGTAAGTTACAAATATACTTTACTCTGAGAAATTGACTACATTAAAACCTAAATTTTAAAAATGGACATTTGAAAAATACGTGTCTATACGTATGTGTCTACGTATATATGTGTGAAGAAAGTTGGGGAGCTGTGTCACCCAGAAGCTATAAAAGGAAAAGACAAATTTGCCCACTGAAAAAGTTGTGTATGGTCAAAAGAACAATAAATTAGATGAAGGTATTTGTAACACATCTGACAAAAACATCAATTTTGTTCTATTAATCGTTTCTCTTAAAGTCTGTTATTTAACGTTTAATCCTCATTGAGAAACATACTGACTTACATGGTACTTTACACACACATACACACTCTTTCCAGGCTGGTTTGTTAAACATTTTTGTTTCTCTGAAAGGATTCATCCAAACCAATCGCAAGGGAGTCATGGATGACCGAGCTTCCTCCAGAGTTGAAAGACTTTGGTCTTGGGCCCAGGACTTTTAAGAGAAGAGCCGACGACAGATCTGGAGATCGTTCAGTCTGGACAGATACCCCAGCGGACAGGGAGAGGAAAGCTAAGGTGAGGGTTGTTCACGCGTTTCTGTCGGTGTTGGCTCTATTTTGAAAAGACCTGAGGCAACGTTATTTAAGGGTGCTATTTTTTACGTTACAATTCCAAAGGGAAAGTTCAGATTTCCCCGTGAGGGCAAGTTAGGAGGGAGGAAAGCGACAGCAGTTGCTTACGGTTTCCCAAAAATTGTCTCCCTTAAATCTCTATTGACCTCAGTTTACAGGAGACTAACGTGTATGAGGTCAGTTCTGTACTGACAGTACCTATAAGTGATGAATAATGATTCCATTCTAGACCTTTCTAGCTCCTGGTCCTTACACAGCGTCATACTATCTCCAGGGCAGTGTATCTTTTAAAATATCTTGAAAAAAACCAAAGCCACAGATTACCCTAGATGGTTAAATGAGACATAGAGACCCTCAGGTGCACTAAGCTTCCTGTTACTGTCGGGACAGGCAAGGGGCACTGTCATGCATGGCGCTAATAGAGTATGACCTCACTGGTATTGGAATCTGAAAACTCAGAACAAGCAGCTCATGGAGGTAGGGAGCAGTTGGCAGTTGCCTGAGGTGGGGGGGGGTGGGGGCAAAATGGGTGAAGGGCATCAAAAGGTACAAATCTCGGTTATTAACCGATTAAGTTCTAGAGATGTAATGTACATCATGGCAACAGCAGTGAATAATACTGTATTGCATATTCAAAAGTAGCTAAGATACTAGATCCTGCAAGTTCCCATCACAAGAGGAAGAAAATTTGCAATTATGTATGGTGACAGATGTTAGCTAGACTTATATACAATATATACAAATATCGAATCATTACATTGTATACCTGAAACTAATAAAATGTTATGTCAGTTACATCTCTAAAAAAGAAGCACTTTCATGAATACATTAATGTACGAAATATATACCCAAAGAAGTTTGCATAAAATACATTATTATTTTTAGATTTTCTTTTCTTGACTCTTTTGTGTTTATTGTGAAATATTCCATTGTAAATTAAGTTTATTTTAATTGCTTCTTAAATTTACTCATCTAAAGGTTTTAATTTCCTTAAGATATTCTCATTCAAATCTTAAATACTTGACCAATTGATTATAGCACCTTATGATTATAGCTTTCTCAGTTCTGGATTAAGCAGTTGCACACTCACTCAGTCCCCTGATAACTAGTTCTAGGAGTGTTTTTGTTGATTCCTTGCAGTTTTCTGCATAGGCAGTTGTATCATCTGTGAATCAAGATAGTTTTAGTTCTTCTTTTCCAATCTCTACACGTTTTATTTCTTTATCTTAATTTGTTCCCTCAAGAGTGATTTTCCAAGTTTTGAGAACATAATACAGAATTTCTTTTTAAGCCTTATTTTCTCTTCTACATTTCATCATTGTTTGTCAGACTCATCTCTGCGTTCGAGACATAGGTGATACAGGTGATTCTTCTATTAATTGGTTGGATAGAGTTGGACTTTTTTTTTCTTTCTTTCTTTTCAGGAAAATGTTGAAACACTAACATCTCTTATCAAGTATATTAACATTTTCAGTTCTTTCTAGTGAAAAGAGGTTTAATAAGCCTGGCTTAGTTTAGTCTCTACTCAATTTGAGTAAAAATAATAGTTTTTCTTTTTTATTTTCTTTTAACTATGTAGTTCTGTAATATGTCATCTGTATTCGTTCCTCAGGAGACACAAGAAGCAAGGAAGTCATTCAGTAAGAAGGATGAAGAACATATATTGTCAGGAAGGGAAAAGAGATTGGCCGAGCAGGTATCTTCATACAACGTAAGTCAGAGAAGAAAATACATAACCTTTTTGTTTCTCCTATCTTTTACTGCTCCTCATTTTTTTGTTTGTTTTATTTACATGTATCCTCTTTCTCTCAGTCTTTTTCTCTACATTTCCTGAAAAATATTCAATTCTGTCTTGTATATATTTTTATATAAAATCTTTTTTGTGTAGGGTTTTTTAATGCACCTCATGTAATGTTTTCAGTTGTTTGGTTTTTTTTTTTTTTTTTTACTTAGGTCAAATATCAGATCAGGAATTTAATTCCTAGAGATCAGTAGATCTGATCAGGAAGTAAGAGCCCTACTAATCCTGCAGAACCTCAGTTCATACATGTGTAAATTATAAGCAGATCTGCAATGTTTGATGTAAAGATTTAAATATAGGAGAAAAAATGTTTTTAAAATATGGCTTGATCCAAATTTATAAACCGAGTAGTCAGTGTTCCTTTGACATGTCATCATTTTGTTCTGCTGTCTCACCCCTGCTCTTGGCTTGTGCTGATTTTGATGCGTCGTGCAATGTGCTTTTCATTATGGTCCGTTAAACATTCGTTTCTTCTGTGTGTGTGTAGCATGTAGTTAGTAGATGATTCATCTTGGTCGAATCAAATTAGCCTCTGATATATGTTTTCTTTGTAGATGTTGTCTTGGATTTGGAAAAGCCCATTGGGGTTTGTAAATAGCCCACCTTAGTGTTCACCATTAATATTTAACTGTTTTGTTTCAGTATCATATTCTGTCAGTAATCTGTACAGGCAAAGATTTTCGTTTTACTTTTTTGCTTTTCTTAGGAATCAAAAAGATCAGAATCTCTTATGGACATTCATCACAAAAAATTAAAGAATAAAGCTGCTGATGATAAAAATAAGCCCCAGGAAAGAACGCCATTTGACCGTGATAAGGACCTCAAAGTTAATCGGTTTGATGAAGCTCAGAAAAAGGCCCTAATAAAGAAATCTAGAGAACTAAACAGCAGATTTTCACATGGCAAAGGCAGTATGTTTTTATAAGTAAGTATATTTCAGTGAGGTATAATTTCATACTGATAAATTTTTCTAAAACTTTTCTAAAAATAATTTTCTATAACGTGCAAAAATCTTTTTACTTTTATAATAAAGTAGATTATAAATCTGTAAATCTTTTTTTATAGGTAATTGGTGATTTTTGAAAATGCAGCCTTTGTGGGCTAAAAAAAGGATTTACAGAAAAATAGCCTTGTCCTCAACCTAACAAGGCATTGCTATTAAAAATGCTAAAGTAAAAGTTTAGTTTTTGAAAAATGGTCAAGGAAAGTGTGATTTAAAAGTCGAGTAACGTGCTTTATTAAAGGATGAAGGAGGTTTGCTGGTAGTCTTTGTGTTAAGCAAGATCACAATCCGAAAATGGTCATTGCTTTTAAAGGCTCCCTGTAATTCAGGTTCAAAACCTTACATCATTCATTTATAGCCCAAACTGACAAGGGTTCATAATGGTGATTAAGGAATTCCATAAAAACTAGGCGGCTTCTTAAAATCTTGATGATTTTTTAACTGTATGAAGTTTGCATCAATGTTAAAATGTGGCTTAGGGGAATCACTGTTAAAGTTGGAATCATCTGTCAACTCACTGGCTGTTCTTATTCTTACCTAGGAAGATTTCCCTGCACAGTGAAGAGAAGTCGAAGAACGCTTTTTTACCTGTCTATCTACCTTTATTCCTTTGTTTTGAGTTTCTTAACATTAGAGATTACTTTAGTCTGAAAGACCATACAAACTTACCTTATTCTGTGTGTCCTTTCAAGCCACGGGGAAACAGAAAATCAGTGTTTTTTGTGTAGAATAGAAGTTGATGTATCTTTGGCTTCTGGGAAAGAGTGGGCTTATCTGCAGATCATTCTTTTGAGGACTTCCTGCCCCACCCTATCCCCCACACCTTCGTCTTTGTGATGTGTCACAAACACCATCTCAGACCTGGTCAGGACTGTCCGCTGAACGGCAGCCAGAGCCCAGACCTCGGGTATTGCTAACCTGCCAAGGAGTAAGTGTGTCAGGTCCCCCAGTTAACCCATGAATTTGAAATTTCTGGGTATTCCCTCTCAACTCCAGCCAGTGAATACAAGTTTACGTGAAAACAGAAGGCATGGAGGCCTTGGCATTTTTTGTTAACAGTTTGCTTGTTTAGGCATTCAGGGCTTCTTATTTGTCGTTTGGGTTTTTTGTTTTGTTTTTAAGTCAGAAAGAGGGATCTCTGTGTTATGGGCTGAGGGAAAACTTTCATGGTTTTCAACTTTAGTAAGTGTTTCTGAGGAAGGCCGTCTGGGAGGACAAGATGTGCCATTAGCCTGTCAGCAGTGTGACGTCTGAGACTCAGCTCCGTGACCTCAACCAGAGCTTTCTGAGCCTTTCAACTTGCTTTGCCCCGGTCTTCTTCTACTGATTTATATTTAACAGGTATTAGCTAATTTATTGGGGACAGATCTTTTATATCAATCATGAATAACCTTTTTTTAAGAAAAATGAAACTAATCATAACCATCCTAATAAGATCATTATAAGTTTGAAATCATGTAAGTACTGCCTCTTCAGGTGTTAAATAGAAAATTCTAAATAGTTACAGCCTAAATTCAAAATCTGTAAGTTTTTTTAATCATCTGCTAGTTCTGTGTTCTAGTTTTGATAATGCACAAGGTTTTAATGGGAAAAGTTTTCTGATTCCCGGTTCATTTAGGTTTTATGAAAAATTGTATAAACTGTTCAAATAGTGATACAAATTTTTCTCCTTCTAATCATAGCAGCACAATGATATTTTCCATAATAAGTGTAAATAGCAGCCTACTCAAGGAGCGTTGCTGTTAAAAAGATGAATTATTCTAAGAAATTCATGGAAAGGCTCTTGTCTAAGCGGAATTGAATGGAGCTACCTTTTGATGAAAGATGTCATTTTTAGTGAGTGATACTTCTGAACACAAAACTTTACACAAGCACATCCATTGCTTTCATTGAATTTTGTTATAATTTTTTTTTCCCAATGAAAGGAAGAAATGTTTTCTAGTTCTTTACCCTTCTGTAAATTCCTAACACATATATCTTTGGGAAATTTGATATTTTTTAAAGTACTTATTTTTGCTTTGCTTTCTTAAGAGGGGAAGAATATCTCTGTATGACTCAGGTTTCCCTGCCTCACCCTTGCAGTATCCATGAACTTAGCAAAAGGGAGAAAACAAAAAGCCTCTTCTTGTGCTTAATGTTTCTGCAAGTCATCACTTGCTGCCTCGGATATAATGCTCTTTCGTGCCACCCCGAGGCCAGTTTTAATAGCCTACGGCCAGACCAGGGATTTTTGCCCGTGGAGAGACTAAACCCGCACAGAAACGCTGACAGGAGAGGAACCAGCACAGAACGGTGCCCGTTTCACCCTCTCCTCGTCCGGGCTGCGAAGACCCGAGTAAATCAGGTCTCTTCATGTGGCGGAAGGTCGAGATCTTTTCTAAGAACGTTTAATGTCCCGAACTTCTTAGCCAAGTTTTGTAGAACCGTGACCTCTTTTGAAACTTAAAAACGGAGTGAAAGAGCGAACACGAAGTTCAAAACGTGAAGCAGCTGCTCCACAGTTTTTGCCATGGAAGGTGACATTTAAAATTCATTGCACCTGAAATGACATGCGCTTGTCCACGTCCTAAATTGTCATCCGAGAGAGATTTACATACGCCAGATTTACCACATGACTGGTAAATACATGGTGGCTTTAGTAAGTGGGGGAATTCGGAGGGGGAGCAAAAGGGGAGAGCTGGCGGCTACATCCGTAATGAGACTGCTGTATCGGACGGGCCCTTTCTAGATTGGGCAAAACATGAATTAAGCCTCGCCCTCAATAAAAGCCACAGCCTCACTGTGAGTGTTAAATCTTGTTTGAATGTGGCAACCACTTGATTTTTAGTCACTTCAACATTTAATGGTTCTTTGAATTAATTGTGTTTTTTTTAGAAGTGAGGTTAAGATTTATAAGGTATTGAGGCTTACATGCTCCAGAATAGATTAACGGTTATTCTATAAATTATTTGATCCCAGAACATTCTGGCACTTTTTTTTCTTATATAGGGTATATAATGTTAATATTATTGATCAGAAATGTGTGGTGATGGGAGGCAGTTTTTAGAGTATTTACAAGGGCCCTTCTCACTTCTCTCTTCACTTTTTCCATGGTAATGGTGAGGAAAGCTTAGGTGTGTAACTCTGGTGAGTTGGACACCCAGAGGAAGAGTTAACATGGAGGGAAGGAGCTAGAGATAGTGCCCATGCAGCATCACAGCCAAATCTTCTATTTCAGAATATTAATTTATTTTACTTTGACTTTTGACACCGTCATGTGATTTAAGTGCAGTTACGAAAGGTCGTGTATTTCTATTGTAGGAGAGGTATATTTTTTGTGGCTTAAAAAATTAACTGCGACTATAGTATGTACAGAATTCAAAAGCTATACACTGCCCTGCAGTCTTCATTTTGAACTCTACAATTAAAGGACTTTTTAGAAAAGAAGAATTCCCTGAGCTGTCATTTTTTTACATATAAAATAAAGTTTAATCTCTATCTGAGAAGTTCTGGACTTTTATATTTGTTTTGTTTTAACATTCTTAGCTTGTCTGAAGTAGACAAGAGCAGTAAAGAGAATGTCCTGTAAAGACTTATTCTGACCAACCGGATTGCTCTGGGCTGTTGTGGAAAAAGAAAAAGAAAGAAGTCTCTCAGCCCAGCTCCCTTGCCAGGTTTTCATTATCCAGCATCACTACAAATTTTAATGATTTATTTAGAAACGCGAGGCAGACAAAGCGGAAGTGCCATCAAGGGCCCCAAGGGACAGAGGGGCTGGCGCTGGGCCCTGACCAAGCCCCATCCCGCATCTGGCCGGGTTAGGTGATAGCTGGTGGCTTCCTCTGGATTGGTTGATTGTGAGCCTTTTTTGCCCTTTCTGTACTTTCCAATTTATTTCAGAAAGTGTGTATTTTTCTATAATTCAGGGGGTAAATTCAGCTTTTTTTAATGTCCTAATTTTTTATTACATGAAGCAGTAGAAACTTGACTGCTAGGTGGATAGGACTGGGGAAGTGACCAAAAGAGATACTTCACAGTGCAGCCGCTAAGCACTGAAAGATGGGAGTCTGGACTTTTGGACCAAGGAGCGAGAACCTTTGCGCTTTCAGACCATTTCCCCAGGATAAGCCTTTCTTGGGGAAACGATGTGTGTCCGTTCATTCAGTGAGCATTCATTCGGTCAGTGCCCGGCGTGTCCCAGGTGCTAAGGACCTGGGTGGACCTGGCGCTCGTAGCCCTCCGGCGTGAGAGCAGAGTCCGCTGGTCACTGCAGCGTCCCTGCCTCGTGGCTTCACGCTCTGGTGGCAGAGAAGAAACAGATCGAGAAAGCGCGCAGTGTGGCACTGCGGCCAGGACCGGCGAGTGGCATACGGGAAATTTAAGAGCAAATCCTAAGAGTTCTCGTCACACGGAGGAAACGTCTTTCCTCTTTTTCCCCCTTTTTATGGCACCTACACGAGAAGGTGGCTGTTAGCCGAACCCATTGTAACCATTGCTCAACACGTGTACGTCAAAATGTCATGTTCTCGCCTTAAACTTACACAGTGGTGTGTGTCAGTGATTTCTCAGTAAAACGAGAAAAAGTCAATCGCGCGTGGCGGAAGGTGTTCCGGAGGAAACTGGGTGGCGTGAGGCCAGCAGGTGGCTGAGGATGGGAATCCCGTTGCGGTCAGGTGATGCAGGTGATGCAGGAAGTCTCTTGGGAGAGCTGTCTTATTAACCGAAACCTGAAAAATGGAGAAGGAGCTGCCCCACGGCACGAACCATGACCACGCGCACCGAGGCCCGGGAGCGCCGGCTGAGCCGCCCCAGCGTGGGCGGTGCGCGGGGTTGGCCCCAGCTACGTACCCGCGGAAGCCCACACGGGGCACTCAGCCCAGGCCTGGGGGGCGAGAGGGGCCTCCCAGAGGACAGTCATAAACGTCACGTAGGGTTCTGCCGGCCTTCCAGAATTTTCTCAACACGTCTGAATTTGTGCCATAGGCCCTCGCTCTGAAAACCTGTATGTAACCCCACTTTTTGTAACCCCACTTGTTTTCTGGGAATTTGTTGTTAGAGTTTAGTTCCTCTTAGACACAATGATCGAGGAGTATATACATTCTTCTCTAGAGCTAGATAGCACCAGGCGGATTCAGCTGCCATCGGTTCACCTCCAGAACCCCAGGACGTGGAGGCCTGTTTGTTAGGGACAGGGGAGCAGAGCAGATCTGTTCCTTAAGGATTTGTAGCCCTCAAACCATCTCCATCAGAACCACCTGGGGAACAGTCCCCCTCCCTGGTTATATGTTCCACTTTCCTGTATTAAACAGCCATAACGCACAGTCATTTCCTGTTGATAACTAGTCACCAGGACAGAAAACCCTTGCGTTATGAAGCGTGGACTGTCATTTCTACTGAGTGAATCGATGCCTAAAAGTTTTCATTCTTCAAACATTTTTACGAGCAGCTGCTACAGGGCTCAAGATTCTCCTGTCGATGGTAATTCAGTTTCATTAGACTTTGCCTTTTCTAAGACACGTTTAAAATGCAAAGGTCCCTGGAAGGAATAGTCAGGGTACAAGGTCCTTGTCCCTGGCTGACTGGGGCCTCATGAGATCACCAAACACCTTGGAAATGCAGACCGATGGAAAAGTGATGGGCACAGTGGGGTCCCAGAGACAACACAAGGGTGGTCCCTGCTTGCAACTGTTTTCCTTGCGGAACTAATCAGTTAATGTTACTGAAGCCCTTTGAGGGCTTGGGCACCTGTGCTTTGGCCGCTAAACAACTTCAGAAGCTAATGAGTTGACTTAGATCTCAGTTTCTGCATTTACTACTTTAAAAAGTAATAGATTTGTTAAATGTCAAAAAGCAAAGGTCCATGATTGTTTTAAGACCGAAAACTTTCAAGGACCTATGCTAGAATATCGAAAAGGATTTCACATCTTATTTTCAAGTGTCCCTGGTGACCGCCTTGCCACTGTCCAGCCCTTTACAGAACTTGCATTCGGTTTTCTTAGGATGGGGCAATGTTGGCCCAATGGGCCATTCGATAATGTATTTAGTCCTCAAATTTTTTCTTGGTACAGTCAGTGTTCTGAGATACAAATAAACTTGCTCCTTTTATCACTGGACACAAAAGAAGAGATGGAGTTGCCTATGTACAGAGGTTTTGATGGTTTTTACCTTTGGGAGTAATGGCTAAAAGCAACGCATGTAGCTCAGCTCACCTAAGAACACATAATACTCTACCGCATTCACACGACACACTTAAAGAAAGCAATTTATTAACCTAAGGTAGAGACATTAATTTGATATTGGCCAGAAAATAAACCTAGAAATTGGCCATTCTTCCATCTTCATTTGAACTGGATACTTTATGGTCTTTTAAACCTGTCTTTTTTTTCCCCAACAGCCTTGTTTACCAGTTCATAAAATGATCACATTTGAAAACCAAGATTCTTCGTGTTGAAAGATGTTTGCCAGTCAAACCAGTTTATCAATAAAGAGAAGATTAGAACTCACCAGTTAACTTTCAGGGCGTTAGTTGACCCATTATACGGGGATGCTTCTGCGGAAATGAAGAATGGATTCAGAGCGTTTCCTTTCACCAGATCATTATAAAGAGCTGTGTCAAAAAACCACGTGTCTGGCCCTTCACGTGAGCATGTGCCAACACCCGGAAGGACTGCCTTCAGTTCAGCATGGACCAGACCTGAGTAATAGCTGGATTTAGAGGGATGAGGGACAATTGAGGGACAAACACGGTGTGGACCAGGTCTGTCAACAAAAACCTCTAAGTCTTTTTTCAAACTTCGGCGTTCGTCAGAATCCCCTTCTTACCAGATTTTGATTCTACCTTAGGTTCGAGGTTGGGGCCAGGCATCTATTCTTGTCAAGCTCCCCAGATACTTCTCACCCCAAAGCATGAGAAACACACTTGGTTTGGTCCTGACGTGGCAGACTAAGATTTCTAGAATCCAAAAAGTCGGATTACTGTCATGTCTGCTTGTGGCCACTGAGCCTCTTGATTCAAACGCTGAAAGGCAAACGTATGTCTCAGCCTCCCTTACTGCTAGAGCCTGGGCTATGCCAATCACATGGGCCCACGTGGCATTGGGACTCCCAGGGCTGAAAAGTGAAGAAACAGACATTCCCAGGATCATCTGGTGGGCGTGATGGTGACGGGGGCCGGGTCTTCAACGGCAGCCGAGGCGGCACTTCCGGTAGCCGGTACAAGCATCAGCGGTGTGACCGCCATATCGGAGCCCCACGAAGCGGTGTGGTGTGGAGCGGTGGTGACACAGGTCCCCGGTTACACAGCTTCCGGGCCCGCTTACAGTGGCCAGATGCATTTTCGTCATGCCCGAGAGCCCTGAGTAGCTAGGGGCATCGTGCTACGCTAGGTAAGAGCATAAACTTTGGAGAGGCAGCCTGGAATCCAATCCTCACCCCGCCACTAGCTGTGTAAACAGGGGAAAGTTTCTTCTTTCAGCTATAGTTTGTCTCAAAATGGGGCAATAGCACCTTATGGGCATAATGAAGATTACATGAGATGACACATTTAGGCAATTAGTACAAAGTCCAGCAATAAATGATGGTTGTCATTATTGGAGACCCCTGGCTGGTAGGCTCACTCGGACAGCTTTTGTAGACAGACACACTCATTTTTACGACCTCAGAAAATTCCTGATTAGGACTCTTGGAAGCACGTGACCGAAACCCAACTCAAACTGGGTAAGCATAAAAAGATCATTTGTTCACGCCCGTAAAGTCCAGAAGGTAGCCCTGGCTTGAGGTACTACTGGATCCAGCTGCACGAATTATGTCACCAGGATTCTTTCCCGGTTCCTCAGCCTGCTTTCCTTTGTGTGGACCTCACCGTCGGGTGGGCTTTTCCCGGAGGTAATGGGCGTGGATTGCAGCACCTCTAAATGACGTCAGCTGAACTCCCAATGAAAGAGAGCTGCCTTCCCCACACCAGCTCCAGCCCCAGCCCAAGGACTGACGCTAATTGGCTCAAAGACCAGCTTTGGTTACTTATTCCCCCCGAACCAATCATGAGGTCAGCAAACCAACACCCAGTAAGTAGTAGCCCAGGCTGGTTCACATCCTCAGCGCTGGAGCCCAAGGGTGGGTTAAGCCCGATCCAGACCACATTAGACAGAGACTTGGAGGCCACGCCCGCTGGGGATGAGCTGCCGTGTGGGGGCTGATCGCGCAGAGTAGGGTTGGCCCAGCAGATGTATGCCTGTTGAGACCACCCTCCAGGTTTGCTGCCCGTGGGGCTCATCGGGTGGTACTCTGTTGTGGTCTGACACCAGCCTCCGGGTCTGTTGGCTCTGGCTTCCTTTGGGAGGGGCTCCCATGTAGGCCAAGATCAGCCGCTGCCTGTGAGCCTGGGGCCACCTGCTAGGAGCTACAAGGTGATCCACAGTTGATCGCCACCTGTGCTGGACCTAGGGGCATGTGGGAAAGTCCACGCAGCAAAGCAAGTCCGGCTGCCTCCAGTCCTGGGCCTGGGGCAGCTTAACAAAAGGCCCCGGGCACTCCAAGCTCTGAGGCCATCTGCCGGCTGCCCACAAGGCTTAGCGGGCGAAGGAGTCTCAGGGGATACACAAGTTGAGTGAGGCGAGGTCCCGGGAAGTCACCAGGGTGGGGCGAGTGGTGTTCCCCAGGTGAATGCGTACTGAGAATTGGTGCCAGTGCCGAACCTGTGACCTCTCGCAAAATTCTCAGATCACACCTCGGTCAGCCACCGCTCACCTTGGGTCTGCAGACCCCCGAAATTTGTTCCAAGAAATACTGCATCTTGGGGCAGCCACCTGGTTGTCTCCAGGGTGTAGGAGTAGGACAGCTGTTGATTGATGCTAAAAGAGCCTCCTGCCAAGAGGGCTGGGTGGGGCTGGTTGCCCGGCAACAAAATTGCCACCTACAATTTGCAGTTGGGTGGGGTGGGCGGAGCTCACTGGGCCAGTGCAGATTCAGAATTGGCCACGGGGGGCGAGCTCAACATGTAAGATGGCGCTCCCTGCAGGCTGCATTGGAGGCGGCCCAACAATGGGACAAGAGCAGCCAACCCTACAGTCCTCGCCCTGAAGCCTCACAACTCAGTCTTTCCCGGTCTGTCTCTGGCACCTCCCGAGCTGCTGACCCTCCGCCGGCGCCCAGGGCAAGTGTCTGCAAATGAGTGAGTCTGTGCGCCGGCCCTTCAGGGGACATTCGAGTTTCCAGGTTTCTTACATCTTACCTGGACAGTCAGGATCCCCACTGGTTTCCACAGCCAGATTTTGTGGGGACTCCTCTTCCTGGGACTGGAACCCTAGGCTGGAAAGCTTCGGTGTGGGGCTGGGACCTCTCGCTCCTCTGGGAGACCTCTGCAGCCAAGGTATCCCACCCGATGCCTGGCCGCCACGTGTGGGTGCAGGACTGGCCTGTTTCGAGTCTCCACCCCTCCTACCAGTCGTGAGGTGGCCTCTTCTTTGTATCCTTAGTTTTAAGTGTTCTGTTCAGCTAGACTTCAGGTAGTGGTCCAGGTTGATTGTTCTATAATTTAGTTTTAATTTTAATGCAGTTATGGGAGGAGCATTTACCTATTTCACCAATTTTCTAATAAGAATACCAATGTTTCATTTACATTACCCACCCACCTGTCAATTCACCCCAGGTTTACCAATGTCAGTGTCTGGCCATTGCAGATCCCCTTTTTCACTGTGTCTTTGAGTCCAGTTCTCAGGGTTATGAATCTTTGTGTGGAAGGGGTAAGGAGGGAGCAGGTGCACACTGACATGTCTTGGAGATGATTTAGCCAGGGTACGTTCTACCCAATCAGATGGTACTGCCTGTTTCCTACTCATTTGCTTCCATCAAATCCTCTGACATCGAGAAGTACGCTTAGCACAAAGTGAATGAGAAATGAGGCTGTCACAGTTTATTCACCACCTTCTGCTTCAATTTATAAATCACGATACAGTTCAAAATGATTTATTTAGCTTTCCATTTACAACAAGACAAGAAAAAAAAAGGAAATAAAATGAATATGAAGAATTGCCAGCTTCAACCCAATCAATAGCAAGGAAGCTTGCCTGACACTGCCAATTAATCAGGTATCTTGGATAGGTGTCCAATGTCTGAGGCAGCCCTTGAGAGAGATTAGCCAGAGTGGAGCCGAAAACCCACAAATCACAAAACTCGGTGGAAGTCAGAAGAGAAATGGGAGGTTCTCAGATCCATCCGCTGAGCGTACTGAGTCTGGAGGAGTGCCAGGGACAAGGGTCGTGGGATATCTGGGTCTGGAGGAGTGCCAGGGACAAGGGTTGTGGGATGGATAGTGGTCCCCAAAAGACATGTCCACCTGGGACCTCAGACTGTGACCCGATTCGAAATAAGGATTTTTGCAAATGTAATTAAATTAAGGATCTCAAGATGAGATCACCCTGGATTTAGGGTGGCCATCGCATCCAATGACTGAAATCCTTAAAAGAGAAAAGAAAGGAAGATTTGAAACACAAAGACACACAGGGAAGAAGGTCATGTGAACATGGAGGCAGAGATTGGAGT
This sequence comes from Eonycteris spelaea, assembly GCA_003508835.1. Taxonomy (NCBI): domain Eukaryota; kingdom Metazoa; phylum Chordata; class Mammalia; order Chiroptera; family Pteropodidae; genus Eonycteris; species Eonycteris spelaea. The sequence continues at coordinate 3,852,554 of PUFA01000002.1, read as the reverse complement.
TACGTTGTCACAAGCCAAAGAACTCTGCAAGCTCTCAGGAGCTGGAAGAGGTGAGTGTGGCCGATACCTTGATTTCAGACTTATCTCCTCAGCTGTGAGAGATAAACTCTGCTGTTTTAAACTGTTAAGTTTTGCAGCAGCTTTAGGATAGGAAGCAAATTCACCTTTACTTCTTCAAGCCTGAGGTGGGGTCTGGTGTTGTCTACGTCTAGTTAACCATCATCAGCAAAGGCATCAGGGAGCTCCTAGATTCATCAGGAGCTCTGCGGGTTTCTAGTCTCTGCTCCATAACGGTCCTCTAAAACCAGACAAACAAACAACAGAGGTATCATTATCAAAGAAGGTAAGATATTCTGATCGGACAAAAATTTCAAGTCAAAAAACAAAACAAACACTACAATATGTAAAAGGCCTGACAGGGAGTAATTAAAAATGGATTTTTTTAATGTGCTGTCAAGTGGAGGCAGTTCTCAAATAAATAGTTGTAATTAGCAATCGAATATGTTGCCATCATGCTGCTGGCCCCGTAAGTGGCAATTAGATAATTTGTAAATGTATCATTCTAAAGAGAATAAAAGGCTGGGTTTTTCCCTTACATAGGTAACTAGTCCTAAATGGGCTTTGTTTATACTCTTTGCAAGCAATGGAGCCTCAGTGTGGGCAGTAATGACATTAATTTAGATGTTAATAATACAAATTATACTTATTAGAGTATGAGCTTTGGTTCTCAATTGTAATGCAGATAAGGGTTTAGGAGTCATTTAGATAAACTCAGTGTGTAGCTATAGCCAAAAAAAAAAAATATTCAGTAATAGAAGAAAAAAAATAGAAGAAAAAAAACTGTGCTACATTTGGATGAACCTGTGGTTTGTCTACCTAGAAAACTGTTTCCTGTTCTAGTTTCTGTACCTCAAGAAAAGACATAACAAAGAAGAAGGAGATCGCGAGAAGAACAGTCAAGCCGATTGACTCCTGTCTGCCGCGTTCATCCAGCTCCCACGACGTGCGATGTGCGGGGCTCTGGTTTAGGGATGCAGAAATAACTACGTCTCGGTCCTCAGCTCCGCAGCCTAATGGACGAGACGGGGCCTCAGAAACGGCTGTCACCATGCAGCCTGGGAAACGCAGGCAGAGAGATGCACAGGACATAAGAGATCACAGAGCAGAGTCCCCAGGCCCCCCAAGGAGTGAGCTGAGAATAAAACCGAGAGAGAGAGAGAGAGAGAGAGAGAGAGAGAGAGAGAGAGAGAGAGAGAGACAGAGAGAGAGAGAGAGACAGAGAGAGAGAGAGACAGAGAGAGAGAGAGAGAGAGAGAGAGAGAGAGAGAGAGAGAGAGAAGGCGAGGAAGGGACGAAGGGATGGTGGCATTTCTGTCACCTTTAGGAGAGACCGGTTTGGCAGGAAGGAGCCGCGCAGCCTCCAGAGAGCTGGGGTAACTAAGAAAATCTACTGAAGGCCACAGTTAAAGGGTGCTGTCTAGGAGTCGGCCTTGGATAAACAGGAAGAGGAATCCCACAGCCTCCCAAAATAGAGAAAGAGAAATGAGGGTGGTTATGGGTAGAGGTACGTTTTTAGGTAAAGTTCATGCAGTTGAGAGATTCTATCTGGCATACTTATTTGCTGAAGTAAAGATATTTTTAACCTTCTGGGTGTTGAGAATCTGATGAAAACTGGGGAGGTTTCACTCCTCAAAAATGCACGTTACCCAAATTGTTACATCTAATTTCAGTTTCCCGATGTCCTGGATCCCAAACCTGGACCCCTCGTAGAGAGCCCGCGTTCCACTCAGATGAGACAGGTCGTTCGCTGCGCGGAGGGCGTCGGAGGAAGGAAGGTTTGGGATGAACACCAAAGGGCAAGCAAGGGGGACGGACGGAGAGAGCAGGAGGCAAGGTGGTTGTCACCTCGCCCCAGGCTGGGGTGTTAGGTGGAAAGCTGGGAGGGGACACACGTGATTAACACAAATGCCGCACTGGGTTGGGTGAGGAGAAGCCGGGAGGGACGGACAGGCTGGGAGGTAGGGCCGCACCAGCGGAAGGGAAGCCACCTTGCCTTATGCAAAAACAGAACGTGCTCGCAAGGAAAGGCCTTGGGGAGGCGGGCGCCTCCGTCAGCCCTTCGGACCTGTCAGCAGTCATCTGCAGCCTGCTGGCTCCCCACGGCCTCGTTCTGGCTCCTCTGCTCACCTCACTCCGCATACAGACAGTCTCCTCCGTACTTACAAACAAGACCACAATAACAACGAACCTCATGGGCAAGGTCAGGAATAGGAATATAGCTCATTCTGTTAAAAGTCCTAAGACGGACACGAATGCGAACACGGCTTTTCGAATCGGTGAGGGGTGAGGACAGATCGCCCAATAAAGGGTGTGGAGATTCCTGGGCAGACATGTGCGGGAAATAATAGGCTGATCTTTGTCTCACACTGTAAAGCGAAATTAAATCCAGATAGAGTGAATATTTTCTGATTTAAAAAGATGAAACCGTAGAAATGGAAGGAAATGTGGGAGAATTTACTTTCATTATCTCAGAGTGGGCAAGGACTCCCTAAGGAGAACATAATATCCAGAAGCCCTAAAATAAAGCATCGATAAATTGGACTATATTAAAGAAATTCTGCGCAGAAAGCACAGTCAAAAGACAAATGAATATTTGCAGCTCGTATCACAGACAAAAGGCGAACATTCTTAACCTTTGAATAGCTGATAAAAGCCAACAAGAAAAAAATCAGCAAGCCAATAGCTAAATAAGCAAGGATTATGAATCCATGATTCAGAAGCAAAATTATTTTAAACATATGAAAAGAAAGTCAGCCTTACTCATTAAACAGAAATGCAAACTAAAACTACAATAAGAAGCCATTTTTCATAATTAGCAGAAGTCAAAAAAGTTACAACACCCTGTGCCGGCAACGATGGTAGGGAATGCATCATCGCATCCATTGCTGGTGGGAATGCGAATTCGTGTGCCTCTTCGGAGAGCAATTTACTGTATCCCTAAAAATTATATGCAACAGAACTGTAATTCCGTGGCTAGGAATTTATCCTATAAATATACTCACACAAGTGTAAAATAACGTGTCGGTTTTAATTCAGCGTGGTTTGTAATAGCAAGAGATTGGGGCTAACCTCAATGCCCAGCAGTAGAGGACTGGTTAAGTCCCCCCTACTGGGACATGACACTGCTGTTTAAACGAGTGTGTTGGTTCTATATATCCTGAGTGTGTGTGTGTGTGTGTGTGTGTGTGTGCGTGTGTGTGCATGTGTGCATGCTCCAAAATACATTAAGTGAAAGTTCTGAGGTACAGAATAATAAAAATAATAAAAAAGAAAAAAATAGGGAAGGAAGGAAAGGAGGGAGGGAGAAACAAAAGGAAAAAGAGAAGTGTATATGTGTGTCAGAATACCTCTGTAAGTGTAATCAAGTAACTCATCAGAGTGGCTGCTTCGGGCCTCTAGGAAAGAAAATCGAATAACTGGGGTAATAAAACGAGAGAGGCATCCTTGTTGGTGCCTTTTCAATTTTGTGATTTTTCACTTGTTTTTTAAAAAGCACTAATTTTTAGCAGATGCGCCTTGTGCTCTCACCAACCTTTCATAAGGATGAAAGGAAAGGAAACCTGCTTCGAGTTGTCCTTCCTAAGAAGTCCATTAAAAGTGTCGTCAGTAAGGTGTCCAGTGACCTTGCTGAGGACAAATCTAATAGACTCTTCCACCTTTTCTGCGATGTTTTGGGCACGATCCCTCCCTCCTTGACACTCTAATCCTTTCACTCCGTGACCCCACCCTCCGCTTCCTCCCTGACCGTGTTGCTTGGTCTAAGTCTCTCTATATAGCACAGTGAGTTCTCTCGTTAGCCAGGGACAGCAACCCGATTCACTGGGAACCCGGTCACTGCAGAGGCTTGAGGAAGCAGCACACGCAGCTCAGGACGGACGCCTCGGGGTCCAGAGCCACTGGAATCGGGGCCCAGAGCCTGAGAGACCTTTCCTGCTCCGAGTCGGCATCCTCAGCCTCAGTCCCCACTGACTGATCTTCTCCACACAGTAGAGGGCATGGCCGTTAGCGACTTTGAACTTGATGCCTCACAGCCTCAGACATGACAAGAAGAGGCTATTTTTTTCCATTTCGGCCTAAAACCCCTGGGGGTTTTAAGGGACAACCTGGGCTTCCTTCAGCCCCACTGCGGCCGGTTACTGGAGCCCTTGGTCCACACTGGTGCCCCGTGCTCTCTGCTCTGGCTCCTGTCGCCCACTCCATCACCTACCTGGACCCAAAGACCTCAGATGAGGCAGGCCACCTGCAGGGACATGCTGCAGAAAACTTGGCAGAGAAGGACTCGGGCAGTGCCCACCCCCACTACAAGCTCCCCAGTTCCACCCTCGCCGGGGGCTTTGAGCCGTGTCCCCAGTTGCCCCCAGTGCATCCGGAACCCCTCCAGAAACCGACCTTCTGTGTGCTCCAAAGTGGAGTGTCAGAGACACGGCGCAGCTGCCACATACGGAGAGACGAGTTTGCCCGCGGACAGGCCCGCCGGCCGGCCGGAGGCTCCTCTCCCTTTAGGGTGGGCAGGCGACAGAGGAGCGGAAGCCTTGCCCTCCCGCGAGCAGCCCGTTCGGGCTTCTCTGGAGCGGAGTGAGCTGACGTCTGGATCCTGACACTGATCTCGGAAGCAGCGAGCATATCACCCAGGGAAAGACAGGCGGTACTCCACTGTAAAGTTCGGTTTATGTAGGGGACAGAACCGCCCCTCCCACCCCTGGATGAAATATGGTCATTGTCCCACCTTGCAACCTTGAGGGGCCGGATCCTTGAACGTCCAACTCCAAAATGCCTGGCACCGCTCCCCCGGCCCGGGGGCGCCCCCCTCTGCCGCGCTCCCATTAACTCTGTCTGCGCTGCTGTCAGGGCCCCGTCACCGGTGCTGCGATCTCCCCACACCTGGGTCGTGAGTTCTGTGAAAACGCCCTCATCTTTTCCATCAGTGTTATCTCCAGGGCTCCCATGGACTGTGATAGATACTCAGTACAATTTGTAGGAGGGAGGGAGGGAGGGAGGGGTGGGGGTGCGGATGGATGGATGGATGGATGGACGGACGGACGGACACATTCAGACGTGGAGAAAGACTGTTTTTGCTTCCTAAATATTAGTGCTAAAACCTTATGGTTTTTGTAGAAGTTGAGGTAAAAGCTGGAAATGTTAGCGGTACCACCAGGAGGCACTAGAATTCCACATGGGTTCCCACTGCCTGCGAAGCCAGCTCCACCGAAGTGTCCGGACCTGGGCGGGCGCCTCATGGCAGGTGCCTGGCTGGGACGGGAGGGGCCAGGAGACAGGGCCTGAAACGAGGACTTGGGGGGAGTCACTGGGGGGGTGGGGAGCTGCAGCGTGGACTGTAACACAGAGGACGCCCCCTCGCTCCCCTGGGCAGCACCCCGCCCCTGCCCAGGGAGCCGTATCCAAACGACATTGTTCCCTCACCCCAATCTCCCCCTCTGCTCATTAAGCAAAATGCTCAGGCTCACAGTACAGGGATTTCATTCCCTGCTACGGTATCTCCCCACTGAGCCCTCTCTTCCTCATTCCATTACAGATAGAGTGGTCATAAATATTATTTCTGTTTTCCCCTTTTCTTCCCACAAGGTCACTGAAACTTTCATTCCAGATATCGTAGATTTCTGTGTAGACTGGGGAGAAAGAAAAAAATCCTTTGAAATTTCAAGTGTGTGTGTATATGTACATATATATGTACACACACACACACTCAACTCCTGGGAAATGTAACCATGGAAACTAGAGCATGCCTGTAACCATGGAGACCTATTTAAGCCAGCTGTGCCATGGCCATCTAGAAGCTTGTATGGCTATGGCTGTCAGAAGGGTAGTGCATGTGGTTGGGTGATTTCAAGAGCTTCACAGACGTCTAGGTAATTTCTGGGTAGTGCCCATACTTTACAATGCTAGAAAGCCTTCCGACAGGACTTTCTCTGTTAAACTAATTTCTAAAGGCCCTCAAAGTCTTTCTCCCTCATTCTCTGACCAGACCTGCAGAGCCATCGGTCCGTCTGTCAGTCAGTCAGCAAACGCACGCTCGTCACCTTGGTGCGCGAGACACTGCGCCGGGCCCCACTAGATGTTGGTCACAGACAACGTGCGTTATCTGTCCCATCAGCTTTCATGCCGAGGCAAGTCCCCAAGTCAAGGGTCCATCTATCAAAAAGCCTTCTTTACCAGAATCCGCCAGAATTGCTTTGTTTTCCAGTGGGATGTGAAGTAGACGTGTCAGTGGCCAGTGTCACAGCAGCGCTTCTCCAAGTCAGGTCCCCCTGTGCGTCTCACGTCTGTGGGTCTCTCCCTGGGGTGGCACCACCCCGCCGTCACCCTGCCGACAGCCTGGTTCGCGGGCCACCTTGTGGTGGGTTTTGTGCACCAGAGTGGCTCAAGGCGGGAGCCGGAGTCGGGTCACTTGCGTCTGCCATTTCCTGCGTGTGACCCCAGGCAAGTGACTAGCCTCCTCTCAGCCTGAGGTTTCCTCATTCCGAAAGGGAAATGAAGCCTTCGGGTGACTCAGAGGTAACTTCGCCCAGCCGCGGATTTCAAAGGCTGCCGGGTTTTCCCTTCCGGTCTGACGCGCATCCCCCGAACCTGTCCTGTCCTGAGGCCCTTCTCCCGTTTCACGCAGCAGCCGGTCCACATCTGCACAACCTCGGGCCTGCGCCCCGCACCCTCTGGGTCTGCAGCTCGTCACGGCAGATGACGACAACGACCGTCGTCATGTGGCGCTTATCCCACACCAGGATCCGTCCTGAGCCCTCCGCGTACTGCAACTTATGGAATTCTTATGGGAATCTAGCATCGTCGCCACTATACAGGTGAGGGTGCCGAGGGGCCTGGCGTTGAAGCCGATTTCCCAAGGGCGTAAGCTCGGGAAAGGCAGGGAGAGCGCGTCCCCAGCCGTGCCCCCGACTCAGCGTCAGAGGGCTGTGTTCCCCAGCTCACTGTGGAGACAGAGCCCGCAGGCCGGACGCCCCGCACGGCTCCCGTGTAGCCCCTTCACTTGCCACCGCTGGCCAGCATCTCCTCCAGCGCCTCTCCCCACGGCCCTTCTCCTCACGACGGAGGCAAAGGTCCGCCTTCCTCCAGCCCGGCCCCACCGGCTTCGACTTCTCCGCCCCCTCGATCACCCGTTCCCGTTCAGCTGGCCCCTCAGTCCTTCCTCTCAGTATGTAAGTCGATCCAAGCGTGTCCTGTCTTCTTTTTTTTTTTAAAGAAAAAGTGACCCTGTCTGTCATCGTCTCGCCTTTTTTTACAGCCAGGCCCTTAGGATGTTCTCTCCTTTTGTCTTTGGGCTTCCACGACGCACATTCCCCTGCCTCCGGTGGCCCCTGCTCCCCGGTGGCCCCAGCGTCCCCGTCTGTTGCTCCTGGAGCATTTAACTCTGCGGGTCGCTTTCTCCTCTTCAGAACGCCCACCGCGCCAAGACCAGCTCCTGCTCCTCCGCCCTCGGGCTTTTCCCCTCTGTCCCCTCTGCCAGCTCCTCCCCGGGGGCCCGTTCTTTGCATCCAGGTGTCTCTGGGGAGCCTTAACCCGCGTCCCCTCTCTGGGAAGTGTCAGTGTTGCGTCTGTATCTTTAGCCAGAAATCTCTTCCGAGCTCCACAGCAGTAGATAACAATGAGTATTAACCGTCCTGACCCGGAGAGCCACGGGCTCCTCATCTCCGCGTCACCGCCACCGGCCCAGGAGCCCCGGCCACCAAACCGGAAGTCGTCCTCCAGCTGTCCCCGCTCGTCCGCATCGCGAGGACCTCTTCTGTGACATCGCAAACATCTCCTCTCGGCAACTCTTCCCATTCCCTCCACCACTGCCTTGGTCCAGGCTCTCATTCCTTCTCTCCTAAAAACATTGAGATCGCTTCCTGACCCATCTCCCTCTATCTTAAGCCTCAACCTCCACCAACCAGAACGACGCCAGCGAGGTCTCTCTAACACGCGGATCGGCCCAGTGCTCAGAAGTCCCCAAACAACCTCAGAGCCAAAAACATGAAACGAATTCCTTCACATGACAGGAAAGGCCCTCCCGGACCTGGCCGCCGCCTCCCTCTGCAGCCTCAGCAGCTGCCTCTGAGCTCCCTAACCACGGCCTTTCCCACGCCGAGGCGACGATGTCGGACTGGCTGGAACGGCCCAAGCGTCAGCTTCCTCGCTCGACACGTTCACCTTTTCTCTCTGGAACTGCTTCCCCAGTGTGTCCACCAGACAAACTCCTCAGTGACGGCCGGGTCCCGTCCTCCCCCGCTCATCCGTCCGCCGTCACCTTCGGGCACGGCCCGGCCCACTCCCCTCCATCTCCCCCTCCTCTTGTTCTTTTCTCCACAGTGTCTCGTGTCTGAGAAGGCTCCGTCCATTCATCACTCATAGTTCTCAGGTGCAAGAAACTGAACAGGCCCTGAGGACGTTAGGAAGCAAAGACCTCGTGGGAGGGACATCGATGGCTCGCGGGGCTCCCGCGAGGGCCAGAGCCAGGCTCCCACGCTCGGCAGCCAGGGGCAGCGTGCACGCCGAGGCCTTACAGACTCTGCTGTTGCTATGGACAGACACTGGTCCTCTCCGCTTCCCCCACTGCAGACACCGGACGCTGGACACGGCCACGGTCATTGTCATCGCCCGTCACCAGAACAGGCTCTGCCCTGCACCTGCCTCTTCCAAATACCAGCGTCCCCGTCCACGTCCGGGGAAATGTACCTGACGGCTCGTGCCCTCATCTGTGTTCAGGGAAGGCTGGGCAAGCCAGACTGCTGACTTCTCCTCCGCGGTGGCTGCAGGCAGCGGAAGGGACGTCAGAGGTTGGACGGTCGGCGGGGCTGGCGTGCTCTGGAGTCCCCTCACGGTCGCCTTTTCTTCAGCAAGCTGGATCTGTCACCCGACGGCCGGTTCGTTTTCCCGGCTACATGGTGGTACTTGCCTGGCTGGCTTAGACCTCAGCGGCAGCAAATAAAAACACCACGCACCCCGTTAAATTTGAATTGCAGACAAACAGCGAACTTTGTAGTGTGAGTGGGTCCTCTACAATATTTGAACCATGCTCATACTACAGAGGGCCTACTGTTTATCTGAAGATCGAATCAAACTGGACAGCCTGCTTTCAGCTGACAACCATCTCCGGAGTATCGGTTCTCGGTTACACTCCACGTCGTGACCATGCACCGGGGCCCGCTTCCTGGCAACGTCAACCGTGCCACGGCCCCAAACCCGTCTTCACGGCAGCAGCCTCGCCGCCTCTCCCTGGTTTTGAATGTCAAGAATCGGAAATCACCCAGCCTTGCTCTCTGCTTTCTTCCCATAACAGATTTCCACGTTCTCCAAATCAGACGTGTGCCCGGAGCCAACCAAGGTGAAGCTTGTGTCTTAGAGAAAGCACAGGAGAGAAGCACAGCGACTTTTTTTATTTATTATGTGTATTTGTTTTATTTTTTTTTTAGGTGAGGCCACCCTTGGTTGACCTCACAGATGGCAAGGACCTTGTCAGCTTATGACCCCCCCTTTTTTTTTTAAATTTTTTACGCCTACAGCACCTGGTCTCCCATCCAACTACTAACCAGGCCTGACCCTGCTTAGCTTCCGAGATCAGATGGGAATCAGCCTTGTTCAGGGCGGCCTGGCCGTAGAAGCACATTAAATTTTAAAAACTGATTATCGAGTTGCAACAAAAAAAAAAAAGAGAGAGAGTAAGCAGTGCAGAGAGGTTTCATCCATTTTTTATGCTAGGCTCTCTGGGTTTCTGGGCCCCCGAGTTTGCTGACTCACGCTTAACAAGGCTTTAACAGGAAGTGAGACTATAAAGCGATGAAACGGACTTTCGTGTGTGGCGTGTGAAAATGGTCTCTGTGACTTGACAATTACTGTTGTTCTCACCACCCACGTGGCAAGCTGGATGCATTGCCCAACTGCCAATTTGTTCCTTTAATGTGAAAAAGCAAATGATTTTCAAAGCCACTGTGTTTCGATATACGATACACAAAGGGTGTTGAACTATTTCCTAATGTTATTTAAAATCATAAATAACACAAACGAGGCACTTGACTTTGCCAGACTCTTCTAAGGCCCCACACACACACACACACACAGAGACTTTACTCACTTACCCGGGTCTTACATGAAGAATAATTAGACCTTCCCAAACCAACGCTGGCTTTTTCTGGGCTTCCAGACAAACCACAGCAGATATTTCAAAGGACAGAAAATGAATGGTGTCTTTTAGAGCTGGCGTGAATGTCAGAATATATTTCATGAGCTGGAAGGATCAGGTCCTTGGAAGAGACCTAACTCATGTATTTGCTTAAATAAAGCTTTTTTCAGTTCCTCAAACACACCTTGTCCCCCAACTTTGGGGCCTTTGTGTGTGCCATCCCTCCTCTTCCTCCTTGCCTCGTCTAGCAGACGCCTGTACGTCTCTGCTCAAAATCATTTCCTCAGGAAAAAGTCAGTTCCCTGACCCTGAGTGAAGGCTCCTTTTCAGGCTTTCAGCGTTAACTCTGCCGTTTCTTCATAGGTTTTATCACGGTTTTGAAAGATATAATTAGATTCCAGAATGAATCAAAGATGGTACCTCCACGAGTTTTTCCCATATTTCTTCCTTCCTACTCACTTCCTACTCACTTTCCCGCCTGGGAGCCTCTCGGAAGGTCCTATTCTGTTATTATAAATAAGTAATTTGTCTCCCCGCACGAAGAGCAGCACAGCCTCTTCCCCGTCAGTCAGGAGAGAGGAAAGGCAACTGAGGTCAGGGTCTTGATCTCTCTTAGGGATCATTATTGCTAATGGCCGTCTCTCACCCATGAAGTCCTTGGCCATGAACTTCAAGAACAGTTTAGGGGTGATGGAATCACAACGAACGCGCAGCCTCTTGGCCTGAGAAAGTCATGAACTATTTCTGCATAATTTTTAAATCTGTTTTTTGATACCACATATAATTTCATGTAAGTCCATATTACATGTGCTTTCATTACTGGGGTGCAGTGTTTTTGCTTTTTTTTTTTTTTCTGTCCTGCTTGATTTCTTCCTTCCTTTCATTTTCAACTTCTTCCTCCTCCTCCTCCAACCACCATCCATTTCCACAGCAACACACACACGAGCCACATCACCAAGAAACACACTTTCATCTATAGCTATGACACCCTGAATGAGCCTGATTTTGTCTGATCTTGGAAGCTAAGCAGGGTCAGGCCTGGGAATGAGCCTGATTTTGTCTGATCTTGGAAGCTAAGCAGGGTCAGGCCTGTTCATCCTTAGAGGAGACCACCTAGGAAAACCAGGCCCTGTAGGGGTTTAAAAAAACCAATATATATATATATTCACCCATCTTTTTTCCCAGGCTCACGAAATCACATCTAGAGATTTGGAAGATGTCTTTGTCTTTTTTTTTTTTCTTGCTTTACAAAATGAGACCATGTTATATATGCTTTTCTCTTCTCATTCCACAATACCTCGTGGAAATCTCTCCAAGTCAATTGGTTTAGATTTAATCTGGCATTTTTAATGGCTGAATAGTAATCCCTGTTGTGGGTACGCCGTAAATATTCAGCCATGGGCTTTGTTTCCAGCTTCGTGTCACAATGAACAATGCTACCATAGCGTCCACGAACATGTGTTTTTATGAATAGTGGTTTTATCTCTGTGGGATAGATTCTGAGGTGTGGGCTTGCTGGGTCAAAGGCACGCAACTTTTCATCTTAATAAATATTATCTTCGGGTGCCATTGCTTGCTTCCGCGGAGCCGTCCTTTCTCCCCTTTGCCCCTGACAGCTCTCCTCTCCCCCGCACTTACTCGCTACTTTTTTTCTCTAATTTTTTTTTTTTTGTCATTAAAGGCTTGACATGTTCTTCTCAGGTCTAATTTTAGAGGCTAAAATGTAAGTTATTGTGCTAACCTATGAAAATACAATCATATTATAAAATTTTAAAAATCATCATTTTAAAAGGCTCAGGAAGAAGCCCTCTTCTGCAGGGGACCCAGTGATCAAGGATGTCACTATAGGTGTGGAACGTGGTCCCCACTTTTCCTCTCTATAGTTAATCAAGATATATGTTCACAGACATCCCAGCGCCATGGCAACGGAATGTTTTCGGTAGAAAACGATGCGACCCTCGCCGCTGTCGCCTACCAGGGTACACTGATTTCCTGAGTATAGTCTGCGCCCACCACCTGCGCGAATCCCACTCACAGGGCCTTTTATTCACTCGACAAATATCTGTGGGCCACTGCTCTGCGCTAGGCGCTGCGCTACGTGCTGGTGGGCGTCTGGCAGTAAATAAGATGAGCAAGATCCCATCTCGCAGAGCTTATGTTCCGGCTGAAGGGAAGGATACTAAACAAGTAATTACACGTGTGCTTGAACAATATTTTTTTTATTGCGATAAAATCTACATCATATAAAACCTATTTAAACCACTGTACTTAGTCTCTCCTTAGAGCAGCTTATAGCCAGGGGCAGATGCAGATTTAAGCGGACAGTTTCTAAGTGTATAATTTTGTGGCATTAAGTGTATCCACATGGTTGAGTGACCATCCCCACCATCCATCTCTGTAGCTCTTTTCACCTTGCAAACCTGCAGCCCTGGACCCATGAAACAGCTCCCCAAGCCCTCCACCCCCGCAACCACCGTTCTGCTTTCTGTCTCTGTGAACTGCATCCCACGTACGTCAGGGGAATGACGCCACATGTCTTTATGTGACTGACTTGTTTCACTTACCAGCATGTCCTCAAGGCCTATCCATATTGTGACAGGATGTCGTTTCTTTTTAAGAATGAACAGTATCTTATCGTATGTAGACACACCGTATTTTGTTTATCTGTCCGTTAGTGGGCCAATTGGGTTGCTTCCACTTTTGGGATAATATTTTTAAATTTTTTCCCTTTACTTTTTTCAAAAGGGATTTCAGCATCCGCATTAGACTTACAGAGCTGGTAAAGACTAGGAAATTATTTCTCACGTAACTTTCACCACACATTCCCAGACAGAGTATGTTTGAACGACTATTTTAAAAATATGAACCAGAATTTTCTGTCTCTAGCTATTTCCTTTCCTCTTGCTTTCCTTCTGTTGAAATAGCGAAGCCGTGTTCATTGCCACAGAGGACGTTTGCCAGGGTCGAGCGTTCTCGAACATTTCCCTGGCTGCCACCATCCCACAGCCTCGGTGCTTAAGGAAACGGAACCAAGCAGGCCTCTTGGCGTCTTAGCCGACACGTCACAGCCAGGTGTCACTGAGGACAACGTGGTCGCTCCCAGTACTTCCCGTTCCTCTGCCTCTCTCTAACTATGGAGGCTTACAACTCCAGAACAGTGGAGCCCTTTGGGACCCCAAACTGACTGAAATTATATTTCTACCACCACAGTCGAATGGGATCTTAAAGTATAAATTAAGCTATATTTCTTGCTTGCCACAGACTGAGGTCTCCACTTCTATACCCAGTGAATGACTCGACTGCAATGTACAGCAAGCTGTGAACAGAGGTCTGGTTTTTATGAGCGCCTGTGACAGGGGCCTGACCTGGTTGGTGGGGGTGGGGACCCCAGGTGAGCACGTTAGGCGTCCCTGAATTTGAACTGGATGAACAGGAAGCATCTTGGCAACAGATGTGGGCCAAGCGGTGGCTTCTTATCGCCCACGCTGCTGGTCCCCAGAATTCCCGCTATTGCTTCGTTACCGGGAAAACCCGTCCGGCACATTCCCTGGCAATAACCACCGCTTCCCAACTCGTAGCAGTTTTGTCGAGATGCTCAAAGCGCCACGTGGAAGCCATCCTTTCCGAGGGGTTTTACACTGGGAATTCTTCGTAGCTGTGTTAAGACGCCATCGTGATCTTCGTGGACTATCCGCGAAACGTCTGAGCGGTCTGCGCGCAACACAGACGTATCCGCGCGCGTATTTCCCCTCTTTATATCCGGTCCCCGCATCTATTCTTCGTCACAGAAAAAGCCATTATGTTGAGGAGCACATAAAGGCAAAATCGGTCCCCCACATCACGTAATCACTCCATTTCTAAGCAGACACAAACACTTTTTCTCCTGGTTTTGGAACAGCTCCTAGGCTGCCGGTTGGGACTCCCCGGGCGGGGTGGGGGAGGGGGAGCTCTAAGATCCTGAATCATCAGAACCAGCTTTGTTCTTTCTAAGGAAAATAAGACTAAATTAAAGGCACACGCCAAGGTTCTGTTCTGGTTAGAACTGGCAAAAAAAATTTAGTGGTTAAGTTTTCATATATCTATCACTGCTTTTTTTTTTGTCAGTTGCTATAATTTTAGTAAAATTTTATTGAGCTCTAAGCAAATTACAATTTAACTGTTCAGCCAAAATCTATTTTCTGAGCTCCAAACTCATATCTAATTACTTATTCCATTTCCTTTAACTATCTCATGGGCAACTAAAAGGGGGAAAAAAAATGGTTTTAGATTCACAATGCTCCTGATACCAGATGTGTGGGTTTGGTTTTTTTTTTTCCCCCACCAAGCGATTTTCTAATTCTCTGCGACAACTACTAGGTTTTCCACAATTCATTTCCATTCCGACACTGTCTACCTGGAGACAGCGTCAGAACCCACGGCCGAGGACCCGGTCCCCGAGACCGCCCGCCCCCACTCCCGACGCCAATCCCAAGTCCATGCTGACGTCAGGGGCTCCCATGACCCCCTTCTCGGGGCTGACGACCCGTCAGAAGGGCTGGCAGAGCTCAGAGAAGCGTGTGCTACTATTACCAGTTGAGTATAAAGGACTCACGGACTAGCCGCACGGAAGACGCAGCGGCAGCGTGTGGGGGGAGGGGTGCGCGTGTGCAGAGCTCGCGTGCCCCCTCTGGGCACGCCCCCCCCCGCCCCTACCCCCCGGCCCCCGCCCCCACCTCCGGATCGCGCCACCGGGATCGTGGTTCTCGTGGCGGCCCCGCCGCAGAGGCCTCCGTGGCCGAGTCAGCCCGCTCCTCTCACCCGGTCACTCGGCAAGTTCCGAGGGCTTTTAGAAGCTCTGTCCCAATGTGTATGTCTAACGATGTCGCGGCATCTCAGGGTAATCACGTGAAACCGAAGTCTTGATCTTTCCCCCAATTAATAAGTATTGCCGAGCGCCCCCATTTGCCCCTGGAAGGCATCACACATCGCCCTCTCTGCCTGGAAGGCTTCTCCCACTCGCCTGACTGGCTTCTGCACATCTTAAGTGTCGCTTGCTCAGAGACCTTCCCTGACCTCTCCCAGGCTAAATAATAGTCCCCCGGGGCCCCTACGACTCTCCTTCACAGCACATCACAGTTGTGAATACTGTGCTTGACGGTCGTTTGTGTGTTGCTTGGCTCCCCCACCAGGGTGTGTGAAGACACCCCAGTCCTGACCGTGTACCAGCGCCCAGCGGAGTGCCCGCCCTGCAGTGGGTGCTCAATAGCTGTTGAATGAATGAGTGGATTGTCTGTACCTGCCTTTCTTAAAATAAGCTCCTCGGGAATTGTTCTCCTGGATGACAACGTCCGTTTCCCGACAGAAGGGTGCTGCAGTCGAATCGTCTGACGTGTCACTGAGTTCAGCAAAGGCGAACGGGGTTCTGCACTGCAGGGTTCCTCAGAGCCCAACTTTGGGAAGGGGACCTCTGAACGCGGCACACGAAAGGGGCGACGAAGCGGGCGGGGCGGGGCGCGGGGGGGGGGGGGCGGGGCTTCTCAAACAAGTCACAGCTAGAGCCCAAGATGAGGTTCTCTGGACCACATCAGGGAGAGGCTAGTGAACAACAAGTATTTAGCATTTAACTTAACTAACATGTTCTCTCTCTATAGATAGATATGTGACAGATAGATGATAGATGATAGATAGGTGATTGATAGATGATAGATGACAGATAGATAGATGACAGATATTCAGAGGTCAATTCTAAGCCGTCTATAATAATTATTTTATTTACTTTTTTGGATACTTTTCTTTTACAGCAGTTTTAGGATTACAATAAAATTGAGAGGAAGGCACAGAGATCTCCCAGGTGCCCCCTACCCCCACACACGCACGGCCTCTCCACTGCCAGCAGCCACCACTAGAGGGGACACTGGTTACCGTTGTTGAGCCTGCACTCACATGCCATCCTCACCCAGAGTCCTCCGTTTACCTCTGGTTCACTCTTGGGGTTGTATGGACTATGGGTTTGACCTAATGTATCATGACACACATGAAATTAAAGGTCCTCCATGCCTTTGCATGACTCGATAGCTCACTTCGTTTTCGTGCTGAATAGTATTCCGCTGTCTGGATGGACCTCAGTTTACCCATCACCTACCGAAGACATCTTAGTTGCTTGTGAGATTGGGGAATTATGAATAAAGCTGCTAAAAACATCCATGAGCAGGTTTTGGTGTGGACATAAGCTTTCAACTCCTTTGGGTTAAAAAGATACCAAGGAGTGTAATTGCCAGATGGTACGGTAAAAAATGTGTTTCATTTCATAGAAACCGTCAAACTGTCTTCCGAAGAGGCTTGTACCAAATATTCCTTCCTGTCGGCGGTGAACTCTCAGAGGAAAGCCCGTCCCGAGTGCTCCGGCTCCTCGCCGGCATTTCGCGTTGTCACGGCTTAGGAGTTGGGCCCTTCTCACAGGTGTGTAAATTTCATTGATTTCCAGACTGTCCCTAGATGTTATGTAATTTGCGGAACATCCGACAGCCTTGTAAGAGTCAGGATTAAAATCTGGACAAGAAGTCCGTATCGAAGTACATAATGTGCTCTTCTTTCTACTTAGCACATACTCTTGAACTTGAGAAATTTGTAATGAATGCACCGCACAGCTGAATCGTGAGAGACGTCGCTCCGTTGTGACAGGTGGTTCATATCCTTTTCTCGACAGTGCTTTTCAAGAAAAGGGGCAATGTCAATAACAGCATCCCTATTTGGTACACATTGGGCCATCGGTCCTCTTGGTGACTCTCCAACTGAGTCTGCGGATAGTGAAACAAGAGACAAACTGGCCACAAATTTTTAAAAATTGGACTGCCGGATGTTCATCTTGCAGCTGTGGCTGTAGGCCATGCCCAGCCGCGTTCTACTCTTCATTATAAAAATTAAGAAGTGGAGGCAGGAAGCCATGACAAGGATAGTTTTCGGTTGCGATTAAGCTAAAATGACCAGGACAGATAAGGAGGTAAGAAGGGACAAAAGGGACCCTGAAAATTTCATCACAAATGTGAACTACATCTGTCAGTTCCTTTGTGGTCTCGAAGCTCAATGTCTATATTGAACCCAACGCCTATTTCCACCTCCGCTCCTTCGCATTTCTTTGCGCTCTCCTCAGACCTGTCCTCTGCACCCGCCATGCTGACCTACTTCCATCGCCTCCTGCCACAGACACGGCACCAGAGGCCACTGTGCTCTCCCGCAAAGCACAGAGGTCCAGCTGGGCCAGGACCAGACTCCCAGCTCTGTGCACTTTGCTCTGAGCCAGCTCTCATGCTGTCCTTGGGCCTCATTCACTCCCTTAACAGCAGCACTTCTCAGACCGAAGACGAGGCGGACAGCATCGGTTTCCTCCTGATTCTCAGGAACTCGCATCTATCCTGCAGAGGAACGATGAAAGAGTTAGCATTGAGTGAGTGAGAGAAAGAAGAGGAGTCCGTGGAAGTAACCAATAAGAATAAACAGCTAGAAGAAAAACAGTTAAAAAAATCTTTTAAGGCTTTGGGAGAAGAGAAAAGTTTTAAGGAGGGAGTGATCGGAGTATTAAAAGCTGCAATGAGATAAGCAAAATATGTGGCCATTACATTTGAAAATGGCAGCATTACTTTTAGTAAGAAGAAATCACAAGGAAATTAGAAAATACTTTGAGATGAATAAAAATGAAAACAATTTTGAGCTTGCACATTTGCTTAGAGGGAAATTTACAGCGGTAAGCAGCACCTTTTAAAAAGAAGAAACCTAATAATCTAGGCTTTTACCTTATGCCCCTGGAAAAAGAAGAGTGAATTAAACACAAAACAGAGAAAGGAAATAATAAGGATTAGAGCAGAATTTAATAAAACAGAGAATAGAAAAACAATAAAGAAAATCAATGAACCCAAAGTTGGCTCTTGGAAAAGATCAACAAAACTGACAAACCTTTTTAACTAGGCTGACCAAGAAAGAAAGAAAAAGAGAGAGAGAGAAGATTCAAATTACTTGAGTCAAAAATGAAAGAGGGGACATTGCTACTGACCAGCAGAAATGAAAGGATTATGAGGGACTTCTACGAACTACTGTATGTCAACAAATTAGATAACTTGGGTGAGAGGAATTAATTCCTAGAAACACAGAAACTACCTCAACTGGCCCGCGAAAATGGAGAAGTGAGCGTAGAGCCTGATGGCTTCCTGCGGGGGAGGCGGCACAGGTGGCGTAGCCTAGTCTCTTTGAAGACGACTGGCCGAGGAGGCAAAGAGCGATGTGGTGTCCAAGAGAAGCGTGCGGCCCGCGGAGACTCGGGGTTCCTTCGTTTTGTTTTGGTTCCATTTTCATGATGCGGAAACTTGAACAGTCATGTAATAAAGGACCAGTGGAGGTGAGCGGTTGAGGATAGAAGAGGAGAAAGGAACAGGGCTCTGGGGAGGAGGCAGGAAGTGAGGTAGCACTCAGAAGAAGGAGGAAGCCAATGCCTTGCCTGTCCTCAGCCACGAGGCCCAGGGTGTGGGAAGGCAAAGGGCCTCTACTTGGAGGGGGGGAGGTGTCACCGGGAGGCAAGATCTCCCAGGAGACTTGGGCTTCTGGTGAGGCCAGACGGGGCAGAGGGCACAGACTGGCCCTGTATTTTCGGAGGAACAGGTGTCTTGGAAGACATAAAGAGAGTGACTGAAAGAGAGGCCAGCAGTAGTAGAGTGGGTGGAGATGCTTTTGGATCTCATCACCATGGAAGCCAAACAAGCTGTATTTTATTTCAACCCTGGGCAGAGCACCGTCCCCAAAGCCGTTCCTCTCCCCAGTACCCCAGAATGAGTTGAGTGGCCCTCGCCTACACTGCCACCCTGTGATTCTTCTATTATAGGAGTTAATCGCGTTGCATAATTGCATGTTTACTTGCCTGTCTCTCCTACTAGATCATGACAGTATCATCTTGCCATAACAGGTTTTCTAGCTTTCTCTTCTCACTTATTTTTTTTTGTAGATCTCCAAACCAGTGATTATAAAGAGGAATTTAAAAATAAAAATAAAAAAACTTTTGCTGTGGAAAATTTTCAGCATCTACAGAAGCATCGGGAATGGTACAGTGACTCACCTCAGCACCGTGGCCATTCGTCCTTCACGTATGTGACCACCCCTCCCCCAACCCGATTCTTCTAAAACATACCAGAGACATCAAATATCATTTCATCTGAAATGTTTTAGTATATGTTTCTAAAAACATAACCACATGCCATTATTACATACTTGAAAACTAAATATTTTCTAATATCATCATATGTCAAGTCAATGTCCAAATTTCTCAGTTGGCTCATAAAGGTTTTTATATATATATATTTTTATCATTGCAGTTGTCTGATGCAGCTGTGAAGTTTCTTTTAATCTACTATCTATTTCTCTGTGCAATTTATTTTTCGAAAAGACTGGACTATTTATCCAAAAGCATTTCCGAAATTATGGATTTTAATAATTACATCCTCGTTGTGATATTTTACATATTTCTAAAAAGGGCCTCTTTTTGAAAACATCGTTTACCTTGTTAAAATATATAGTTTCATCCTCGTATTATAATTATTGGCATGTTATCTCAGGATCTATGGCTGCAAATAGCAAGAACCATCCCACCTGGTCTAAGCAGAGAGATGGAACTTCAGAAAGAGGCAAATGAGCACAGACTGGGGCTCCCTCTCTCAGGCCAGCCCACCTGGTAAAACGGGATTATGGTAACGATGAGACAACAAATTTACTAAAGTTTACGAAATTAACTAAAAATTAAATTTACTAAGTTTACTATAAATTTACTAAAATTAAAAAGAGCTGACGTTCTCATAGAGAGCAACACAGTAAATGATAAATAGGTAAAATATATAAAATGCTATTAAATGCTATAGAGAAAAAGTGGGTGGACCTGGTGACCTACAGAGACTGTGACAGCTCTCTTCATCTCTCCTGAGACCTGTGAATTGGGGTGACAGTTCCCCAAAGTGAGGACCCTTGTGAGCTGGGCACGTATCTACTTGCAAATGACCGAGGCAAGAATTAAACTGACATTCGGGCACAGGTCAAAGGACAAGGAGATGGGCTCTGACTCCCCAAATCTGAATTTCCAAGGGTGGTCATTTTGTCTACACCCCCAAGTGGATGCCGGACGTTTGAATATAATTTTGAAAGTAGAGAGAGCCACGGAAGGTCTAGAGCACAGGGTTGCCACGTGCCATCTGCAGTTAAAAAGAATAAGTGCAGAGGGTAGAAGCGTTAGCATAGTCTCCCACGAAACCGGCGAACCATTAAAGACCGACGTGGTCACTGATGGGAGTTATTCTCGCATGTGTTCTGGTCTTCACTTAATTTGTATTTATCGGTGAACATGTCCTGGATAAAGCAGAGGAGTTGTGAGCACTCACTGCCCCGGGGCCAGCAAATCGCGCAGTTTATTCCCAGCATCCTCCTCCTCACCACCTGCGGAGCAGCCGGGCTGGAGAGCCTTGCGGAGTGGGGTTGCTGCAGAAGCTTCCCTGCGCCCCCACGAATCCAAGGCCGTCCGCCCACGGACGGACTCGGAGTCGAAAAGCCTCCAAAAACAAAAAAAGAAAGAGATTCACACAGGAGCCAGGCCTCCAGGGAGATGCTGCGGACGTGCGGCCCTTCCGTCTGCACCCCAGCATTTCGGCTCCGCTGCAGACCGAGGCGCCCGTCGCCTCCACGCCGCCCGCCCTCCCGCGCTGCGGTGCTTAGCCCCGGCTGCTTTCAGTGGGCCCACGTGGGTCCCCGACCGGACCGCCTCGTCAGATCCCCGTAGTGATAAACCACCTGTCCACTTTCATTCCAGCTGATACCTCGAGGGTCCCTGCGCGGGTGGTGGAGCAGGACTCGATTTAACCGCGCGGTCTCTGAGTGGCTGACGGGTGGCCTGGCTCATCGTCGGGAAAATAGCAGGAACGGACGCTGCTGGTGGCTGGGCGGCCTGCTGCCGCACAGCTTTGCCACTTCGGCGTGTAGAAGACCAGAGACCGTCTTTCCCCTGGCATTTCCTCCTGTCACAGGCAGGAGGGCAGTTGATGTCCCCTGACCTAGCGAGAGAGGGATGAAAAACGTGTGTTTTAAAATCAGGCCGCTGATTTTTACAGACTTCCCTCCTGTCCTCGCTGAATCGTTGCCAAGATCCGATGAGAGAAGCTGTGGAGGGCACACCCGCCTGTCACGGCCACGCCTAAAACACCCCGCGGCCCCCCCCCCACCCAGGACCTTGGACGGGAGTCTAGAGTCCGCGCTAGCTCCCGGGTGCCTCCCCACCCGGACTCACCCCGGCAGCCGCCTCGCACTGCAGGCCTCACGCCGTCAGGCCCCTCGGGGCCTGGCACCACATGGGTCTTCGTTAGGGCCGGTCCCCGTGTGCACCTTCCTGTCCTGCTCCCCCTTTAACCCTCATCTGGGCGGGTGCGCATCCCGAAAGCTCCCTTAGCGGCCCGCACCTCCCCCACCAGCACAGGGACGTGTGGGGCTGATGGTTCTCACCGTGGGAGGCTGTCCTGTGATCCCAGGGTGCTTAGCAGCCTCAGTGGCCTCTGTCAGCTGGATGCCAGGAGTACCCGCCTCCGGTCCTGACAACCAAAAATGTCCCCGATACCATCAAATGTCCGGTGGGGAGCACAAGTGCACCAGTTGGAAACCCACTACTCTAAAATACTGGGCCAATTATATCCAGATACATTTAGATGCTGCAGAAGGAGAGGGAGGAGGGGGAAGGAGGAGTGGGATGGGGAGGAGGGGATGGGGAGGAGGAGGAGAAGGAGAAGCTTCGCATATTTGCTAATAGTGGGTCTGGTCTTGTGTTAGAGTTACCATCACACTGATGACAGAAAACTCTCGATCTTGCTAATTAAAGGCGCCCTGCTCTCTTCCGGTTGAACGCCATCTCTGTCGATGTGCAAAACATGAAACGTTCTCTGACCTATAATTTCAGGTTTATTCAGGAATAACAGCTGCTACCAAAGTTCTTCACTCTGGCGCAAACTGTGAGTTTGCCTCTGAGTACATAGATATGCTAAAGGATGCGTTTTCCATGTGTGTCAGGAGAAGTAAGGACGGCTTGATGAGCTGAGTGTAGACGAGGTTGCAGATGGGGGGGGGCTGGGCAGTGGGGGGTGAGGAGGGAAGGGGCCCTGTGTCCGGTCTCCCTCTGCCGGGATCCATTTACAGCTTCCGGCCCAAGCAGGGTTGTGTCAAATTCGACACCTAAGGGCCTTGAAATTTTTCCCTTATTTACCCAAAGAAGAGAGGTGCATGGGTCATAGGGGTGTTATCTCCGAATTTTGCCAACCACAGTACCCAAAAATATTGGTTGAATGGGCACACGAAAGAAGGGATGAAAGATGCGTCCCGTTTGTCTTCCAGTGACCGTGGGGTGTGGGCGGGATCATCACTGACCTACAGGAAAAGACATTCGGTCTCAACACAGCAAGTGACTGAATTCCGTCTGAGTCTCTCGGCCCTTCGTCCTGCCACCACGTCCCTGGCCAGAGGCCTGGCACCAGCAGGTCTGGCCTCCGCTCTGGCTAGAGCCGGCGGTGAGGTGGAGGCAGAGGTCCCCGGGGCGGCTCACGTTCGTCCTCCACACAGATGCCACCCACAGGCACCGGGCCACCCGCAGGCTCCCGAGGCCAGTCCCGGCCAGGCCAGGGCTGCTGGACACGGGCGACGGTGAGGAGCAGCTCGCTCCTTCCCGGAAGTTTCGCCATCGAGTCTGTGCCTGGACCTTGGCACCTGTGGGTTCTCTGCTCCATTGCTCTCCCGGGACGGGGACAGAGAAGGGACGAGGGGTGTCTCCTTCACTCCCTCCTCCATTTCGGAGGCTGAGAAGGCCATGCCCCTTGCTCTGGTGGGGATGCGGTGTGAACAGCGGCGTCCAGATCACACAAAGGCGAGAGTCCCGGAAATCCCTACGGGAGATGATGGGGACAGTGTGGACAGTGGTCATGTTTTATTCAAGTAAAAAATAGTGTGTGGGCGAATAGCAATAGCTTAGGCTCATCCTTTGATCTGCTTCCCAATCACCCCTCACTGCGCGCCAGACGGTCCACAGCTTCTCTGTGCCTGGCCTCGATGGCCTCTTTTTCCTCCCTGGCCCCTCCCCCCTCCTGGTCTATTTATGATCTTTAATAAGCAATAGCTTGTCATCTGCCTGTGTGTCGACGCTTACATTTTTATCACATGGGAACTCCAGAGTACATGTTAAAGCCCCCTCACGGTAGTATAACATGCATAATGCATAGGCAATCATAACCCACCAGAGCATCACAGCATGCCGGGCGTACATCCAAGGTGCAAGATGTTTGTTTGCACATTTGCACAATCCACTTTAGGCCTTAATTACAAAGAAGCAATACAAAAGGATGTGACCACATTGATCTTGTGGCTGATGTCTTTGTCATTCACTTCATGTGGACGATTCCCATTGACGGTCAAGCATTTGTCCCCGGCGGCTGCTCCTCGGCCAACGGAAAGCATCCAGAACACGGTCTCTGCAGCCTCATGAATACCCAGCTCGTTCTGTTCCACTTACTTCTCCTGAGACTCCAAACAAAACAAACCTTTAGGATATTTATGTGCTCAGAGGCAAACTTATAATTTACCCAAAATCGAATGACTTTTGCGAGCAGCTGCTATTCATGAGTAAATATGAAATTAAATTTCAGAGAGGAACTTCTTCCATCTCACACAAAGAAAGCTTCTGACTGCTTCTTACATAAGGCCAGGAAAAAAAAAAAAAAGGTCACGGGACCTCCAGAGCATAGCTGGATGGTCCAAAACAAGCTTCTGTGGCTGGAGTATGAACTTTTGGAGGCAGAGAGCTGTTTGTGTCATCTTGAAACCTGCTTCACTCATCCGACTGCTTCTCCTTCCAGCACCCGGCTTGTTTAATTAAAAAAGGGGGAGCTGCATAGGCAAAAGCATGGGCGGGCGTGGAAAGACCTTTCCTTTGTGGAAATGAAAGCAATTCCTCACGCCTGGGGGTCAGGGGACGAGTGGGCTCATAAGATCTGAAAGATCATGGAGACCCGAGCATCAGAGGCCATTTGTTAAGAAGTCTGCGTTCTCTCCCAGGGTTTCCCTGAAGGGAGTACCCTCTGTTTTGAGGTGGACGGTGGCCCTCAAAAGCTGCGACCACATCCCGACCCCTAGCATCCGTGAATGCGACCGGATTCGAGCAGCGTCTTTGCTGATGTGGTTGACTTAATGATCTCGAGAGCAGATCCCACTGGGTTATCGAGGTGGGCCTATGCCCAATGCCAAACATCCCCACAGGTGACAAAAGAGGAGAGAAAGCCACCATGAAGATGGAGGCAGAGATCTGGAGCGCAGTGGCCCCGGGCGGAGAAAGCTGGCAACCACCAAATGTAGAGGGGCAGGGAACAGACGGTCCCCCCACCCACGCCCCCGAACCTCCGGAACAAGCGCCGGGCCAATGCCCTGCCGGCCTTCCGGCCTCGGAGCTGCTGCGAGAGGATGCATTTCGGCTGTGACAAGCCGCCCGCTTCATGCTCGTTTGTTCCTGCCGCCGCAGGAAGCACACGCGTCCGCGCTCTGGTCCCCAGGGCCATGCGCTCTGCGCCCTCCACACGCGCCTGAGCAGCCAGGTGGAGCCGCGCCCTGCCCGCTCCGGGCTCACCCCGCGCCCTCGGCGGCTGCCACGCTTCCCATGTTCCTTCTCCCAGGGCTGTCGTTTCGTTTTCTGGGGACACCCAGCTGTCCTTGGCCTTCCTTCCCTTCGGCACAGGTGCACAATGCCTCGGCGCCCCCAGGAGGGTCTGAGGATTCCCAGACCCCTTTCCCAAGACGCGACCGGAACCTGGGGACTGGGCGGCTCGTTTAGGGCATCCCCTGCGTCCCTTCACCTGCTCGCAGGGGTTTTGAAGGGGGGAGACAGATTTAGATTTGTCACCTGACGCAGTACCCAGAGGAGCCCTCTGCCACGCTTCCTCTGCACCAGGGGCGACCTCGCCCCACCTCCTCCCGCTCTTGGCCCCCGAAGTCGGCTCTTCGGCTTCCCCTCGCCGTGTTGGCACCCGAGAGCTGCAGGCCGCCTGCCTAGGAGAAGGGCCAGAACGCAAAAGCTCACAAACCCTCTAATAAGAGGTTAAATACATCATTTGAGGCGCAATCTACACACACAGGAGAGAATTATATGAACTCTAGGAAAGGCGCGTCTGCTTCCAAACGCGCTGTCTGTCTACTCGCGGGGCGTCGGGGCTCCCCTGCGTGTCGGTGGCTTCTAGGGCGTCCTTCCGAGTCCCCATCCCGCCCCCCAGCTTCAAACCCTGCCCCCTGCGTCGTCGCAGTGGTTTCTGGCCTGCCTCAAGCCTCATTCTGAAATTCAAGTTCAGCAAAGCCAGAAGCCGCCCCCGCCCCTAGATGCGGCCCAGAATCCCGCCCACGCCCCCACCCCCAGAACCGCCCCTCCGCATAGGGCTGGGCTCGCTCAGTATTTCACGCGAACAGGTGCGGTGCTTTCCGTGAAAGGTCAAGTGAAAAAATGTTTCCACCTCCAGGAACTTATATAACTTATTTTTATCGCCAGAAAAAAAAAATCCATTTCAAAAAATTATACAACACGTGTAAAAGTGTCAGGCTAGCATACCCAGCAGAAAGAAGTCTTGTTGAGACAGCCGACTGTTGACAGAATTATGATATCAGAACAGCCTCTTCGGAAGTTTGCCAAGGTCTATCCTGGTTTGACTGGGCTTCCTTACAGACCTGAAAAGCCGCCTCCTAAGACTCTATGCCAGAGAAAATATCTCTCAGAGGGGGCCTGGAATATACGTGTGAGATGCTGGTGTAACCGCGAAATACCAGGGGGAGAATCGTTTACCAATAAATAAGAAAGTAGTTCGGTAAATGACAGCCTCAGAAAAAGAGCTGGAGCCATTCCAAAGAAGGCCTTACACGGACATGTTCCGACCTGAAAGGAGGTTTGTGGTACTTTGTCGGGTGTCTGTTTATTCTTCACCGGGGTCAGGATTGTGAATTTACTCACATTACACTCAGTGACGTAAACAGTATGTTACCTCATTATAGCCCATTCCAGATCTGATCTTATGGCTGCTCCTTGATTGGGGTGGGGGGGGGAGGGGACCGGGGTAAACATCTAGCCCAAAACCGCAATCTCAATCTGTCTAACGATCTCAATAACCATCCAGTCCCTCTGGCTCTGCTTGGGAACTCAGGCAAATGCTCAGGCCTAGTTCTCTGCAAGAGGAGGTCTGTGTGTTTGAGGAAGGGTCTGGTTTGGGGGGCCCCTGGCACTAGGAGGGGGCTTGGCCCGCTGCTGGCTCCGGTGGGGTCTCCCCGAGTGTGTACTGAGGTGTGGCGTGTCCAGTCTTTAGTCCTGGGCCCTCTGCTGGCATCACACTGTCCCCTCATCTCACGACAGCAGAGTGATCTCTTCAAAACTGCAAATCTACTCACGTCGCTCCTTTGTAAACCAAACAGTACCGGCTTCATATTGCCCTTCGGAGAAAGACACAAACCTGAACCCCATCTAGGAGCCCTTGTGTGTGTCGCCCCTCGCTTCATCTCCTGCCCTGCCCTGCGCAACCCCGCCCCCACCCCCATGCACCCGGTCCTTCTTTCAGTCCCTTGAATGTGCGCAAGCTTTCGTGCTGCCCTCCCGTGTCCCGTCTCTTGGTTAATTCCCATCATCCCTCGAGACCCTCTCCTCGTTCACCTTCCCTGATCTCCGTGAGGTCTTCAGTTCTCCCAGCTACATACCACAGTCTCTCTCTCTTCGAAGCCCTGGTCACAGTGGTACCTTTATTTTTATTTGTGATGTGTGGTACCTGAAACGGGTTATCCGTTTGATGAATATTAGTTTCTTCTTCCTGATTTATCCTTTAGGCCTATGTGCCAAAGGGTGCGCCCCTGGGGGGATGGGGGAATGTCCATTATCCTGCCAGCAGCTTCCCCCTGCAGATCGGTAAGTTGAAATTTGAGCCCTGAAGCAGCTGGTGAATTTCGATTAGAATGAGTCAGCTTCCCAGGGCCCTGTGGCACAGGACACTGAAGTGTGTATCCGTTTCCTGGGGCCATTGTAACAGATTGCCACAAACTTGGAAGGCTCGGAACATTTATTCTCTCACAGTTCTCGCAGTCTGGATGCCGGAGTCTTAATCAAGGTGGCAGTGTGGCCATGCTCTCGCTGGAGGCTCCAGGGAAGGGCGCTTCCTTGCCTCTTCCACTCCTGGCAGGTGCCAGCAATCCCTGGCATTCTTGGGCTTGGAGACAAATCACTCCCCTCTCTGCCTCCATCACCGCGTGGCCTTCTCCTGGTGCCCCTGTGTCCAAATTCCCCTCCTCCTGCGAGGACGCCAGCAAGGGATTAGGGCCCGCCCTGATCTCGAAGGACCTCGCTCTAACTCTACTGACTACATCTTCGAAGACTTTATTTCCAAATAAGGTCACATTCTGAGGTTCCATGTAAGCGTGCATTTTGGGAGCACTATTTCAGCCAGCAGAAATGTCCGTAAGCCATTGTTCTGCAGGTTCGGGGTCCCGAAGCTTGGGGTGTGTGGTTCTGGCAGCTGGAAGAACATGCGAGGAGCCATGCAGGTGTGACATAGCTCTATGCAGGCGCAGAGGACACAGCAAAGCTCAGGCACAGCTCCAGCCCGCCCCCAGCCTGCACAGACAGAGCCGATCTTAGAACAAGATGCACAATAGTGGCTTAAGGCCAGGTACTATAATCCCTCACGATCTACAGGTTGTATAGGATGCTGTATCTAAGGTTCACAGGATGCTGTAGCTAAGGCTGCCCGGAAACCACAGGGCTTGCTGGGACGGAGCCTGCCCGCATCCATTTTGTCTGTCAGCTCCCTCATCCAACAGCCATCATTAAATATGTTCATAAATCATCATTAAATATGTCTCCACAGGCTTGGAACATGCTCGTAAACAAAGCAGAGATACAGGGCTCCTTCCTCCAGGCCCCGCATATGAGAGGTCATAGGAGATGCTAAAGCCACGGAATGGATCCCCAAACAAAACGAACTTCCCTTTGGAAGTCAGAGCCAGGGCATTTTGCTGACAGAAAAGGATGCTTATGAAACACCGTGTTTGTTCTCCTGAGTCATGGCAGTAAATTCCCCCCTGCTCTACTGAGATCTGTAACTATAAGGTTAGTCCATTGTGTCCCGTTAACACGTCTGGTCCAATGGACTCTCACCTACTGTCGATGTGATATTGAAAAGAAAAGATATAAAGAAAAAATTGAAAAAATGAATCAAAAGACCAAAGATCCACAGACTATAGACTTTTCTTCCTTTTGTGTAAGTTTTCAGCATCTAATTCCTTGTGGCTTGAGTCTCTCCCTTATTTGCTCTAGATATAATTTTTATGGCAAGCATATTTGTATTTAATATTTTTATACTTGATTGATGATGAGCTTTCCTTGCAAACCCCTCCCTGGGAAAAGAACTTTCTCACATTGCAAAAAAGAAAAATCACAGCTTAGAGAGGCATGTGCCTTGGCTAGGCTTGGCTAGAGTGATTGACACAAAGCCCCAGGTTCAAGGTCACTGAACTGGTCTGCGGTGGGGAGGGCGCTCACCACCAGCATAAGAATGAACTCTAGTCTCCTGGGAACTCAGCCAAATATTGCTTTATGATAGACTCCCAAGATCAATGTTAAAGATGGGTGCTTTCTTATCAGAGTGTTTCTTACCACTCGACATCATAGATTCTTTGGGATGAAAAGAGAGTTAGGGGACATAGCAACCGGTTACAAATGTCTAATTCTGGATTGAATCTGGGTATGGACAAATTAAGTGTAAAGGACATTTCTGTAACAATTGGTGGATGCTGAAAGTAGACTGGGTGTTAGATAATATTGATTATGGCTATAATTCATCAATATAGATAATATTGAGAATTATTATTAATTTTAAGGTGCTGATTATTTCAGTAATGTAGAAATGTCCTTAAACTTTTAGCAATGCATAATTTAGTTCATTTAGCAATGAACTAAACAAAGAAACGACGTTTAAGCGACAGTTTGAAGTTCTTAAATTAAATTACTAACAACAGTTATTCATGGTAAAGGGGTTGAAGAAGAGGCAATTTTTATCTTTTACTTTACACACTCATCTGTTTGAATTCTTTGCAACATACATGTTAATATGTATATGTAAAACTATGTGTTCAAGAAACACCCACATAAATCCAGGTTGGAAGACATTTTTAAAATAACTGGCTTGTATACTTAAAAAATGTTAAGGTGTGAAAGATAGAGACAGATTGAAGAACTGTTCCAGGTGAGGGAGACTAAATTGACTTGATAACTAAATGCAACTCGAGAGCCTAAATTTCATCCTGGACCAGAAAAAAAGTTATTGTTGCTATAAAGGACGTTATTGTAACAACACGCAAAATATGAAGTCTGTGGATTTGAGGGTAATATGGTATTGGTGGTAAGCTTTGATTTGTATCACTGTACTGTAGTTTTGTAAGTGAATGTCCTTGTTCTTAGAAAATACACACTGAAAAGAATCATGTCTACACTTTCAAATAGTTCAGAAGAAAAAAAAATACTGTGTATGTGTGTGGAGAGAGAGAGAGAAAGAGATGATGAAGAAAATGCAGTAAGATGTTAACAGAATCTGGGTAAAAAGGACACCAGAGCTTGTATACTTTTCTTCCAACTTTCTGTAATGAAAAGTCTCCTCCAATATCCCTCCTCCACCTTCAGAAGAGATTGGAAAAGTTGCTTCTTCCTCTGCTAATAGAAATAAATACCAGCGTTTTTATCTCTTGGTCATGTGATGATTCGATAATGCAGGTAGAGACCTGAGCATGTTACGAAGCAAAAAGTAAACTCGTCACTTCCAAAATAGTTGAGAATAGAATCCTCTCTAGGTGAGTACCAATGAATTTATTGAGGAGTATGAAGAGTCCACAGGACTGTTGGGAGGGAGGAAAAAAAGAAAACAAAAATCAAAAAGCTGGAAAACCTAGACTCACAAACCAACAGCACTCGCCAGAGAGTTGGTCTGCCAAGATGGCTGGTGCCCCACCAGGAGCAAGCTGCAGACTCAGGAAGCCACACGCGCCCCTGCTGTGTGACCAGACTGCCTCCGTCATCCTCCAAGAGAGCCAGGATGAGATTCACAGCCGCCCCCTCTCCACGGCCTCCGCTCCAGGTCAACATTGCATGTGTGCGCATCTCATCAGGGAAGCATAAGCTTTACCCACGAGTGAGACAGGAGTTTTCCACTGCACGGGAAGGCAGCACCTCACACCCCCGAGTTGTTCGAGGGTCGGCTGGAGATCCTAGCTGCAGGGGATTTTGGAGATGTAGTCTAGTCGCCTAGGCTTTGCGTGCGGACAGTCCTGCCAGCGGGTAGCTGTGATGGGTGTGGAGAGGCAAGAGCTGCAAACAGCCCACAGCTGCGGCTACTCAGCCTCTGAACCTTCTTTGCTTAAATTCCCAAACAACAAAATATCTTCTTTACCTAATTCTCTTCCCTTCTCCCCCAAATGGGAAGCCCAAAGCCACACGAGTCCCTGCATCTATCACTAGGGGATTCTTATTCCCTTCTAAACTAACCATGTCTTGTCTTTTAGTCTGTAACCCATGGGCTAAATGAAAATTTAACCAGAACCAAAGAAAATAAAATAATAGGAAACACTGGCAGGGAGAGAGGGAGCAGGACAGAACAGGAAAGGAAAAAACATGTGAATACATAAAGAAACAGAAAGAGTTAACAGATGCATAAATAGCATGAATGCTTAGTGGCCATGTGTTAAAAAATATATATATTTTGAACAAAGGCAAGACCAAAGCTAAATATGACCATCAACGAATGGACTTCCGGGATATATGGCTAAATCTGAAATGTCCTCAAAATGTTTAAATTATTATACATTTTCGTGGCCGGCTTAAAAGCTATTACATTGCAGAACCACGTCCTTGGCCCCTGAGTAACCCTCACGGCCACCACGCTGCACCCAGGGAATACTAATGCACCACTTGCTTCTAAATGAAGTTGGAAGAGAAGCAAGACTTCTTTTTCTAGTCTGCCGATAGCCCTGGGCTTACACCGCGGTGTTAAGCTGTCCTCTAATCACAGTTGACTGAGTGGAGGCTTGTCTGCAGCTCCAGGCCTCGAAGGTCAATAAATCATGACAGGCGGTTCGGAAGCCACAGACCGAAGCTCTGTGCACTGTTGGGAGATGCTTTCTGCGTATGTTTGGAAGTGGACTGAAGACCGCACCAGGGATTTCTGCTGTTCCTTTTCTAATTCTTGAGTGTGGACTTTCAGCTTTAATTACTTGGGAAGATTTTGTCCTTACGTCTTGGACAGTGGGATCTGCTCGGCTAGTGAGAACAAAACATGTTTTGGATACTTCCGTTTTCTCCACCACTTTCCTCTCTTCTTATGCTTTTTCTAACCTTTATAGTGTGCGGATCGTGAATGATTGTCACGCTCCATGTGGTTTTGGAGGGGGTTTTGCTTGTGAAATTTTGAGGTGACCAAGTTAATACTCGACTCAAAATTAAGGTTCTACTTTGTAAACTGTGAAGAAATCTCTACTAGAACCGGTAAAAAAATAAATAAAAGGAAACGCATGGCATAAACTGCATTTAATACCGAAAAATTGTAGAAAGTCTTAAACGCATTTGCCCGCCATTATGCTTCGGCCCACTGCAGGACACAACATGTGAAGAAGGAAGCACGGACAGCCAGAAAGCAGAGGACGACTGGATTGTCAGACGCGAAAAAAGAAAAAGAAAAGAAAACCTTTGACCCGTACCTAAATACATAAATTGACTAAAATTCCTCAAATCCCTAATATAACACCTAATATAAGCGTTAAAACTACAGAGCTTCTAAAAGAAAGCATTGAAAGAAACTGTTAATGACTTTGCATAGGCAAAGATTTCTTAAGGGACAAAAAGCATGGATTATTAAAGAAAAACTCATTCAATTGAACTTTATCAAAATTAATAACGTTTGCTTCTCAGAAGACATCGTTCAAAAGAAAAAATCAAGCTACAGACCGAAAGATAACATTCACAAAACACATATCTGCCAAAGGATTTTATCTAGAATAGACCAAGAACTCTTAGAACTCGAGACAAAAAGGCCAATTCAAAAGAAGGACAAAAGAGTTGAACAGACGCCTCCCAAAGAAAGATATGTAGATGGCAAATAAGTACATAAAAAGGCAGTTGACATCACTAGTTATCAGGAAAACATAAATTAAAACCGCACTGAACTATCATTACACAGCCGGTGGCATGGCTGAAAGTATCAAGACTGATCATACCTAGGATAGAGGTCAATGGCAACTCCCAAACAATGTCGATAGGAATGAGAAATGAAACAAACCACACTGGAAAACGGTTTGACAGTTTCTTAAAAAGTTAAACATATCCTTACCGTATACCCCAGCTATTCCAATCCCAGGTATTTATCCAGGAGAAATGAAAGCATAGACTCAAATAAAGACATACGCAGATGTTCAGAAAACTTTATTTCTAATACCCCAAATGTCCGTCAGTCGGTGAATGGATCAATAAACCATGGGATTTGCATGCAATGGAACACTGCTCAGCCATACAGCAGAGCAAATTATTAGGATCTCTAACAACATGGGTTAATCTCAAAGTGATTATAGTGGGTGAAAGAAGCAAGATGAAGCGTATGCACTCTGTGATTCCATGCATATAAATTCTAGAAAGTACACATTAATCTATAGGGACAGAAAGCAGACCAAGTTTGCCTGGGCACAAAGCAGGACAGGGAGGACTGGATCACAAAGGAGCACGAGGAAGCATTTGAGGATGATCAAAGCGTTCGTCATCTCGATAGTGGGCTTGGTTTTCAAGGGCATCCATATGAAAAAGCCAATGAAATTGAACATTGCACTGAGTGCAGCTGGGCTCTGCGTGTACATGGTGAGTCCAAGGCTTACCACGTTGGACCATCTCTGGGCATTTTCCTCCTGGAGAATAATCTTCACTGTTGCTTGTACTTCATCTCATCCAAAGTTGATTAATATTTCAATAATGAATGTTCCTTTAACTATTCAGAAGCTACTTATGCGACTAATAAATCGAAGTCATAATTTCGCAAATGAGTCTTTCCAGGCATTCAAACACTGGTTTGCAAATTTAGTCAATTAAATTCTTTGCAATCCTAATGCCTTAGAGTCCTTTAAATGCTGTACTTACTTTCAAGGAAAGCAATATATTTACATAATATTTCAATGGTTATAATGAATGGTCATCACAAATAGGATGGAGGAGTACTAAGACTAAGATTTAAATTTATTTTTTCATTATGTCTGTGTTTATGCATCTATGTTTATTTATTCTTCTCCATACCTACATACTACTTCTTATTTTTATTTTTTCTCATGGGCACAGCTCTAATTATTTAACCGAGAAAAGCCACATTTCCTCTCAGAGAAGCTTGGATATTCAGGTGGATCATTGGCATTTCGGGGCTGAGAACACGGTACCTGGGACTTTCTCCCAGGATGCCTCTGTCCCAGAGCCTCGCCCAGTCAGCTGGGTCTCTTATAGGATGTGCCCTCAGGAATTTCCCTGGTTGGCGCTGACCAAACAGAAGGGGTTGATTTCTCCAGCCCTAGTCTTGCTTTGAAAGTGCTCATTCTGTCCATCCTCTCTAGATCACAGTCTAAATAGCCTGTTTCACATATGCATGTTTGGAAACAGGGCCCGATTGGGTTTGCTCACACTCTGAGCCTTCCGTCAAGCTGTTCCGCCAAAGCTCAGAGAAGCAGGACGTAAAATGGTGGTTGCCAGGGTGTGGGAGGAGGGGACATGGGGAGTTGCTGTTTAAGGGGTAGGCAGAGTTTCCCTCGTGCAGGCTGAGAAAGTTCTAGAGACTGCTGCACCTCAGCAGCACATAGTAAACGTTACTGTGCTATACGCTTAAAAGTGTAAGTGGGTAGATTTAAAAATTTGTTTGAGGATATGTGTTTTTTACCACAATTTTAAAAAATAAATAAAACTTCAGCTTTTCATTTTCATTGCCACTTAAGGCTAATGAAAATGGCAATGACAGGCAGTGTCAGGAGGTCTGTTTCTGAGGATGCTCCTCATTCCAGGACGGAATCTTCGACTCCTGTATGGATGGTACACACAGCTGTGGCATCTGAGAGCAGCAGACCATCTCCTTCGGTGCCGCCGCCCACACTCAGACCCTCCCTGAGTCTGCCTCCTTCCGGTCTGAATCTTTCCTCCTGCCCTCCGCTGAGCCTGCCTCCTGATCCAAATTGTTCTTGTCTCCTTGGGGGGTGTGGGGGGGGTGGGTTGAGTGCTGGCAGGATGGGCACAGAAGACAATCTACAGCTGTCCATGAGGTTTGCCAACAGATTTTAAACAAATTTCAAGGGTTTCAGCCTGTCTAGCATCCCTCCACAAGACCTGAGGCCTCTTAGGCCAATCACCCACCTATTGTGGGGATCCATGGCCAACGCTGTGAGATGCCTACTCAGTATCTAGTGGCCCCTTCTTCCTTGCTAACAGGACATCAATTACCTTCAAGATAACCAGATGCCTGACCTCAGGTGAGGTACTTACTTTCCAACTTCTGTAGTAGGCAGAAATCTGCTGACTTAGAATAGTGTGTTTGTTTCGACACTAAATTTAATAACCTAGAAGAAATGGACAATATACAACCTTTCTAGGCTGTATCATGAAGAAATGGAAAATCTTCATAGACCAATCAACAGTGTGGAAATTGAAAGAGTTGTCAAAAACCTCCCAAAAAGTAAAAGTCCAGAACCAGGTGGCTTCACCAGTGAATTCTACCAAACGTTCAAAGAAGACTTAACACCTATTCTTCTTAAACTTTTTCAAAAAATAAAGAAGAGGCAATGCTTCCTAACTCATTTTATGAAGCCAGCATCACCCTGATACCAAAACCCAGTAACGATAACACAAAAAGAGAAAACTGTAGACCAATATCTCTCATGAACACAGATGCAAAGATCCTAAATAAGATACTAGTGAACCAAATATAGCAACATATTAAAAAGATTATACACCATGATCAGGTGGGCTTCATCCCAGGAGCACAAGGATGATTCTACATACACAAATCCATCGGTGTGATACACCACAAAAACAAAATGAAGAATAAGAATAAAAATCATACGATCATATCGATAGATGCAGAAAAAAAATTTGACAAGGTACAGCATCCATTTATGATTAAAACACTTAACAAAAGCCATATAGAAGGAAAGTACCTCAACATAATAAAGGCCACATACAACAAATCCTCAGCTAACATCATGCTTAACGGTGAAAAACTAAAAAGCTTCCCTCTAAGATAAGGAGCAAGACAAGGCTGTCTGCTATCATCTCAATTATTCAATATAGTATCAGAAGCCTAGCTAGAGCAATCGGGCAAGGAGAAGAAATAAAAGCATTATTCACGGTGGCCAGGGCATGGAAACAACTGAAGTGTCCTACAATTGATGATTGGATAAAGAAGATGTGGCACATATAGACGATATAATACAATAGATAATACCCTCGGATGAGAAAAGATGAAAACTGCTTTTGTGACAACATGGATGATTCTTGAGATAATCATGCTAAAGCGAAATAATTCAGACAGAAAAAGTCAAAACCGTATGATTTCACTCATATGTGGGATATAGAACTGGAAGCAACTAACAAACATGACAAACAAACAGAAACTCGTGGCCATGGATGGCAGATTAGTGGTTACCAGAGGGAAAGGGGGTAGGGGAAAATAAATAAGGGTGAAAGGGGTCAAATGTTTGGTGACAGAAGTAAATCTGACTTGAGTGGTGAACACACAATGCGATGTATATACCACATACTATTGAATTGTACGCTTGAAATTTATTTAATTTTATTAATCAATATCAGCCCAATAAATTTTAATGAAAGAAAAGTGTTTTGTTGTTTTGTTTTAATAAAAAGGAACAGACGTAACTGCCATGAGGCTTCCCCTTTATCCATTCTTTCCTTGAGGCAGACGTGCTATCTGGAGCTACAGGGACCAACCTGTGACCATGAGGCAAACGAAGGTCAACAAGGTAAGGACTGCTGAACAGAAAGATGGAGCCCGCACAGGCGAAGAGCTGAAGCCATGCTGGCAACCACTTCCCTCGGACCACTTGGGAGAAAAATCAACCCGTATTTATCGATGCCTCTTCTTGCCACAGACCCGAGACTTGCAGCTGGACCCATCCTGACGCGGAGGTCTCTCGGCCCGAGCACAGTTTCTACTCTCCCATCTAGTCTCCGGCTTCCAAGATGATGCTGAACTCTTTCCTCAATTATTGTCTCCTCCATTATTTTATTTGTACTCAAAAGATATATATACATGTAGCATCCTGTTAGTGGGAATTTGGGAGAAGAAGCAATAAGAAATAAATGAATGTTCAGCTAAGCTACAGTGTTTGACTGGAAGTCCTTCAAGAACCTTCCTGCTCTTGGCCTGTCTCACCTGGTCCACATCCTAGCTTGAGCAATCTTCCTAAATTGCAACCCTTACCACGGTACACATCTGCTGAAATCCATTTTTTTGTTACGTAAGAATAACAGTGAGTTTCCCCCACACGTGAAAGTAAGAGTTAAACTCCCCCAGGAATGGATGTGAATGGATCTTGGAACAAACAGCTAGTTATTTGTTCTAAGATCCTAATATAGCATCCTGAGAGGAAGAGCGGGCCTATCATCCCCCCTGGGGAAAATCGCAGGTGCAAAGAGCCACCATCGCTGACAGACGTGTGTTATAATCCCGGGCGTCTCAGGGCAGCAAGGTAAAGCGATCTGTGCAGAAAGGGAGAGGAGCAGAGCCCAGGAGAGGCGAGCCAGTGGAACGCGAGGTCAGTGACACGCCGGTTCTTCCTGCCTGACGCCAAATACCTGGACGGTGAGGTTTCTTGTTAGGGAGGAGTGAGGGATGACGACGGTGACCGTGACGCCCACTGCAATGTGCTGCCCACAGACAGGCTTTGGTGAGTCAGCCCCGTCCAGGGCTACCTAGGCTGCACAGGCAGAGGCCAGCCCACCCCCCTGGGGCGCCCAGGTCCAAATGCCTGATGGAGGGTGATAACGAATACCGTAGCCTGGGTGGCTTACCCAACAGACACTTATTTTCTTATGGTTTTGGAAGTTGGAAGTTGGAAGTCAAGATTGGGGTGCCAGCCAGCGTGGCTGGGTTTTGGTGAGGGCTCCCTTCCTGACTTGCAGGTGGCCGCCTTCTCACTGTGTCCTCACATGTGAGGGGAGAGCGAGAGCTCTGGTCTTTTCTTATTCCGAGGACACACACATTCCAGCCTGGGGCCTCATGACGACATCTGAACCTAATTCCCGTCCGAGGGCCTTCCTCCCAACACCATCACATTGGTGCTTAGGGCTTCAACATACGAAATTGGGGAGGGCACATTCGTTCAGTCCGTGACAGAGGGGGAAAGGCCTGGCCCTCCTAGACAGGACAATCCTGAAGGGCCGTTCTAGCTTCAGAGCTCCTGAGGGTGGCTGAGACTGCCATTGGGCCTGTATCCACTCACAGCTCAACTCTCTGCTTGGCCTGTCTCCTTCCACAGGTGCTGACCCTAAGGGATCCTTAGTAGACAGACTGGTGGTTAAACTCCCAAAGTTAGCCCAGCAGGGGTGGGGGGAACCTCACCTGAGACAATAGCTCAAACCTGCTTTACAATTTACAGGTAGGTTTTGACCACATGTTCTCGTTATTATCTTGAATCCTCGTGAAAAACGTTGTGAGGAGCCATTATTATTATTACTATTATTATTATTATTATTATTATTATTATTATTATTATTTTGCTATAGAGATAAGAAAACCGAGGGTCAGAGAAGGTACTTGCTCAGAACCATGTGGCTTGTTAGAAACAAAGCTGGATTTAATTGTGGTCTCGGGACTCTGAACTTTAGGGGCTGGTGAATAGCTCTGGAAAAAAAAGAAGAAGAGAGAAGAAGAAGAAGAAGGAGGAGGGAGGAGGAGGAGGAGAAGGAGGAGGAGGAAGAGGAAGCAGCAGCAAACAAATAAATCAGGCCTGTGCCACCGGTCTGGCCAGAGAGTTTGGCGCCCAGAGGCTGACCACTCCAGCCTCTGTTTACTACCAAAACTGCATTGTCAGGTCTGAGAGACGCTCATTTAGATGCCAACACTTCCAGGTTACACTCCGAAGCCAGAGGCAGTCAAAACAGTCAAGACACCAGCAGGACCTGAAAATGTCGGCTGCTCTAATGAGTTTTCAGGTGTTCTCTCTGGAAAGTGACAGGTGACGCTGCTGTAGTTCTTTTCAGGCAATATGGCACCTAGGACACAGAGATACCAACAGTCTCCTTGGCAACCACCCCAAATCGAGCTGCCAGAAGATGAAATCCCGGTCTCTGTGCAGGCAGCAGATCACATGGGGTCAGGTCCTGTTTATCTCTCCAGCAGAAACCAGAGTCGCTGGGATTTTAATTGCATCCTTTAGTTCGGTAAGAAAAGAAGTAAAAGGGAGAAATGAGAACAGTCGGTAATGAGCACGTAGTGAACAGAAAAATATTCAGCTAGCTTCTTTGAAGCATGTACTTTTATGAAGTGCGCCTCAGAAGCCGCTGCTTCACACACACACACACACACACACACACACACACACACACACACACACAGAGTTTTCAAGGCTTCAAACATTGCCTTCTCTTCGTTACAATTCTAAACTCACGACCCAAGCTCATTATGTGATTGGTCTGGAAGATTTTCAGTTACATGGCTAATTACCATGTTTGCCTCATCCAGCATCCCATTTAACAATCTTGCCTCCCAAAAGACCACGATATTGAGCAAGCCTGGAATCACACCGACGCTAAAGGATATAAATCAATGTTATCCCTTTTCAGTGAAATAGCCTCGCTTAGGTAGCAGGTGGTGACTGGTCATATAACCAACTGCTGAGTCCTTGACAGATGGGGGTCTAATGACATTTTCTGTTCCCTTTCTGAAGTCTATTTCACTTATTTAACAAATATTTATTGACGTGTACTTGATGTGAATGTGTGTCAGGCGCGCATTAAGACTTAAAAGTACCGACACGCAGCGGTGTAACGAGTTTAACAAAATGACTCCACCGACGAATAATCTGAACCATGTGGTTGAATCACATTTATATAAATTCACAAGACTAGGGGTGGTGCAGCAGGACGGCACCCCGTTTCTCGTCCACGTAAAAAGAGAAATCCTATTTACCAGGGTCAAAAGGGAGCCATTTTAGAAGATTGACAACGTGTCATGCCTCACAAGTCAATTTTTCCTTCAACCTTTGAAGATATTCGCTCTGGAAATCTGACCTCTGAGGGAAGGAGATGACATTTTAAAATAATAGCTTTAGCTTTTTCTGTACCGGCTGCTAAGCGAAGGAGCCCGGCAAAGACGGGCAGCCTGAGGGGCCAGGGAGCCGCTGAACAGGTGGGGGGGGGGGGCTAGTCCTGATGGCGGTTTACACTTTCTTTCCTTCTGTCCCTTTGCTCTCCTCCCCAGTTTCTTTTCTCCTGCCTGAGGGCCTATTAATGGAATTTAGAAGATGAAAAGGTTTCTAGTGCCTGGCTGGTGGCAAGTATCAGCAAATTTTGGCTTTCTCCTCACAGATGAACTTCTGCCACATTCCCGGGCATGGCCCACAGGCGATTATGAGAGAGACAGCTTCCGAAGAAACAGCAGTGGATGCTTGACATGCTGTCGGAATCTCGCTGTTTCCAAAACACTGAAATTTCAGAGTGATTTGTGGAGCAATTTGGAAAGTCAAGTCAGAGAATATTGGAATCCTTATGGAGGCAATTTGCAGCCAGCCGTTGTCAGCGGCAGCAGGGAGGGCTTTAATGTATATGCACACACTTCTACTCCAATTTTAGGTAAGTAGAGTTAGAGTCTGGAGGGAATTCCCCCCACCCACTTCCTCCCCGCCAATTTCTCTGGCTCCCGTCTTCCTATGCACACTTGCACGATACTCTAAGTACTCTCCCATCATGGTAGGAGAAAAGCCAGAGAAAAATAATTCTACCTGTCAAGGGATTTGATTGAAAAAACATAAAACTTTATAGCCGGTAGGGAATTGAACGTTTCTGATTTGCCTTGTTCCCTGCACTATCCCAGTGCAATGAATATTCTAGGAAGATCTTCTGAATAAATGAATGTATGATTTAACCATACATCCCATCCCCACCCCCCACCTCTGTTCTCAATGTTTTCTGTGCAGATGAATCATTTGGGGAAGTTGTTAAAATGCAGATTCTGACTCTGTAGGGTAATCCTCGATTTCTGCATTTCTACCAAAGCTCTAAAGTGATCCTACGTTGTCAGTCTGGGGACCACACTTCGAATAGCAAGTTTCAAAACTCTCAATTTCAAACTTCCCATTGGTATTTCCATCTTAAAACACACGTAACTGAATTTTCCTACGGTGGCAGCTGTTTTGTTTTATTCATAAGACTAGAGAGTTAAAAGTTAGACTGCGGCAGCATTGGTCCTGTTGTATTACCAATGAGTATTTTGGGACTTTATACCAAATAAACTTATTTATCTAGTTGCTGGGAGGCATGGTTAAGAAGTTTGGTTTTTTTAAATGTAGTTTTTAAATTACATTTGGCATACAATATTATTAGTTTCAGGTGTATAACATAGTGATCAGGCATTTATATAACTTACGAAGTGTTCACCTTGATAAGTCTAGTGCCCGCCTGACACCACACATAGTAATAACAATATCATTGTTTATGATCCCTGCTGGACTTTACATCCCCGTGACTCTCTTTGTAACTGGCAATTTGAACTTCTTACCCGCTTTCCCCTTTTACACCCAGCCCCCAACCCCCTCCCATCTGGCAACCATTGATAATGTCATCTGTATCTATAAGTTTGTTTCTGTTTTGTTTATTCATTTATTTTGGTTTATTTTTTAGGTTCCACATATAAGTGAACCCATGTGGCATTTATCTTTCTCTGTCTTATTTGACTTAGCATAATATCCTCTAGGTCCAACCATGGTGTCACAAATGTCAAGATTTCATTCTTTTACGGCTGGGGAATATTCCATTGTATGTATGTACCACTTCTTTACCCACGTGTCTATTAGTGAGCACTCAGGTTGCTTCCATATCTTAGCTATTGTAAATAATGCTGCAGTGAACATACGGGTGCACATAGCTTTCAAATTCATGTTTTCGATTTTTTCAGATAAATATTCAGAAACGGAATTGCTGGATCAAATGGTAGTACTATTTTTAATTTTTTGAGGAACATGCATAACGTTTTCCATAGTGGCTGAACTAATTTACAGTCTCACCAATCATGCACAAGAGTGTTCCCTTTTCTCCGCATCCTCCCCAACACTTTGTTTGATTTACTGATGAAAGCCTTTCTGACAGGTGTCAGGTGATACCTAATTGTGGTTTTAATTTGCATTTCTCTGATGATTAGTGATGTTGAGCATCTTTTCATATGTATATCCAAAAAGCGAGTTTTTAATCTATGTTCATTTATGAAATTGTCATTTCTTTTATATTCAAGAAAATGTTGACTGATTCAGGTCTCTCTGGGTGGATATTTCTAGAGAAATCACACTAATTTTCCAGATGCTATGCCATTTACCTCTTGAGTTTTAAAAAGAGATTTTAAAGGAATGTGGGAGGGTGTTTCCACCAACCCCAGAGCATCTACATGTTAAGAGTAAAACCGAGGATCCTTATGACTTTAACTTAGCTTTAAATTTTAGCTCTGGAAGTTATATCTCTCTGCCCCTCAGAGACCCAGCCTTTTCCCCAGATAATAGCAACCCCCAAGGCAGCAGAAGACAGTAGTTGAGACTTAACTAATGGTCACATGGTCAGGACCTCTGGCTGAATAAGATGACATTTTGACTAAGTTATGGTTCAGCTCCTGAGTCCAGGGGTAGAACAACCCCCTGATGAGATTGGACAGAGGGACACTCCAGCGGACCTTAGAGCTGTCACCAAGACCTGAAAAAATAATGCATTACCCCGACTTCCCTTCAACCAATCAGCTCCCAGCACGACCTGAACCCCTAATGCATGCTGTCTTGTGACTTTTTCCCAGTAGAATCTGTAACCCACCCATCATCAGGGAGTCAGTTCTTTGAGCAATAGCTCACCTGTGTGTCTGGGTTTAGCGTCAGTTCTGCAAATAAACCTTTACTTCCTTGGCTGCAAAACTCCTGTTCACATCTCGTTTGACTTTGGTGTTCACAGGCAAACAAACTCCTTTAGTTTACTAATGAAGAGCCAGAGCCTGTATTTGTTATCTATTGCTGCATGTCTCTGCTCTGTGATGGCTGGGGCCTCAGCTGGCAGATCCAAGGATCAGAGGGCTGAAACCACCTGAAGGCTTGACTGAGGCAGGAGGCTCACAGGGCAGGCTACGTGGTGCTGGCAAGTCGGTTCCTCTCCACACGCCCTCTTCACACATGGACATGCCTGCATCCGGGCATCTCCGGGGCTGCCGGAGTGTCAGTGTGGTGGCTGGCTTCTCCCGGAAGGCGTGAGCTGACAAGGACCTTTCCCCTTTGCCTGAACCTTCTGACAAGGCAGCCCCTCCAATGTGATTCTTCAACTCCCTGTTCTTTGCCTCATGATTGATTCGCTAAGAATAGACTGGCCCCCTGAAACCTGCTCACTGAAGAGAAAAACCTTTCTTGTCAGACTGTAATCGAGTGAAAACTCAAACTGCTCACTGCACGACAGCCAATAAGTCGAGTAACAGGGAGTCAGGGTGAGGAAAGTGATTTTATTCAGAAAGCTGCAAGCCAAGAAGATGCCAGACTAGAGTCCTAAAGAACCATCTTGAGAAAGTATGGAATTCAGGCTTCTGTTATGTCAGGGCAAGGGAGTAATGGGACGAGTTCGAGGTCAGGAGGTGATTGATAACCGCAGGCATCAAGGATCCAAGGCGATGGTGAGACTTCTTTGCTTTTGGCCAACAACTCCGGTTGCTGTGGTCTCAGTCACGGTGTTCTATGAAGCTTTTGATAAAACATTCACTATTTT
Organism: Eonycteris spelaea; assembly: GCA_003508835.1. Lineage (NCBI taxonomy): Eukaryota > Metazoa > Chordata > Mammalia > Chiroptera > Pteropodidae > Eonycteris > Eonycteris spelaea. The sequence continues at coordinate 3,809,307 of PUFA01000002.1, read as the reverse complement.
TGCATGTACTTCCTTGTCTCCTTGCGGAGGAGTTTCTGGCAGGGAGGTTGTTTCAGTCATTCCTAGCCCACAGGTAGATTCCTGTAACGATGAGCATGTCTCTGTGCAGGACTAAGCAAAAGTCGCCAGCCCACATGTTAGGCGAACTGGGTAGGCTCACGCATGGCGGAGTCGGAAAGACCGATTATTTTATTCTGTTATGCTATCACTGACTGAGAGGTCTTCTGCTTACAAAAGAATGCAAACTGTAAATCACCCTGTCCATACTTGTGACCCCTTTCTACAAAAATCTGAGACAAAACCACCCTGCCAAGACACTCTGATCTTCAGGTCTAGGGTGTTCCCCCTATTGCGAACGTCTGAATAAAATAACTCTCTTAAGGGTAGGAGGGGAGGTGCAAAGCTATCCTGTTATGACCTAGCCCTGGACATCATATAACTTTCACTTTCACCACATCTGATTGTCTGAAGTGAGTCACTAGGTCTAGCCTAAATCAGGAGAGTACTAGCCTTCACATGTTGAAGGAAGGAATATCAAAGGGTTGGGATATATTGTAAAACCACCCAGAGTCATAGCCAACGGCAGCAGCAGAAGTTGCCAAAAGATAAGCAGTAACTCATATCCAATAACAGCTTGTTCTGGCATTCTCTCAACATAAGGATTATAGTTTTCATTTTTCTTGCCTGGCAGAATTTAAATAATACATGGAGAGCTATCTAAATTCAAATAGTATGATAGCAGTGTAACGTATTTGCTCTAATCAGCTTCTTCACATGAGAGGATATTGCTTAAATCTGTCTGCATATGGAGAGGAATTTTTTTCTTAGCATTTGTCTCTCTACGCCTGCCAACCCCATCGCTATAACCAATACAAAAATTCAGAACTGTAAGTTATACTTTGTAAATCATCAGTGACCCACACTTTATGCTGAAAAAAAAAAAAAAAGACACACAGAGAGATATTTTAGTGGTTGAGGAAAAAGATTCTTGGAACAAAGCCTCATACAGTTAAGCAAGATAATGAATAAGCTGAATCTAAAGATTCACAGTAATTATTTCATTTAGAAGATGTTAGGAGAAGATAAAAAATCTACTGGAAGCAAATTTGCATTAGAGTGAAATTAAAAAATGCTCAGTTTATAGCTCTAACAGTCAATTCTTCATCTGGGTTATTAGTAGCTATTGGATTCATGATTTACAAACAGGATGCTTGACCTCAGGGAAAGCAATTAACAACCTATTCACAACAAAACATTCATTGCTGAAGGTCTCTGAAGGCTGGAAGGAACTGTAAAAGAATCAATATAACAAAATAAATTCAAAAACATTATCTCCATGATATTCTTTGGATTCAGGAAATTGGCAAATTGTGATTACCTTATTAATGAGGGGTACATAGATACAAAAGAACGATAAGTAACTGCTAATGGCTCTCTCTCCTGCCATAGTTGAATCTGAGCCTTGAAGCCAGAGAAATAAATTGCAACGGAGCAGAAATATCACTAATTACTGTCTCTTTTCAGGAGTCACTCCATCTTGATCAGTTCTGTCTTTCCAAGTACAGTTTGAGTTAATTGGTCTTGAGGCATTACAGAGATGTGCCCACGCGGGACATCTAGGTACAGAGCGAAAACTCCTGACCCAGCCCAGTCTATCCCCACTCAGTGGCCCCCCAGCGGAGTGTGGCTGGATGTCCAGTGGCCGAGCTTATGTGCAGACTAAGTGGAGTTACCTAGCACTGGCAGAAATCAGCACCTTTTTTCCCTAGATGCTTGACAGGCATATGCTGTAGAAATCTATAATATCTAGGAATAAAAACAGGACATGAGCCAGTTGCAAATTTGGGGGCTCCAATTTGAATGGACCGCAGAAGCTCTTGATGAAGAGTGATCAGAGGAGGTAGTGGGAAAACCAGAAAAGACTTTGGCTTTGGGGTTGAGATATAAAGAAGATGTGAGCCTGGGGATCAGAATATTGCAGGTGGATTGGGAGCTGACCTCCCCGGGGGCTCTTCCTGTGTTTAGGATGTAGTTCTGAATTCAGCACTCATTGGCCAACTACCCAGCCTTCACGTGATGAAAACCTCACACTGCCTCCACTCCAATTATGCCAGAATCAAGTTTTCCTCTTCTAGCTCAGGGGAATGCTGCTGGGTAAGTTTTCCAAAGAAGGAAGGATAGAATTTGAACATAATAGTTTTGCAATTCCTAGTAAAGTAATTATCAATTAATGCCAAAATCACACACACGCAAAAGGAAGAAAACCAGATGTGGTTATCTCTTGCTGGAAATGCACAAGAGCGCACACGAAGTAAATAATCTTCACCTCCACCCAACTCAAACCGGAGTCTGATCATGCCTCGAGATCCAATTACCTATTTGCAGGAAATAAAAGGGAGTGAGAAACATAAATGACACCCTGGAGATGCAATTTGCAAGATTGCAAGCGTAGAAAATTGCGCAGGTTAAGTAATCTAGCTTTTTGTTTTTAACGAGGGATGGAGGGAGAGAGAGACAGAGACAGAGACTGAGAACAAAGAGCTATCTCAAACCATCACAATGTATGAACTGCATTTGGATCCGAATCCAGAATATAAAAAATTTTTGTTTTATTTTTTAAAATTTTAGGTACTTTAAAAAGTTGTGGTCATATACATAATAATGTAAAATGTATCGCGTTTCCCCGTTTTTAACTGTACAGCTCAGTGACATCTACATTATTGTGCTACCGTCACCAGTAGGCATCGCCATGACTCTTTCATCTTGCAGAACTGAAACCTCGTACTTATTAGACAATAACTCCCCACCCCTCCTCCCACGGACCCCTGGAAACCACCATTGTCTTTTTTTCCTACCACGTTTTTATAAATTTGACTCTTCTAAAAATCTCATATAAATGGAGTCACATGATTTGTCCTTCTGCGACCGGCTTTTTTCACTTAGCATAATGTCCTAAAGGTGCATCCACGTTTGTAGCATGTGTCAGAACGTGATCCTTCTTTAAGGCTAATATTTCGATGGATGGATGGATGTACCACATTTTGTTCATCCTCATCCATCAATAGACACGTGCGTTGCTCCCACCTTTCCACTATTGTGACTAGTACTGCTATAAAAAAAATTTTTTTTCCCAAGCTCTGGCCAGAGTGACATGGAATCCTTTCCCCTTTCTCTTTTTCTGCTGGTTGGATGAGGCGGATACTGTGGTCCACCATATGAACAAGAGCAACACCCCAGAGATGGAAGGACCCGGGCCCCCAGCAACTTCCTGGAACAGAGGCATCATCAACTCAGCCATTCACGTGAGAGAAGCTAAGGCAAAGCTGTGGCAAGAACTCTGCTTCCAGAAAGAAGCCTCCTCACTCAGCTCTACCCACCGATGGGGGAGGCGCACCCTTGCTTTAGCTGAGATGTTCACCTCGCCCTGCCTGTGAAAACCATTCTGCCCCTAATGTTTGCGTGTCTGTTTGCAGAAGTCTGATCCCTCCGTGTGAGAGCCCCCAGCTTTTGCTCTTAGCAGTAATGTGGTCATAATTCCTCTCTGATATTCAGCACGTAGGACGTCTCTGGCTTTGAAGTCTGAACACTAGTGAAGATCCATCTGGTCAATATGGTATTTTAGGACTTGCTGTTATTTGTGATTTTTATCTGGGCACTGAGATCAAGTTTTTCAGTGCTGTTTCCCAACTATAATTTTATTTAATATGTAAAGTATGATATAAATGTTTTGGTAAATGATATATAAAAACGAACTGGATTTCATTATGGTGATGACAAATTAAATTTTCCGATGCTTTATTTAACATTTTATTCCCAGATTAATCCCTAACGGGCAATCGGACTGACTTACTGACAACGAAGGCGTCTTGTGGGCCACAGCAGCCATATGTTACATCAGACACAAGGCATTTACCAAAAGCAATTCAACTGAATTATGTCATCCATCAGGCAAAATACACGCAGGCTCTTGTCTGGTCGCCCAGCAGGAGCAATGCTGTGCGTGTGGTTATTTTGTTTTATTTGCTTGTACTGAATGATCACTTGGTAGATGGTCTATTGCTACACAGCAAGGAGTCACAGAACCTTGTCAATCTCACCTCCTAAGCCTGTCTGTTTCCAATTCATCCACCTCTACTCACCTCCACAGCCACCTTCCTCGTCCACACCGCCGTCCTCTCCCACCTGGATTGGTGCAATAATGTCTCTTGGTTTGCATTCTGGGCCCTCCCAATCCATTTCTTTCCCCAGGGCCGCTAGAGGGATTCTTTAAAAAATGTAAATTTGCTTATTTCCTACTCAAGCTTAAAACTCTTCTTCGAGTTTACATTTGCTCTGAACAAGGTTTCCAAGACTTTTCATGGTCCAGCCTCCCAGGTCCTCCTCAGCTGGTGGCACTGTCCCTACTTCCCCACCTACTCTCTGTGCCACAACCAATGGCATCCTCTCTGTGCAACTGACACCAACACACAAGTTTCTTCCTCCTCGAGACTCGCAGATGCTACTCACTTTCCCCGGAACACTAATGATTCAATAAATTACATTGAACGCAAAGGTAATAAAAACTAAATATTTATCACTTCCTAATTTCCTATATTTGATGAAGATCGCTGCTTTGAATTACTTACGCCTCATTATCCACGTGGTGAATTACTACACGATGGCGTGCTCCTATGCGTCTCTTCCAACTCTGTGTTTGGTGAAACATATTGGTGGCTTGGAACGCCGTCGTAGAAGTCCATACACCACGGACATTGGCAAACACTATGTTTGACTTGATAAAATTAATGCAGTTACCAAACGGTTAAATATGTGACTCGCGTTAAATCCTTGTACGCACGTAAGAACGCTACGGGGTGGGTACAATCATCTCATTTTATAAGCAAGGAAGTTGGTGCAGAAATGTTAAAACAATTCAGCCAACACGCAGCAGATCTGGGACTTGAAGATCTGTTGGACGCCAAAGTGCATGCTCTCTACATTAAACAACGTGTAAATGGTTTTAGGGAGCATTTCTTTCTGTTTGTATGCAACTGGGGGAAACCAGGAAGCTCCCAGGGAGGTGGGCATTCCATGAAAGAAACTGTAGAGGTGAAGAGAGGAGAGAGAGATGGAGTGTGGCCTTGCTATTTGATCATTAAAGCAAAATTGTCTATCTCTGATGTCACCAGTAATTAATTACCACATTGCCATATTCACTTGTAATTTTTGAGTGAAAATCTTTATATAGAAAGCAATAAATAGAAAGTCTAGGTTACTAAGAAAGCCTTTGTGGTGTTTTGTTTTTTGGGGTTTTATTTTTGTTTTTGTTTTTGTTTTTTTTTTTGCTTCTGTGAACTCCCCTGAAGGTAATAGTTTCATTTGCTAGTCTGTTTCTGAGTGAGTGTGAACAAAGAGAATCTCTGGCCTGGAGAGGCACTGGGCCCAGGTGCAACAGCCAAGAACAAAATCTGGGAGTGGACTCAGCTACCTGTTAACATCATTCTAATTCCTTCAACTCACCTGTAACATCTCCTGTAATGGCTTTGCTGCTTATCTCTCTAATGGCTACATGACAGAATTGCAGTGTTCTGAATTTACCAGGCATGGGGGAATTCTAGCTGTAAGACGGATGACAGAGAGAAATTTTTCTGGTACACTTTCTCTCATGCCTCAGACCTTGGAGTCTGGCCTGGTTCTAATAAACGCTATCAATGTGGGATTGGAACAATGGTTCTCAGATTTTGGGGTGCCTAATAAATACCCAAGGAATTCGCTAAAATGTCAGTTTCCTGACGCACTTCCAGAACTTCTGATTTTGTTCATGTGGTTCAGGGCTCAGGGGCCTGAATTTTTAGCATATCCCTCAGAGGATTCTGAAAGTTTGGGGACCCAACGCTGAGAATGTTCATCTGGAATGCAGCACGTTTTGGGGTGATCAGGTGGTTGGGGGATTGTTCCCACTGCAGCTGGTCCAGAAGACACACAAAGAGAAGGCAGGTCTTCCTCTGAAGCGGGTAGGGCTGCCCGGAGATCTGAACCAGAATCCAAGCCCCAGGTAAAGGTGGAGTCACAGGCTGGTCCGCGCAGTACCAGACTTCCTGGAAAATTTTCAGCCAGCACTGAGTCCTTGAGCCCTCCCTCCTTGACTGGCATTTGTTCCTTAAAAGACTTAATAAGAACTTGACGAGTCAATCATCTGGGGGAGTAAAAGAATTTTAGAGTTGCCTTTTTGGGCACTGCCCTCTGTATCTGTGATGGTACATTTTATGTGTCAACTTGCCTGGGCCTCAGTTTGTTCAAATCATGTTTGGCTCAAAATTATTCTTGGTGTGTCTCTGAGGGTATTTCTGGAGAGATTAACATTTGAATCAGTAGACTATGTGAAGAAAAATGCCCTCCCCATGCGGGTGGGCCTCACCCAATCCGCAGAAGGCTGAAATAGAAAAGAAAGTTTCAGTAAGGGAGAATTCACTCTTGCCACCTAACTGTCTTCAAGCTAGGACATCGTCTTCTGTTTTTGGACTCGAAATGGAATGTACACCTTTGGCTCTCCTGCTTCTGAGGCCTTTGGACTCAGACTGGAAGTGAAAAAGAATTTTCACTCAAAAGACTAACCTTATAATCAGCTCTTTGTTCTGCTTCTATATCTTCTGTAGATAGCTTGCTGCATAGGCCTGGGGCAGGGGGACCTCGAATTTAACTAAAGACTCATCTTCCGTTTTGCTTGTTCTGTCTAAACGACAAATGTAACTACCTGCAACCCATAGCAACTTCCGTGCTTTGTAACCATCTGAGGACAAATTAACCAATCAGCCCATGCCAAACTAAGCTCCATAAAAGCAAAGTTGCATTCGAGCTTGAGGTCCAGATCCTCAGAGCGCTAGCTCCTCTGGGACCACTGGCATAATAAACCTGAGTTCTCCAACTCTCCGAGTGCTGCTTGGTTTCTTGCTGGTCTGATTTTTGCAACATCTCTGCAACAGAAGTACACCCTTGGCCCTCCTAGATCTCCAGCTTGCTAAAGCAGATTTTAGGGCTTCTCAGCCTCCATAATTGTACGAACCAATTTCTTATGGTCTCTGTCTCTCTCTCTCCCTCTTTCTCTGGAGAACCTTGACTAATACAGATTTTGGTACTGAGAGTAGTGCTAGAAGAACGGAATATTAGGGATAAGTTTTCTGAATCAGTTCTGGGGTTTCTGGAATTGGCTCTCTAATCTGACTGGATTTAAAGATGCTGACAACTCTATTGCCAGCAGTAACGAGAGCACCGTAGTCCATGATGGAACCGGGCAATAGAATTCCATAAAAATCTGCAGTGGGTACGCCCAATCGACCACTTATAGGAAGCAAGGGTCTGAGTGACTGTGTATATGGTACTTTGAATATTTTTAGAAAACTAATAGAATGATATTGGATGCTTGCTTCTAATGTTGCCCAACAAAGTGATGAAAGAAAGGGTTGAGCTCAGGGATTTGAATTCCCAGCTCAAGTGCCACGTAAATGACCTTGTCTCCTGCAGCCTCAGAGCCGAGATTGCTAAAAATCAAATATAGACTCTTATCCCATGACTGGCTGAATCATAACACGTTGAACTCTCAGCCTCATAGGGGTGTCTGCTGTTAAAGTGAGAGCATTGGTTGGGAAAGAATGGGATCTTATAACTTGGAATAGGGACCTGTGGGAAGACCGAATAAAGCTGGGACATCGAGCCCCTAAATTCTGATGCATCTTCTTTGCCTGTGGAAGTGGCCTCCCCCAGTAGAACCAGCCTCCCCGTCTCCAGTGGTAGCAACCTCCTACATGCCCCGACCCCTCCAAGGGAATTAACCCTACTGTCTGAAGGGACTGTAGTAGCCTCTAGTAAGGCTGTTGCCTTGCAAGACAATGCTAATTCTCCTCAGGAGCCACCACTCACCACCCCTCTTTGCTTCTCTACCTGTAACTAGACTCAAACTTCAGCAGACCCCTGAGGATGAGGTACAAAGTATAACCTATGTGGAGGTATGCTCTACTCCAAAAGAACTACTTAAGTTTATAATTAGTCTGAGCAGAAATCCAAGGGACATGTGTGAGAATGGCTACTAAGAGTGTGGGATCGTGGTGGGGGGAGCAAAAAGTTGGATCAGGCCCAAAGGATCGCTGTCCGGCATGTTACAGGCCCTAAGGAGGGGAAGGATAGGGCTGGAACGTCTGTGAGTCTGGGTTTCAGAGCCCATGCCCTTCTTTTCTCCCTCAGGGCTCATAAGCATCCCCCCTCCAGCTGGAAGGGCTTTGGAAAGGGCAGACAGGGGAAGTTGGTTCTTCATTCAACAGTGTGTGAGGAGGTGCTCAATAAATTGTTTTTTTTCTTCTTCTCTATATAATCATTTAAAAATATTCACCTTTCTTTTCTTCTCTAGCTGTTTCTTCTTTAGCTATTTGTTCTCCTCTAATCCCTGTAAACACACACACACACACACACACACACACACACACACACACACACACACACACACCCATGACCCATAGATCAAGGTCAAGGTCGGAAGCCTTTAAAGTCCATTATGAGGGTGTTCCAGGCTAGGTTAATTCCCTTCTCTCAAGGTCTCATATATAAATTTATGCCTTTTACTTGGTCCAAACTTAAAGCAGCTCTCTTCACCTGCTTGTCCTTTATGTTTTAAGGCCCTTTCCCAAGCTGCGACACAAAAATGCAACCTTCCTTTTTGACACACGCCTGGTCTTCAATCTTTCCTATTAGTTTTCCCAGCTTATCTCAGAGACCTGATGGCTTTTCCTGGCCCTACACTCACCCACGTGGAATTTCTTCAATTATGTGCATGATTCAATGCATGACTTGCCATTCTTAAAATATCTTACTGTTTGTTTCTCTTCAGCGCGTGTTCATTCTGCCAAAGCCTTGGGAAATCTGACAATAGCACTGTGCTGGCTGTTGTGGGTATCGAGGAAGAAAACGCGATTTCAGCCTAGGAGGGGCGCATAGTCTAGAAAGCTAAGGTCGCATGTAAACATGTATATTACAATGCAGCGTGGGAAGTATCACTCACTGCCATAGGAAGCAAAACGAACTTTCTCTGGGGGAGTTGATAAAAGGTCTCATAGGAAGTGACATTTCTATTAGTCTTGAAACCTAAGTAGGAGTTTGCTAATCAGAGGGCACAGGTGAGAGTGAGCGGAAGGGTAGAATCGGGCATCTGAGTAAAGAGGACGAGTGCGCGAGCCTCTGAAATAATTGAGGAAGATTCTGCCATCCTCGGGAGATCTGCTGGGTTCAGTGTGTTTGGACACGAGGGGTTTGCGTGGCAGGGATCACATCGAGAGGGCCAGTGTAGAGAGGCTTGAATTTTAGATGCAAGAAGAGAGAGAAAAAACTGTTTAAGCCAGAGAGTTTCAAAATCAGGTTTGTCTCTTCCACAGCTATTGTCATTGACCTAATTATGTGGACTCCCGGATTTGGAGTCTGAAAGGCGTGCGCTCTGCTGGCTTAATCGGAGGTGCTCAGGGTAATCTGTTCAGTTGGGACACTTCCCTTTATTTTATTTCATTGATTTTTAGATCTAGAAACAGCACATTTTCAGTATACCCAGGGCCGCTCAGGCCTATCCCAGGGCTCACCAGTGCTAATCCACTTAACTCTGCGTATTACTCCAACACTGCCCTCCCCATGCTGTCTCTTCGCGACCGGGGTTGGGGATAAACTGAGAGCCTTTGTCTCTTTGAACCCCATTCTTCTGTTTTGTCACTTTTAAATTTTGCTGACCTAGTCTTTTTAACATATTGCTGACCTTTTGGCCCGGTCCGCCCTGTGTTTTAATCACTCGCACAGTCTGCGTCGGTAGCCACGCCCACTCACAACCTGGCCCAGCCAGCAAGTTTGTCCGCACCGGCGCGCCGTACCGACGCGGCGCGCGCAAGCGCAGTCCCGGCTCCCGGCTCCCGGCTCCCGGCGGCGTGTTCCTCTTTCCTCGGCTTCCCAGCTTCCGGGCAGGTGGGCGCGGGCGCTTCACGGTCGGCCTCCCGCTGCGCCTTTCCCTGTGCGGACGCTCGCCCTGCAGCTCACCGGCTCCCGAAGCCGCTGCTCTGGGCCGCGCGCCTCCACTGGCGACGGACTCATGGCTGAGCGCGGGGATCTTGACCTGACCGGTGCCAAACAGAACACCGGAGTGTGGCTGGTCAAGGTAATGTTCGCGGCTCCCGCTTGCGCTCCTTTTAGCATAAGTAGCTTAAGTGACTTGAGCCCGTCCCACTCCGTGCGCCTTTTGAAGCTCTTTACAGTCGTCTCCTTGGAGCTTCACGCATCCTGAGCGGCAGGACTCGTTGCTAGGCTCTTTTGCAGACGAGGAAATTAGTTTAGGGAACCACGGTGCCTCTTTCAGTCAGTTAAGAGTCCGAACTTGCCTGGAAGGGATGTCCCTTCCCCACGACCTGGTTTTTTGGGGCCTCGTCTTGGTGTCCCCGATTCGAGCGGTGCCTTTTATCCCGGACTGAAGATGTTTCTGCATCTTCTGTTGGTGAAACTGATTTTAGTCGTGAGCCTGTAAAGGAAGCGCAGAGTGTCTGCTTAATGTGCAGTTTTCTCGGCCCGAAAGTAGAACTTACCTCTGCGTACCATTCAAGTGTTCTCTTAGGTCGATGGCCCTTGATGGAGTTCTCAAGAGACCCGAAAGAGCTCACGGAAAGAGGCCATTGGACTTGAGTGTTCATGTAGAGCACGACTGGGTCTCCTGAAACCGTCAAAAAAATGGTTTGCAGTGAAGACAGCAATCTTGACCAGCCCTTAGCACAGTATTTGTGCTTTACTTTTTCATATCGGGGAGTGTTTCCTTGTATGAGAGTTTCAGAAGTTATACGTATGTTCAAAATGTGATTATGAATCTTTGAACCTCAAGTAAAATGTAGGGACCTTTGGTTTGTTAAATTTTTAAAACTTTTATCACATAGCTGAGTTCTCTCTCATTCATGAAATCTAAGAAGCCCCTTCTGTCCACTTCTCTAAAATAGTTCCCTGGTGATCATTGGCTGGCATGTCAAACCTGTGTCATAGTCTTCAAAGCACTTTCCACAGTATAAAGTGATTCTGTGATCATTCTGTGTTCATGTGTTCAGTGTTGGTCACCTCCCTCTCCCCAGTTCTTGCTCTTGCACACAGTCACATTCCATGAGAACAGGATCCTTGCCTGTCACACCCAGAATTGTGTTTGGGTGCATGGTAATTGCTCAACAGATATGCGATGAATGAAAGATTGCTCTCTTACTTTTGAAGCCTAGCCTAGTCTCTGGCACTCGTTTGATTTATCACAGCTATATTGGTATGACTTAAAAAGATGGGAGTAATGAGTGTTTCTCTCTCCTACTGTCCGCTAAATGAATCATTAAGGGAGAGATCTCCTTTGCAGGCTGAAAGAGTTTGGAAAAGTGGTGGAACTTGGCATAATGCATTTGTGGCTGTAGCGCAGTAAATACTCAATAAATGTTTACCTCACAGGATTTGGATGGGTAAAGCGCAGCATAGTATACCATGGAGAGCGGAGTAGGTGTGTCCTGGAAAACAAAGAGGAGGTTATTATGCCTCTAGCAGAGGGTCTGTGTAGAAAAAGGTTGGGACTATAAGCTCTTATTGCTGTATTGTGAAATAGGGATGTCTTGTAGTCTCTAGGGAATGAGGCACCTTTTGGTAGGTTTTAAGTAAGGCGTGGATGCAAATGATTTTTCAGGAAAAAAAAAATAAGCTTGAGGGGAAGATAACAAGAGTCAAAATTAGAAAATTATCACAGGATCATAGGTATGTGATAATGAAGTCTGAAGACTTGGGGAAACTATTTCAGTAAGTTGTCAGGATTTGGTGATGGGCTAAATGAGAATGTGAAAGTGTAAAGTGAAGGTAAAAAATTTTAGTGACCTCATTTATGGCCATGTGAATACATTTTATCTCTTTATAAAGAACTCAGCTCAAGCCAGTGACTTGTTCTTGTTTTGTGAAGGTAGTTGTCATGTTTCATTCTTCATTGTTTGTGCTGTCACCTTGGCATGAAGCCAAATTAAATTTTCTTCATTTTATGTATCAATGAAAATTACAGGTTTGCAACTCTTTCCAGGGTGGGAAAGGACTTTTTTTTTTTTTTTTTTTTTTTTTTTTTTTGCCAGTTCTTGTCCTCTGACATCCTCATCTCAGAGAGGATGAGACTATCTAGCAAATCCTTTCTGTTCTAAAATCCCTTCTTATTCCCCCTTTATTTGACAATTTTTATTTCTGCTCTAGTTAAAGGAGTCCCAGTAGGCCCTGGGGTTTGATTTACACACCTGTCAGATAGTTTGACCTTGTTTCATTTGTGCAGGGGTTCACATCCAGTGTGATTTTCATGCCCATATCTTGAGCATACTTGAATTTTCATCTCTACTTCATACAAGTGTATCAGATATTAAGGTTAATTTCATTTTTAGCTTCTTTGTGTGACATTAAAATATAACATTTGCTTAGAAAGTGTATCTTTATTCTTATCCAATCAGAATTTGTGAATAGAAACACATACCGATTTTGTCTTTTCTCTATCCATGAGTATGTCTCATTTACCTCTCGTTCTGGTCTTTGAGGATCATTTGTTGCAAAATGACAAGTTTCATCTTAGAGTATCTCAAAGTTTATAGTTCATCTTGTACATATTTTATTATTTCCTCACTAAACTGGTATGGAATAGGACAGATACAGTAAGAGCTCTACACATCTGAGTTTTGAGCAGGGAAAACACTTTGCCTGGAACAGGGACGACTTCCTGGGGAGGGTAACAGTTAAGAGCCCGCGGAGTGGATTAGGTGGGAGAAACTTACAAGCAGGACCAGGGAGCACCAGAGTTACTCAGGAAAAGGCAAATATCGTAGAAGCCTGTGTACCAGGATATCCGTTCCCTGTACTGTTCTGGCCCAATGAAATGCCACGTCCAGGGTTTTGAATGTCTTCAGTCTACGAAGAATAATGATCCGAGCAAGTTTTGATAGATAATGGACATGGTTGGATGTAACTTTATAATAGATGTCACCTGCCAGAACATGTAAGCAGTCAGCATTTTTATGTCGTCTGGGAGCTAGTCCCTTGTAGTTTGTATTGATCTGTCCTGGTTGCTCAATCTGTGCCACTGTTCAGCCACCAACTGGTCACAGCACTGCCACACACCCCATCCCAAGTCGATTTATGTCGGATGGTGTTTAAAAGTGTTATAGCATAGTTGTTCAGCTTCCAATATTTAGACTTCTAGAAAAATCATCTCTCGTTATGGTTGGCTGGAGGATAAAGTACCTGGTGGGGAAGAGGAGGAGATAAAGCAGGCAAGGTTATCAGGATAACCTTACAAAAAGGTTATCATTTTGTAAGTCATGAATGTCATACTGGGTCCTGAGTTAGGAGAAATGCTCTCTCTTGGGGAATGGACAGGTGGAGGTACTGACGAGAACTGCAGGAGGTCCACTCAGCAGCTTTCTGGCCAGCAAAAGGGCGTGTTTCTGGCCCTGTTAAGCTTCCTCAGCAGCATTTTGACTAATGTTTGTTGGAAGAGAGGATCAGGACAGGGGAGGTGGACATCATCCCCTGTGTATATTCACCCTCCATTCAGCAATTCAGAAGCCACCAAGCTCAGCTTTCGTCATTCCACAGACAGGTGGGCCCCTGGACACCAGCCGCCAGAGGGAAGGCGGTGTGCCGGAGAGGCGGGGCTGGGCTGGGGGATGCCCCAGAGCCTCGCAGGAGAAAGAGGCACTTGCGTTTCTTATGCAGCAAGTACTTTACCAAGCAAAGCTCTGCACTAGGTACTAATTATCTCTATTTTTCAGATGGTGAAGTTGAGGTTTGGGGAGGTTAATTATCTCGCCCAAGCATAGAACAGTGATTTAGATTTAGGTCTATTTGCCTACAGAGCTTATGTTCGGAATAGAAAATGTCTTTTTTCCCCTTGGGTCTCTTTAATGAATCATCTCCCTGGAGAACAAAGTGAGGTGGGGACTTCATTTTTTGACTGTGGGTCTTGTCAGCTCTGTAAGTTGACTTTCAAGGAAACAGGAGTTGCCTGCCGTGCACGGGCTTCTCTGCACGCTGACTCGAGAGGGGATGAGCGCGCGGGTTTGTCACAGGGTCCTTGTGGGGTCCCCGCTGCGGAAGGGACGGAACGGACTTCATCGGGATTGGGCAGAGGGTGGCATGCGGTGTCAGTGGGAGCGGAGGACAGTCCCACAGGGAGCCCTCCAGCTGTCCTGGTTCGGGCGAGCTGTGCCCTGTGTCTACCAGTTTTTGAATGTGGTTTGTTCGCTCTGGGAAGAGAGGGTGATCTTGGCCCCAAAGCCTCTCATCAGTGGAGGCAGTTCCATAGGGCTCACAGCTACAGGCCGTCTGGCCATAGTCCCAGCAGCCGGGGAACAGGCCTTCGGTCTTAAGTAGGGAATGGGTGTCACGTCACAGCGTCCACTGCAGTTCCCTTAATTTGCTTGTACTTTCAGAGAAACAAGGCTTTGGAGACTGGTAGTTGGGGATCTAGATATTTGATGGGGCAAAGTTGGCCAAGAAGCTTAGGGGAGTCATGTCCACATGTCCCCTTAGCACCTGACTTCAGAGGCAGGTTGACCTCACAGTCTGCCCAGCTCGAGTGGACAGGTGAGAGGACTGATTCATCCGCCTGCTTTCACGGCTTGCTGGTCATTGCGCTGGGCATGTGATGGTGAGCGCAGACAGATGTGGCCCGTGCTCTGGGAACGGGTGTTTATGGTCTCTCCTGCAGGAGACAGACACCTGTCAGATTAGTCCTAAACAGATAAGGACACCGAAGCCAGCAATGTTGTTCTAAGAGTATGAATAACCAAGGCACGTGGCCGAGGGGGCAGGTGAGCTTTCCCTGAGGAAATAGGCATTTTCTGTCACTTTCTCTGGTTTTTGAAAATCTGAGAAAACATCTTCTGTTGTACTTAATATCTTGTCTCTAATTTTCTTTAATGAATGTGAAGACAGTGGAAAAAAACACAGTTATCTCACTCCTGACGTGTTGACAAGAGTGTTTTGGGGAAATTTACTGAGAAAGATTGAAGCTGTTATCACAAAGGTGATGATGTGTTAATTATCTTGACGGTAATAATCATTTCACTATATTAAGTCATCATGTTGTACACTTTAAATATACAATTTTGTTTAAAAATAAAATGTTTTAATGTAAAATATGAGATGTCCAAAAAAAAAAAAAAAGGTGTTTTGGAGCCTTGGACTCATATACTGTGTGCCATTACTTTTTCTTCCGGTTTTCACTCTGTCCTCAGACTCGATGGGCTGCCCTTCCAGGACGCCCCTTTCCATGAGCTCTTGGGGTGGAGAGCTGTGTGTGGCTGACGTCCCACCCTCACTGTGCCCTGCCACGTTTCACTGCGGGGTTTAGTATTCCGGCAACTCTCTGAGTTCAAGAAGCTGGTGGGTTTACCTGGGAACCAGCGATTTTGTTACAGTGATGATGACAGTGTGGTCTGAGTTCCGAACGTGTTTTGTTGATTAACTTCGAGAACACAATCGTTTTTTAACTTGGCAGTTGCTTGTATTAGGTACAGTTTATTGTACTCAACGTGATTCTTAAATTTGTTCCAGCATATGATATAGTTACTTTGAACTATTTTTTGTTGTTTGATGTCCTAAATTATAGTCTTCTAGAGTGGAGATTTGAAGTTTTAAATGTCTACTGAACATTCAGAGTTTGAGTCGGCAGTAGGGTATATAAGTTGGGAGTTAGGGGAGCCTGTCCTCACTATAGATTTGGGAGTTGTCATTTACAGATGGTATGTAAAGCCATGAGACTGGGCGAGGTTACATGAGATTGAGTGCGGCTGCAGGAGAGAGGTCTGGGGACCCAAACCAGGGCCCTGCGAAGTTAAAGGGCTAGGAGGATGCGGTCTGGATGTACGGAGACCGAAAAGGAGCGTCCGGAGGAGGAGGATTGGGTAAGGATCAGGTGGTTAATATATTTAAAACACGTGGAAGAGTACTTACCACTTCGCTATATTGCTTATCACCACAGACACAGTAGCTTAAACAGCACACATTCATTATTTCGTCATTTCTGTACCTGAGGGGTCCTAGTGTGGCTCAGTTGGGTCCCCTGCTGCAGAGCCCCTCAGAGACTGCGGTCACGGCGTCAGCCAGGGCTGGGCTCCCATCTGAGGTTCTCGGGGCAGCTGCCGAGCTTCTGTGGTTGGCAGAACTCAGTTCTGGGGTGGCGGGACCAAGGGCCTAAATGCCTAGCTGTCTGTTGGCAGGAGGCTGCCCTCGGTTTCTTGGCACCTGGGCCCCTCCGTCGTGGCAGCTGCCTTCATCGAAGCGTGCAAGCTGAGAAAACAGTGAGAAGCAAGACAGTCGTAATCTTCTGTGACTTAATCACAGAAGTAATGTCATCACCATTGCCATATTGTACTGATTAGAAGGGAGTCACAGGTCCTGTTCTCACTCAGGGACACGTTATGGTGTGAATATCAGGAGGTGGGGATCGTTGGGGGCCATCCTGGCGTCCTCCAGTAAGCACTCTCATCATCGTCATTTTCTGAGGGGGAGTAACGAGAGAAGGGGGTGGAGGAGAGAAAGGTCACATTGAAGGAAACGTGTTCATACAGGGAAAGACCTTCGTGCACAGGTGGAGCGATTGGCCCTAATCCGTCTGTCATTTTAAGGGCAAAGCAGAGTAAAAGGCCCAGCTCTGGCTAACTGTAGAGGTTCTCTTTTGAGTTTTGTCTCGTCCTCAGTGGGGGAGGAGGTCAGGTTATCGGCACAGAGGGAGGGGAAGGAGGAGGTGTTCCAGCTTTGAGGAGCGAGGAGAACACGTGACGCCTGCAGCGGGGCGCGTATTGATCAGGGAGATGGAGTTAACTTGCCAGGCGCCCTAAAGGGCTTGCTTGACGTTAGTCGCTGTGTATTTCAGGGGAGACCGTTTCGCACAACTGCGTTTTTCTTCAGCTGTCGGGTGGAAGTGTGGAAGAGGAGGAATACAATCACAACGAAGGAGGATAAATAAGTGGTAGTGCAGATTGGCTGTAAGCGGGATTCAGTCGTGCCAGGCCAGCACGATGGCGGGAGAGACCGGCGGTGGAGAGACCGCAGTGACGGGCTGTGGCGTGTCGGCCCTTTAAAGAGAGAAGTGGAGACATAAGCAGAAGGGGACAGCGTAAAGACAGTGACTTCGAGGGATGGGAGAATTGTTGGAGTCGTGCTGAGGCGAGAGCCAGGAAGCTAGGAGGTGGTGGGCATGAGAGGGGGGCGCAGGCGTCTGAAAGGGTGCAGGGGCGAGGCACGCAGAAATGAGCAGCTCAGCCAGTTACAGCCCATTCCGGACAGCCCTCTCCCGCCCCCAGGACCCTCCAGCTCACAGCTGTCGATTCTGCCTTGCCAGTCAGCTGATGTGCTTCCTTATCTCTAGGGACAACAAGACCGAGTAAAACTGCTGGTGTTACAGTCTGGGCTCAGCCTTTGGGGAGGAGCCTGCTGAGCAGATGCTGGCATTAATGAGTGTTGCTTCCTACTAACAGCCTCAAGGTCCCGTCTCTCTGTTCAAGAATCCTGGAATGGTGCTGATAACGCCAAGGTCGCAAGACAAACGACCTGTAAGACCTGGGATCTGGAAATTCCTCGCCCCCGCAACCCCCACCCAAAGCTCCCCCTCCCCATCGTGAGTCATGAAGCACAGGTGAACCTCAAAGGAATCACGCGCCCCTTGCGTGGATGCTGCAGGGGTGTATAAGCCGTAAGAATCTAACCAAGGGGAGGTTGTGCTTTGGGTCTGTTGAAGGCCCCACGCGCTCCCCCGGCATTAAATTCTCCTTCCTCTAACGAAATTGTCTGAGCGTCCGGTTTCCTCTGTCAGATGTCACTTCCTGCGACAGATGGTTGCTTGAGATACAGACTGTGGAGGGGATACTGATATTGAAAAAGTCTTGGGGTGTCTAAATACAGGGCTCATTTGAACCAGCAACTTGGAATGTGATGAAGAATAGACACCATCTTACCTCTAAGGACTTTCTCAGGGGGTTTAGCCTGCATTTGGTTGGAGAGTGGGCTGCCATCTGCGGAAAGTAGTTTTCTCTTTGTATTAGAGTAATTGACATGAAGGTTCCCCGGAGTTAAAAATCAAAGACAAAGCTAGAAGCAAAGGCTCGCTCGTTAGGCAGTATTTCAGCAGAGGCCGCAGGGAATTATTTACACAGTCCACGGCTTCGAGGTTTTGTTTGACGTTTTAACAGTATTTGTGCAGATCAACTTTAGCTCTCGTAGTTAGTTCTGACGGGGGATGTTGTGGACACCTCCTTTGATCAGTTCCACACTTCCTCTGACACACTGTACCAGCACCCCGATTTAACTTGGTGGAAACCATTGCTTCCCCTTTTCAGTCTGTGATTCGAATGATGTTGACTACAGCTCCCCAAAGGGAGTGGCCAGTGAAAGGATCTCATCTTCAGGTTCAGCGACAGACCCGAGGAAGGACACATGGCCCACTCCGAGCCGTGAGAGACAATCACATCTTTGCTGGGGACTTTCGAGGAGGGGGACTGCTCTTCAGGAGCTGCTTCAGCCGTCACGCTGAACAGGGGCGTGGGGGCTGTCACAGACGTGCGTTCACAGTGGGGGAGGAGAGAAGAGCTGAGAGATGGTCACAGTTCTGGTGACATCGTTTGAGCCTTTAATCAAGCCACCTTAAAGCTCCCTCTGGAGATTTCAGTTACTTGGGTCAGTAGATCCTTTGCATGTTGTCCTGGGTTTTCTTTTCACCCATAGTCAGAGGAGACCTGATAACGCAGATACTGCTACCACGTGGGGTTCGCCCAGTCTTCTAAGCTCATGTGACGAAGGGGAGTGCGGTGTCCCTGAACTGGTGTTGTGACGCGGAGTCTTCGGAACCCTCTTTCCTTCGGATCTCTTACGAGTGCTTTGGTGGTCTAGGGTAGAGGCCGCCAGACCTGCAGACGAGTTCCACGTCTGGTACTAGCTGACTGTGTGATGTCAGCCCTCGGAGCCTCCGTTTTCTTGTCTGTAGAATGGGGAGGACGATCGCAGGTTTCATGGGGTGATTAGAAGATTAGTTGGGATAACGGATGTGAAACGTGTAGCCCGGTACCTGACGCTGTTGCCTCCCTTCCCCCTCCCTCTGTTCCAGACTTGCAGCATACTGTCTGACACACAGTGGTTCAGTACGTTTTATTATAAAAAATTCATATGTAACTGAACAAATAGCATGAGCGTCTTCTTTCAACCCTTTTATTCCTGAATTTTTACCATATCCAAAGCATTGCAGTTTGACTAATAGGTGGTTCTTTTTGCAAACGAAATTTTCGCCTTTCCGGCTTTGGAGGCTGTCCCTGACTCGTTCTGCATTCGTGTCATGCTGTTCCGGGATTATTGTGGGAAATAATGACACCTGCACTCACTGAGTGTCGCCTTATGAGGCGTTATGCTTATGCTTCATACGTAGCATCCCGCTCTGCACGGTGGGATGACCGTAAAGGTAAGGGATGATTCTGGAGTTCAAACTACTTCTTAGAGGAAATGAGTCAGGTACGTAGTAGGGAATCAAGATGTGTTCCCTTTAACGTTTTTGAGAATTAAAAGTTTCTGATTGCATATATCTAGTTACAGACACGATGCAGTGTATTGGTTACATAGATGCTGGAACCAGACTGCTTGGGTTTGAATCGTGGCTCCATCATTTGTTAATTATGTAACCTCGTCTAGAATATATAATCCTTGGGTGCCCCAGATCTATCTGTAACATGAGGATAATCAGCAAAGATGGAACGATTAAATGCATGAGTATGGAAAGTGCTTGCAATAGTGTCAGGAGAGTTGTGTTACAGAAATGTTAGCTATTATTTTTAATAAATCGTTTATTTCAGCAGATCCTTCATCATATTAGTTACAATCTGACATAAGTGCAACTTAATCTTTCAAATCATCTGAAACTCAGTGGTGTCTCTAAATAATATCATGTCAGGGCGTTCAGCTCCTCTGAGGAGCCTTTTCTGGGGGTGTTTCTCACCTCTGAACTTTGGTTAGACTCATTTGGGAACATGAGTTAATACTTCGTTGTTGTTAAGTTGTTTGACCCGTGCTGGTTTTGGGTAACCAGCCTGACTCTGAGCTCTTCCAGGGCTAAAATCAGTTCCTACACATCTTAGTGTCCTTTACAGTGCCAGACATAAACTGAGCGCTTGACACGGGCGATGCTCATTTCTTACAGGCACAAAGCAAGATGGAAGCAGTATGTCGTTTTATGTTTCACAAGGTTGATTAATGCCCCAAACATAGTCTTATTAGTATTTTATTTCGTTTTAGGTTCCTAAATATTTGTCACAACAATGGGCTAAAGCTCCTGGAAGAGGTGAAGTTGGAAAACTGCGGATTGCTAAGTGAGTTATTTTTATATTTTTGACAATTTAAAGAGCTGGTTTTTAAAAATTTACAAGTGCTTTTAAATGGAATGCAGTTCTTTTTCAGATAATTTACCTGGAAAATGAGAAGCAATGCACACGTCAAGGCTGTCAAGAGATGGTTAGGTGCCCTGTAGGGTCATATGTGTGCATGCGCGCGCGCGCACACACACACACACACACACACACACACACACACACACACCCCTCCCCAGCCCTCTAAATATAAAATCAAATTTATTGGTAAACGTCTTGGCAGTGAAGCAGCAGAGCATGAAGTTCCTTCACCCTCTGTCCCCTCCACATCTTGCTGGGGGCTGTGCTTGGACTGGCAAGTGAAGTGCTCAGTACGAGGACTTTGCCGTTGTGCCACCGCTCTGTCTGTAGAGGTGCTGGAAGAGGGCGGGGGACACCTGGTGAACAACGTAACTGCAGTTTCCTGGCGGAGGAAATGGCCTCGTTCGCGAGGGAAGCCCCCAGCGCTCAGCCTGTGTGTGCCAGAGGCCTCGCGTTCCACTTTCTGCTCGTTCTTAGTCACCACTGAACAGGTTTCTGTGCCTGCCGCTCCGCTGACATAGCTCTTGTCATTGTTCTCCGCTATATCAGTTAGTTTGCTTCGTAACAGACCGCCCCCAAATTTAGTGGCTTGATAACAAACACCACTTTGTTGGCTTATTTTGGGGGCAGTTCTGGCTGGGGCTGACCTGGCTGCTTTTCCCGGCCAGCACGGCCTCACTTGGGTGTCTCGTGGTTGGCTTGCTAGCGACTGAGGCAGTGGCCACGGGTGTTTCCTCTCGTGGTGGTGAAAGTGTTCCTGATGGCGGAAGAGAGGAAGAGCCCGGTGCACAAGACCTCGCAAGCCCGTGCTTGCATCTCGTTTGCCAGAGTCCTGCTGGCCAGTGCAGCTCACACAACACCCCCAGGTTGCAGGGCAAGGAACTGTGGTCCATGTTTGCAGCCTCCCACACCCCCATTCTGAAGTCCACGAGCCAGCTAGCAGCTCCCTTACTTGAACTTCCACGGAATTTGACATAGTTGATCACTTCGTCCTGAACCCTTTTTTTCACTTCTGGGACACCACTCTCTTGATTCTCTCTGTTGCTGGCTGCTCTTCTCATCTTCTCGGTCTCTAAATGTTGTGTGACTCTAGGGCTCAGTTTTTCATTTTTTCCTTCTCTCCTGACTGACTTCCTAGGTAGTCCCATCTGGTCTCATGGCAAATCTGGTTGTATTTAAAAATCCATCTCAAGTATGGCTCTCTCCTGATCTCCATGACCCATACATCTGACCACCTCCTTGAGGTCCACTTGAATGTCTCAGGAGCATCTTAAATTTAATCATCATTCTCCTCTGGACATCCCCATGCCTTGCTCTGTACTTTTTTTAGCTCTGTGTTCACATATCAGCTCGTGAGGCCTTTTCTCAGCGTCGTGTAGAACAGCGCCCGGTCCTCTCTGCTTCTCTTACTCTCCTTCCCGCCACCCCGTGGCCACCCCCCGCATTCTTTCATGCGGGCGGCGAGTGTTTTTCAGCGTCTGCAGCGCTCATCTGACACACTGTATTTTGTCTGTGTATTGTGCGTCTCTCCTGCCAGAGTGTAAGCACCACAAGGTTGGAATTTTGTCTTAATGACGCCACGTCCGCAGGGTCTAGACCAGTGCCTGGCATAGTAGCCAGCAGTACATTTTTGTTGAATCAAAAAGGAAACGGCTATGACAAATTTAGTAGTACTAGCTGTTTTATGCTTTTATTTCCTTAGGCAATAGTTCCAAAAGTGAGATAGCGAGAAAATCAGAGTCTAAACATAGGAACCCCCCCCCCGCCTTTTTTTTGTGTGCCTAAAATACTTACTGTGTCTATGCAAAGGTTATACTTTGATGGGCGGGCATGGGGTGTCACTTTAAAGTTTCCTGTTAGAGCCAGTCAGCTGTGGATGTGGAGCGGGCGGTCACCCGCGGGCTTTGTCTTTGGAGGAGCAGTGCTGGATGACTGGGTGACGTCAGACTTTACGAAACTGAAGCTTCCGTGTGTTTACGCCTTCAGCATTTTATCTTACTTGCCTTTGCTTCAGATGTAGCTTTCAATTCCTCACTCTGCTTTAACAAGGTATAGATTGGAAGCAGGCGTACTTTTATATCCAAAGTTCTTAAAATTAGGTAGGAACAATATATCATTTTCTCAAGAAATGACTGCACATTTAATAGTGGGACCAGGCTCAAATTCAGGCCTTTGAATGGTAAGAACTAGCAGGTTCTAGTTCAGCCTCTGTTACTTAATCTGCACTTAGATTCCTTCTCCCTAAAGTTGGCTGTTTTGCCAGACTTTTATATGGAAGTAGTTGTAATTTATTTGTATATTTTATAAAATGAACATATTCCTGGAAAGCTGTAGATAAATCACTTTGTTTTGTAAGTTGCCCTACTTTTATTGAAAGGAAAAAAAAAGAATGCATACTTTTAAATGAAATCTGATTTTTTTTTTTCCTTTTTCAACGTGGAATCCTTTGTAGGGCAGATAATTACCTACTTTTTCTGTTACGGAGCTCAGAATTTCTTATAATTGGCTTTACTGGAAATGGGAGCCACACAAAAAATCTCAGAAACGTATGTCACTGGAGAAAGGCAGGCCAAGGGAGAGGTGTGTAAGTGGTGAACCAATCTTGGTATTATAGAATGACCACCTAGAGCCCAAGGCCTGGCTTAGTCCTACCTACTTGGCTGTTGATAGTTGTTTTGGCCTTGGGCCTTAGTCCTCTAAATCTCAGCTGCCTTGTTTGTAGAATGTGGATCTTAATGCCTTTTCAGCCCATAGGGTGCTTGTGAGACAAACGAAACAGCGTAGGGTTTGTAAACTCACATATTCTCCTTTTTCTACCATGAATGTTGTATTCCCAAAAAACTCTATAAAGAAAATACCTGCTTGAGAGATGCGAACTCTTTCTTTTGGTGTGGGGAGGAGGGGTCTGTCGTGAGCAGTAGAGGAAAAGGAGCCAAGGTTCAGGGAAAGCTAGGCAAACCCCTAAGTATTGCTTTGATCCCTAAAACATAATAGCAAAGATGGCATGTTAAATAGGCAATAATGGGTGTGTTGCAATTTTTCTTTTTCATCCATTGCTTGATAAAAAAAGTCCAAGCTCTTTTTCTCCCTTAGTTTAAAGCAGATGGTTTTTGTAGTTGCATCAGACATACGTAGGGTGACCAGACCTCAGGTTTGCCTGAAACAGTCTCAGTTCACACGTTTTCCTTGCGTAATTATTAACAGTGTCTGTCTTTCTCTCCATGGAGTGTCCAGGTTTTGACAATAAACTTTGCCCTTAATATTAACCAGTGTGTGTATTTGTGCGTGTATCCTTCCACAGGATTCCTGTCTGGTTTTATGAGCTGACATTGTTGTCCCATCTGGGAGTCCAACCAAAGCTCCATAAAGATAATTTTCTGTGTGTGTGAGTGTGTGTGTTATTATATAAGCAATACATGATTGTTTCTTTTTAAAATTATCTATGTAAGTCATCTGTTTTCCCACTCCTTAGTGGTGGCCAAGGCTCACAGTTCGGTATGTAGCCCTCCAGATCACTCTACGTACAGATCATTGTGATGCTTGATTTGACAGGGTTTTGTTTTTTGGTTTTTGTTTTTTTTAGGCGAGGCAACCCTTGGTTGACCTCACAGATTGCAAGGACCTTGTTAGCTTGCAATCCCTATAGCATCTGGTCTTGCTAGGTGGTCTCCCATCCAAGTACTAACCAGACCCGACCCTGCTTAGCTTCTGAGATCAGACGAGATCGGGCTTGTTCAGGGGGGCATGGCCGTAGACTTGACAAAGTTTTAGAACATTTTATTCAACTGACCATGGCTAAGTATTTCTCAAACTCATTGAGGTTCAGTTTTGATAACTGCAGAACACCCACAAACCTCATTTTGTTCTCTTCGTCCTTCTCTTAATTTAGTTCTAAAGCTTTGGTTTATCTTGTTCCATGTTCTTTTCCTTAGGGTACGTGGCTAGTATTTCTCTTCCTTATTTTTCTCAATCTAGTCTCTCTGTTCTCTTAAAAATAAAATGCCCAGTAGTGGTGACTTGAAATACCTGTGTTCAAATCAGTTTCCTCAAATGGCAGTTGAGGAAAAAATAAACCATCATAATTTCTTAAAAGAGAATCTTATGATTAAAGAGGGGTTTCTGTGTCAATATAAGAGGCAAATAAGGAGCAGTGTGTGTGGTGTGTGTGGTGTGTGCGGGTGTGTGTTTATGCACAGGCAGTTTTATATGTGGATAAAAACCTAACAGGTCTTCTACCTAACGTGATACATAATCAGTCTTGTCTTCTAGAAGATCTTTATCCTTCTGGTGATGAGAACAGGTTTAGAGTAACTAGTACCCTAAGATTGCTATGTAAATGCCAGAGAACAGCTTGTACTGCAGTAGGTCTGCTGCCTGTCTTGTTTATGTTACGAATTTAGTTTCCATTCCTCTTAGGAGTTACTAAAATTCCTACTAAACAAGTGTAGGACGAGTGAGGAATGGCTTAGCAATGCATATGCCTAGGTTATCAGGATTTAGTTCATTTCAAGCTAAATATGGGTCATCTTGCTCATGCAGCTGAAAACAAAGGGCTCCATTAATAGATGCTTGTTTGTTGTTTAGAATGAGAAGTCGGATGACAGCCCCATCCTCTTCTTTGCCAGTTAGCTCACAGTGCACACATTATGCTCAGTTCTCAGTGTTGCATGTAGAGACGTGGGCAAATAAATAACTCATTCAGCAGAGTGAGACCAGGATAATGAGAGAGCAGAAGACAGTGTCCTCCGAGGAATGTTTGCGGGTACCATGGCTGTTAGAAGACCAGGGCAGACCAGGTGAAACTGCTTTCAGGTAGTTTAGGCTAGAACGTGCATCATCAGTTATTCTTAGAGGCACATCACCAGTTTACAGGTTATCCCTGTGGTTAAAAGAAAGTACATGTGGGTAAAAAAGGAAAACAACGAAGGCTTTGAAAAATCACCGTGGTGTGCTGGGTGTGAGTGTGCGCTTAGGGGTCGCTGGGCTTGGCCTTATCCCGGCCTCGTCACGTGGGGGCCGCGGGATCAGTGCTTGGTGCCCTCGTTTCGGCATTCCTGCCTCGTGGGCGGGAAGCGTCGCCCGCACTCACGGCACGCACGCTGCGCAGCCCGGGCGGGGCTCCCGCATGGGGCCTCCCGCGTCGTGCGGTTGCGGTGGACAGCTGCCCGCCTGCCCCCAGGGCCCCTGCGGTGGTCCCAGCGGGGTGGTGGCGGCCCCAGCAGGGTGGACTTGGGGGAGATGCGGGCAGGGACGTGCAGCTGGGAGTGCAGCTCTCCCCAGGTGTGCTTCTCTCTTAACACCTGGACGAAGGGGCGTCCAGTCATGAGTAAGGTGAGAGTAATAGCCTTTTCTTAACAGTTGGTAACTTAGGGGCCATTTTTTGTCAAGCAGTTTAAACACTGTTCCTAACCATCATGCTTGGATTAGTTTTATACCTGGACATCTCACGTGTACCGCGTTTTAGTTAGCCTACACTTTTGCCCTAGCTTGTTTAATTTTAAAATGAATCTTCTTTCGACATCACTATCCTGCCCCAGAAAACGTCAGTTTTCGAAATGGTTGATATATGTTGTATTTTACTGACAATCATCAGTTTATACTCATGTGGTTTATCTCAGAGACTTAATTTATAGCTAGCTTTCTTTCCAAACACATTTAACAGTCAATGTTATATGGGGGCCCACTAATAAAAAAAAATGCAAACAAATAATCAATGAGATATAATTTTTTTGTTCTAAAAGTAACTAAGTTTAGAACACTTAAACTGTTGATAGGGGTTTAAATTGGTACAGCCTTTTTGAAGGGCAGTCTGACAGCCTATGTGTGTATGTACACATACGTGTATACGCAGCACAAACATACACACGTACAGTTGCTGCTCAGAACAACGTAGAATGAAATTGGCACTGTTTTCTCTGCCAGTTAGCTCACAGTGCAAGCGTTACGTTCAGTCTGTGTGTGCCCCTTTAGAAAGCCAGACCGATCCAGCAGAGGGGAGCTGGGATAGTGAGGAGGCTAGACGTGTTAATAAGGAAAGATCATTTTGACCCAGCAATTTCTAGGAACTTATGAAAGAGATTGATGTGCCAGGATATTCGTTTCAGCATTGTTATAGAGAAAAATTAATAGCATTCTTAAATTATTTAGTAAGAGATTAAATAAATTGAGCATATTTTAAAATTATTTAATACTTTTATTTTAAAATAATCTCAAGCTACAGAAAAGTTGGAGGAACAGTATAAAGAGCTTTTTTAATGCAAACAAGGACACTCTCCTACATGAGCACAGCACACTCCTCCATCAGTAGATCAACATCAGATAGTCCTACTGCGTAGTCCTTAGACGTCGTTCAAGGTTTGCCACTTGTCGCCAGCCCACAATCTCGTGTTTTCTGTCGTCAGATCTCTTTAGTCTCCTTAGATCTAGAACATTTGGAAGTCTTTCCTTGACTTGTTGACCATATAAATGTCAACGCTCTTGGCGTTTACAGGCATTTATTTTGTAAGAGGCGGGTTTGTCTGATGATTAGGTTCGGGTTATGCATCTTTGGCAAGAATGTCACAGAGATGAAGCCGGGTTCTTTATTCTAGCAAAGTGTGCGGGCTCCATCCTGTCCCACTGTTGGTAGTGGTGACTCTGGTCACTGGATTAAGGTGTGTCTTCTAAAGCTGCTTTGTCACCGTAAATGCACTCTTTTCTCCTTTGTAATTATCAAGTATTCTGTGGTGCGCTACTTTGTGGCTATGTAAATATTCCATTTCTCATCAGATTTTGCCCTTTACTCATTTGTCTGTGCTACTGTGAACTCATGGATTCCAGTTTTATTCAATGGAACACAGTTTGTTACCATCATTATTTATTCTGATGTTCAAGTTGTCTAAAATTTAGCCAGTGGAAGCTGCTTCTAGTTGGCTCCCATGCCCCCTTTTTTTCTTTGCTGTGATAAAACACACACACAATTAAGCATCTTCACCATTTTTAAGTGTACAGTTCAGTAGTGTAAGTCTTGTGGCATTTTGACATGTCCTCGCCATTCGTTGAGTGCTCTTCGTCATGGCAAGGTGTTTTAGGCTCATCTGTACCTTTCTGTCTGAGTCCTGCAGTCATTCATTTCTCCGCAGAGCCCTGGTTCCTTCCAGGAACTAAGACCGGATGCTGCGTGTGCTCATTGCCTTTCCCAGGCCGGTCAGTGGGCGGCGCTAGGGAGAGTATGTGTACATGCGCCTCTGCAGCTGCATTTCTGTGTTTGCATATACTGAAAATCCTGACGTTACACCAGCATCCCGTTCCAGTCCGACGCCACAGGGCGTGCAGAAAGTGGCAAGCCTGATTCTGTACCTTAATACATCCCCCTCTTTGTTCAAGCCTCTGTTCTTATGTTCAGACGACCCTCCCCCGACCTCCCGTGGGCCCCAGCACCCCTCATCGGGCTGCTGCCTTTGCTGATCTCCCCAGGGGCACTCTCCTCAGCCCCTCCAAGGCTGCCCTCCCCCATGGGCATGCCCTGACCTCCGCAGGGCCCCAGCAGCCTGCTGCCAGTGTCCTCGGGGAGCATGCCCTCCCACTGCCAGCTCCGGACACACTTCTTGCTGAGCCATTCTTTTCTGGGGATGTCACCCTTGCCCCTCTGGGCTCTGACACCTCGTCTCGGGCTGCCCCCAGCACCCAGGCACTTCTCTCCACCCCACTTGGGCTCTGACCACCCAACTCTACAGGCGCCTTACCTTACTTGGCCTCACCTTGGGTTTTGAGCATAATTGTCTGAGAATAGGATGTAGAAATAGGAACTCAAAACAAAATAGAACATCCTGGAGCGCAGTTACCGGCTTGGGATTGTTAGTTTTCTCGGGAAAAGGGGCACTTTATTGGCTGTCAGGGCTGAGTGAAGAGTCCAGCCCTATGGTGTCAAATCTAAGGAGTTAAAAAGTATAAGGAAAGGAAAGGACAAATAATTTAAAAAAACAGAAAACAAAAAATGAGAGGCGCAAGACTGGAGTCCAAAGACTCCTGTGGGTACTGAGAAATGGGCTCTGAGTGACGAAGAAGCTGGAAGCATTGTGAGGCGGCCGGTGAAGGACAGGCCAGAGGCTGGCTTCAGTCACTTCTGAGGACACGACAGCGTTTCCACAGTCAGTGTGTCTACCTGTAGCCACAGGTCATCTGGGAAGGGTGTATCTTAGTGGCATTGTAGGACAATAAAAGGTCATGTTTGCTTCATTCACACACCCCGACCAAAGAACATGTAATCCTTTTGAAATAAGTTCTAAGTTTTCATAGCTTTTTTTATTCCAGAAAATTAAATCATCCAGAGTTCACCAATCTCTGATTATTCCAGTTAAGATGCCATTATAATTTTATATATAAACATGAAAACGAAGTCGTCCTCTCCTCAAGTGTGTCCTAATTGCATCCGGGTGATTTTCTGGCCACCCCAAGCGTGGCCTTTGATGCACCCTTCTCTCTTGCCGCTGCTCCCAGGCATCGCCGCGTCAGTTCTGACAGCGTTAGCACACTTCCCGCGTCCCGCCCTTTCCTGGCTCCAGCGTTCATGACTTTTTGTGTGGGTTTTTGCGTTATCCTCAGTTCAGTTGAGTAAACACGCCAGTGCCCTCTGCATCTTTGTCTGCGCTCCGCCCGCAGTGCCTCTGTCTTAAAGGTCGCCAGTTCAGTGCCTCTGGAAGCCAAGTTCGGGTGCGATAGGGCTGTACTGAATTCAGTGCCTGCCTCTCTCTGCCTGTCGAGGGGGCTGCCGTCATGCTGAATTAGGGGAGCGTTGTTGCCAAACCTTCCAAACCCTGATAAGGGAAGCTGCCAGGTCTTATCTTTATGTGAAACCTTAAAAGTTCTTCACCTCTGTTCTAGGTACTTCCCCCAACAAAAAGATTGACATTGCATTTTAACTTAGGCTCTGAGAAGTCCTGCAGTAGACGGATCTGTTTAAGATCCCGGACTCCTTAGTCTGGCCTGAGAGGCTCGTCACCACTTGACTCCAGCCGACCGCTCATTGGTATTAGAAGGACGCTCTGGACACCTTCTTGTCACTGCTGTTCAGTTGGTCGTTCTCCTAGCCCGGGATGCGCCCGTCTTGTCAACGCCAGTCCTCACTCAGTCCGTCTTTTCCTGGCGTGCTTCCCTGCATTTCCATGGCAGCACGTTGTACCTCTGTCGTAGTTGGCTTCTGCTTACAGCTGTTCATGGATTGGCTCTTTTCACTCAGCTGGAACCTCGTTGAGGATAAAGACCTGTCCGCCCACGAGACCGCGCCCTGGGCACAGTGCCTAGGGGGCGTATGGTGGACACCTCAGGGCAGAACCGCTGCATGGAGGCGGCCGGACTCAGCCCGGCGTGGTGGCACCGTCGTTTGCTGCCTCCGTCCCCGTTCCGCGTACATTTTCTCGGAGCACGTCTTTGTCCTTGGGGCTCCCCATTGCCCAAAGGATGACGTCCGTGCGCTGTGCGGAGATCGCGGGGCCCGTCCACGTCTGGCCCCAGCTCTGCGTCACAGGTCGCGGCCGCCGGCCCTTACTTCGTACCCTCCCTCCCAGGCTGGTTGCACCTTCGAGATCCGACCTCGCGTGGCTGTGTCCGGCTGCTTGCTTCTGATGCTGCAGCCCCGCTCCAGCCGACTGAAGTCCTGGTGCCCTTCCGGAATAGCTCAGAGCCGTTCTTTAACTCTGAAAATGGAAGCAATGACCCTGGCATACTGTGGCTCTCTTCTTAAACATCAGCGTTTATTTCGTTTGATAGTTACGGGTGTAGCTTCTCCGGCTGGGGACAGGTACCTTACACTCAGCACTTTGCTTACAGTAGGTGCTTAATACATGTTTTAAATTAGGCTGTTATATAAAGTGTACATCGATTCCACATTGGTGAAAAAAATAACATTTGAAAACATATAATGCAAATATATAGAAAATAGTCTGGAAGGAGTTTTACTGTGCCAAATGTTAACAGTGGAAATATGGCTATGTTAAAATTTCTTTTAATTTGCCTGTATGTTTATATATGGACACATGTTGTTTTTATAGTGAAGAAAATTTGCTTATGAGTTGAAAATATTAAGTTTAATTTTGATTTTTAAGATTTTATTAGGTAAATGAAACATCCTCAGCTAGGCAAATAGTACAATTTGGTGAAATACTATATACTGGTAATATGTATCACTTGCCGCTGAATGCTAAAATACTCAGAAATAAAGATAAGATTTGCAAAAAATCATTATTTGGGTAAAATATTACCCAATAACAATAATTGACAGGTTTGTAATAGTGTTAAGTGACACAGACTTATAATAAAATACTCGTACGGGGTTAACGGGACTTCTATGTTTCCTAGAGGATTACAAATAGGATGGCTGAAGAGAGCCCAGGTACATGTTAACCTCCGTAAATGTAATATTTTATGGAAATCTGCAATAGTGTTATTTCTTTAATTATCAGCATAAATTTGAAAAAACCTGAAATCTAAATAAATAAAATTTTTTCCTTTTCTCTTTTTTTAGGAATCAAGGAAGGACAGAGGTAAGATTATTTCTGTTTATATTTTATTTAAAACATGAGGTTTTTTTTCACCATGAGTTAGTGACAGTAAGGAGAGGGGTGGTGTTTATATTCCAGAAAACTCCACATTAAGCTAGCAGCCGATGGTCAAGAACAAATAATAGTGTAAATGTCACTCTCGTGTGAATGAATGGACTCCTTTCTAGGTGTTTATGCTTAGCATTTTCTGCTTTGACCTAAAATACCCCCCCCTCAGCACATGGAATCACTTCCGTGATGTTTTGACATTGTCTCAGTGCGGCAGAGTATTCTGTTTGGATTCGAGGCTTTAGATTCTGACCCGCTAAGTCCAGGACATAATTTGCAGTGCCTATCACACAGTAGAGGGATATTTAATAAATACTTCATAATTTTCCTACTTGATTGCAAGGTCAGTATTTTATAAGTTTCTTTGAGATAAAATCTGATGTCCTTTTGAGGAGATCAGGTATATGGTAAAAATCATTTTGGAAGAAAACCTATGTCTTTTTATTCCAAACCTCAAGATCGAGTTATCCTTATAAATATTTAGTTGTAGTTATTTAACTATTCAAAAATAAAACAGTACCTTGTACTCATACAGTAGTCATTAAGATCTAAAAAGAGAAATATACCCTCTGCTTATGGGTGTATGTAAGCTTTCTAAGTAGCTCACTTTCTCCCCACCAAGTAGTTGTTTTCTTAATGCTCTTAAAATATTCACTTATTCAGCAAATACTGTTTTCCTTCTATGTGCCTGGCACTTTGCTAGGAGACACACACACACACACACTTAAGCCTATGAGTATAACAAGATGTGGTCTCTTAACCTCAAAAACCTTAGGGGGAAAATTTGTATTCCTATTTTGGAAACAGAATTTCTTCAGCCACACTTCAGAGAAAAACATTTGAAAGCTGTTTGTGTTTATAATGGTAGATTAGCCCCATTATTCTGACACTTGGGAATAGATTCTCTTTTTATGAATAAGTATTAAGAGTTTGGGATAAAGTTTTGAAAAATGCTTAATAAAGTGAAAAGATTCACATTTTTAAAAGATGATTTATAATCAGAATTTCTGTACAGATAGTTTGAATACAAAGGTCTATTGTAATAAGCTCTGCATAAATGTGTCTTTTAGGTGTCATTTACTTTGAATGAGGATCTTGCAAATATTCATGACATTGGCGGAAAGCCGGCTTCAGTCAGTGCTCCCAGAGAACACCCGTTTGTCTTGCAGAGTGTTGGAGGACAGACGTTAACGGTGTTTACCGAGAGCGCGTCTGGTGAGTGAGCGTAGAATTATTCAGTGTGGTTCCCGTACCCGTTGTACAGGTTTTCTGTCTCTGCACACACTCCAAGGTCACTACCAAGGCTGCTCCACTCATCTTGCTGTCTCCTCCTGCTTCTCCTTTCATGCTGCTTCTCTGCTCTCAGTACTTTACTCTGGTTGATGACATTTTTTAGCTGTTACTTGAAGTGTTCCATTTCCATTTGGGCATGAAGAAATAGAACAAAGCAGATGGAAAAGTGTAGTGCAGCAAACTGTCTTCTAGGATGTTGAAGAAACAGTGTTCTGAGTTTTGCCAAGACAGGGTCATCCTTGCCTGTTTTGGGAAATTGATAGTCAGATCAATTTAAAAATTTTAAACATGCCGCTTAATAATAGGGAATATGTTAGCCTGCATTTTTGCTCTTGTATGCTTTCTACACTAAGAGGGCCTTTCATGCAGAGATGAACTTCTTTTAATGGGTAAAATACAGCTTTTCAGTTTTGTGTGTTGCTCTGAGATATTTTAACAGTTCAGTAAATCAGGAGCAAGTGTTCCAGTTTGTGATTTGAATAACAGAGGGAACTTTGTTGGCGGCATACATACATGAATACATTTTATTTTCATTGTTTCTCGGTTTTCACTTCACTGAAGTTAGAATGGGCTGCTAAAGCAGCAGCCACCTCGTTTTAGAGGAGTTAATTTCTCATATGTAATTCAGAAGGTTTATTGTTGCTATAAAAGAAAAGATCCATGATTTTGTCGTGTCTCCAGTAAACATTACAAAGAAAGGTCTAAAAATTATGTTAAGAATGTCATTGTTTAAAAAAAATTTGCGCAGATAAATTTTTTTGTGTCTCGAATTACCAATACCTGCATAAACTAAACTAAAAAAATTAGTCTTTTTTCTTTTCTCCCCCTTGGATGTAGACTCTAAAAAATGGTACATTACAATTTTTCTGTCATGTGGTTTAAGGTAAACAATGTGTTTTTTGTGTTATTCAGATGCTGTCATAACCTGTAGTGGGGTAGCATGGGAGGCAGAATGTCAGGCACACGCACTGTGTCCTGGGGAGGCTCAGTGCTTAGCAGACGTGTGTCGCAGACGTGTATTGTATGCGCGTCGTGCGGGCATGGCAGGGCCTCATCCAGGGGACTGGAAATTTGCCTTGCGGTTGATGGGATTTAGTGAGCCCTGTTGAACCTGTGAGGTTGTCTCTACTTCTGTGGTTGTCCTGGAGCGGAAGAGGCATGGAACCGAGGTGGGAGAAAGGAGGCAGAGCCTTGAAGAAAGTTCGAGGTAGGGCAGCTTGAACTTTCTTTGTGGAAAAAGGGACCCTATTTCAGATTTTTTACATCTTATGTTGCTGGTTTTGCAAAGCAGAATTTATTGCTTGTACTTGTACAAAGACAGTCATTTAGAAAGCTAAGGTTTGTCATCCTCTGAGTTAATCTTACATTTTTAATCTTGTGAATCCTTTAGTAGTGTCGTGCTCTTTTTGAACATTTTGTGTTCACATTTCTGGTTACAGTGTCTTCCAAAGTGAATACGGTATGATAAGGATTATTTTGGCAGGAATATGGAAAAGGATCGAGATTGCCATCCGTCTTCTGGAGTTTGGACAGTGTGTTCTGCCTTGTAGAACTGCGATAATCCAAGTTCAGGTCTGCATTGCTGTTGGGTGGTGTGCGCTCTAAGAGACGCGTTTGCTTCTTATTAATCATTCCTGTTTCGTATCGCTGTTTATTGACTCTCTTTGTATCTTTCTGTGCTTTAATTTCCTGATTTATGAAATGAGGATAATAATTGTTTATATTTATGTATAAATGTGAATATATTTAAAATATTTAGAACAATACTCAATATATAGTAAATGCTCAGTAATTGTTATTACTGTTATTAATATTAGATCTTATTTTTAAACACTTTCGATTTCAAGTTTAAGGCATGTGCATGCATTTTAGTTGTATCTGGTTGTGTATCACTTGATAAAATTCAGCCAATAGAGATTTTTATGTTCAGTGTTTTTTGATTGACTGGATGACTGAGGAAAAAGCTCCGGAGTTGTTAGTGACGGTTTATTTCTTTTCTGAGGGGCCTTCCATCATCTGCTGTTTCTGGTCGTGAAGGCGTCAGTTCTACAGCTGGGCCCCACGGCTCTGTGACGGCCAGGACATAATTAAGGTGCCAGATGTGCGTGTGCACCTGCATGTTTTCCGACAGGACAGGCCCCTAGCTCTCATCGGTGTTGGAGGGGTCTGTGACCCAAGAAAGCTTCAGAGCCGCCAGTCTAGTGTTACCTTGGTTGGTCACGAACCTGACAAAGCATGACCGAGCCGTTTTACATTGAGTCGGCTTTTGTTTTACATTGACATGTACATGAGGCAGGCGTTATCGTGAATGTGTTTGTTTTCCCTCAAGCGTACAACTGTACCTGCTTATGACACATTGCTTTTCTAGCCTCTTCATTTGTTTTTTAAAGTGCACAGGTCTATAAAACAGAATTTTACGAGAGAAAAAAAAACCTCATTTGAATTCCATTTGAAACCTCATTTGATTTTAATGACTTCATTCCTTCTGTTAACATACTTTTGCTGATTTTTGACAGGCCCTTTTTCAGCCAGATTTTTTAATGATTGGATTCTACATATTTGTCTTTTGGGGGTTAGGATTAGAAGGGACTGATGATGTGTTTTATGTTTTCTCCTTCATTAAAACAATTTGTATTTCATGAGCATTTTATGACTGCCATTAATTTATGTCTTTGAGTATTCCTTTCTGAGAGAACAGGGCTGTTTTGGCTTAGCCCTTCTTCTGATTCCTTTTTTAAGGGCTGTTTTGGCTTAGCCCTTCTTCTGATTCCTTTGAAATTCTAATAATTGTTTCTCTTATTAAATATTTTTATGGGGAGTGTATCAGCCAGTACCATTATCTCTGCACCCTTATCTAGGTGGAAATGTGTTTGGCCCTTATTTCCCCACCTTGTGTCTTCTGTTTAGTGTTTTTATCCACCGTTTGCTGGTACCTGGTACCTCTCTTTTGTCCTTTACCCCCGCCACTTTGTTCGTGCTTAGGTTTCCATCTTTAAATTGCCAGTTCTAGACTGAGAGTTCTTGTTCATTCAGCAGACATTTTCAATGCCAGGCCCGGTGCTGGAATAAGACTGGACTCCTGTTCATCGAGGCAACTGCTGTGTGAAAACGCAGTCGCTAGAGAAGGTGCTCTAATGGGGTTGTGCACGGAGAGGGGACAAAGTGCCCGTTGCTTGAAGGGCCTGGGATGGCATTTGAGCGGGCCTTGAGGCATCTGAAGGGGCGAGCGTGCACAGGAGGAAGGAAAGGAAGATGCAGCTCACGCCCCTCGCCTTCAAGCACCCTCGTCTCTTCGCTCCGCTTTCTCCCACCTGTCACACTCTTTCACCTCTATCTAAAATAGCTCTCAGGAACACAGCACAGTCGTGGGTTTCGAAGTCCAGTTTAGAGATGGGAAGGTTTGAACTGGCGTGGAAAGGGAGCCTGTTCTAGAGACGGCAGAGGTCGTTCGGCCAGCGCCGGGTGACGCGGGGAGTCGGGAGAGTGAGAAACCTTGAATGCGTTTCGTGCTTTCTTGGCTTGGGCATCTGGGTGAATGATGAGACCATTGCTGAGTTAGAAAATATTGGGGAAAATGGTCAGGGCTAGAGCTGATAGAAACACGGCGCCCTGTTGCTCTAAGCTTTTGTGATCTCTGACCCTTCTACCGCAGTTCATTGATTCAGCAAATTAGTACTCTTCCTTACTTTTTGCAAGCCCTCTTCTGCTTAGACTTGGAATACGAGTGAACAAAATCTCCGCCTTCATGGAGCTCACATCTTTGTAAAGGTCTCAGGGGAGAAAAGCAGGCAGTGGGATCAGGAGTTCTAGGTTGAGGGTGGGGCTAGTGATTTTAAACAGTGTGGTCAGCATGGGCCCATGGAGAAGATGGGATTCGAACAAAGTCTTAAACTCCTTCAGAGGAGGTAGCCACGTGGAGTTAGCCAACTGAAATTTTAAGGCTGAGGGAACACATTTGCCCGGAGTAGCAAGGTCAGTGTGGGGCGGGGAGGAGGGGGAGAAGAGTGGGCTCAGGCAGGAGAGGAAGGGGCTGGTGGTGGCGATCACGAAGGAATTCGTAAACCATTATAGGGAGTTGGATTTGGCGCCCAGTGAAATGGGGAGCCACTGGAGGGTTTCAGAACAGAGTGATGATTTGATCGGATTTGCGTTTTAAAGACGCCTCTGCCTGGCAGGTGGAGCAGAGACTCTGGGGCGAGGGTGGAAGCGGAGGCTGTGCCCTAACCAGGGCAGAGAAGGTAGAAACGGTAGCAGTGGCAGAAGCCGAGTCTCTCACCTGATGTCCGGTCCCATCTTCAGTTGACTTAACAGACAGAGCACTGGGATTTTTTATCACCTGAAACCCAGAAGACGGGAAATCAGATTCATGTCTTCAGCCCTTTGTTCTCCATCCGTCCGTATCCCTGTCTGTGATACGTTTCTAGGTCCATCTGTTCTCTTGGCCATGACGATTCTCAGCCTCCTCTTACTCTCAGGGTCAGTCACTTGTCTCCTCCAGTCGCTTCTGCAGCAGAAGGCACACGGAAGGAAGTCACACTTGCGCATTTCTTTATTCCATGTAACCCCCCGAAGCTCCCGTCCTCGGCGCCCTCTCTGGCCCAGCTGCTGGAACCCCTCATCTTCCACACGGGCCTCCGACACCCACCTCTGCTCTTCCCCTTGACTTTCCTCAGCCAGAGACTCGTTTACCTTTCACAGCCGTAACATCCTTCCCTTCACTGCGCTGGTCTTTGTCAGTCTTCCTCCACCTGGGCTAGTGAGGCGCTGAGGTTCCCATCACTCGTTTTGTCCCTTAAGTAAGCCTTGCGGGCCGGGGGCCGAGTCTCATGCTTCTCTCCACAGTGTCTAGTACTGAGCACGGCGTGGATGGGCCCCTCAGCCAACATGCGTTGAAAGAGTTTATTTTCTCCTAAGAATTCCTGGTATTCTGAGGGTATTTTTTAGAGTGGTTTTTAAGTAAGGTGACTTGTCGATGACCAAAGGATGGGTTTTCTTCCTTCCAAGTTAATAGTCTTTTTCTTAAGACATTTGAGGTTGAAAATTGAATATTAAATTCCTTTGTTCCCCACTTTATTTCTTGCTCATTATGTATATTGTTTGGCACAGACGATTCCTTTCCTTTCCCTTGCTAATCAGACTAGTTTAGCACACTGTGCTGTGACACTTGGTTAACCATTGTACACGTTGTAATGAGACATATTCCCCAGGTAACGTAGGAGCTAAGGTCATTGGAAGTATGTGAGAATTTATCCGAGGTGGCCTACCGTGTTTACTTTCAAGCTCGAATTTGGTAACATATACCAATACACGTATGTCTTAGAATGTGTTCGTATTTGAAGAAAAATGTGTACCTATGGGAATGTTCTCTGAGGATGCGGAATTACTGGTCATTTTGAAAACAACTGACACTGTGCAAGTTGTACTCTGCCCTTCACGGCGCTGTCCTGCAGGTGTGGTAAATGAAGCGTACATACAGGCGATGTTTCCACTTTTAACTTGAGTTTTCACGTGCTTACGGAAACATCAGCTTGGTGCATGACCTCGTTTGTTGAGAATGGGGTCTAAGGTAATTTGCTTTCAGAGGTTCGAAGGAAGCTTTATGTGTATGTATGCGTGCTTGTTAGCATTCAAGCTATAGCTGTTTTCTTCTTCATTGAGTTTTTTTCTTATTGCTTTTAAACATGAATTACACTCTGTTGCCTAAATTATCACCACATGCATACGAGTAGTTGCTGTGCAATGGGACTCTGAGGTTTTATTTAGCCTTATCTATCATAATTGTAATTATTTTATATCGCTTTAGTACAGTGGTTCCCAAACCTTTTGGTCTCAGAGTCCCTTTATACATGGCAGTTAACAAATAACGTATTTTTATGAAAAAAAAAAAATAAGCACTCTGTTTTTCAAAAAAAAAAAATCAGTGGTAAGAGTGGTATTTTGCAAATCTCATGAATGTCTTGCTTAAAAGACAAGCTGGATTCTGATATCTGTTTCTGCATTCTGTCTACAGCAGGGTTATTTTGGTTGAAGGCTGAAGAAAATTTCACCTTTGCAAGTACATAGGTAAACAAGGGAGGAGCACTTCGTAGCATTTTCAGATAATTGTTGATATTCTTTTGATTCTGCACCAAAACTCTACATGTGGTCGTTTCTTAGGTGAGTCTAGTGTCTGAGGCCCTATCAGCAGACTTTTCTCTTTCAACTGTTACCCTGAAATCCACTGGTTTTACCTTGTGCTTTGAATGGATCTTTCCCTAGGCGTGATTTTTGTAACATCACGCATCCCTTCGCGGGTGACTTTTGATTCGCCGAGTTATGCACTTCTTCCACATGTCGACACATTTCTTTGTACGATAGAAAAATTTTGAATTCATTAACGCCACTGATTGAATCAGAAAGTCTTTAAGTAGTGGAGAGCTGTCAAGCTTGTGGTAGGTACAAGTATTTCAGACTTCTATTTTTGACTTCAAAGATTGAATCTTATTAATGGTGACAAATTCTGTCAGTTGTTTTCTTTGAAAAGATGGGCTTGTTCCATTCATTTTTGAGAAAATATCTTTCAGATACCTGGGTCCGCATAACCATAGTTTTCAATTATTCTTTCAATTAAAAATGATCTTCCTGAAAAAGAAGCTGCTTCAGCTCCCCTCACACAATCACAGATACTTTTCTCTGACACAGGCGTCCTTTGTTGGGATTCAGAGACTTGCTTTATGCGTACTTCCCATTTGGCGTCACTGAGTATTAAAGGAAGTGTATCACGATCAAAATTGAATAAAACAATTTTTACTGTTCATCGGGAACATTCTTGGGTGAAACTGACTTTTCAAAATCAGAAGCGGGAGGTGTAAAGAAGACACAGTACGGCTTGGAGCCGCCTTGGTTCGCGGTGGCCCAGAAGTCTCACCAGCCATCGCTTCTGCACCGTCAGTGTAAGACACCTCCTGCTGTCTGGCCTGACG
Organism: Eonycteris spelaea; assembly: GCA_003508835.1. Lineage (NCBI taxonomy): Eukaryota > Metazoa > Chordata > Mammalia > Chiroptera > Pteropodidae > Eonycteris > Eonycteris spelaea. The sequence continues at coordinate 3,770,004 of PUFA01000002.1, read as the reverse complement.
TGTGCGAGGACGAGCACACCGAAATGAGGTTTGCGACATTAGCGGTCCGTACATGTCCTGAACTGCCCCCAGCGATCGATGACAGAGGTTCAGTCTGAGTTTTACTGCTAGCTGCCTGAGCCATGTCTGCTAATTAAGCCTAATAGTAGGGACCGTTTCTTATTCAGGGGCTGGGCAGAGTAGAGGCGTGTTTACACACATTCAGTCCAGGTCCGCACGTGTAAGTACGCGGCTGGCTTTCATCAGAGGGAGGTGAGGCTGAGGAGAAGCGACAGCTGGAATATAAGGATGATATTAAGGTTTGGAATAACAAGTTACATTTCTTTAAACTTCTGACTTTTCACTTTTTTATAATGAAATACTTTACGCCTATAGAAGTGTAGAGAATGGGGTAACTTGTGGCCAGCAGCTATATTTTGTAGTTGATATTTGCCATATTTGATATATTTTTTAAGGAAATAAAACACTAGATACAGTTGACATTCCCTTTCCATTTTTTTTCTGGGCCCACCTGCCTCCCTTTCTGGAGGCGATCGTTGTCTTGGAGTTGGTGTGTAGTACTGTGGCTCACGGTGACAAGTCTGCAGTTGCCCCAACAAAATTGTTACAGTGTAACTGGAGAAAACCAACAACGTTTTTAGAGATGGTTTAAGCAGCGTCTTCCAGGTTCCTAGCAATTGTGGGAGTTCAGTGCTTGTATTGAATAGAGATTTTTTTTAGTATGGCATATAACTTGACAAGCCTCGTTTTTGTTGTTGGTTTCTTCTGTTTCTTTAGTACTTTTTTTTTAATTTCCTGAATTCTAACATAAATTATGTGATCCAAAGCAATTATTGAGAAACTTAATTCAGTCGATTGCATGGTTTCTGGTGAGAAACACTGACTGATCAGTGACGGGTATAGGGTTGAAAGAAGACATTTGACTTGTTTCGTCTTGGGACCATGACTTTTTTATTTTGGTAATGCAGTCTCTTCTAAATCTGTATCGTGACGGTCGCACAGTGTATGAATTGGGTGATGTTTATAGCATTTTTCCTCAGAAGAATTAACCTAGAATTTATGCAAGGAATATTGGCACATTTGTTTTTGTCTTCAGTTTTAGTAATTACTGTGAATTTAGTAATGTTACCTACACTTCCAGTTCCAGTACTCATGAATTCCATGTAAATAATATTGCCTAAAATTTACTGAAATTTGGTTGTAGTTTCTGTTAAATACATACCTTTATTTTGGACCTCCGTTTTCTGTACATTCTTGTTTGTGGTTTTGATGGAGACTGTCAGAGAGCATCCTCCAGTTTCTATCTTTACTGTACGTTGTGTTTGCCTGTTCCACGATGGTCTGCAATGCTCAGCTTTTATTCTCAGACCTGCCTGTTTCCTGGTTTGTAAAGCGGTGGAGAAGAATTTAGGAAGTTTCTGTCATGCCTGGAGGGAATGACAGGCCAAGCAAATGCATTTCTTTTTTTCCTTTCGATTTTCTATAGCTTCCAGATTATAAACGTGGATCTTTGTTTTGGTTTATTTATACTTAAGATCTCTGGAAGAACCTGGCTTCTTTATAAACCAAACATGGCTTAGTAAAACCGAGTTTACAGTGTAAGTTATTTACTTGCGGTATTAAAATGAAGTTATTGAAAAATTTTTAATTTTAAAATATTTCAGTTTTTAAAAATGTTTATGTTTTTGGCTTTTTCAAAGACCTTTATTGCTTTTGAGAAAAAAACTCAGTTTTTGTTGCACACAGGCATGGTCTCTTCTGTGGTTCTTTGGTCATGAATGTATTAGACTTGTATCAAAATTTAAAATGGAGAAGATGCCATGGAGCTGGTTTTCTTTCTCTGCCACATAGCCTTTCGTTATAGAATAGAAGCCATGTTACTTTGTTGGCTTTATATTTTTGTTGCTTGAAACTGTATTCTGTTGATATGGTGACAGTCCTGATCTAGTAATTACCTACAGAAAAAAGAAGCTGAGACTTTACAGTTAGTTTATTACTTTAAAAAGCAATACACATTCTTTATTTTTAAAAAACATGCAGAGTACGCAAGGTTTTTATGTGCCTCACTAGTTGCACGTTTTGGGGTACCCAGTGCTGACAAAGGTTAGCGATGAAGAGCTGTGTCACAGCAGAATAGGAAAGGTACCAACATGACCTTGAAGCCTGAACTATGTTCTAGATTAATTGGCTATGATACAAAGTGCCTCATATCATTTTATATGCTTCTAACAGTTTGGTTTGGAAGAATTAAAAGAAACTTTTTATTCAGGCATATAAATTTACAATGTTTACATCTTACCATTAAGCAGTGATAACTAGAATAGGTAACTGATCGAGCACTTAATTTGCTCACTGTGGTGAGCACTTTACATGAATCGCTTCATATATTTCATGCAACAAGCCTGTGATATAGGCACCATTGTGATTTTATCCTGCTGATGAGAGAAATGGGGTTCACATGGGATAAAATTTCACCGTCATGCAGTTTGTAAGCCCTTCCCCTGAATCCTTATACTGGTGGTTTTCAGAGTGTAGATGCACAGTCAGTTTCATAAGTAACAGCACTAAAAACAGAAAAAGAAAATTGAATGGAAAAAAAAATGAACTTTTTATATTTGAACGTTTCAACACACCCCAAAGTAGAAAAATATAATGAACCCTGTATACCCACCACCCAGTTTAAGAGATTTATGATAGATTTTTTTCCCCCACGCCGGCATTGTGGTAGATTTTTAATGTACTGTCAGTGATTAAGAGCAGGTTACTTTTATAAAAAGACATAATTTTATTTTATTCATCTATTTGTACCTCATATTGCCCTGCTGAACTGTGTCTCCTAAGTTTCTGTAAGGCCATATATATATCACTGTGACATATAGCTTCACTTATTATAAACCTCAGTTTCTTCATAAATTCCCTATTGGATTTGCCCAACAGAAACAAAAATAAGCTGTCTGATCATCTTTGCCTGCAGGTTATGCATCTTCGAGGTGTATGCTTACGTGTGTTTATGTTACGTAGTGCAGTAGTTCCACCTGAGGGCAGCTTTGGCGACACCGGGGACATTTTCAGTTGTCACAATTGGGCGCATGTTACGGGCGTCTGGTGATCAGGGATGCCAGTAAGCATCCTGCTGTGCGAGGGGCAAAGTCCAGAATGGCGAGGGCGAGAAACCCTGGGCTAGTGGAAGAGGAGCTGTTTTTAGTGGACAGGCAGTTTGGTTTGTCCGCTGCTCATGATTTTACAGCTATAAGATACAGTAGCCCGCCCTTGCCCGCAGGGGACACGTTCCAAGACCCCCAGGGGGTGCCTGAAACCGCAGGCGGTACTGAGCCCGTGTGCACTCTGTTTTTTCTCTACACGCATACCTGGGGGAAAGTTTGATTTATAAATTAGGCACAGTAAGGGATTAACAACAATTACTAAAAATCAAATAGAAGAATTCTAACAATACACCGTAAAAAGTTATACGAATGGCTTTGGGGCCATTATTACGTAAAGCAAGGCAAGCACTGTGATACCGGGCAGTGGACCTGAATCCTGAGGGGGCTGCTGAGTGACCAGCGGGCGGGGTGGTGGGCAGCGCTGCACCAAGGGGTGGTCCACGCCCCGGGAGGGACTGTGCGCCGGCTGCAGGTTTCCTCACACCACTCAGAACGTGCAGTTTAAAACTTAAGAATCCTGCATTTCTGGAATTTTTCATTTAATATTTTCAGATCGCAGCTGACTGGGGGACTGAAACCACAGAGAGCGAGACTGCGGATAAGGGGGACCGCTATGTGTAGGTGGCCTCTTTGAGGGAGCCAGGAGGAGTGACCTGGGCCTGTCCTCCTCCCGGCAGTCGGGTCCTTGTTCTCCTGCCCTGCGCCTCCCCCAGCGCCCCTGCCTCAGGCACTGACAGGAGACTGTTCTCGGGGTTTTATCTTCGTACTGTTTTTTTAAAATAGCTATTCTTAAGAATCCCCTTTTTTTTTTTCAGTAGCTGTTGCCAGATTATTCCTTTAAAACAATTTGAGGTGTCTACCATGATCATAAAAGCACATTTTTTCTTATTCTATATAAGTCCTGACTGAAGATAAATCTTAGAGCAATAAATACGGTGTTTTAAACATTTTACTGGTCTTGACAGAATTCTTACATTTAGAAAGACATGTCTTCTCTGCTTCTACCTCACCCACTTTAATTCAAGCTTGATTTAATTCTTTAACTATAAGCTTAAAGATTCATATGTAGTCAAAGAAGAAGGCAATATAAAGATAAAATGTGGCTGATTTCTCATATATTAGTAGAGTTATTTATGGAGAGTTCATGATGAATAAAGCCTCACCAGGAAAGGAAAACAAACTTTCCCAGCCTCCCCTCTTTTCATTTTTAACTGTACAGTGTGGAGAAATTTTAAGCATACTCGGAAGTAGAGAAACAGCATAGTGGATGTTCATGTGCCTGTCTTCCAGCTTCAGGTTATCAGTACATGGTCATTGTTCCAGCTGGACACCAGCCACTGCCCTTTGTACCTCACGGGTTATTTTAAAGAAAATTGCACTCCACAAATCATTTTGTCCTTATATTCTTCAGTACGTGTCGCCGTAAGGATTCCTTTATAAAAAAAATACATGACCACCATTATGAGACCTAAAAAAAACCCCAAAAAACAGTAATTCCAAAATGTTGCCATAGATCTAGTTGGTGGGAACTGTTTAATGGTCATGTTCCAGTGGTTCTTGATTTTTTTCCCCTCTTTATGTTCAGTTTTTTGATTATGGTCCAACCCTATCTGAAGGCACAGTTGTTTGCAGTGGTACAGGTGCCGCTGGAGAAAATAGTTAATCAGGTCATTCATAGTACTGTGAAGACATGAAGCAGTCTCTCTGCAGAACTGTGTGAGAAGTAGGCTGATAAAGTGACAGAACAGAAAATCATGTCTAAAGCCATACGGTGGCACCGATGTCAGACTTGTGAAGGGTTTAGGGTGGGGACTACTTAAGCTGTGTTTACTGAAAGTCATGGACTCTTTTCAGTTTCAAAGTGAAAGTTAACAATAGATATATTTACAAAAAAGAAAATCTTGTGGCTGCAATAGGACCAAACTCTAAGGAATAGAAAAGGCTTTCAGAATAAAATTAACAGTAAAGTAGAAGCAAGTAATATAAAGAATGTATATAATGAGTGGGATAGAAAAGGTCATTTAATTTAACATAGTTAATACGGATAGGAACGTCTTGGGATCTCAATATCAACCATAGGGACAGTTTGTAGACACACCTCAGGTTAGAGTATTGATTTCTTACCTGGAAAATGGAAGAAATTGATCAAGAAGAATAGAGAAAGTGATTTCATCTAAGTTTCAAATAAATCTTGTGAAAGTTGGGTCAGTTTATATCTTTAATGCATAATGACTTAGTAAACATTTTCAAGTTCTCATTCTGATGTGTTCCTAGCCACTGCTGGGGACGGCGGCCTTGGCCTGGCCAGAGGTGCCGCCGCAGGAGTCCGCGAGCTCTGAGCGGCGCTGTGTTCGCAGAGAAATGCGGCCGGGCTTCTTTAAAAGGCTGTGTGTGTGCACCGGCCCACAGCCTCTTGCTTATACTGTATCATTAGCTCTTCCAAAAGGAAAACGGGGAAACCCTACAGACACGTACTGTTTTCGTGGGGTTTTTTTGTTTTGTTTTTGTTTTGCGGTGGGGGTTGCTCTAAAGAGCCTTTCTTGCGAGTCTTTGATGGTCGGAAGTTCTGGCCTCCTCTGCGCAGCGGCCGTGAGCACGCCGCCCAGGGCTGCTCGCAGCCGGCTCCTCAGTAGCTGTGCAGAATTCAACGCCTGAGGGTTTGGCAGACGTGTCTCAGGAGGTAACTGTCGCATATCATAGTGAGCGGTTTCTGAGAGGAACACCTGTACTGTTTAGCAAAGGAAACGTCTGATTTGGGGCAGCTCAGCCCTTTCTCTGCAGCTTCTAGGCGAACGGCGATGTTTCACACCCCGAGGGAGGACAGGCTGCCATGGGCTAGGCGCTGTGGCATGAGTGCCACAGATGCTGGCGGCTGCCCCGGCCGCCAGGGGGGCAGGTCAGCGGCGCCAGGGCGGTAACACCCGCAGAGCAGCGTCTGAGGGCAGTTCGGGGTGGAGAGCCCTGCAGGCGGGCCAGCTCAGGGCCACGCCCTGCCCTGTCTCCAGGGGTTCCGCGGCAGGACGCAGCCACGGCTGGCCGCGGGGCACAGCTGGCACCGGTCCTCTCAACTCGGCTGTCGATTTCTTTCCCTTTCCGGTCTCCCTTCCACCCAAGTCTCCTCCGGCGTTCCGGTCTCGCCTCGCACGTGCACTGCCTGACCTTGAAAGCCTCATCTCAGAGTCGCCTCCATCCTTCTGAGAGCCCTGCTGTGCTCCTTGACCCTCAGGCTCCTCTCTCTGAGTGTCTGTGCATCCAGGTGATTATGTCATTCCTAGGGACGCTGCACAGAAAGTATTCTTTAATAGACCCAAAGAGCCCAGACTGGGGTTCAGGAGGTTTTAAACAGGAAGCCGCCCTGAGGCTTGGGAGCCGTTCTGTTGAGGCCACGCACGGCGCGCATGGCATTCTCTGATTGCTGCCTGTTTCCACTGCCGCCCCAGTCAGCTGCCTTTCACTGTCCCAGCTGACCTTCGTCACCTCCCTCAGCTGTCTGTGCTCCCAGTCACCGTGTGACTGCCCACATGGCTGCACCTGCCTGGGCCCATCCCGTGGGGTACACACGCCCCCGCCCCTTCATTTGGACACCTCCGGTCCCGCCATGAGCGGTCATTCCCATCTCCAGACCCGCCTCTGATCCTTCTGGCTTCAGCCAGGCCCTGCTCCTTCATATATGCAGATTCTCTGTGTTCTCCAGCTTTTTAAAAAAGCCATTAAAATATAATTTACTCAGGAAGACAGTTGTAAGGGAAAAACATTCTGTGTGCACAGTGCCTCATTAGCTGAAAAAACTATCATTTGTTGGAAACAGTTTCATTTCAGGACTATGAAATTCCTGAAAATAACTCAAATAAATTAACTGCATCGCTGATTCAGCTGACATTCATTTTCCACAAAAGCTTTTACTTCTAAGTCTTGTCAGAAAAAAAAATATTAAAAGATGTTAAGTGGGAGAAAGAAAAATTAATTGGAGCCAGTGTAATAAGTTTACCAGACTGTGTCTCACAAAGATAACCATAGTCTCTTCCTGTTAAAAAGAAGAGAAAGATAAATTTTTAAAAGGCAGGAACCATGATTCTGTTTTAACATGTTAGTCCTTAAGAAACTTAATGTCTCTAATATTGCAGTATTTCTAAAACAACACTGGTTGTGTCCATCGTAATATATATGCTGGAAGGTTAACACATAATCATATTAGAAAGGGACCAAAGTTAGAATGTGTGAGAGCTTAGTATAGAAAACGTGAATCCAGATCCATGAATGAAGGATCGAAGCTCGGCTACCAGTGTTCTATGTTTTGATCAGAGTGGTGGTCACGTGGATGTGTTCGCTTTAGGAAAATTCATCAAAGCTGTAAACTTGATTTGTGTATTTTTCTTAAGTGTGGGTTATATTTCGATGACAATATTAGCAAAGAGAGCAAAGCACAGAACAACATACATTTTTCTGTTAATCCATCAACCAGATCTCTTAGTCGAGTCAAAAAATTAGATCACTGAGATTAAATCACCCGGATTTAGTTTCCTGGGGCTGCCATAATAGACCACGGGCTGAGTAACTTAAATAACAGGTTTATTTTCTTGCAGTTCTGGAGACTAGAAGTCCAAGATCAAGGTGCTGCAGGTTTGGTTTCTGAGGCCTCCCTCCTTGGTGTGCAGATGGCACCTTTCTTGCCTCTTTACATGGTTGTGCCCCTGCTGTGCATCTGTGTGACCACGTTTCTTGTGAGGACAGCGTCTTATCGGGTCCCCTAATCACAGTTACATTTACTGTTTCTGTCTTGGTGAGGATGTCTCCTGAAGCTGTCCCTGTGTGCTGTGCTATTATGACATTTGCCTAGGGACCTGAGAATGACTACAGCTCAAGGTTCTGTCTGTCCCTCAATGTGTGTGCTCCCTGGAGAGTGGCGTGTGTGTGGTTACTTCAGCCAGGAGAATCACGTTGGCTAAATTTATAGAATTAGAAGCAGTGCTGTTTAAATAGTTATTCTCTCACATTACTAGTAGAAGACACTTGCCTTTTAACTCAGACCATTGCTTAATAGGAGGGAGAGAGAAAGACAGAGAGAGAGACTCATTGTTAGAGTGTGGTGCGCCAGCAGGCTCTGGCCTTCTGAAGCTCTGTGCTTCGGAAAGCATGGCTCTGCTGGCCCTCCTCTTCGAGTTAAACTTTAAAGACAGAAGAGGAAGTGCCTGAAGATGCTTGAAGATGATCGGGTTCTGGGGTGAACTCATTGTAACTCATGAATTTACTGGGGTAAGAAACTGAATCCATCCTGCCGGCCTGTTTTATTCAGCTTGACTTTTGTTTTTAATGAATATTGATGATTTTTCAGGCACAGCGTTCATTCTCCATTGGCCAGAATAGTAACCATTATTTCTTATTTCCTACTCCGTTGTTTTCCAGTTATTTTAGGTGCCCCATCCCGAAAACATTCAGATTTGAGACTGATTTTAGCCCAGTCTCCTTTGTCGAGGTAGCAGAATTATTTTAAATGATTCGAGAAGCAGAACCACAGGCCAGTTTCCCTGCTCCATGTGCACGTCCTTCCTCCCATGGACAGAATAGGGAAGAAGTGAGTAGATGAGTGAAAGGTGAAGTGATGTCGCTTTGGAGCAAGACAGAGAATAATGTGCTGTGTAGTTCTTGCTTTAGGAGTCCAGACAGAACTTTAAAATAAACAGGTTTAAGGATTCTGGGGAGTCTGTGTGACTGTTGCAAGGCATTTTGATATTCATTCTTCACCTCCGAAGCAAATAATAAGGAGTCATAGTGGAACACTATACATTCCTCTTTCCATGTGAAGTTAGGAGAAATTAAAAAAAAAAAAATCCTGGAGTAGAAATCTTAATATTCCTGAAAGTTACCAGACTTTTCTTAGGGATGAATCACATAGTTTATTTGGTTAGGGAATTAAGAAATTCAACAGTAGAGACTAACAGAGTGTTTATATTTTCCAACTATAATTTAGGATGAAAAGCACTGTGATTCACTATCTAAAAAATAACTAAAGCCCTTAAAAATTCATTTGTACAGTGCTGTACAAAACATTGTCACAGTTCTATCACGTTTCTCAAGAATTCCGAGAGGAGAAATAAATAACGTGAGGTGGTTTGAGCAGATGTCGTTTGACCACCTATTATCAGATAGTTATGGTACGAAGCCCCGAGACCAAGTATTTTGAAGAGCCACAGTTTCTGTCCTCAGAGAGTTAGTGTCTAAAGTGGGGCGGGGAGGAGGAGGAAGAAGCAGCGTGTCACCCTGGATGACGGAGAAGCTTCGCGAAGGATCCAGCATGTGAGTTCAGACCTGAAGTATCGGGTGTCCACCCTAAGTGACGTGTGGAGATGGGGAGGAGGGAGGTGATGCTGCCTCCCTCTCTCCTGAGTCCTCACTGTTCTTTCCATGCCGTGTTCTGGAAAATTTATTGTCCGTGTTTTCCAGCTCACCGAACCTTTCTTCAGCTGTGTCTAATGTGCTATTTACACTCACCCAGTGAGGTTTAAATTTTCCTTACTAGATGTCCTATGTGGTTCTTTCTTTGAATCTGTGACACTTTTCCTCGTAGAGGGATTGAGACATTTTTGGCAGTCACCTTCAGAGATGGTCTGCCACAACCACATTAAACATGTTCAAGGCTTGGCATTTCTCCGAAATAGCAAGACCATTGAAACTGATCGTTAGGATGACGTTGTAACTTACCACCCAAAGTGGAATGGCTTTGAGAGAAAGGAGTGCTGTGCACGAGACGCTGGGCCAGGGAGCTAGTCTGCATTTATAGCGTGGCCGTCCCGGTCACAGGGACTCTCCACATCCTCTCTGCTCTCTGGGATTTTAATTTTTTTTTGGTAAAAACTCCCGTTAAGCCTCTGCCTGCACTGGGATGTGGTTGGCCGCCCCCGTGCCCCCCCACCCCCGCCCGAGACACTGTCTGAACAGAGGGGCTTGTTTCCTCTGCGTTGGCCCAGGACCTTGGGGATTCTTGTTTTCCCTCTATGGGGAGCTCGGTGATTACTTATTATCTTGTGGCCTTTTTGATGCTTTTAAGATTTTATTCTGCTTCTGTAGTTGTTTTCCATGGGAGATTTTATCTAATTAACCTCCCCTACCATTATGGGGAATAGGAGCAAGTCTAGTTCATTTACCTGAAGTAACAGAAGAAAGAGAATAGAAACAATTGTTGGGTGTCAAATAAATGCTTCTTTTCCACAAGAAATGAGCGTTCCCAAGTCGAGGGGGTGGGGTATACATGTGAGGGGGAGTGATTAAAGGATTGGAGTCATTAGGTTATTTTTTTTTTTTTAACTACAGGTTTCACTTTTTTTTAACAAGCTGTTGACTCTCTGTTACGAAAAATTAGGACATTATTTTCCTCAAAACACAATTTCTCAATTTTTATTCATTAAATTTTCACTTTGTTAAGGCTTTAAAGATTAACATTTTGTTCCACAACAAATTTTTCTGCTGTTTAACCCTAGTACTAATTTCATATAGCTTTGTACTTTCTTCTGGTCTTCTGATCGTGCTCTAATTCCTGAATTATTGATTTTCATTTATCTCTTTATCATGTAGATTTCAACATCAGATCCCCCCCCCCCCCCCCAAAAGGTTCATGGGTGACTTTTACAAAATATGCATGGTTTCTTTTCAGCTCCATTATAGAATTTTAGTCCCCATTTTAGACCCAGTATTTCGTGTTTATTTTAGATATATAGTTATAATTTTACATAGAAAATAAATAACATCTTATATAGGGATATCTTTATTTCTCAAAGAGTTCTAGGTAATTAATAATTGTTTATTTTTATGGTGACGGCGCACGAAATGCTTCTTAGAATTGATTTACTTATTGAACCATACTTTTCTTTTTTCTCTTCTCTGCACTTCCTGTTTTTATTTCCGTCGATGTTGAAATGTAATTTTTAATAAGTTTGTTTTGTTTTAATTATAAGCTCTGATTTAATTTGGTCAGTATTGCTTACATGTAAAAAATGATCGCTCATTTTAGTTTTCTCTAGTTGCATATGTTTGTGGTGAAATGGATTGTCATTTCTGCAGGCTTGTATAACAGGCCTGTTAATTACTTAATGCATTGCTCTAATAAGTTTTTATCAATTTTTCTTTAATAAAAATTATTTTGTTTTTCATGTATATCAATGTTTTCTTCAGAAAGGTATAGTGACAGCATGACTTTTTTTTTTTAAAGAAGTATATTTTTGTACTGGTAAATTGCCCATCTCTTGAGTGATCCTTGCCATTATAGTCATCAAAAAACAAAAGCAATAATTCATGTTTGTTGGCATCAGTTCCCTTCATACACCTCCCTCCCTTCTCGCTGGCTGCCTCAAAGTGAAAGGGTCACACGTCACATTTCAACTAATGGCAGCTGGGAATTAATTTTCTTATTCATAGTAGTTTTAAGGAACGTCGTTATTACTTCAAAATAATAAATCAGAGTTAATAAAAAGGTTGGCCAGCGAGGTTTGGGCGGGGGGAATCCTTGAACAGATAGCTAAGAATGTTTTAAATATGTCAGCTACTTCCATATATAAACATTTCTTTCTGATACTATTCAGAACAATCATGTTTTCATTATAAAGTTGTTCGAACACTGGTTTCCATAGACAGAGGGGAAAAACACCGCTTTCTGCTTTGTAAAGCTGACGGCAGAATTTAGACTGACAAATGAATGCTGTGGTTTTTGAGAGAGCATTCTAGAACCTGACCGACTGCCAAATTAAAACCCTCTCAGCCTCTCAGTAGTTCCGAAACCATAGACACGTTTCTTTGTCAAACTTCATTTTCTCCATCTGTAGATTAGACAGGGCAGTAGCAAAAGGGCCTGGCACTGGTTAATGCTCAGTAAACAGTAGTGACCTTTTCCTCCTTAGTTTTGTCTTTCATTTTTATATTTATTATTATTTTCGTTGTTGTTATTCTGCATACATAACATGAGCCCCTAATTGCAAGGGTTAAGATTTTGAACAGAGAATGACAACAGACTTAAGGTAAAGCTCTTAAGCTACAAAGACGGTTTTCAATGATTTTCCAATGGAAACATGCTTGTAGAATATGGGTCTAAGGAAATGAATTGCTTTGGCCTCTATCAATGTACAATAAAATTTAAAAGAAATCTCTCATTAACGTGAAGCCCAGCAGAAGACATTACTAGCAACTTCAGCGAGTCGTGTGCCCCTTCCGGAAAGGCTGACCAGGCACCGCTACTGGTCCTGTCCTCCTCTTTGATTTTATGAAAGCTTGGTCAGGACTTAGGCTGGCAGGCATCTTCCTTGAGTGCTTTAGGGTAAGATTTCTCTGTCTTCGTCTTTATCCTGTTTGATTATTTGATGCCTCCCTATGAATCACTAGAAGCTAAACGGTGCCTGGTTCCAGGGCAGCAGTCAGGGCCGTTGAACTGTATTGGTCTTAACTGACATCTTTCGTTTAGTAGTTTGCAGAATACTGTTTCCTTCCAGCGGACTCTTTTACATGTGTGTTCTTGTGTTTAAGTCTTCTAATGATTGATAGGTAATTTGCCTCCCAGGTGACTGTAAAATAAGGTTTTAAGCAACTTCATATTTTTTTGCATTCTCAACCTTCCCCAGCCTCCTCAAATGCCAGACGTCCCCCTCTCCCCACCATCTCTCAGCAGATGCCCTTACTCCTTGTTACACAAAGAGCAGACGCGTTAGCTAAGAAACCCTCGCAATGCGCCTACAAACCCCGTAGTAGAACTGTGTTTGCACCTGTCTGCCTCCTTCCATGGACGCTGTTGCTCTTCCTGATGGAAGCCGGCTCCTTGGTGTGCTTTGGGCTCCATCTCCTCCCTTCTTCTCAAGAACTTTATACTATGGAATTGTCTTTTGTTTCTCCTGAATATGCAATCTCCCCTCCTCAATCTCATCAGTTGCCTCAAATTGTAAACATTTAAAACAAAATCCATTCTGTTAAAAAAATATCTTTCCCTAGATTCTTTTGGGAATTTTCTGAACTGACCTTTTTTTAAATTTCATTTCGTATAAGTATGTGAGCTTTAGCATTAGTGCCCCAGTGTTTTAAACTTAAGTGAAAAAAAGCTCGCAGCAGCTCTTCTTAATCCTTCTGTTGACATGTTCGTGGAGGATATATCTAATTATTTGAGTAGTTTGTCACAGGCTTATTAATTTAAAAACCTGAAGATAATACTAGCTACTTAGGGAACAAAAGGCTGCATGCTGGTTAAAGCCTCAGACCCCTCTCTGTCTGAAGATGGCTTTTTATGTAACTTTCTTCATCCTTTACCATTTCTGAAAAATTGGCCGTGTCTACTAGCTTCCACCAGTTCAGTTTTCCAGACTCCGTTTCTCTTTCCTCGCTTTCTTACTTCAGTCCTCCCCAAAGATTCTGCAGTATACAGGACGTTCGTGATCCTGGTGTTCTCTAATTGCTTGATGCTACCAGGAAGCGGCAGAGGCTTCTGCTCTTGTCCACCCACCCCACACCCCTCCCTGCGCGCCTCCGAAGTGGAGGAGGGGTGTATAGTACAGAAGTCGACTGTCTCAGAAATCGGTGAAGGTGTTCCTTTGCTTATGTGGTCCATGAATACCCAACCCCAGCCCCCACTTGCTTAAAGATAATTCTGCTTTTTCTTAGATGTTTTTAGGAATCAGGGTGCTGGGAATTTCCAGGTAGCTGTTCCTCTGTATTCAGTCCAGCAAGGACTCTGCGCCTGAGTGAGGGGAAGCTCCTGGCTCGCGGGGTGTCTCTCCTGCCTAGGCGTGTCCCCCACCCGCCAGTCACCCTTGTCCTCTCCCTGCTGGTTGCCACACGTGTCTCGGAAGCGGGTTCTCCCACCACGTGTCCTCTCGCCAGACCGGCCGGGTGCCGTCTGGGTTGGCTCTGGCACATTCCAGTGTCTCAGCCTGCTCCAGTGAGCGGACCCCAGCCTTCTTCAGCGTTATCTTGCCCGTTTTCAAGGCTCATGTCCTCCACGAGTCTCTCACTGAGTTCCTGGTGTCAGAAGGTGTCACACAGTGGTTAAAAGCTTGGCACTTTGGAGGGTGGTTACTAGCTGTGTGGCAGTGGCTAGTTTCCTCACTCTACGGGTCTGCCCACCTCTGTGAGCTAGGATTAACGGACATCCCAAAGCAGCGGTGACTCAAACACAGTCTTCTTCTTGTAGAGGAAATTCCAGGCTAAGAAGCCCGGGTCCGGTAGGCCGATCCCATGGTTGCCGGCAACCGTCTGTCATCGTTAGTCTGTGGCTTCCATCCAGGTGATGCAGGGCGACTTCCACAGTTAGAACTGTCGCGTCCACGTCCCAGGTAGAGAAACGGAGGCAGCAGTGCAGGGCAAACGGCTCGCCTGGCCTTGTAACCCTGTACAGGGCCATGTCCAGAACTCACGCCCCCCGAGTTCAGCTGACATTCCGTTGGTCGGAATGCAGTAACTTGGCCACAGCAGCTGCCACAGAGCACTGGGAAATACAGGGATTTATCTGGCCCGGCGGCCACACTGGATCAGGGTTCAGTTACTGGGAAGGCGAGACCAGGTGTTGGCCGAGTGACCGGCAGTTCTCAGCTCACCTTGAAGGCGATGACAGGTGCCCAGGAACAGCGCCCCGAGCACCTGGCCTCTGCTGCAAGGTCAGGTGACCAGCACATCCCATTCATAGACCCCAGGGAAGTGTCTTCTAGGGTATCGGAATTCCTGAAACTTAGGCAAACAACCGCAGGCGGTTTCTCTGAAGCGGGGAGGGCGGTTAGGAGTGCTCGCCCCTCGCCGGAACCCCGAGTTTCAGTGGGCACGGTTTCCGCCTTTTTACTTCATTAGCAATTCTTAAAATTGACATAGTTGATATGTGTCTTTTTACTTTGATTTTTAAATTCTCAACTGCTTCTCTTTCCCACTGCCTTAAACCAAAAAGATCTTTGTTTTGGTACATATTTACTTTCTGAAAGATAAAGGCATTTAAAATGAACTCTACTTAAAAATATTTTATTACATCCCTCGGTTACATTTAAAGTCTTAGTGTGATACAGAATGAAGACAGGGAATGATTTCACTTAATGCATGGCCTTCGGCTTCACTAAACACCTCGGATTTAACTGTTAAATTTTTATGTTCAGCTCCGTTATTTTTCTGTGCACCCATCACTCACTGAATTGTACAATGTACAATTTTTTTGTTCTTTAGTAGTAAGAAATATAGGCGAACCACCTTTTCTTGCCTCTTACTAAGTACGATTGGCCTATCCAAATAATCTAAATTTTGAAAAGATAGAAAGAAGAGGGGAAGGAAATAAAATTGGGAACCAAAATGGCTTTTTTTTTTTTTTGGCGAGACAACCCTTGGTTGACCTCACGGATTGCAAGGGCCTTGTCAGCTTACAGTCCCTTATTTTTTTATGTTTTACACCTACAGCACCTGGTCTTCCTAAGTGGTCTCCCATCCAAGTACTAACCAGGCCCGACCCTGCTTAGCTTCTGATTCTGAGATCAGACATCGGGCTTGTTCAGGTAGCATGGCCGTAGACCCAAAATGACATTTTAATAAAGCCTGCTTCCATTTTCAAGGTAGCTAAATATTTATATACCGAACTCTAATATTATTTATTGACTGTTGCAACAAGTAGACATATTTACCGTGAATGTTTTTGGTTGTCTTTTTTGGTTTGTCATTTTATAAATTAATTACCTATGACTTTTAGACTCTTTTGTTTGGTGTTTCTCTCCCAGAATCATCCAACCTTTATAATAATTATTTCTGCACATAGCTGTATGTAGTCTTTTCTTTTGCTTTCTATAGGTGTTTCTTTAAAAATACCTATACATAGGTTGGAAAAATATGCAAAAATAAATAGTTTTGCTAGGATGTAGCATCATGGGCGTCTGCATTCATATTATTTTAAATGTGTTTTTAAACAATAAGTATAAATAAAAATTCATCAAATGGTATGGTACCCAAAGTAAATGCTAAATGTCTAGGTCTTTATAAAACTACACATTAAGTCATAGGAAGTTATCAAATTGAAGCAACCATTAAGATCAAAGTCAATGTGATTCACCTGTTCTTAACCTTAAAAATGAGTTAATAAACATCTGTTATAACGAGGTAAAATCAGTGGGAGTGGAATTGGGAAATCAGACTTACTCAATTTTCCACTTTAATAAGGTAGAAAAACATGTACTGGGTATCCTGGAACACAGTAATCTAAATTACTTTTGAAAAATTGGGCTTGTTTTCAAAAAGGCATTTTCAGAAAATAACTTGATCGTTTAAAAAGTACATATAATTACTAAAACTTCCTTTGAAATGTCACCGAATACTCTGAAATCTGGGTTTGGGAAAGCCTGTCAACCCATTAGGTTAACTTTTATATGACATTTAAGATATTGTACCATTCAGTGGATTTATACCTTATGCTAAGGAACAGTTTTTTAAAGATATATGATAAAGAAATGTATTATAATTATCTTAGTCTTTAATATCCAATTCATTATTTTTTTCTCAGATAACCAATGACTCAAATAAAACTAGAGTTTCCATATTTTATATACAAAATGCTTAATATACATTTTTTGCATTTTTGGAATATTTAATTAAATGTAGGTCATTTCTAAACAATTTATAAGATTTATATTAGTGATTTTTGTTTGATAGAAACTTTGAACTGTTGTCTATTTTTACCAAGAGAAGTAAGAATATTGTCACCTCTTTATAAATTATTTTAGTCAAATTTCAAATTTTATCTTAGGTATTTCTCCCTGCCCAGCACATTTTCCTTTGTCACCACCTCTTTAGTGTTTGCTCACAGGAGCAAATTAATTTTAATTAGCTTAAGCAAAATATATTAGGAAGACAAGTCTGCTAGAGAAGTATCCGTTATCCATATCAAAGCCAAGTACAGGTAACTTCTGAGCTGCATGCTGTTTCGGATAGTCCATATTACATCTCTGCTTTTCAGGAATAACTGTGATCAGGTGCTCTCATTTTAACCTTGACTGACATCATTGCAGGTTAAAGCACTTACTCATAATTTATTATGGCATCTTTAAGGTTGTGTTACCACATGTATTACTGCTTGCTGATTTAAAATGCTAATGAACAGCTGCAATGATGATAGTGTTCTTGTAGTTTTGTGCATGAAGCTACATCAAAGTCCCAAGAAACTCATCATGTGTAATTTTAATACAAATGAAAACTGTATTTGCTTGTAGCAATTAAAAGTATATTCTTATATCTTATACAGTATTAAGCATGCGTTTCTTCACATAAGCAAATTAATTTTAATATTAGCTTAAGCAAAATATGATTAGGAAGATAAGTCTGCTAGCGAAGTAGCCATTGTATATTTGGAAGTTAGAAGTTCTCTCTTCTGTTCATGTTCAAGTCGAAAGTCTAATTAGTGTCAGTGTGTGTTTTGTGCCTATTATTCATGGTTCTGTCATGAAGCTACCTTTACACTGGAGAATAACCAGTGCTCATTGAAAGCCTGTGATGGGTGAACACTACACGTATAATTTAGAATTTAATTTAAGCCTTATAAAAACTCTATCAACTAATCATTATTATATCCGTTTTACTATGAGGCTGTTTAAGTTCAAAGAAGTTAAGAATCTTGTTTACAGTCATGTTAGTGAAGTTGACTGAATTTGAACCCAAGTCAACTCTGGAGCCCATGTGTTTCACTGTACATCAGTTAGGTAGACTGTACAAGTCATAAAAAAGTTAACCTTTTCAGTTACCCTGATATGTGAAAATCTAGATGAACTAATAAGCAGATTTGGGGATATTCTTTGCTCTTGTGAGATGACTCACGTTATGTTCTTCAAATGACATGACATTAAAAATATTATGTGTCATCCAAAAATTTAGTTTCACTAAGGATTGTAAGAGTACCTGCCTTGTGAGATTTTGTCAGGTGAGGCACACCTGTATTTTCATACTCTGTATTCAGCACGTACTTCATGGATGCCTGTTTCATGCCAGTTTCTAGGTGTTAGGGATGCACGGAGCCTGCAGAAGCAGACACGGTTCCTGCTGGCGTCTCTAGAACTGGAATACGTGGGCTCGTATCTTGGCTCCACCTTTACCTCTTAATAACCGTGTGATCTTAGCAGGGCTCTTAGTCCTCTGAGTCTCTTTTTTCATCTGTAAAAATGGGAGACTAACAGTACCTCTCTTAGGGTCCTCATGAGGATTCGTTAAGGTTATGTATGTTCTCCCATGATGTCTGGTATGTGATAAAACAATATTACCTTTTATTGTCATCTTAGAAAGCATTTGCGGTATAAGGAATTTTCTTTTTAAAAAATAACTGAACAAGCTTAATCGGTGTCATTGTCTTCAGTCTGGGATAATAGTTATCTTCTCGTATTATCAAAAAGTCTCATAATTGTTTCATTTGTTCTGCCTGCCACCATAAACATTTTAGAAATACAGCATACTGGAAGCTGTGTTTCATTTTTCATATTTTAAGAACAGTGCTGCAGACACTGTTGGGGTAAGTCTGAATACAGGAGTATATAGCTTGGCTCCTGGCAGGTATAGTAACCTACTTTTTTCACCTTTCTCCTGAAAAAGAAGGTAAGAAGTCACTTTGTGATTTTTTTCTTTGGAGAACAGTGAGTGCAAACAAATGATTATGACAGCTTCACTCTGACTTAACGATTGCATTTCTTATTTCTTGAAGTTTATGAATAGAAAATACTTCTAAATATTTTTAGAAAATAGTAAAATTAAAAAGTAAGTATTTTTTCTACACTTAACAGCAACACAATATTTAGGCACTTGAATACGTAAATCCAAGTGCAAGTAATTTTGCATTTAAAAGATACATTTATTAAAAGTTACAAGAGTAAGTAGTCAAATTTACTTCTAGATTATTAAATTGTTTGATAAATCATATCACGATTTGTCATGAGCTTGAGGAGGAATTAAATGTATCCAGATACAGTTTTTTAGAGACAGACATAAAAACGCGTGACAGATTTTTTTTAAGTAGTGTTTTCCATCAGTAATTTGTTTAAAAGTTAAATTCTCTTTTGTGAATTGATACAAAAACCTTACCTATACTTCTAAGAAAATTTGTTTAATTATCTCTTGAAGAAAGATACATCAGGGCTGTTTTTTATTATCTGTAATGAAATCCTGTTAGAGGAAATCTTGCTTTGACATTAAATCACTACCATGATTTTCATTACCAAAGTCTAAATGCCAAGGAAAAGTCAGCTCATACGCTGGATATGTATATAAACAGTTCAATTACAGTAACAGCTAAAATAGTTTACTATTTTTTTCTGTTTTGTAATTCCTTTTAATCCCGATTAAGCCATTTTCAAGTATATAAGAAAAAAATTTAATGTTTTAGTAGAAAGTTTTTTCTTGTTATATGTAAAAGAAAGTTGTGTGGTTGGTTAGAAGTATTTTTTAATGTGAATTTTAAAAATACTTTTTGTATAACATTTAAAAATATTTCTTTTAGTACATACAGCCAACTTTTGTCATTATCTTAGATGTTGTGACTAGAATTCAGTTATAGTTCTAAGAATATTAACTTTGCTGCTAATTCTAAATTTATATGTTAAGCCAACTTTTGCTGTATGTGGTAATTTATATAATAACGTCAGTCGAGATTTTCAGAAATATTTTGTTTAAGTTTATTAAAATTGAGGTTTAGTTACCAGTTTTAATGGTTAAATTTTAAAGGAGCAAATGTAAGATGTAATTTGTTCTTAGAATCCAAAGAAAATAGGTGGCATAGAAATGAATAGCTGTTCATTGGGAGGAAAAAATGCACTCACATTTAAAGCTGAGTTTCTAGATTATTTCATTGAGACAGCCACATAAAATTCAATTTTAAAGACTAACTGATTAGCATGAAGTAAAGAAATTAAACACAATTCAAGAGTCTCAGATTTAGCATCAGAATAGGTACTGAAAAAGAATCAATGAAGTTCTTTCGTAAGAATAATGTTTACTGATGCTAATTTAGTATTTGTGAGCTTGAAAAATGAATAGATTAAAATTTGCTTCTGTAAACAAACTCCTGCATTACTCTAATACCATACTCCCGTTAAGACTAAGCTGTTCACGCTGTGGTAGAACTGAGCCTGCAAAGAAACACATTTGCTGATTCTTGTCACTTGCAAGACCAGCCACGGTTACTGTATCTGCTAGTTGGCTACATCGATGCAGGACATCGTGTGAAATCATCAGTGGTACTGTTTGTTTTAAAAGTGACACATGTAACTTTTTATTACATTATTAATACAAGCAAAGAAGCTGGTAGTGCTTTTATTTTCATTTTTTATTTTCATCAAGCAGTTTTCTAGGAATGTTGAGCAGTATATCAGTTCAGCTGTAATTCTGGTATGCAATACAGAAACTGTGAATGAGCTTTTGGTGCCTGCCATTAAAATTAAATCAATAGCTTTAAAACCTTACAGTCTCATTTGGTTTCACTACTCTCTGTTTTAGTAGATCTGCACATCTGTTTTGCTCTTGGTGGTTAATTTTACAGTTCAGTTTCTTTGTAGATTTTTGCCATTAAGTAGAAAGGATTTTAAATCTTGTAGCCCCTTAAAATATTTTCTTACCATTTACGTAAATGAATGATAACATACATGCTTGTTTATTGTGTAAGCACCCAAGACGTTCTGATTGAAAAACAGCTTTAAGGACAAATAAACAAATAGCAAAAGCATTCGGTCTTTATTTACAGTATGTAGAAGATCACTGTTTTCGGTTTAAAGTGTAAGAGTCTGATCAGCAGGAATCCCTGCAGAAGGACATCTGGAGCAATAGAATTTACATACCGTGAGCTCACAGTAATAACTGACGAGCAGCAGGGCTCTGCGTGCAGAGCTAGCTGGGCACGTTGTCTGGGATGCCTTTGGCGCGGTGGTTTTCCGAAGCTTGCTGGCTGCATGCTTGTTGCCTTTGTTCGTGGCACAGGTCATTACTTGATAAAATGAAGTGCATCGCTGTGAACAATTGACCCTTTGGAGCAGTCCAGGCTGGTCAGCAGTCTAAAGCCACACTTTAAGGCCATCATTATAGCCTCAAACTTAAGAGTTTCCAAGGTGCAGACAAAGGTGTTGTCCTCCTTTAGTACCAGTCGAGTGCCATTTTCAGACTTAATGAAGTATTTAAACTGAATGATGTTCGATGATATTGAAAACTCCTCTGGAAATCCATCCAGCCTGCTTTTGGACACCAGGACGATGCGAGATTTTATTTTTGATATGAAATCAGGAGCATTGCAGAAGATTCTCAGTCCTTGCGAGCGATCGTGGTTGTCTGTTATTTCCAAGAAAGTGGTCTCTCTGGGCGTCAGCTGCTCCTTCTCCCACCTGGATTTCACTTCCTCCGCCAGTCCCTTCAGCTGAAAGAATTCTGCTTCTTGTGCGAGAAGTTGATTTTCTCGAAACCCTTCTGGCAGCAGAAGTTCTCCATTTCGTAGGAAGTTTAGGACGTGCCTGAAGAGGAGCCCATCCCTGTCTATGAAATAATGACCATCAGCATCAAATGGGCAGAGGATTTTTCCAGTTACTATCCCTTCAAGGAAAGTGTCCGGGTACTTGGTCAATGTTTGTTTCTGAGTAATGTATAAATATCCGCCAACGTTGAGGGTCATCAGTGTGGATTTGCAGTTCTTTCCTTGATCAGCATCTTCCAGGCTGTTGTGTTTCCCTTCATATTCCTTTTCCTTTTCTCTTCTGTTTAGTTTACGCTCCATTTTTGAAAATGCTATTTCAGATGCTCGTTCAGCTTGTTCTTCTTGGCTTTGAGATTTTTAAAAAAGAAACCCTGCCAAACAAACACGCCTTTATTCAGCTCCAGCCGGGTGATGGAATGGAAGTGCTGCAGCACGCCGCTCGCCCGCCGGGCTTTGCAGTAGGTGGCGTCTCAGCGGTGCGTGCAGGAGCTTGCTGGAGTAAGACGGGCGGGGGAGGGGAGGTCGTTTGCATTTAACTGTGTCAGGGAAGGAATTGGCTGTGAAACGCTTTTCATGTGCATTCTTTGAAGTGATAAAAGTTATGCAGAATAAATTGAATTTCCTTTTGGCAGTTAAGGAATTGCAGATGTTTAATTTCCAGCTAAGTGTGAGTTTTTATCCATTTCTAAATGTCTGTCAAGTTGTTACTTAATACTGAATAACACCGTCATCTTTTGGAGAATAATGTATATCAAATGAGTATCATTTTTTAAAGTAAATTGTAAATAGGAAACCTAAAGAGAAAGGAACTAGTTGTATAGAATTTTCTCTTCTATAAAAAGTCACAAATTTCGCAGTGTTGTAGTCACTTTAGAAACCCAACTGGGAATATTTAAACCTGTTATTTGTGACATGCACTTGAATCGAATGGGATTTGCATGTGGTTCTGATTTGGGGATCTTTAGTGAGAATACGTTTTCTCATTTCCTTTAACAAAAGGATCTGCTATATATATATTTTTTTAACCTAAAGGTAAAAGATCAAATATACAGCTTTTGCAGCTATATATATATATAATATTTTTTTTTCGGTTAAGATATTCTGTGGAAAATTGGTAAGCTGTCCTCACTCTCAACCTGTTTCAGTACTGAACAAAATACTTGGACTAATGTAGACAATATAACGTACGTGTGTGTGTGTGTGTGTGTGTGTGTGTGTGTGTGTGTGAAGAGAGAAGAGAGTCAAAATACCTACTATAAAATGGTGTCATGGGAAAGTTAGTAGGTTTTTTGTTGTTGTTTTCAGTGTTCACAAAGGGTCAGAGAAAGAACTAAACCTAAGCTGGAAAAAAGTGTGTGGTGTTTTCCCCCTTTCTTTATTTCCTTCTCTCCCACACAACTTGCCTTCCAACGCGTTTTAGTGATCTGAGCTTTCAGTTCTAGAATTTAAAGTCCCAGCAGTAAGCAATGGGAACATGTCCCCAGTACACTATTATTTCCCTGGTCCGTCTGCTAAATTAGTCTGGTAAAACTACATTGGTCTCAATTAGACTAGATTTTATATTAAGCTGATTTATATATATATTTTTTACATTAAAGGTATTTTAAAATTATTCAACTATGTTGATAGAAATATTGGAGCAGATTTTTCTAAAAATGCTACCTTGTATTTTCTGTAAGCCATGTTAGATTTTTTTCAGATATAAAAAATTATATTCTTAATTGTAGCAGATTTTGAATTTAACATTTAGGTGTCATGGAGGTTATCAGAAGTACATTGAAATCAAACTAGAAATCTAAGGTATACATTTTTTAGGGCTGAATTTTTGCCTAGAGATCAGGAAATTCAGCCTTTTCATTTTACCAAACGAAGCTGCATTCTAGAGAAATGTTAATGTTTTACCTAGAACTTGACAGTTCGCTCAAGGCCAGCACTGGGACTGAAGCTTCCTCCCAGTCCTGCATCATGTATGACTGCTTTCACCGTCATAGTTTCAAATGCGTGTGTGTGTTGCCTTTGCTTTTTTGGAATCCAGTCTCTTCTAGGGATATGACTTTTTAAGAAATACTGAATAGATTTTTTTTGGTACAACTTGGAGATGTATTCATGGGATTCTTATGTTACTTGTCACTACACACAAGTAGACCACATAATAACAAAATAAATAAAAGCATGTAACAGTTCGTTTATAGGTAAATCTCTCTTTAAATGAACGTCAGGGGACACTGTGTAGAGCATGACTGTGGCGTGGCAGTGGACGCTGCTCGTGTGTTCGCAGGCACAGAGCTGACCCCCCGGGCGGGAGGCTCCCATGGCGGGCAGGTGGGCGGGGCTGCCGGACCGTGACTGCCCAACTGTGACTGCCCATGCCTCCGACCACCACGCACAGCCACCTACCTGCCTTTGCTGACTCGCTCACCTCTCGCTTCTGCTGCCTGAACTACTGGTGCTTGTTCTTTGTTTCCGTTGCTCAGCTGGACGGATTGAACCACCCCGTCGTGTGCCTCTGACCCTGATCACCTTCTCTCTCTCTGCACTTCACGCCAGTGCTCTTGGCTTCTGCAGACCTGACGTGTGATTTGTTTGCCACCTGTGGCCTGGTCGTGGTGGCTAGAAGCTTACGGGAATCCATAAGACTTTTCTTTTGTGTCCTATTGCCCCAATTGCCGTCTTCAGAAAGAGAGATGGCACCCAGTAGGCCCCACCTTACCCCATCACCCCATGTCATCCTTGCTAAACTGAGACGAGTGCAGTTTACCGAAGTTGCCCGGGTCGTTGGTCCTCACTGCCTGACCTGGTCCACGGGCCCCCTCGGAGAGAGCCAGCCTCTCTGCTTTTAGTCTGTTCTGAATTCACATTTACCTGCTTGGCGGGTGAGGGGAGTGTCAGAAGGGTCCACACAGCCCTCACCTGGAGGTGATGCTTTAGCCCGGTGCCAGGGGGAACGTCCCCGCGTCCTGTGACTGCGTCTCTCTGCCTCACTGGAGATACAAGCCGGAATCAATCAGTTCAGTAGTTTCAGCAGAAGAGCTTACTTAACCCGTGCGTCAAAGATTAATTAGCTCGCTTAGATCCACCAGACTTCAGGGTTTCATCTGCTTTGCCGGCAGAAAGATTTTTTTTTTTTTTAAAAGTGGGTGCCCAGTTTTTGCTCAGCACCGTAGCCCATCATCAGAGTTAGATCACCTCCCTCCGACGTCTACGGGCATGTTTGCAGGAGCCGTTAGCCAGCTTGAGGATTTAGACGATGCCATTGTCAGGTCCGTGGTATGAGTGTGTCTGTGGGTCAGGCCCAGATTCCTAACCAGACTCTGGCACACCTGCCAGCACGTGGCGATGCTCATCTGCCACTGTCTGCGTGCCAGGCCCGTGGGAGGCCTTCCCCGTCTTACCCAGCAGCCCCATGAGAAGCGACGTCACCACCATTACCGTGACTGAGTGTGAGAAACAGTCATTTTGATATTCAGCTATGACTGTTTTACTTCAGTGCTTTTTTTGTTGTTGTTAAAGAATAAAAATAAATTGCACAGTATAATGTATTAACATATTTTAGGAATCAAGAATTTTTCCGTTTTAATCCAGTTCCCTGAATGTCCAAACTTTTGTTTCGTTTGAAATAGAAATTTTGTCTGCATTAGATGTTGTCTGGTACCAGCTTGGACTAACACAAGTGCGCCACCCCGCCCACCTCCTTATGGAGCCTGTTGACCAGTGTCCAAGCAACTATGCAGAGTGCTTGTGTCATCCTGGGATCGCTGGATGTAACCTCTGGCCGGGAGGCCATGTGATTGGGTCATTCCAGCCCGATGATACACTTGTACATGTTCTGCAGTGTTGAACTGGGTCTTCAGAGAAGCCCAGAAACTTTGCTACATTGGCCAGATTTTAAGCCTTGTTTCAGGAGTATAGGAATGAATAATGTGCTGTGTATCAAAGGGAGCACAAATAAAAATGGCATCCTGAATGAGAAGGTCAGGCAAAACTTCATCATTTCATCACTTTTCATTACAGAGGTAACCTTGAAAACAACTTAGAAATGATAGTAACTCATATTTTAAATGTGCTTTGGGAGGTGAGTGTTTCAGGAAAACCTGTTTTATAATTCTATAAGCAGAAGTCATTTAAGTTTTTTAAAGCAGGTTTTCCTTTGCTTGAAGTGTAGCCTATGCATTATGATTCACTGGAAAATTTTTTCGAGCAAAGCATTTGCTCGAGCCTTCAGATGAACATTGAAATTGTATTGTGTAGAACTCATTTGTATAATGCTATTTGACCAAACAGAATTTCGTCTTCTCTTTGGGAAAGAGATGTTATAAGTTAATAACTATTATCTACGATCTAAACAGGAGGGACGTTACTTAGAAAACTTGTGAAAGTAATACTGCTTTGAAACCAGGGGCCCAAAGGTTCTCTGCTCCCAGATGCTGTCCCCTGCCACTGTCCTCTTAGGTGCTCGTGTGTCTTTAGTGATGGGATGCCGTGGAGGAGAGGGAGGGGACCTGAGCAGCAAGACGGGATGTGATGGCTCAGGAGCAAACACGGCTTCTCACTCACAGAGCACAGTGACTGTGAACTAGGGACGGACAACTCTATCGTACTGCATAGTTTTTGATGTTTCACATTTCTGAAATGTGAAGTCATTCAGGGTCTGTGTCAAAATTATTGGCTTGTAAAAGTTTCCTGGCAGAAGTTTGTCTTTCTTAGTGACACATAAAATAACGGGGAATGTTACAAAGGATGGAATCTTAGGTTTGATGAAATCGCTGAGCAGTTCTGTGAGCTATTACTCCAGGACCGCCAGAAAAGAAAACAGGTGCAGGGAGGGGAAGAGGCGGGAGGAGTGAGAGAGAAAGGCCAGCCCGGCCGCGGCGTGTCGGGGTTAGTGGGGAGGCCGTGAAGGGACCCCCGCCTCCGGCCTGCGCAGCGCGGTTGGCGTGGGCCGGGGGTGCGCCCGCGCGCAGTGTGTTCTCACAGCTCTCCGGGGGTTCTAACGACCAGATTGAGCTACCACGTGGAGGACGTCAGTGAGCTCGGAAGGGGGCCTGCCTCGAGGAGTTCTTAGTGACGGGGTCGTGGTTTCAGCCCTGTCGTTGCGAGGGTCACGTACTAGTAAAGCCTCTGGAAAACCATGAAGAACTAAACCGGTTTCAGTACCGCTGCTCTTCCTGATGGCGAAGGCGAAGAGGAAGGTCTCCGAGGGCGAGGTTAGTGAAACCGGGTCGCATGCAGTCACCTTGAAAAGGCCATCCTCCCGTCTGTAGGCGCTTCGTTAGTGCCGCCCCCCGTCACACTGTCGTCCCTCTCAGCACCGGGTCTGCCTCTTTCCTGCTTTGTGCCCCTCGCCACACAGGACAGTGTTGGGCACTATTTAACTAAAGAGTAGCACTATAGTAAAAGTCTTTTCTCCAGAAGACTTCATCTTCCCTGGAATGATTTGTTTTCTATTCATTTAATCACTTTTGCTGTTATTTTTAAATTCTTTCTAGTTTCAAGCGCAGCAGCCAAAGCAGGATTGCACCCTTTGATAATAGTCTAGCCAAAAATAACTATTACAGTAGTATAATTTTCCTGCCCCTTTTCATGTATTATATCACAGCGTTACTTCATATATTTTATAGCTGTATTTTATTCCTGGGTTTTATTCAGCCTCTTATTCTTGAAAGGAACTTTGAGATTAGGGGTTGTGTCTGTTTTTACAGCCTCACGACATATGCTCACATCTGTACTTAAGAGATTTCTACGGAGATTAATTCTGCTCGTGGTGTAGCAAGCAGAAGGTCCACTGCAGTCCGAAGGACAGGAGGAATGATGGCCCCTGAACTTCCTTTGTCAGCACTGAAACATGCAAGTGTCTGTCTTTAAAATGCCCAGTCACTGCGTTATTCCTTTGCTCAGGTATCGGTCGTAGATTCTGTGGACTCATAGAACAGACCCCTTCGCACACTTAAGGCCTCGCCTTTGATTTCGCACCTTGGCTTGCTCCCCTTTCTCCTCCCGGGCAGGCAGTTTTGTAATTCATTCACAGATACTCCGATCAGCGCCCCTAGAGTAGGGAGGTGCACACAACCTCCTGCCTCCTGTCCACAGGGTGCTGCAAGGGAAGGACTTGAGATGTGTTCTCAGTCCGAATCTAGTCCTCAAATTATGGTTTCAATGTTTGGTTTAAGACTGGAAATTCCCAGTGCACTAGCCATATTCGTAATTTGAATATTATTATAAGAAAGCATATTACAGAAACTTTTGGGAGTTTTGTTACTTTTGAGGTAAGTGATCAAATGCTACCTATAGATTTACTGAAATCTGAGCATGACCTTTTATTCCTGAAATTTCTGAAGATGACCTAGAAATCAGAACATCAGTTCACACATTTGAATAACATGAAGATCACCTTCCTAAAATAGAGGGATTGCAAGTTTGCCTACTGGTTGTTCAGGTACCAAGCATTGTGTAATCCGCCTTACTCTGCAAACCACAGGCAAAAATCTGCTAGGAAAAGGCTTTAAAAGAGGAGGGTGGAGACCACCAGGAATATTGGAAATGATTTACCTGCTTCATGGAACTGTTCTCTTCATTCCTTTTCCAGAGAGGGTAGATGGATGTAATGCGAGTGTGAATCAGGAAAGTTGCTTCAAAGGTCTGGTCCCAAGGACAGGCCAAAACCTTGGTTGCTGGCCCAGCGGTCTGTGTTGTAACTGGAGTCGTGAAGCTCTTAAAGGCGCCACCCCGAGCCAGACGCAGAGTGGGAGGGAGCACCTGCAGCCTCCTTCCTGGCATACCTGTCTCGTCACGTGACAGGGCTGGTGCACACCCTGCCTGCCTGCTTATTCACCTCGTTCAAGCTAGGAATGCCTTTAAGTCATATGAAGTGCCAGTCACTTATTTCTCATGAATTCTTTAACGCAGAGTGTGTCTCAGATTAAAAGAGAGAGACAGTGGGAAGGTTCAGCCCACAGCAGAAGTTTTATATTTTCAGGTCTTGGGCAGCTTCTCAACATTTCGTTACTGTTCCAAAAAACAGTTCTCTCTAATTTCTACTCAAAGAAAATTTGATTGTATCTAGATCTTTTTTAAAGCATTGGAGCAAATAAACACCAATGAAATAATAAAACTTCCCCGATTAGAGGGGAAGGCCAGTTGTGTTCTCTCTCTCTCTCTCTCTCTCTCTTTAAGAGAGATCTCAGTAATTTCATTGTTGAGGCCCAGAAATGTGAAGTTCCTTCTCCAAAATAACACCGCGTTTCTGACAGCGTCAGCACTAGAAGCCTCAGTTCTTGTATAGGATGCGTTTTGAGTACCTAACTTTTTAAATTTTTCTCTAATTTTTTTTCTGAAACTAGGTAGCAGGATATAGATAAATAAAATAGCATCACCAGAAACATGGGTTCACACTCTTTAAGATTATTTTGGTTGCAAATAGCAGAAACCAATTATTAAACCAATCTAGGGGGGAAAAGGGTTGGGGAGTGGGGGGCAAAATTTAGAAAGGATCCTGGACTATTTTCCCGAATCCAGAGAAGAATTTGACAAGTGGCCAAGCGTAGGGACGGGTGGAACAGCCATTCCAGGGCCTACAGCAGAGTGAGCTTACGTGACGCTTCTTTAGAGCACGGTCACTGCTGTGCTCCTCCAGTGACTTCCGGTGCTGGGTTCCTGAGAGACAGAGAGAGACAGACACAGAGAGAGACAGGGACAGGAGGTTATCGCATGCACTGTCCCCACCACCTTCAGAGCCCCCTGACTCACCTCCCAGTCTAAATCCTCCCTGCCTTTCAAGGTCCAGCACAAACATTGCTTCCTCTGTCACAGCTCTTCTTGACCCCCAGCTGGACGTAATCTCTGCGTGTGTGCACGCACTTGTGTATTCCAGTACTCTGTACGTCTCTGCCTGATAGCCCTCAGAACCCCTCACAGATTCCCGTGTGTGGTAGAACCCCACAGCCCATGTGGAAGGACCAGTAACTGGTCACTTAGCTAAGGCAGGGAATCTCTAAACGATATCAATATTGATGCCTACTACCATGAACATTGTATCTTAAACCTGCAGATGTGTGCATTTAGTCACCAAGAGTCATGTGGGACAAGGCTGTTGTTTTTATATAGGGTACCAATTGAGGGAGCACCTACTTTTCCTTGTGAAAATTAAAAACCACATTTAGATTGTCAATTTTGGTTTCTTTAAAAAGGAGCAAGAACTTAAACACCTGAAACAAATAGAAATGTAGAATCCTTCTAGACTTTTCAGTGCTAGTCTCCAGTCTTTTCAGTGTGTAATTTGACAGTTTTTTAGCAACTTACCTTTATATCAAGTCTTACCAAAGCATTAAATCTTCTCTGTATTCATAACTAATTATGTAGTAGACAAACTGCACAGTTGCTAACAGTGAAGCATAAACAAGGTCTCACTGGGCGTGGTAGAGGTGAACGACTGCCGCCAGTGCCTGTGAGCTGTGGGCGCCTGTCACTGTGTTTAAAGAGGGGACTTGAGCCCTGGTCGCCCGTCAGTGTGTCACGTGGAGGTCCATCAAGGTACTCCTCATGCATCACGACAGCTCACACATCTGTCTCGTCCCACTGGACCAGCGGCCCTCAGTGTGGTCTGGACCGGCTGGGTCGGGGAGGCCCCGGCCCCCTTTCACTTCCCTGAAGTCAAAGTGCCTTCAATAACACTGAGCTTTGTTCTCTTTGTCACTCCGATCCTCTAACGTTTCTCAGCTTCCGTGTCTAATACGGTGAAGCTCGGGAGGTGAAACTCGGGTAAGGAAAGCCCCTTGGTGGGCCCCGGCCGCGCGTGGGGGCCGCAGTGGCCCCCATGGCCCTGAGGCCGGGGCCAGGCCTCACACGCCTGTTTCCCTGATGCGGTTTCTGCGTTATCTGCTTCATGAAAGGCACTCAGAGAATATGTTCCTGTGAGGCTTTAAAAGGTGTGTGAGGGCTTTATATCTGACTTAGGGAGCTGTATCATAAACAGATTGGCTTTTTAAAATATATGTAAGAGTAGAAGGAACAGGTGAACAGATAAATGTGCTATTCCTTAAGAGCAGCCAGTTGGTGGAAAAATTTGTTGCTGATGATTAAGATGTTTCCTTTCACTCGATAAGCATTTAAACACTGCTTTAGGTTAGAAAAGAGCGTATCGTGGTCGGAAAACTGCAGTTTGGAGAGTGAACTTTATTGCTTCTTGTGAGTGACCCTGATTGAAGAATAGTGACGAGTGTGGTGGCCACGTTGAAATGGCCAGGTGCTCTAGACGCTTCTCTCTCTTTCTGGTCCTCCGTGGAGGACGAGACAGCAGAAACCTGGCGCTGGATATGAGCGCGGCCTGCCCAGGTGGGTCAGGTGCTGCTGCCTGAGTGAGGAGCGCCGGGGTGCTGTGGGGGGGTCACGCCTGTGGCCTGCGGCAGTAACAGACACGTGGGTCTGTAAGCAAGTTACTCTCAGGGGCGGTGTTCTGGATGTGTTTGTGTTTTAAAAGGGTTAACTTAGGTTTCAACAGACTCCTCATGCGTTTGGGACGTGTTATACGTTGAAATTTCCCCAGATCTTGACAAGAGATTCTCTAGATTGAACTTTCAGCTTCAGTGAGACAAACTTGAATAGTCAAGGTTTGTTTTTGTTTTAAGAAAATTGCAATTTCGATCTTACCCAACCCATTAGTGAGAAAATTGTTTTTCGTTGTTTAAGCTTAGCTGTAGCGTGAGGGTCGCGGGCTGGCTGTCATTCCCTCCGGGCGCGTCTCTGCGTCCAGCAGGCGACCTCCCCACCGCTGCTCTTTTTGCGTCTGACAGCCAGGACCTGAGGTTTGTAACGCGTGTCACTCTGAGGGACCCTCACACCACTGAATTACATCGTCCCTGTTCACAGTTAGCGCACAGGGACTGCAGGAGGGAGTTGCGGTCACCGTGAGGGATTTCCTGCGTGGATCCTGTCGGCGTGGTTCTCTGCGCCACGTCGGGGCCGATCTCTCGCTCTGCGCAGTGAACAGCTCGCTTAACCGAGGCAGAGCCGTCCTGGCCACCTGCCTGCATGATGCCAGGAGGGGCCCGGCGTGCCGTGGGCACGCGCTTCTGTGACTGGAACGCGTGAAGTCATTCGCCCTGAAGGGACGAATCACCAGCATCACTGACGAGCCAGAGGGTGTCCTCAGCCTCCGCCCTAAACCCAGGTGAATCCTCAGAGAACCATGCCAGAGCCAGAGCTGTGCCTAGCCGGAGCCGGGCTTTTCCAGACCGGTGCCCTCGTGGGACAGTCGTATGTCTCATCACATGACGTGAGGTCTGTCAGGTGACTGCGCGCGGTCGGCGCTGACTTCCGTTTTCCTTTTCCGTGCCTCTGGAAATTTGTACCGAGGTCAGGAAAAGTTGTCCTTCCGTTTGGACAGTCCCCGTAGCAGTTGAACTGTAGTTCGGTTCACCCAGATGAACAGCTGTGCAGGGCGAAGAAGCCAGCGCCCCCCGCACGCGGCGTTCCCTGGACCACGGCTCTTCCAGGCTGGCTGGTCTAGTCGCCATGTGTTCTAGAGTTTTATTTGCATGTATATGTATGTGTCCACGCACACGCACACGCACACACACACACACGTTTGACTTAGCGGTTTAGACTTGCTGTGTTCTCAGAAGTTACATCTCTGCCTAAGGTGCTATCACCTTGCTACCCTTAAAATTTTTTCGATTTTGTGCTCTTCTAAGCCACCCTCCTTAGAAAGAGCTAAATGTATGAAAGCTGTGACTGGCAGCGGGCTGCAGCCCCGCTAAGTAAGCCTGACAGGGACCCAGGTTTTTACTAGCCGAGAAAAAGGTTTTTCTCTGTTCCGACCAGATGCCACTCTAAACTCAGAAACGTTCCTTTTCGCGTCTTCGGTTTTATTTGTAATTATACCCTATTGTAATGACTATGACTGAGGTTAGTGTGTCAGAACGCAGTCTTGAAAATGATCAATGTTATCTCTGAATGCATTTGTTAATTTTCTCTTTCCGTTCAAGATAAGCTTTCATTGGAGGAGTAGTAGTCCAAAGAGCCGAATGCCGACCCGCCGCCAGTGAGAACTACATGAGATTGAAGAGGTTGGTGGTTTTACCTTTAAAGTCATACGGGTGTCTCCTCGGGGACCGAAGTGCATGCGTCACGCCCCCTGCTGCCTGCACACTGCTGCTCCCTGAACGGGCTCCCCTCGAAGGCCGTGTGGTTTCAGAACTGCGCGGGCACAAACCCCGCGTCATAAATCAGCCGTGGGGCGCGGTGTGCGGCGCTGTGCCGCTTGCTGGGGAGTTGCTGGGGGGGGGCCTTCAGCGCTCGCCACAGGGAGACAGTGTGTAGCTGCGTGCAGTGGCCGCCGTGCCCCACGCTGCTGTGGTCATCTCACCATGTCTGTGGTCATCGAATCATTATGCTGTGCACCTAAGACTGCACCCCAAAGTGTATGTCAGTACTTCAGTTCCAAAACAAAAAAAGCCCAAGGAGGAGTTTCTTTGGCAAGAAAACGTTCAGGGCTGTTTATTTGGGCTATTTTAAGCTACTTTGCTTAAATATAGTCTGGAATCAAACTTTTTAAACTTCTTTTTCTAGTTGTCTTTATAAACCTTGATTCTCTAAAGAGGTATAATTTCTTCATCCTATTTTATTTTCAAAGGCTATAATCTTCCCATAATGAATGTCTAAAATACTGTACTGTAAAAAGCAAGTATATTGCCAGAATATCATCCTTTTCTCTTGATCTACAGAGAACTTTTTATAAACTTATTTGTTAGAGATTTTTAGCTTCAGCGTCCCTCCTTCCCAACTTTTGTGTGTGGCTGACATTCTGTAATTAATATCTCAAGATGATTGCAAATTCCAGGTACTCTAAGTCTTTATGACTCTCAAAGAGTCAGCAATTTTTTAAACCCTGAAGAAACGCATTATACTTGTTTTGTGTCAATACTGAACGCATTCCGAGCCCACGTAGTTTGGATTATAAATCTGTTCGTTCCGGCACTGGCTGTGCGCAGTAGTGAACACGACGGAAGTGCCTGCCCTCCTGGGGCCTGCGCTTCAGCAGACGCAGCTCCGCGGAGCTGGTCGCAGGGGCTCACGTCAGGCGGCGGCGGCGGCCTGTCCGGATGTCGTTGTTCCCGTCTACGAGAGAGGCCGGTCGGTGGAGCTGGATCATCTTCTTAATTTTGCCCCTTTTCTCAATTAGATTAGAATCTGTCCCTTGGGAACGAAACAAAGAGACTGGTTTTCTTGTCCAATAATTCCTCTAATTTAAATGCCTCCCCAGGG
Organism: Eonycteris spelaea; assembly: GCA_003508835.1. Classification (NCBI taxonomy): domain Eukaryota; kingdom Metazoa; phylum Chordata; class Mammalia; order Chiroptera; family Pteropodidae; genus Eonycteris; species Eonycteris spelaea. The sequence goes on along the minus strand of PUFA01000002.1, from coordinate 3,736,164 downwards.
CACATAAAAGGATGACAATCAAAATGAAAAAATTTTTATAACAGAAAATGACTTTGAAACACAGGCAGAAGATGTTTCTTTGTTTTTAGCCTGTAAAGTTGATTATATAATACAAGGCTTTGAAGATTTGTGTTCTTCAATAACTACTGATGGGAAGTGCAAAATCTGGTTACTGAGCTGCTGGCCAAGACCTTTTTCTGTGGTCTTCATTTCCTTTAAAGGTTTCCACAGATTTCTGTTGGTGAGCAGGCACGTCAGCTGTGTTTATGAAATGGCCGCTTTTCTTCTTACCAAAAAAGAGGTTAAAGTGGTTCAGCCCTTGGAGCATGCTGAAAGACCAGCCATGACATCTGTCAGTTACTTACGTGACTTAAGGAAACAGGGTGATTCAGGAGATGATGATCATCTCATTTTCATAAAATAGATGAAATATGAGATGAGTCTTGAAGACTGAGGTTTTTTTGACCAAGTGGAGAAAGGTGGACGTAAGAATACTGTAGACAGACGCACAGGTACAGAGACTTGGGGAGCACGTCAGGGGGAGCGTGTTGCCCCACAGGCCTGGGAGGCAGGGTGTGTTTGAGGCAGAGCAAACGGCAGCTCTGGGCCAGACCTCATTTGAACCCCAGACTCAAACCCAGAAGCTGGGTTCAGTGTCCAGTGACACTCCAAGTATGTCAGAAACTGAACTCCTAGTCTCCCCCAAAACCCGCTCCGTCAGCAGGCTTTCTTGTTGAATCAGCGCCAGCTCTGTCCTCAGCCCGGCACCTGGCTACGTTCTCGGGTCTTCTCGCAGACCCCACATCCGACATGTCGGAACAGTCCAACAGACTGTGCCTTACACATACTGCGCACCTGCAGCCTGGCCGTCCCCACCACCCGCAGGACCTCTGTCCCCTGCCCCTCAGCTGGATCACTGCAGTGGCCTCCAGCGGGGTTCCCGTGTCTCCCCATGTCCCCCGCGCCCCACTGCCATCTGTCGGCACAGCAGCCAGGGCAGTTCTCTGCCAGGTCATGCCTGAACCTGTGCTCCCCTGTCACTTGCTCAGATGAAACCTGAGCCCTTACAGTCGTCTGGGTTCTACGCGATCACCCTGCCACTCCCGCGCCCTGTTCCCACCCTCGTCTCCCTTGTCCCTCTCCGCGTTCCCTCTGCTCCAGCCGCACGGACCTCCCGTGGTCCCTGAGCACCCTGGGCAAGCCTAGCACCAGACGCCTCCCTGCCCGCGGGGAGTTTCCTTGGGTTTGTCTTTCTCAGGCTGGGCTAAGCTCAGGCTGGCTTTTCTCCCAGTAGCAAGATGACTCCCAGGGTTATCTGCCCTTTATTCATCTGGAGCCCCAGGAATTAAATGACCTTGTCTTCAACCGCCATTAAACAGAGTCCTTCACTTTCTTTAGTGGGCTAATGTGGGTTCTGTGTCTGTCCCTAAACCAATAAATGTGCCAGTGAAGGTGGGATACCTGGACAGGTAGGGCCCACCTGAGAAGATGTATAGGCGGTGGAGTCAGTCCCCTCCAGAGCACGTGGCCGCTCCCTGGTAGGGAGCGGGGAGTGGATGCTGGGGAGGGATTCGTAGAGCTGCAGCAAAACCTTTTTTACCAGAAAGCATCTTACGAATAGGAAGTACACAACACGGACATTCGCACCCTTGATCACTTCTCTCTAAAGAGGTCCGGAGGTTTATTAGAAAGCAGTTCTGTTACGAAGGGGCCTTGACATTAGGGCAAAGTGGTTGAAAGGTTGGGTGCTGGTTTCAGACACTGGCCTCTCCATTCATGGTACTGTGATCTGGGTGGGGCAGAGCACATGACCTTTCTGTGTCTTCAGTTATTTATCTGTATCATGACAAAGATTAAATAAAATAATACAAATCACATATGGGTTATCTGACACAGAGTGCTCAGTAACAATGAACAGTTATGCTGTGACAATTACCTGAGTAAGAATTCCTCCTGAAACTCTGAGATATTCCCAGCCGCACCCACGGTAGAAGGGACCTGCATACAAGGATTCTGTTTGAATCCCTGCCCCGAGGTAGATAATTTCATAAAGTTTAAATTAGAACTAGATCAGAAAGAGGACCTGGGCTGAGAGAAAGAACCAGAAGACTTTGTTCTGGAGTCCACGATGATCATCCTCTAAGGAACAACCCCTGAAGGGGGTGGCTCAGACCTGCCTGGATGGTCCCCGGATGCAGACCCGGGGACCTGAGTTAGGTCTCGCTTCACAGACTTTTTCATTCATCTACCCTGTTCTCGGTCCCCATGGCTCCAGGATGTGGCCCCGTCGACTGTAGGCATGTATCAGAAGGCCTGTGGGATTCTCGTTGATGAACCTCCCACCAGATGCTCAGAATCTTCCTGGGAAGTGGCAAGGATGGCCCCACAGCTGTCCCTGGCCACCTTCGTCAACCATCTTACCCTCTCCCGCAGTGGTACTCTGACTGCTGACTCTCCCGGGGTACCCAGATAACGTGATTTGTAAAATGTGAGGCTGTAAGTCTTTTTTATAACCAAGGATGTTTTTAAGGCCTGGGAACAGGACGTCCTTCTGAAGAGCTCACCCAGGATGGCAGCTAGCCTCTGCCATCCGCGTGCCCTCGCCCCCTGAACCGCTCCTTCTTAGTTACCACTTGATGATGTGAGAGAAGCTGGATGTCGTCATTAAAATTCAGTAAGTTAGACATGTTATAATAGATAGCCGTGGCCCAAGTGCAGAAACACCAGTGGGATGAACTCACCGAGAGGCTGGGGAAGGCGTTCTGCTCGTGTTTTCTAAAAGGCAGACGGGTCTTCGTAGGGAGCGCAGGGAGGCATCGGCGGGAGCTCGGCGGGCGAGGACTGCCCTCTGCCCTCTGCGCTACTGTGCGGCTCCGCAGGGGTCTCCACGTGATTACCGTGCCCAAAGAACGAAAGCACCAGCACAATGGCACAGCCAACAGGTTTCACAGTTCCCTCCTTTCAGGGCCTCGGCTTCTTTCCCTGTAAGATGGGAGGAGGGGGGGAGGTTTTTCGGGATCTGGTGCTGGCACTCTACTTCTCATCGGTGGAAGGTCCCCCTCTCTGCCCACTCTTTGGGGTTCCTCAGGTCTGGCCCCTTCTGCTGCCGCCACTCCGCTCAGCCGTTTGCACCCCGCCCCGGTGCGTCTCCTGCTCTCGGCGCCTGTCAGACCCCTCGTCCCGCAGGGCTCGGCTCCCGGGGGAATCTGCCCGGCCGGCTTCTCCGCAGGATAGCAGGATAGCCGCCACACTCCTCCTTCGTTATAGTAGTTACATTTTGTTCTTTATGTTACTTTTATTACTTTTGTTTATGTCTATGGGGACGAAAGCTCATTCATCTTTGCTGTAACGGCTTTACGTTCAATAGATGGGAGTAGAGCGGTTGACCAAAGTCAGTATTTTCAAGTTAAGGGTTTGCACTTACGCTTTGATGAATGAATCTCCCCTGAAATATTACTCTTTAAAAAGTGCATTTAACTGTGCTAAAGTTCAAATATAAGTCCCGAGAAGCAGCATCGGCCTGGGGTGGTGCTCCACGGAGCCTCGCAGCTGTGCAGAGTAAAAATGCCGCAGCGCACGGTTCTCTTTGTTCACTCACAGTTGCAGATCAGCAGGGCTAACGTCAGGCAGAACTGTGAAGAGTGGCGGTTTCTCTTCGTTGCCCAGCTTCTCCTGTTTTCGTCCTTTCCCCTTTGTAATGTCTGCGTTAGACATCTCTGCCTTTTATCCCTTTCTGATCCTTTCTGTTCTCTCAATTTAAATACACTTTAAGAACGAATGGGCAAATGTCAAGCTGGGCATTTGATTTTAAGCCTTTTATTACTAAATGTGAAATAATGGCTATTAGATTACCTGGTCAAGGTATTTGAGTGGGCATACTTTTTTTTTTTATGGGCGAGAAAGAGAAGTCATTGAAAGTATACCATTTTTTGATTGGCCTTAAACACAGAACTGAGTAGTCCCTTTCAGTTTGTGGGTGGACGTGTCACCAGGACAACCGTCTCTGCTCCCCGGGCCAGGTGGGCGGATCTGGCCCAGCCACCTTTGTGGAGACGTGTTGGGAAGATTTACAGCTTGCTGAGTGAGACCCCCAGAAGTGGCCACACTCCCTCGGTCAGGGTGGGGGCCATCGCGACTGGTCAGCCCCTCTGGTGCTTTCGTGCACGTTAAAAAAGTGGTTCCTTCCTCACGTTGCTTTTATTTTCAATCTGTCAGAAATCCTGACAATTGATTTTGTTAAGCAAGACATTACTGCCATCTTCCAGTAAATTGTCACAGTAACATACCAATCTTTGACGTCTCTGGTGTGGACTGTCCCCCGTGCGTGTGACACCCCTGTGCACTGCGGACCGCAGACTCGGAAGGCGCTGCACTGTCCACTTGGCTGCAGGCTGGCAGGTCCCATCCTCTTACCAGTTGGCTTAAAAACCGGTTGCTGGCCTGGCCCTGTCAGGCAGCGGATTGTCAGCCTCAGTCAGGGACGCCTGCAGCCCGTGAAGACCAGGGAGGGTGCCACGGGTTCCTTCCCTGGGGAACGAGGGCGCGCCCCCGACGTCAATCAATAGGAGGGATGATTCTCAGGCCTCTCTCTTACCACCAGGAGGAGCACAGTTAGTCCAGTTCCAAGAAGCAGGCAGACGCGACTCGTAGGTAGCCTGCATCCGTGCCTGTCCCTCCTGCTCGAGACTCAGGCAGTCGCCTGGGACGTGTCGGGAAGAAAATTCAAATTTTAAAAGAGAATCTTTGAGTTTAGAAGCAGCGAAAGAAAAAACACTGTAAACATTTTAAAAGACTACTTAAAGGAATTGATTTTCAAGCAGGACAGATCAGCCTACAGGATGGGCCCACCTACTCTTAAATGGCTTCCTTCATAGTCATAAGATGTTCATTTTAGTTACTTAAAAAAAAAAACTTATCTCCATTTTCACAAATGAGAAAAGCGAGTCTTAGAGAAGTTAGGTGATTTGCCTCAGCTCCCAGTGTGTAAATGGCAAAGCCGGAATTCGAAGGTAGCCCTGATCAATTCCAGCATGTTCGATGGTGACCGGCTGCCTCTTCGGCCTGCACCGGTTTCCGAGGTTGCCTGGCCTGTCACAGGAAAAGGGAAGGGAGCTTGTCCTCCATCTCTCCTCCGTACTGGGGAGGTGGTCCTTGCCCAGTACCCGCAACTTAAACTAATGCTGTGAGTGCCGTGGTTCTGTTACATGACGAAGTAAACAGGACAACACTTAGGGTATATGTAAGCTGTGTGACTGCTTCGTTGTTTCAGATTTTATCAGATTTTATCAACTCGCAGATCCTCACTTAAAAACGAACTTTGATACAGTAACTTAAATTTCAAAGCCCCACATATCTGCAGGAGAGAGGTAGAACATTAAGTGATTTTACATGCCTGTGGAGTTCATTATTTTACTTTTGTGAAGTTCATGTGAAATCTGTAATGCTTTGGGTCGTTTTGATGAACTAGTCCTATCATTTTGAAGATCTACTCTTGAATGTGCCCAATATATTACAGCTGTCATGTATTGTGGCTCATGTTTTGGGACTTGGAGGCCTTGGAATGTGTAACACCCTTTTATTCTAATGTTTTATATACTCGAGGAAAACCGAAAGGATGGAATTATAATATTAAAGTGGAAACTTTTCAAACTGAAAAATAGACGTGGGGAAACCAGGAGAAGAAGGTACAGGTGTCATGATCTCAGACAAAACAAAATACGCCGGTGAAGCCAGCTCCCTAGGGGCGGGCTGGGCTCCTTATTCACCGTTGTTCTGACAACTGGGAGAGGGCCCGCACCTGAGGTGCACGGTGAGCATTTGTCGACTGAAGAAAGGCTGGAATGGAAGGCCTGGGACTTAGGCTTTACGCCTCTTGTCTTACAGGCCGCCCCGGGACTTCGATCACAATGAGTCATTCCTTTTTAAGCTGTTACGTGCCAAGTTAATTTATCTACTTCTGTTACTTCCCCACATTTCAGAGCTTCAAAGCGTCATTTATTACTCATATGTTCAACGGATATTTTTTGAGCATCTAATATATTGTAAGCAGTGTAACATTAAAAAGCGACTAGAGCTTATCTGTTTTAGGAAATGGATCGTACATGGGTATTAAATAATAATTAAGGATGTTACACTGTTATATGCAACGGGAGAGGTTGGCACTGGCAGTAAATACCTGCCTTCAGAAAATGCAGGCGAAGTCAGAGAAAGAAATCGCAGCCTTTCGGTATACAGGGATGAGGAGGAAGGGATTTTGGGGGGCAGAATAGCATGCTCTGGGGCAAGTCACCAGGGTGTGTGAGGAGCTGTGGCGCATCAGCCCGGTGGGCGAACAGAGGGCTGACTGGGGGGTATTATGCTGTTAGACCAATAGTCGGGCAATCCAGTATCGCTGATGGAGCATGTTTTGCCCCGAGGGAGTTTGCTAGAGCCCCCTCAGGGCTCCGCCCTGGGTGCACTCTCCTCCCTTGGTTACTGTGATACTCTGGAATTTTCCTCCTGCCCGACTTGGTCTTTGTAGCTCCTGCTTATCTCTTGAACGGTTCCCCCCTACATTGTCTTGCTAAGCAACCCTGTCCACTTAAACACTGCATACATGGCAACTCTAGATTGTGTCTCCAGCCCAGACTCTTCTCCTGACCTTGACGCTCATGTGTGTGCAACACTCCCGGCAGCTGCCCTTGGTCATCTCAGGCACCCTGGCCTCACACGCCTGAGACTGCATCCTTGGTTGTCTCCCACCCTCTCACCCCTAGTGCAGCTCATCCCCCAGTCTCCCCATTTCCAGTCGACGGGACACACCCTGTCCATCTTCGGCTCTACCACTGTTACCCCCAGCCTGCTACGACACTAGTCTAAGCTGTGTTCTTCATTCACCTGCATTTAGGTCTGATTACATAAGTTGTAGAGAGTATTGCAAAATGAAAATATGAAAATACAGTGCCCCTTGTTCATAAGTTATTAAGAATTTCAAAATGGTGACAGCATTGCATTAAACGGACTGCAGGCGCCATGTGACTGCACAGGGTGGGTGCCTGTGGGTGAGGCGGGCCCGCCCTCTACTGCTGGGGTAGCCTCCTAACTAGTGGCTCCCTGCTGCCCCCGTAGGCCATTCTTCACATAGCAGTCGGAGTCATTCCTGCTCCCTGCTTAGAATTCACAGGACCCTGCAGGACCCGCCGTCCCACTCTGGGACCTGATCTGGAAGCTTCTTCCTCTCTCATTCACTAGGCAGCAGCCCAGATGGCTGCTGCTTTGTCTCTCAGACAAGCGCCGTCCCATGTCAAGGTCCCATGTCAAGGCCCGTCCTTCAACCTCAGCGCTGTCTTTCACCAGCTCTGAAGGCTTGAGCCCCTCTCCACCATGCAGCGCTCAGGGCAGGTGTCGCCTCCCACACAGGCCCTTCTGCCCACTCCCAGGTGGCGTGGCACATTTTCCTCCCCACCGCCTGCTTACTTGCCGAGCCGTTACCAGTTTTATTGTATTCTGAGCACTTACTACTGTATAGCACTGTCTTTATTGCTTACTTGTTACGACTCGGTGATGGTAACCCTGTCACCTTGCATAGCGTCCACTGCGTGACAATGCTCAGGCAATAGTTGTTGCATGAGCAAATGTTTTTCATAATCTTTTTTGCCTCATATTTTGGAGATTTAGCTGAAAATTAACAGGTGTTATTTTCCTTTGTTAAATCTAATAATTTTTTACTTGTCAAAGTCTCGTAAAATTGAATTAACTTATATTTAATTTACAGGTATTCCTAAGTTAATTTTAAAATCTCAAATAACTTTCTCTTGAAAATGTCCTTGGCATGGCCCACACGACTGTGTGATAGCGTGCACACAGTTAAAGACGCGGTGACCGGTTGCAACTAACGTTAATGCTACAGGGTGAGCAGAATTTCCCCTCCCCCAGTCAGTATTTTATGCCACAACACGGAAGGGTCCACAGCCCAGGCTCCCCACAGCTGCGTGAACACCGAACACCTGCTCTGTGCGGGGCGCTCAGCCACAGATCAGTGAGACCTTTTCCCTGTCCTCGAGTTGCTCGCTCTCGATGATTTGTTATTTGATGTGCAGCATTCTGTGTAGTTTGGAAAACACTAGTTTTGCTTCATGAACTGCACTTGACCCTCTAGCACTTAATGGCACACTTCTCCAGGAGGACACTTACTCGCACACGCACACTTCGTGAGGCTCACGCGACATGGAAAAGCTAAAGTCAGTGTACAAATCTGCTGCTTACCAGCGCTGCCTGGTACGCGCACCAGGTTTGGAGGGGGTGGGGGCGGTGACGACCAAATGCCATTGTTCACAGAATTTTCAATACTTATTGCATAATGACATTGAAGGCCATCTGGCGTTTTATTGCAGCTCATTAAATTATTAGTTTATACTTCTGTTTTTGTTATTTTTAGTGCATTTCAGTAGCACTATTTTTTGTTATATAAACTTCAGATACTCCTTTTTCATAAAGAATTATCCTTCAACGCGAAGATAACTCCTAGAATACAGCACCCTGACTTTTCTAGAAGTAATCCCCTTGTGGATTCTAAATGGTGACTAAATGACAATAAACTATATAATACTACATAGCCGTTCAGATATAGAACATAAGAATAACTATTGCCAGCAATGTCAACAAAGAAATAACTGAAATTATTTTTTTAAGGACATTTGGTTTGAAAATTACCTCTACTGGTTTGGTACATGAGTCTCTTTTTCTTTCCTGGACCTCTAGAAGAATGAGTAGTTAGTTTCTAAGAGTTTTCCAAAGGGATGTTACTAAATTTTTCTTAAAAGTCTATGATTTTTTTCACCTATTAATTAGCTTTAATAAGCAAAAATCTTCCTGAGGTATGTTACCCGTTGTACCCACGTCCATACTTCATGCTTTCGTGGGCACATGGTTTTTAGCCTTCTCTCTAACTTGGTTTTTCTCATGAACGCCTGCTTTTGAATTATGTGGTGGATGCCTTCGGACCCTGTCGGGAAGGTAGGGTTACTCACCCTGACACCAGCTGGCCGCAGAGTATCGCCCTTTGTGAGTTCTTTGATTGTTCTATGTAGTCCTTCACTGCCCTCTTAACAGCCATCAGTTTGTCATGTTGATTGTGTTACTGTCTGTTGCAGCCATTTCTTTGTTCTGATTTAGTGTTTTTAATTTCCTGTGAGCTAGGAAACCAGTTTTAAAATTCTATTAGAATGAATAATGTGTGTTAAAGGAGACTGAATAGACTCTGAGTGAAGGTCTAATGGGCCGGCCTGTGAGTCAAGAGCCCGGAGCTGCGGCCTTGTGACATCTGTTTTGGTTCCTGAGATGCTCTTTATTTGCTTCTTTCCTGGTTCTGCTTAGGGTAGATGTCACTGCATTTATTAAAGCATGAAATAAAAATACGTGGAATACCTCATTTTGGAAACCTTTCTTTGGGTCAGTTGGTCCTTGTTAACATGATACACCTGTATCATGTGTCTGAAACTCGGATAGATGATGAAGTATTGCTAATTAAATCCCCTGACATCTTTCCCAGTGCTTTGCTGTGGAACTGAGTCATGCAGCTAAATGAACTCTATGAAGCTGTCGATTGCCAGAGTTTGTTTCTTTTCTATCATGGATGAAGCACGCAGCTGCAAAATCAGCTGACTGTTGACAGCATAGCAAGATACTCTGCAGCCAGTCTCAGTGTACACTCTTAAACCATCACTGTGTGTTGAAGAATACCTTTTTTTGTCAGGCATTGTGCTAGGCACCATGCGCCAGTGAGAAAGAAAGACAGGGTTTCTGTGTTTCCGGGACTGATGTTCCCAGTCATTCTCAGACTTACATGCGTGTGCAAATCCCCTGGGAGCTTTATTAAAGATGTTGATCCTAGGACCCAGCCCCCAGAGTTTTTGAGTCAATAGGCCTTGAGTTGGGACTACAGATATGCCTTGTTAAAAGGCAACCCAGAGATTCTGATGTGGTCCTCGGAGCACGTTTTGAGAAACGTTAGTCTGGCGATATGGAATTCTTAGGAAGGAGATGCAGTTTTTAAACAGTATGCGGACCAGAACATGGTAATGCTGTACTTAACCAGGTCACTCTTTCATCTGTGATCAAAACCCTCTCAAAAGTCTGTCTTCTAAGTCACTGGCTTATGTTTCTACCTATTACCTTTATGTGGCGATAAAATGCCCCAAAACTATGATTAACTCTAAGTATGGTGATTTCTTATCCCTTCAGTACCTCACCAACAATTCAATCTTTCCCACGGGAGTAACACTGGCCTTTGACAAGCTGTCTCCCAAAGTCAGCAGTTATTAGAGAGCAGAGGGAAACATGTCCGCCCAACAACTTCTTTAAAAATGGAGTGCCATCAAATGCACCTTGCAGCGCACACAAGAAATTGTGTCACCGGTTGCCTCCAGGGAGAGGATCTGGATGTCTCAGAGAACTTATTCTCTATCATGGATCCCTTCCTACCTTACAGATTCTGTACCACGGGACTGCGTTACCTAATCAGAATGATTAGAGCATGTTGGTCATGTTGTAACCTCAGCTCGAAAATATGCTGTGGGTCACTGTTCGCTCAGGTGTCTCCCAAGCCCGCCTTGTCGTGGGCGCCTTTCCCTGTGCTCATAAGCTCGAGGGCGGAGTTTTTCCTCTCTCAAGCACATGATCTGAATCTTTTCCCTTATTCAGAGGTTCGCGATGCCACTTGATCATAAATTTCATTCTTACACATCATAGGGTCTGTTTCTAAACAGCCGTTTCTACTTCATCTTTCTAATTTTATACCAGAAATGTACCATTTTAATTATCGTGGCTTTAACATATTTTCATGCCTAGAACATTATGATCCCCATTATTATTGTTCTTTAATTTTTTTCATAATTCTTATTACCTGTTCAGTCTTCCATGTCAATTTTAGAACAATTTTTTTAATTCAGAAAATTCCAGTAAAAAATTTTTCTTTTAAACCTGTGGACTTCTCTGGGAAGAATTAGCTTCTTAGCATATTTAAACTTCCCATTCAGAAACGGCTGTCTTCTACATTTATTTAAGCCTCGATTTATATCTTTTAGTAACAATGTAGTTTTCTTCATAGGGAGGTCGAACGTTTTTGGTATGGGTTGCTTTGTATATTTGTATAATTTTTACTGTTGCAAATGCTTTTCCTTTAAAAAACATTACATAGCGAGAATATAGGTGAGCTACTTTTGTATATTTGCACTATTTTGGCCTATCATTGTTCAGTTGTTTCTCTTTTTTTTAAAAGTACATCATTATAGTGCCTGAATGTATACGGACTTTTAAAAAATATTTCATTAGCATATGAAATTTAGAAGTTAGATATAAATATTATGTTCATAGTTATTCTGATTAAAAGTATAAAATAAAACTTATGTCCCTAAATTTCTGAGATTATTGATCAGAGATAGACAGTAACTTAAAATATTTGTATCCACTGTGGGTTTATTGGTTCTTCCACAGGGAAAACAAAATTCAGCACTGAGGAGCCTAGGTTGTCAGGCTGGGCCATTTTTCTAAAATAAATATCACAAGTTTCACAAGTATATACATGTGTGAAAACTTATCAGATCGTACACTATAAGCATCTGTAGTTTGTTGTGTGTCAGTTATACCTCAGACTCTTTGAAGAAAACCAGTATCAGAAAATTTTATTTGAGTTGGGCTTCTTCTCTCAGAGTCTTGCTCCATTCGCTTTCATTGGGGTTATCTCTGAGTTTCTGCTAATGGACTTTAAGAGGAGAGAGAGTCAGTCGTGAACACAGTCCCTGGCAGGTCGCAGGCCGAGCTGGTAGGTGAAATGTAACTGAGTAACGCAACGTAACGCACCGGATCGTTTTCCCTTTGAACGCTGTGTGCAGAGCCGACTGTGTAGGTGGCTGTGGGGATACTGTGGTCCTCTGCTGAGAGCTGCAGGGCGATGAGTCAAGGACAGGGACGCGGAGCAGCCCGAGGGCGTGAGGGTGGCTTTGCTGCGGGGGTGGGGAGGGGCGGGATGGCCAGGCAGGAGTTGGCCAGGCAGAAGAAGGGGTGGGATGGCCGGGAAGAAGTTGGCAGGTTCCGGGAACGGTGAGGACTCTGGGGTTCAGGAAGCTCTCAGGTGTGAGTCTGTCTTGCCCCCGCACACCAGCTTGTAGCTTCTTCACGTTGCTTTCGGCCCCTGACCCTGGGTCCGGCTTGTACTCGGTCTCCAGAACCCTGTTGACATCAGTGTCACGTGCACAGCACTCGCACACCGCCCTCAGCTCGCAGGTGCCCGTCGCTTCTCTTCACCCTCTGGTGTCCTCCCTGACAGCCGGCTCCTGCCCTGGTTCGTCCTCCGTGCTGCCGCTGGAACGAACCCTCGTTCTTCAGTGAGCGCTTTCCCGCAGTTCCCCGGCTTCAGCGGCCGGCCCTGACAGCTCGGGCCGGCCCACGAGCTCTTTCGCCAGCTGCCCATCCGGGTGCCACTTACCCCGTGCCCCTTGTCCCCCACTGCCCTCCCTCCTCTTCCTCTCCCTCCTCCTGATCCTAGCATTAACTTTTGGTCACCGTATCAAAGAAGTCTATATCTAACTTTAACTCTCATTCCTGAATGTAAATTTTAAATTCTTCCAAGTCGAAACCTGTGCAGAAATCTTTCCCACCCTCCTTTTTATCCTCCTGATGGAGAGAGAGTGAGCCCGTGGGACCAGACGCCCCGTCACAGTGCCGGTCTGAGCATGAGTCAGCAGGGAGCCCTTTCTGTGTCTGCTGTCCTGAATGACCATGTGAGTGACATTCGCCCTCTGACACTGGTGTCAGCCCCCGGCAGCCGGTCCTCAGGAGCACCCTGCCTTGGGCCTCACCCCTCCTCTGAGTGCGCCCGGCTCAGTTCGGTTCCCATCAGCACCAGGACCCCTCTTCACTTTCTAAGGTTGCTAAAGCAACATATTAAAACTTACTTTATCTCTTCAGAAATTCTCCCTGAATCTCAGTCACATGGCAGCCGCGTACCGCAGATTATTCCCATCCATTATTCCAGCATTTATAGCTTCTCGGTGTCACTAATGAAGTAGCCATTTGCTATAGTCGCTTGGTCACCATAGCAACAGTGTCTTGGTTAGTGGAGGGCTGAGTAGCCTCCTACAGTTTGACACAATATGCAACTAATAATTCTGATTTCTGCTCAGAGGCAAGTGGGATTTTGCAGAACGGTGTTTTTAGATTGGTTGAATCGAAGTTGTTTGATCCTGTGGTTGTAATCTGCTGGCACTCATCACGCAGTCATAGGATCAGAGCCATTTTAATTTGGAAAAATGATTCATACTTGCAGCATATAGCACAGCGGCTGGCTGGAGAAACGTCGCTTCTGTCATAAACAGCTCATTTAATCTCTAACCTAAGTAATTTTAGGAGTTAGCGAAATCGATGAGAACGTTAGCACTTGGGACTGCTCGGTAATCTTAGATCCTTAGCTTTAAACCATTTTCAGTCATTCTGGTTATAAGCTTCCCATATATAATACAATAAATACGAAAACTGGAAAGTACTCTCATCACAGTGACTTTTCTAGTCTTGTACTGTCGAAATCCCGTTAAGTCAGCTTCCGTGGCTCTGTTACCGCATTCATCTCGCCTCCTACACACGCACTTTAAATTCCTTAGTCACTCCTTAAACTCAGCCACATGAGCCCGTTTTCATTTTTCGTGTGTGTTTCCTTCAGATTTCACCTTGCGGAAGGTGCACGTTCCCTCACACGCGTCAGTTGAGAAGACAGCTTCTTCCTGGCGGTGAGAGCTCGCGGTTCAGGGTCCGACCTAGCCCCACGTGTCGTGAAGATTGCTGCCGCGCCGTGTCTTGTAAACATGTAAAGGCTCGCTTTAAACCGCCAGGTTCAGTTCACACCTAAACCACTTTTGCCGAACACACTCCGCACTTTAACTCCTCCCTTGTGTGTGAGCTAAACCCGAGGCCCACTTCCCTTTAGTCATCCGCGTTCTCATTTAGATCTGTATAAAAACGCAGCAGGTTCAAGTCCTTATTCACGTCCTTCTTGGCTCTAAACATTGACCAGGAGAAGCCTGGCGTGTTCTGGAGAGAGCGTTTATTCGGATAAACGTGCACATGTTCCTCCTCCGTGTTTTCTCACTGGTTCTTGCCTACCTCGGTTGTCGAATGGGTCATGCGGGAAGACAGAGTGGTAGGGTCAGTTGCCCCTGGAGCGGGTCACCGTGGGCTGTCCCGTGGACAGACTTTGCTGGCAGTGCTGGGCAGCCCTGGGGACGAGCGCTTGGTGTGGCCTCCCCCGTCCAGTCGTTCCTGAGTCTCACATCGTCGTGGCATTATTCTGTGCGTGCGGGATCCACTGGGAAGCAGAAGCCGGCAGCCGCTGACTTAGCTGGTGGGGGCCCTGGGGTTGGTGCTTAGGCAAAACGCATTTTCTCTTTATGAAAGTCATCGGGGGAGCAACTGATGGGAAAAGAAAATTTTTGTTAAAAAGTCCGGGAGAAGAGATGGATGGTGACGTGAGTTGCATGTCGTGGTGTCAGGATCTCTACCTGCTGTCTGGATTGACCCCTGTACCTCGCCCCACACGCAAAAGTTTATGAGGGTCAGTATAGTACGTGTTGGGTGAAGTACTTACAGGATGTAAAAGCCTAAACTAACCTTTAGGGATTATGGGTGGGAGCGGGCCTAAGTGTTTTTATTTAATTCCCGAAGGCATTAGCCAGTTTGGACACTGAAGTAAAATAGTGCATATGAAATAATCCAGAGCTTTTAGACGATCTAGAGGAAATAACTAAAAAGGTCGAGGAGGTGAAAAATGGGGACACTGGTCAAAGTCAAACAGATGTTCACAGTAAGGGAGGGCAGGGATGAAAGCGTCTACGTTCTGCTGAGCCCACTGTGCCGTTGTCTGAGGGGGGTGACCTGTCACCTGGGAAGGTAATCATACAGCCTCCCTGAATCACGTTTAATATGATAAGGAAGACAGAAAGATAGCTTTCAAGACTTACTTTAAAAATGGCCGTTGAGTTCCCTGCATAACTGAAGATGTTCTGCTCAGATGCATTTTTCTACTTTTGTTAAACTCAGGCACGTGTTCTAGTCACTACTGGTTCAAAGTCATATGAGAGGTTGAATTGAATGCCCTAAGGATTAAATCCAGAATTATTTTGTCTACATCTCAAATTCAGTGATTTTTTTTTGAATCAGATGTACAGTTACCCCAAAGTGTAATAAGCTACCGTATTTTTAGGTCTTTTGGTGCTTTGGTTAAATTATAATTAGTTTTAATTAGCACTTCCATGCACATCACATGTTTCACCTGCAGCCGAATGGCATTTAGAAAGATTTTCTTATCCTTGAAAACATCAGAGGACATCAAAGAAAGTGCTTTTAATGTGATGTAGCCAAATATCCCCCATCATAATAAATCAAGGATGACACAGATTCTATAAATCTTGGTTTTAAAATCCAATTGGTGAATCAGATAATAATTCAAAGTTGTTTTTATTTAAATAACTTTCATTCATTTCTGTTCAGTATGGCTGCTTGAGCGATAGCAGTAACTGTAGTAACAGCTAAAGTGTACTGAGTGCATATTATGGGACAGGCCATTTATTAAGTGTTTTATCAAGATTATCTCTCCTATTTCTGTTATAATCCTCATTTTTTCCTATGAGGGCACCGAGATGTCAACGAGGCTGATTAACGTGACTGCGGTCTCACCTCGTGGCAGAGCTGGGACTTAAAACCAGTCTGGTTTCAGAGCCTGACGGCGTGCGCAGTGCATTCTTTCTGGGCTGAGCGTCATCCCCGATCATTCTGTGGACCGTAGGGTTCACTTTTGTCTTTGAGATATGTGTATACACACACACTTTTTTTTTTTAGACGAGGCAACACTTGGTTGAGATTGCAAGGGCCTTGTCAGCTAACAATCCCTTAATTTATATTTTTTTATTTTTTTATTTTTTACACCTACAGCACCTGGTCTTCCTAGGTGGTCTCCCATCCAAGTACTAACCAGGCCCGACCCTGCTTAGCTTCTGAGATCAGACGGGATCGGGCGTGTTCAGGGCGGCGTGGCCGTAGACTTCGTCTTTGATATTTTTAAATGCGAAATTATTGGCATGAATCCAAATGCAAAAGGATTTCCTTTTTCCTCTTTTGAATATTAAGTTATAAATATTACTGGCCCTTTTGCTAGATAGGCTTTCGCCCCCCAGCCGCTGAGAACCACACCAGATAATTTAGGCTTTTTGTTTTTGTTGGAGTTTGGAGGAGGGAAGTAAATTGAAACGTTCTTGAAGAATGAAATTTGTTTTTTGTCATTCATCATCCATTGGAGTTAAGGGCGATTATTTCATTTCTAGCGTAGAAAGAGTAGTACTTGGTCATATGTTGAGAAGTAGTGATTGCTCTTAATTAGTGAAACATTTTTTTTCCATTTATTTCTTTATACTTGTACTAAAACGGTGACTAGAGGATTTGATTACCGCAAAAAGCATAATCATCAAAGGGTTTCTTCCATCAAACGCCATCCTTCCCTCCTGCGCCTCCTTCCCCTTCCCCCTCACACACTCGTGTTGGAATCCAAACTGTCCAAGGTGAATGCAATTTGCTTTCATGAAATGATGGAAGAAATCATGCCTGACTTCGACTAATGGAAAAAAAAATGCTGCAATGGATAAGTTGCAAGTGACCAAAATTTATAATTATTCAAACAAAAACATCAGCACATCAGCAGTGCAGACCTGAGCTATCCTGTGTCTCCCAGGTGCCTGGGAGACAGTCCGCGTGTGCCGCCTTCCCGCTCCCTTCCTCCAGTTGGGCGCGTCTGCGCACTTGTCCCCCCCCCCGCTTGCTGGGGACTTAGCAGTGCCGCCACTGCTTGGGTTAAAGGTGTCCACCGAACGTGCCCTCCAGTTCAGGGTCATACGTAGGTTGCATAAGGAAAGGATATAAGAGAAAAGGGAACTGCGTTAGATAGTGAAAATATTCTGACTGTGAGGTGAGACATCTACATTCCAGATGGTAGAGAGTTTGTGTTGTTCAGTAAACAGGTCAGTGGGTACCGCCCGGGATGCTGGTGATATGTTCCTCCTGATGAAGGGAAAATTTGGTAAAGGATTGACCGTTGTATTGTTTCAGCGAAAAACAAGTTATGCAGTAAATTAGAAAAACAAAAACAAGACACTTACATAAAAGTCTTTATTATATTAACTGTCATTCACTTTACCTTACTCAACACATACCAAAAACTTGTGGGTGGCTCTTGTTTCTAAGAAAAATCTAGGAGAAAACCAAGCCCAGTGTGAATCATTGTTCCCTCGCAGGGCGTAGGTCTCTTCTCAACGCTGGACATGTACTGGACATGCTATGTCTTCTTAAATAGCTATAAATATTTTAAGTTGGGATAGTGCACATTTACCCACTTGAAAAGACATCTGAATTACTTCATTATGTTTAAAATGCAATTATGATGCAAGTGAAGAGCACTGGATGAGGAATCTTGAATATTTTTCTCTCTCTGCCTCTAACAAACTGTGATCATGGGCAAATCACCATTACACTGGGACTTAATTAACGATTTGAATTATTCTCATATAGAAGAATTCAATTTAGTGTTAAGTCTTTCATTAAGAGGGAGCTATTAGGTTGAATCCTATGAAATTGCTAGTTCCCTAAAAAGGCAAAAACGATCACATTTCTGGGTTATGTAGGAGATATTTTTCAAGTCGTAGTTTGAGCGCAGTCCAGGAGAGTCCGTCAGTTGCTCGTGGGCTCTCCCCCTGGGGGTAGGGGCGGGGGGGGACAGCCACTGGTCAGAGTAGTCTCAGTGCCAGCGGATATGCCGCACTTGTGTCCCGACTTTGCTGCTTTTAGTAGTAATTCTTAATTCTTTGCTGCTTCTCTACTGAAAACAACAAATCCCTGGGTTCCCTGGCATAGCTGGCGTACGTGTTTTTGGTTTTGAGGGGTCGTTTTTGTTTTGTGGGGGAGGAGGTTTTTTAAATTGAATTAGTTGGCAAGATTTAAGAAGTGACTTCACACAAAATCTGACTGCGTTTTCTTGAATGATACTTTAGGAATATCTGATAATGGAGGGCTCGCGTCCCTACAGGCGACAGTCAGCTGGCGTGAGGACTGCCAGCCACGAGGGCGGAGCACGTGCTGTGTCCGGCTCACCAGGCCCCGCCTCTCACTGTTCCTTTCAGCTTCACGTGACAGGCCCCTGTAGATATTTGGGTTTATGCTTCTCGCGCTGTCCACTAGAAGTTCCTACAGTGGTGGGAGTGCTCTGTCTCTGTTGTCCAAACAGTAGCAACTAGCCACGTGGCCCTTGAGCACTTAAAACGCGGCTGGTGTGCCTGAGAAACTGAGGTTTTCATTTTAATTGAATAGCTGCATATTGCGAGTAGCTACCATATTGAACAGTACAAGTAGATAATGGAGAATTTTCTTTTATTGGGCATTTCCTACAGAGTGAAAATTAAACCTTAATACATTTGACAGCCTCTTTTCTTAAATGCTAGATCTAAATGTTAACACATATTACTGCAAATCGTGGTTTGACAACCAAATTTAATAAATACTACTTAAAATTTTTTTGTCCTTCTTTTCCCCTCACTTATTTATTCAACACTTTATGTTACATATCTATTCTAGGCCCCGGGGCTATGAGAAGGGTCCTTGGTTCCATGACACTTAAAAGTAATACCTGTTGGTAAGAGACTCTTGTCCAAATAATTTAATATCTGCTATCTGTAATCTTTCTAGTAGCTCTGCCAGATAAGGATATCAGTCTATTACTTGTCAGTTGCGAGCCCTAAAATTTCTTCATTGCCACTCAGATTTACAAATAATAGATTAAAATGTCCTTCTGTTACAGTTCCTCTGAGAAGCTCTTTGTCCTGTTCTCAAAATATTGAAACTTCCTATCAATGCACTGTCCTCGAACTAGGCATCATCAGAGCCTTTTCGTGTTAGTAAATCAGCGCACCGTGCACCTGTTAACTCCCTCACCTGGCCCTTCTCCCAGCCTTCTGTCCACCTGCTCTCCAGCTGGGCCCTCTTCCAACACTTCCTTTTCCGTTATGTGACTTTGGGCCACGTGTGTGTGGTGCTCTCTCCCGCTGCTCTTCCCGCTTCTCCTTGCCGTGACTTCTCTCTTTCTGTCACCCCGCTAATGTCCGCTCCTCCCCCTTGGGAGGCACTTTACCTCCTTCACTGCTTTGCTCTCTCCTGTCAAAAATGAAATCACAATCATAAGAAAATACCCATTCTTTTGTGAAACCTATCATTTTGAGACTAGCATAAATTGCAGTCAAGTGCAGCTGTGGAACTAAGGTTCGGTGGTGCTAAAAGCATGATATGGACGTTACAGAATAACTGACACTGGCAGCTGCTCACGGAAGCCCTCGTTGTCCATTGTTTTCTGTAGGTGTTTAGTTCTGTTATTGATAACTAGGTCAGCAACGCAGTATTTCTTAGGGTTTGCTGCTTAGACGTGAAAATAGACTATGCATAAAATCAGTCATGATTGTGGTTTTCATTAATATGGGATTCAGCCTTTTCCTTTGTGATCTAATCGTGCAGTAAATGTGTCACTTATTCATTTGCTTAACAAATATGTATCGAGTTATTTTTACATGAGAAGAACTGTACGTACCAATGAGGTTAAGGAAGGGTCTATTGACTAAAATTGGTAGACTTCTCTTTCCCAATCTGCCAACAGCTTAGAGCAATAGAATTTGGCTTTTTTTCCTATTTTGTTAGATCTTACTGGTGTGCATCCTTTAAAATATTTTGAGCATGTTTCTGCTACTCTATTTTTTTAACATGAATTTCATATTTCCAAAATATACTAAATAATTTAAAATTTGAATTCTGAGTGTAATACATAAATCTTAAAGCATAATGAAGGTATTTAAGTAATTTTTTATGATTATAGGACTAGTGACATTGACTTAACAGGAATCTTTTTTCGTATTGTTAAAGAAAATGCTTGTGTGTGTGTGTGTGCGCGCGCGCGTGTGCGTGCTTGTAGAATTGGGCCAGTTGTGGCAGGTTGATGAATGTCAAGAAGAATAACTTATTTTGAACTAAACTCAGTGAGATTTTAATTTGAGATTTTTATAGCCTTTTAGGATATTGTATGGAAGGGACTGCATATTCTTATACTTTTGGGACTGTGTAGATTAACTGCTTGAGCTTTGGGGTAAAACAAAAGCATCTTGAGTGCCAGTCCTGGTATTGCTTACTTAAGAGGAAAGAGTAAGATCGAGATGATTCAGGTGAAGCTTTTTAACAGTTTCCAGCGCGAAGCAAGCGCCCTTTGAGTGTCTGTCTGTGTTTGTTATTTGCGATAGTTGTCTTCTGTAGGTTTCAGCTCTCAGTCATGTAGCCCTTCAGCGTTTTCTTTGTTGGGAAGAAATGAGATAAAACGGACTCTTAAAGTAATATTTCTAAAATCATTAGTAATTCAGTGAATCCTAGCCTTCTGAGAGTGTGAAAGTATAAATTGTCCTGAAGTGGTGGCAGTAATTAGCAATGAGTATTATTTTAATGGTTTATACAACAAAGGTAAAACAAGGCCTGGCTGCATCTAAGGGATCATAGAATATCACTCTTCTATTAACTGTTTCTTGAAAATAATGCCAGATTTTAAATTTTTCTGAAAAGGTGAAGACCCGTTTTTTAAATAATCAGGACAGTGAAGCTTTCGGCTTGCCTGGCATCTGGCCTAAAAGCTCTGTGTGTAGTTCGCTGTTCAGCTTTTCAAACCAAGTATTTCCAATTATTTTATACAAGCCGAGATAAACCTTATTTTGACTTTGAAGGCATGTTGAAGTCAGTGATGTTTAATTTAGAGCATTGTTCAATGATGACATAGAGTTGCAAATTGTTCTGACACTTCATGAGATAATGTTAAATGAATTATTTAGTGTTAAATGAAGAACCTTGCTAAATTATTTTAAACTATTTAAGGTTAAAGTATTTTAAGATACAATTCTTTAAAAGTATGTCATATTTTCAGTCTATAGATTAACCTTTTGAGTTTTGAGTCATAAGGTATGCTCTTTTAATTAAAACAAAACCCTTGAAGTTGACTTGTTAAATGGATAATAAAAAAGTTAAATTTTTATATGAGCTCTTTATTTTTAAGAAGTTAACTCATCGTTTTCCTTTATGTATGTAAAAGAGTAAACACTTTGAGAATAAAAATGGCGCGCGCTCGGTGGCTGACGGCATTGGCTTTGAGAACCGCCGAATGAGAAGGGAAAAGAAAGGAAGCCACGCGAATCCGAATGAGGAGGCGGTGGCTTCGGATACATTCTTCACGTACATGCCAGCGTCCGGGTGTGAGGGCGCAAGCTGCCGTCCCGGACAGCCTGGAACCCCGAGGAAGTTTCAGCTCGGGAAGTAATGGCGACAGTCATGGAGCGTGGGAGGAAGGCGCTCGTACCTGCCTTTCCCCCTGAGTGTCTCGTAACATTAGGTTGTGGAGCGAGGTGGCTGAGACGGAAGGCGACGTGGTGGCAGCGCGGTGGAGGGCGAGGCCAGCCCCCTGGTGACCGGCCGCGTTAGCGGGCAGGTGTGCAGGAAAAGGCTGCCACTTCGCTGTGTTTTTTCTCAGGGAGGCGCACGTGCCCCGTTCTCACGCTTCGTAGACATTTCTGTAGGTCTCCGATCACTCTTTTCTCCCTGAAGGCTTCCCTGTGCGTCACTTCGAGACAGCCTCGCAGCTCGGAGGCGGCGTTTCGACCCAGTCTTCCCGCCTCGCCTCCGGTCAGCGTGCTCTGTGCTGCTCCCGCTGCCCCCAGGGGCCCCCTTGGGCTTCCCTTCGCCTCCACAGTGGCATGCGGTCAGCTGTCACGCTGCCGCCCCATCCCTCTTCAGTACTGCAGTTAATTAGTTACAGGCAGAGGAAGAGGCCCCCAGTGACACCTGCTGGGTGATGGCCAGCAGGAGCCTCTGCCTGGACCCTGGCCGTGGCACAGCTGCAGCCTGACGTGGATGCGGGCGACTAGCAGGGATAGATCCCGGAGGGACGTGACGTCATGTGAAGGAGCTTGTGTGTCATCCAAGAACAGTTAAGTGGCCATTAAAGGACTGTAAGTCCAAGGCCATCCTTAGGTGGACTCCTGCCTCCCCTCGACCTCTAGCTGGCACTTTCTTCATGGTTCATAGACAGCTTGTTTGTCACATGAAAAGCAAAGTAACGTATATATGATATGTGGTTACATACACAGTAAGTTCCTGTAGACATTGCTAGGGTACTTTTCTTTATAATTCATTTTATGTATATAAAGTATATCTTTGGATTTATAAATAATTGAAAGAATTAAAATGTATTCAATACAAAAATGACTACACTGACTTTGGGGATCATAGTGAAAACAAAGCCCATAGTATTTATAGTTTTCAAATTCAAAAAGCAGTGGTAGATATCCGTTATCTTCTGAGTGACTTGATGTTATATACCTAAAAATAAGCAGAAGCAAATAGATAATTAACTTTATCCAAGGAATTAAATAATAAGAATGTTATAAATACAGGTATCTTTTATACTACAAGCTATGCTTTTGAAAGAATTTTAAAGGAAAATTATTTTTTAGTTCCTGTTTTATTGAACCAAAGAACTTAAAGTCTCATTCAAATAAAATAAAGTAGTATATGATGTTGAGCATGAATTGCTTTTAATGAACCAACATTCTATGGCTTTCAAACTAACCTTCCAAGAAACAAATTTTGTTCTTTAAGAAAGTGTACTTCCGTTTCTGATTATAAAAGTAATTGATGCTTATTACAGAAAAGTTAGAAAACAGAAATCTTAAAATGCATTAATTCTCTTCTCTACCTTCCCACCTTTCATGTTGGCTCCACTTTATTTTTTAAAAACCATCTTCTTTTTTTGTATTTATTAAGTAGGCAGTTTCCTAACATGGTTCGCAGTTTATCTGCTGTGACCATCACATCCCACTAGTTCCTTTTGGGTTCATTTTCCTTTTTTACTGGAACAAATCCTTGAGTAGTTCTCTCAGTAAGGATCTATGAATGATAAACTTTTTTGTCCAAAAATAGTTTATTTTACTTTTGTTCTTCAATAATAGTTTAGCTAGATTTGGTTGGCAATTTCTTGCAGTGCTTTAAATATATTCTCATATTTTGATTTCTTGCTGATAGATGTCTAAAGTACAGTAGGACCTTTTGTTTCTTTAAAAATAGTCACCTTGGAAAGCTGTACTTTTCCCCCCTTAAACCATTTTTTAGATTTACTGTGCTGTTATACCAGATTAATCAATTTTTAAAATAAGTAAGTGGTAGAGTATAAGTCACTAAGTATAACATTTAGTCCAAAACAAAATCGGGTCCTAAGGTTGCTACTTGAATACAATATGTTAACTCGTCAAGTATTATGTTTTGTAGTACACTGTACATAGTGTCATATGTTTATTTTACGGCTCTTTTTGCAAAAGCAGTATTTTGACTTAAAATTTGATGGAGTCCTGCAGTAGACCGGTGCTGTCCAGTAGAAGTTTCAGTGGCGATGGACGTGTTCTGTGTCTGTCTTGTCCCATAAAGCAGCCACTGGACGCTGGGGGGCAGCTGTTGTCCTTCTGTTTACCTTCATCTCGTACCAAGCGACTAGAAGTTTCAAATTAGTAACTTGGGTAGCTTTAGATCATGTAAGTTAATTCATTTGCACATGCAGATTTTTTTTAAAAAATGTAAAGCTGGTGAACTTGTTTTAGTAAAGGGTTGACTGTGGTGTAAGATTAGAAATAGGTTGTAGAATTATAATGAGATGGTTTGTATGTTCAGCTTATGGTTTGGTTTCTGCATTAGAGTCATATATGTTGTGTGTGTTTGAAATGTTACGGCAAGGCTGGTGTGTCTTCCACGGTTACTTATATATGTGTTAGTTCTTGACTAAGAAGAGTTATAGGAATAACTGTTCAGGTTTCTCTCTCATAAACATGTGAATTTGTTAATCAGGCCTTCTGTTTTTCAGATTGCAAATAGAAGAGTCTTCCAAACCTGTGAGGCTGTCACAACAACTGGACAAAGTCGTGACAACCAATTTCAAACCTGTTGCCAACCATCAATACAATGTGAGTCTTCGTGTCCTCATTCATGCTGTTACGTCTTTAGTCTTCTCTGTATCAATACTCATTTTGAAAGGACCTCAGCAGCCACACACCTTGCTACCAGGTGTTTGAGTCTCCAAACTCAGTAAGGAACGTGGCAGTCCGCCAAGCGTGAAGACGTTGGCTCTGTCCCAAGCTATACAGTGAGGAGAAGACTCCCCCTGTTCAAACTACTCGTGATAAGTTTTTCCAAAAAATCAGACACTTCATTTTTCACTGTTTCTAATGTTTTAAATCACGGTGTCCTTGATAAATATTAGTTTTACTTTTTTCATCTTTCTGTACCTTTATAACTGAGAGCTTTTCATGTTTTGACAAAAATTCAGAGTCATAGAACAATGGTAATTTTTCCCGCTGATTGCTAAGGCTTCGCATAGCCTCACTGGGCATTTTTATGGTCTCACACTACCATGCGAGGTGAGGGCTGCCGGGTGTGTTTTTTTAAATCTTTTGTATTGAAGCATATCATATACACTAAACGTATCATAGTCCTGCAGTGTACCACGCACACCTATGTCTGTTATGTGTATTCTGTGCCAGGCACCGTTCTGAGTGTCTCATAAATAGTGAGACACATTTAATCACCATCCCCACCCTGTAAAGGAACGACGAGTTTTATTCTCGCCGTACAGAGGAGGTCACGGGGACCCACAGGGGAGCTCACTGGAGCTCACACAGCAGTAACTGACCCGCCCGGTGCCAGGCCCGGGCAGCCTGGCTCCGGAGCTCGCTCTGCGTGGACCAGCGGCTGTGCCGCCTGGCCGTGACCGGGCCCTGCCACAGCCGCCTCAGATTTGTCTTCTCGAAACAACCACCGTTGTCTTCCTGCCTGTGCCTGAGGCGCCCGCCCCTGGGACAGCAGACGGATAAAGCCCTGGCCCCCGCTGCGTCATCTCTGCCCCTTTGAAGGAGGGGTGCACTTTCCTAGACCATAGTCACTTTTTCCTAAATTCCACTCCCAGAGTCGCTGCTGTGACCACTGCTGCGGGCCACAGTTCCCAAGGCAGCAGGCAGATCTCCGGTCCTCGGAGCTGGTGCTTTGCTAGTGCCACATCTCTGCCCTCTTTCTAGTGCTCAGTGACACTGGCACTATCGCTCCCTGGCAAATCCAGAAGACAGGTTTCAACTGTCACATTAAGTGACATCACTTCATAGTATCAACCTTTGTGAAGGTTGCCATAGTGTGAATGACTCATTATACTAATGTCATTATAGTAATGAGTCATGCAGTAATTTTTTATAAAGATTTTATTTATATGAAAACAGAGATTGACTATTAATTACTAAACTTCTGAATGTTTAGTAATTTTTCCCAGGGGTCTATCAGAGCAGGTGGAGACACCTGCGTGGTTTTTATTTTACTTTATTTATTTTTTTATGCCTACAGCACCCGGTCTTCCCAGGTGGTCTCCCATCCAAGTACTAACCAGGCGTGACCCTGCTTAGCTTCCGAGATCAGATGGGATCGGGCTTGTTCAGGGTGGCCACAGGGCCGTAGACTGCATGGCTTTTAAAGGCGTGTTTAGTGTTATAATATCAACTGCAGGACGAGTGTAAAACTTTTATTATTGTTATCAGAAAGGGACGCTGAATTTTAAAAGATTCTGAAACATTAACAGTTCAACAAGAGTGACTTAGTGGTTGTGTGTGTGATCAAGATGTTCAGTAGAAAATTTTAAACTCAATGTAACGTTGAAATATTTTCCAAGTTTGCCAGGTGAAAGAATATAAACATGAATCCCAGTATTTTAACAGTTGAGGTTCTTTGAGCACATTTGGTTTATGTAACTTATAAAACTATATCGTTACATTTGATCAGAAAGAAACCATCTTGCATTTAATCCTAGAAACTTTTCAGCCACCTATGGCATGTAGAAAAATTTACATACATGTAGGTATGTATGTATAAGTATACACACACACACACACACATACACACATACGTACATACATATATAATCTCCAAATATTTGAATTCCCACTTTGCACCTGGGGCTATTCTCAACATTCAGCCTAGGTTTCTCTCTCTAGTTCACAGACACTCTGGGGTATGAAACCTACCTCCTCGTCTTTCGGAAAACATTCATCGGGCCAAAAAGCAGTCTACAATCGACATTCCCTCTTGGTTTAGTTCTTCCTTGAAAGCTTGGCCCTGAGCAGGCCCGCTCCCTGGGGTGCGTGTGGCCTGTCCTTTGCCTTAAATCCTCATTGTGTTGTGAGCCCGGAAGCTCACTCCCCAGAGGCCAGCATTTTCCAGAGCAAGTGTTTTGAAACACTAATTTCGTGACTCTCCTTGGGAAAAAAAAATAGTGGCGTAAAATGGATTCTGTGTAAAAGGAACCTGTGGATCCTGATGACATCTGATTATAATGCCCTCTGCATTTAATACATTAATGTTAGGAACCTCTAGGAATTTGTTTAATCCTGCACTTTGCAAACATTTAAAAAGTAGATAGACACCTTCTCCCCCATCCTTTGAAGCAGTGGAAACAGACTTTGGGAAATAATGGGTTGTCTAAGTAGGATTTACAAGAGGGCACATTGAGTGAGGGGGAGAAATATTGGAACTTGTGTTTAACTCGTTTTTCCCCTAATAAAGGAAAGAGATGAAGCTTGGAGGTACCTGCTGTGTGAATGGACCTTGGCACGCCTGTGCGGTCCCTGTGCTGGTCACTCAGTCTCCAGCAGGAGAGTAGATGGCGCAGGACAGGGAGGGGCTGGCACTGAGGCTCAGTGCCTCGTACTGACATTTGCTTTCAGCGTTTTAGGTTTGCTGCTAAATCCAGGAATTTATAGATAATAGTATCTATTATTAATTAAATTCAGTCTTTAAAAAATGAACAAATGGTTTAAAAAGTTTCCTGCAAAGAAACTTTAAAGATAATACTAATAAAGAACATACATGTCCACAAGAAAGTAGAAGAGCAGACATTTCTTTTACTTCTAAAACGATCTCTTTATCAGTCACTTATGAGATAGAAACGAGGATGATGTCATCGATCTGACAAGAACTTGGCCTTTCCAAAAAGGAAAATATCAATGTCATTTTAAATACAGCTTGCCATTCCCTGTCTTTAATGATGATTCAGTTCGTTTCTCTCGTGGAAACAAAAACAACTCTAGATATTCCGAGCAGAGAGGGATCTGACGGAGGGAATTGGTTACAGTGATGCTCGAACACGAGGCGGAGAGGCTGGGGCTGGACGCGGGAGAAGGAAGGGGCTCGGCGGCCGGAGATCCGGAGCCGTTGCCATCGGAAGTGCTCCCACAGCTCACGAAAGGGAAAACGCTTTCCTCCTCCCGTTGGCAGAGCCCCAGCAGGGAGCCGGCTGGCAGGGAGTCACGGGAGCGGGGCCCCGCTGCCACCGCCCCACGTCCCGGGGCTGGTGCCTGGCCTTTGTGCGTGGGCACCTCACATCTCATCAGCCGCCGCCGGTACGAGACTACGGTGGTGAGCCGCTCGTTTAAACACCAGCATCCGGGCCAGATCGCTCTATTTTGAGAGCAAAACAGAAGTGTTTTGTGATTTTGACAAATTAAAACTTAAAATAAGGTTTTATTTTTGTGCCATTCCCTTAAATTTTTGTGTTTGTGTATGCTTTATAATAACTATGCATACTAACACAGTGCATTTTTACAGTTTACAAATGTACATATATATAGTTCACGTTTTAAAATTTTTGCTGACAGTTATATAATCAAAATATGGAGTCAGCTGGCGTGTGAGCTTCCTCCCAGATCCCTCCATCTCTGTTGGCAAGTCAGGGTGCTTCGTTTGGCCTGTGTGTTTTGGTTGAATTTGTGGACACCGTCGTCTGGACTGTGTAAATTTCACAGCGTTCTACGACCTTTTCTCATGGGGAATCATGTCCTCTCTCGTCTAGAGGTCCTCAGAGCCGGCTCTACGCTAGAACCGCCTGGGACGCTTTTTAAAAAAAAATTCCTCCAGAGATTGATTTCATGGTCAGATTTTCGGGTTCCCTCGGTGGTTCCGACTTGCAGCCACTGATTCT
Source organism: Eonycteris spelaea (assembly GCA_003508835.1). Lineage (NCBI taxonomy): Eukaryota > Metazoa > Chordata > Mammalia > Chiroptera > Pteropodidae > Eonycteris > Eonycteris spelaea. The sequence continues at coordinate 3,708,023 of PUFA01000002.1, read as the reverse complement.
GAGAGACGGGACTGGAGTCTCCTGTTGGGGCGGGGGCGGAAATGACACCTGGAGGAGACCAGGAAGTCTCCTTGCACCAAATCTGAGGTTCTTAAACAGAGCGTTTTTTTCTTGGTTGTTATCCCCTCTGCACCCCCACCCCAGCCTGAAGAAAGATTGCTCTGCTCCCCCTCCCCTTTTTATTTCTGGCAAGAACTCCTGGTCAGAAAGTTTTAGAGAACTAGAAAAACTTAACTAGAAAATTAGTGTTAGAAGGCATGAAATCATTACATAAAATCCTGACGTAAGGCCCCAGGACCTAGAGAGCAAGTTAGCTTTTATGCGTACTGTATTTCCTTCAGTGTGACCCCCAGTTCTGTTAGTCTTCAGCTTGTCGAGGGCTTGGGAGTTTATTGTTTGTGGGGTTTTTTGGTTATACTTATAAATTTGGAATTCTGATTAAAATAGATGCCCACGGACCCGTCCTAAAGGCTTTTCAGCATTATCTGCGCATTGTCTTGTCGTGGAAGCCTGCTGCATGCTTTTGTCCCTTCGAGTTTGCACACCAAGGGCTGAGTGGCTCTCAAGAATTGATTCGGGGTCATGCTGGGCACCAACAGAAGCTGGAGGCGGGGCGGGTCTTTCAGAAGGGATTTAGAATGCAGACCATGGTAATCAGGACATCGGCTCACTTCAGAAGTTAAGGCCTCCACAAACACGGCCTTGGCCAGGAGCCAAAGTATTTTTGCACACAACCACCTAGGAACTTGCAGACGTCTGTGTCAGAGGACTTTAGTTGGCAGTGGGGGGCAGTTATGCTTAGTCAGTGGTTAAGGATCCAGTGATGATGGCTGAACATCTCTGTACCACATCCACAAGGGACTTTTCAACGTTTGGTTGCATTTTAGCCTTGAATAATTTGTTTTCTATCGTGAAAGTAAAATTGTATATGATGGATTTTTTGGATTATAAAAATGTGTAACTGGAGAACTACATTTAAAGTTCTTTCGGAATTGACATTTTCTTCTGCGCAGCTGGTTATGCTGTGAAATGTGGTCATTGGGGGCAGACAAGCTCGGTGATGAAAACGCACGTAACATAAAAGCTATTTCTAGACCAGTGAACCACCCTACTGAAATGTTTCCTGTGTGGTGGCTGCTGGCAAGTTAGATATCCAACTACTTTATCATTCCTTACGATGGCCAGTGTGCAGGAGCCGAACAAAATGCCCACAGGGCGAAGAGGTGAGAGAAGGAACATTATCTGAACTGTAGTCCTTTGAGCAGACGAGTTCATACCTTTTGTAGTTTATTTACAGAATTAATTTTATTTGTGCAAAGTTGTAGGCGCAGTGTTAAGATGATCATTTCTACACTACGTTTAATTTTAAAGAGAAGTTACCCTAGGAGCATTAGTATTGTCCAGAGTATAAAATTAGTTCTTTGTAACTTGATGGCCATGGAAGTCATTTAGGTCCCGTTTTACAGTTACATATACTTTGGAAGTACCTGGTCCCACAGGGTAGAATTTGGATGATGAGCTTGTCTCGGAAACGATCAAAAAAGATTTAACTAATACTATAGTACTGTAGTAAATAACCTGTAACACTGTAGGTATTTCATCGTGTAGGCCCTGAGGGTATTAAAGAGATGTCCACTTTTTGTTTCTAAAAATTAGGGTTAAATTTCTAATACTTAAATATCTCTAATGAGGAATAATAGTTCCATTTTTGTCATTTTCAAAAAGTGTCAGATTACACTTTTAAGTGTTTTAATTCACCGAAGTAAAGTTAGGCTGCACTGCCTGCCTCAGGCACTGATCTGTTTTTTTTCACTAATTCTAAGTGGAAAGCACCACGTTAAATGCAGTATTTTTGAGATTGAAGCATATAATCCAAGATTAAAAGAAAAAAGATCTCACTACTCATCACAGTTCTAATCACCACTTAATCTGATCCTTTCAGTTTTTATTTTGAAGTTTCTAATTTATTCTAAATGATTTCCTCTTATTCTGAGATCCGACACGTGGCGACACGTGGCTCTGGGGCTGGGGCAACTTCATGACAAGCACGCGAAGCTTCTGTCCTTGCTCCCGCTCGCGCCTGTGCCCCCGGCGTGGCCGTCTGCGTGCCCAGCAGCTCTCGTGATTTGAAGACCTTTTCCGAGTTAGCCTCCCCAGCTTCCCCAGCAGTTTTCCACAGGAGAGAGACTCTAGGGTGGGAGCCGAATGTCCATCACTTCTCGTTTCTGTTTCCTGAAGTTTCTGTCTTCCTTCCGCATAAGTTAAAGCTGGGACGGGAGGGCAGTGGCCTTTGCCGAGTGAAATGCCAGCTCTCTGCAGCCTGTGGGAAGGGAGTAGGCTCTCCCCAGCCCTCCTTAGTCGGATTCTCTCTCCCTCTCTTTTCTAGATCCTAAGTGTCTCTTATCCCACACTTGACCAAAGGGTTGTAAGAGCTCCACTCCCTGGTCCAGACTTCCTCCTGCTCTCTTAGGCCCCCTTTCCCGACCGCCCGTCACAGTACGAAACACAAAGCCACTGGATGCACTGAGGCGTGAAGGGTGCTCCAGGACGCCCGCGGGGCCGCTGTCCACAGGGGAGACACGCAGTTCAGGCCTCGGTCACAGAGCGAGGCGTGACACAGTCCTCCCTCAAGGCGTTGTGTGATGTCTTGCCCTTTTTCATACAGAGGCCCTCCCGCTGGATTCGTGGGCTTCGTTTTGTCTTGATCATGCTTTCTCTGTGCATCATACAGCCATTCTCTGAATTCTGTCCTTCTTTTTGACCCTAGAGAAAAAATTCTTTCTTGAATGGACCTCAAGTCTCTCTTTTGGTCTCTGCTCGCTTGCAGCCTCTTTTCTTGCTGGATTTCTTGCTGTGCTTCATCTTTGACTTTAAATATATTTTTCCATCTGTTCTCTCCACCTTCCCCACACGAGAAGACGTGGGTGTTCCCCTTGGTCACAGGGTTCTCGGACCCCCGCTGCCCAGGCCTCTTCCGAGCTCTTCTGGCCCCTCGGCCTTTCCTGGTGGCCGCGTCTTGGCCGCCCGCGGGGTTTGCTGCGGGGCTCTTCCCACCCAGATCTCGAGGCTGCCGGGCTTTCGCTCCTCCCCAGCAGGACGGTCTGTGTCATGCGTCTGCATTTTCTTCAGCACCATGATCTTGTCCTAGGGAGCTCGGTGACCCGCTGTTACTACGTTTAAAATGCCCATGGCCCTCTCTATACTTTGTAATACATGAGCCCTGAGAAAGGGGTGTGTGTGACAAGAAGCCATCTTATTTGCCCCATATCTTAGTGCAAGGTGAAACACATAGTCCAGGCTTAATCTGTTAAAGAGATGGATTTTTTTCATTGAATACATTTGACATATAACATGTAAATGTAAGGTGCACAGTGTGTTACTTTGATACATTCGTAGTAACACTGCTGTAATGGTATGTATCACATTACATGATAATCGTACAGTATTGTCCCGCAGTTCATGCATATTTCCTGTAACCAGCCCTGATGCCTCATCAAAATGAAGTGTTTCCAAGAAAATGAAATACTTAATCAGCTGTGAGTTGCATGTTTTCAATACAAAGGTGATGTTTTAGGAACAAACCAGTCTCTGGATGGTATGGCGAGGAGACCCTGCACACTCCCGAGTGCCACTGCTTCCTTCATTTTGTAAGAGAGGAAATAAGTTCAGGGAGGTCACACAGAGTCGGGCTGACAGATGGCCTCCTGCCATTGCCCATGTTCTCGCCATCTTACCGACCCTTCCCAAATGTGTCACTTCCTAGAGAACCTGTTCTGTGTTCTGCCAGCTTCTGAACGCTCTGCCTGTTCCCCAAAACCCCCAGTCTTGAAAGATGTCGCCTACCAAACTTCATCTGTTAGATAAACTCATTATATTTGGAGTAATCAAAAACAAAAGACTGCAAGTTAGACTTTCTGTTCGCTGTGATCTAACCAGTAGCCACACTGAACTGATATAATTTTGGCAAAGAACACCTGTTTTGGGAGAAAGGGACACATCACAGAAAGCTGTAGGAAGTGACGAGCAGGGTTCACAGACGGGCACCAGTAGTAACCTAACTCTCTTAGCGCCTTAGACACCCGAGAGGTCCAGGAGCCCTGAGGGCCGCGGCCCCTGCACCTGCCACCTCGCAGCCTGGACTCTCGTGGTCACTGAGACGCTAAAACTAACCTGCTGGTGTTTCAGAGTGAGTGTGTTTGAGTTGATGCTTTTCTTTCTTTTGCTTTTTGCACATAGATCGAATATGAAAGGAAAAAGAAAGAAGATGGAAAGCGAGCTCGAGCTGATAAACAATACGTTTTGGATATGCTGTTTTCGGCTTTTGAGAAACATCAGTATTACAATCTGAAGGACTTGGTGGACATCACGAAGCAGCCGGTGGTACGTACGCGCTCGCACGGCCCCCGTCTCAGCGTCAGGACGCGGATCGCGTGCGAACTCACTCGCGTGCCCCTGTGCTAGTGTTGGCTTTTATTTACACCCAGAAAAGATCCTTTAATCTGCATTTGTCCATTAGAGTTGACATTGAGTATGATACCCGTTTCCGGTGTACAACGTTTCAGGTGTAGCAGTCCTGTGTGTAACTTAGAAGGTGGGTCTCGAACCCACCTGGCGCTGTGCACCGTCATTACCATATCACTGATTCTGTTTCCTGCGCTGAACTTCCCGTCCCTGTGACAGTTTCATAGCTACTGATTTGTGCTGCTTAACCCTCCACTGTTTCCACCCAACCCCCCAACTCCGCTCCCATCTGGCAGTCATCAGATTGTTCTCTATCTGTGAGTCTGTTTTCATTTTGTTTGTGCATTTATTTTGTTCCTTAGATTCCAGATACTAGGGAGATCCTATGGTATTTGTCTCTGTCTAATTTATTTCACTTAGCACAATACCCTCTAGGTCATTCATGTCCTAGCAAATGGTAATATTTTATTTTTTATGGCTGAGTAATAGTCCATCGTACATATGAATCACCACTTCTTCTCCAGTCATCGCTGGATGGGCACTCAGGCTGCTTCCATGTCTTGTTACTCTGAGTAGCACTGTAGTGAAGAGAGGTACATGGATTTTTCAAATTAGTGTTTTGGTTTTCTGTGGATAAATAGCCAGAAGTGCAGCTGCTGCTTAATAAGGTATTTCTGTTTTTAGCTTTTGAGGAACCTCCGCACTGTTTTCCGTGGTGGCTGCACCAGTTTGCAATCCCAGCGACAGTGCATGAGGTTCCCTTTTCTCCGCATCCTCGCCAGCACTTGCTGTTTGATTTACTGATGACATTCTGACAGGTGTCAGGTGATATCTTAGTGTGGTTTTTACTTGCATTTCTCTGACAATTAGTGGCGTTGAGCATCTTTTCATATGTCTGTTGGCCATCTGTATGTCCTCTTGGGAGAAATGCCTATTCAGGTCCTCCGCCCATTTTTTAATTAGATCGTTTATTCTTTTTGGTGTTGAGTTGTATGAGTTCTTTATAAATTTTGTTATTAACCCCTTATCTGATGTACCATTGGAAAATAGCTTCTCCCCAGAGAAGAGGCTTATCGAAGCATTTTTAATAACACCAGCTCCATTGTTCTGAATTTCAGATACAGAGGTGACGTTAATAGCTCTCTATGAAGGTAGATTGAGCCTCCATTTGAGCAGCGCTTGGCGTTAAAGCTGGAGTCTCCGTTCGTGGCATTTCTAGTCTCTCTTTGGTTCCCTAACTCCCTCCAGACAAGCTCAAGTCCTTCTGTTTTTTGTGGAGTTTTTTTTTTAATGTATCTCAAAAGAATCATATTTTGCGTCATCATAACAGTCTGCCACAGTGAGAGAGTTTCTCCCTCTCCTGTGGGCTATTTTTTAATGGATTTTTGTAAATATAAATCAGAATCTACCTAGCACTAGCATTAGGTAGTGTTAAACTTGAGCAAAGCTGTTTCACGGTGTTGTGGAGAACATACTTGGGTTGGCCTATTCTCCATTTGTAAGAAAAAATTTTATAGGTGTTTTATAAATTTTGTTCGTCCTATAAATAATCATATTTTAGCACTTCTCCAGACTTTTGTGCGTATTTGCTAATAATTTTGTATTCCTAATGCATTCAAAACACTGGTAACAAGGGATCCAAATCATGTCCTTTCTCCAGCCTTTTGGTCACATTTCCTTCCATTTAACTTTCCTACACATTAAAATGTTAACAAAGTATCAAATTGAATTATAACAGTATTTTCTTACAGCTTACAAAAAGGAAATGGAAAACCTTTTCGTTTGTGTCCCATTATGTGGTTTTCTTTATCATTTGTCCACTTTGCCAGAACACTCAAGGAAGGTGTTCATTCTAACTGTGCTGTTTATTAGCCTCAGAATATGTAACAAGATAACCAGTTTTTAAAAACATTTTAACATAACCAAATTATTGTTTATTAAAGGGCTTGGACTTTTTTTTTTTCTGATTTATTCAAAGCTTTAGGAAATGATGTATGAAACTTCAATATTGATTATACAGTTTCCCATTTCTGCAGAGATTACTGTTGTACTCCAGCCTTTTACTTTTTCATTAATAAATTAAATTCCAATCCCACTTTTTTTTATAGAGAAAAGGAAGTTGCTTCGTGCTGCAGTGTTATCAATTCATCTTAATGAGTTCACTCCCTTCGGCATCAAAGCCTTAGAAACTGTGTTCCAGGCTAGATAAAAAATTTGAAATAGAATAATTCATTAGCTAAGCTGTGTTTCTTCTAGTTTTAATGAAGTTTATCCTTGTGTTTTATATGAATATGAAAAGGCCATTTCAGAAACTGTGAAAGCATACAATATATTCTCATGGAATAACACACACACACACAATAATGCATGGGAAAATGGACTTTCTAGAGGAACATTCAGATGGTCGTAGAGAAAGCAGTTTCTTTCGTTAACATAGAAAGACATGATTTTAAAGTTTATTCATTTTGCATCAAAGAAAAGGGATAACTGGTATTTCTCTGAGTTTTGGTTCTTCGGATCATTTTTATGTGATGGTACTCAGGAAATCTCTTATAGTGAAGCTCCTTTAATTCATGAGCTTCGTGAGATTCAGTAATCTCCTGAATGTGTGCAAAAATAGATGGTTTTTCTGGGTAGCAGATCCACAGCTTATGTCAGATTCCCATAACGGGCCCTCGGACTCTCAGAGCGTGTGAACCACTGTTCTGGAAACTAAATTAGTTTAGAATAAATTTGTTATTTAGGGGCTAAGTTGCTTCAGCAAGCATAAGGCTCTTGAAGGCAGGGTTGCATATTATTCATATACACTCTAGAGCACAAACAGGGTAGAAAATCGGTAAGTGTTAGAGGAATCGATTTGGGAAGAAATAGCCGCATCCTCAGTTTCCAGGACTGCCGTGTTTTCCTCAGAGGGATTTTGACAATCCTCACGTCGGGAGTAGAGGACGAAGAGCCAGTTTTAGGGAAGCGTGGAATGCCAGGGCTGCGGCCAGCCCGGGTCCCAGCCCTGCCACTCACCGCCCGGGGCCCGGGGAGCCCCTCCAATGCTCGAATTAGGGAGCTGCGCCAGATGCCCTTTGCGCTCCCTCCCGGCTCTGCGTCTGGGCTTCGCGCCCTCTCCCGTGTCGCCCCTTCTCTGCACCCCCCTCTCGCATCCGTACTGCGTCAGCAGCGGCCACCGACCTGGAGAGCCCAGCTCTCCTCCTCGTGGGTGCCTGTCCCGTCGAAACGCTCCACAGGACACGACGGTCCTCTGTACCTGCGCACCGACTTCATCGGAGCAGCAGCCAGAGACTGCAGGGACCCAGTGTCGCGTGCTCACCCAGGACGGGACTTCTGGCGTGATGGAGAGAGCGCCGGATTCGGAGACGCGGAACCTCGGGTTAGGTGCCGTCCTCCCACTTAGCCACATGGTCCAGGGCGGGACACTTAGTGCGGTCAGCCCGTTCTTTATTTAACGTTCAGGTTTTGTAACGTATGCCATAGTTAATATAACTGCACCAATACGTTCCACTTAAATGTTTACATTATACAATTAAAACATGTTACTACGTTTAAAATCACAGCTAGCTTACAGAATTCCTACACACAGCTTATGTTTACGAAAGATACATTGTTAACTGCAAAGTATTTCACAAGTAGTATTAGTATGAAACAAATTTGTGAGCCGTGTGGAACAGGGAAAAAATGAGATCTTACTCATCTTACTTTTTAGTGCATGCTTTTAATGACATTCTCGTTTTCTGAGGGTCTCCAGTGCCACTTTGGTAAGTTTCGAACCATGAAGCGTATCAGTTTAACATGTCCTCCTCGTCATTAATCTACTCCTGTTGTCTTAATCACCATCTGCTTTCTGGCCTTTACAATGTCATTTTTTGGCATATTCTGGGTGGATTTTAAGAATTCTCTTGTTTTTCCAGTTCCGTCCTTTTTATGTTCTTCTTAAAACTTCCACTTCTACTAGCAAAAATATTGATTAGAGAAACTGTCCCAGAGCCAGTCTTTTTTCCTCATTTCCCAGTATGTGACTCGCATAAGCAGTCGAGTTAATGGGCAAATAAGCCAACTAAAAAGACCAAGCGCTGGTAACCGATGTGAAGTGAGAAACATGGTCAGTATCCATTTAAAGGAGTGTTTTTTACAATTTATAATTTGGCTTTTTTCCCCTGTAAAGTGAACTATCAGAAGAATTCTAGTGTTTGCCCCCTGGCAATTTTTGATCTTTTGCTTGAATGTGTTATGCCTAGTCTTTCTATATATTCTATCATATCTTTAAAATAGAAGCCTCTACAGCATTGCCTTCAAAAATACAAACCATTAGAAACTTCACCTGATCGCTCCCTGTGAGACATCAATTTGCTAAGACCATCTCGAGCCGACACACAGTTCCAACACAGCACCCACTCACCAGTGTTCCTTTAACTATGCATTTCTATTAACAGTCACCCTACATCAGTTCTGGGAATAAGTAAACCGCTTAATTTCCTTGTGCTGGATCCTCCCAAGTTCAGATCAAGATTCAGGGAAATTTATCTTTAATTATTGAAAATCCCCTCTAAATCAGGAGCCCCAAGCATGTCAATCCTGTAGACCATTTTTTAATTCAGAATTTGTTATCGAACAGTTTGCATGCTTTTATTAAAGTAAGTTCAAATCAACACGGAAAACTCACAAAGATTTGTGTGGCTTTGATTTTGAGCAGCTCAGTGCCCACACTTGGAGTTCCCCACACGAAATAATGCTCACTGGGCGGTTGCTCATTTGCACAAAATAGACTTTTCACAAACAACGCAGCACAGCAATAAGGTCAAGGGACCCTAATACTCAGAGGTCGTTTCTAGACAGGTCAGGGTAAAGGCTCAAGTAGAGTAGTGTAAGCACAATTTGGCATCAGTAACATACAGGAAGATACGGTTTTTTAAAGGATAAAGTGACTAGAAAAATTGACATCCTGAGACTTTCTCCTATCCAAAAATAAAACTTTATTTGCAGGTATGTGCATTTTAGGTCTGTGAATTGGTTGAGACTCTTTCAGTTGCTAGGAAGAAACTCAGTTCAAACTAACTGGCTTAAACAGAGGAAGCATTTATTGGCTCCTGTGGCTGGGGCATTCAGGACGGCGTCCCGCTCCGAACAGGGCTGGGTCGGGTACTGATATCACTCAGTCAGAACTGTGCCTTCCCATCTCCCCACGCACCTTTTCTCTAGGTCTTTCCTGTGTGTCATCTTTGTCCTTGGGCAGGAGCTTGCCAGGTGGGAGCCAGAATGATCCCCTCAGCACCTCGCAGCCAGCAGCCCCTAAGCAGAAAGAGCGCGTCTGTCCCGATCACTCCAGCAGGAGCCCCAGGAAGGTTTCGGTTACGCTGTGTGCCCCTTCCTCCCGTTTCTGAACCAGAGGCTGGGGAAGGCTTCCTCCGCCAGCCCGGGCCGCCGCCTGGGCCCGTCAGCACCTCGTCAGTGTTGGTCATGCTGTTGTAGTCTCTGACGCAGTGTGTTTGAAACAACTCCTGAGCTCACGCCGTGTTCCTGTTCCTCCCCATGCTAGATTTCTCTGTATATCTATCCGTGTATATACGTATACATATGTGCGTGTGTGTGTGTGGATATGTATATGTATCCACACACGGATAGATCGGTATCTGTACTGATGTATCTGTGAATCTGACTCAAGATCTTAAAGATAAAAGTAACCTTAATGGTTATCTCTTCTTTCTAGTTTATAGAGCCAGAGAAGGGAGCTGCCTGGCGGACTGAACCCCGATGTCCTGGCTTCAGCCCAGGAGTACCCCTGACCACATTGCCTCCTCTGTATACAGTCAGACACATGGATATATCTGTAGACAAGCAAGGAAAGTCTTTTTCCAACAATAGGGACCCCATTTTAGTGAAAAAAATTAAAGCTAATTTCTTTCCCAGTCAGGCTGCTTTTTCATTTTCCCCTTATTAAGAATCGTCATCATTACCCTAGACCAGGTACGTGGAGAATGGAATTGAAGCTTTATCTTAGCTCATTTAGTTCCAAATCCAAAGCAAAAATAGGCATTTTTAATGTTTGAAACTCATTCCCAGATTCACTACTTTAGGAGTACTCGTGTCTCTTCTGAATCTTTTACCACCATTTCCTTTCCGTTCACGTATTTCCTTTCAGTTCTCTCTTCACTTTTTCCTATAACTGAAAGTTTTTATTTTTGAATGGTACTATTAAAACTAAAAAAGACCATCAGTTTTCCAACAGAGCATATTAATTAATGACAAACCTTTGTGAGATTTCTGTCTTAAAAGATAATTATTTGCTGACTTATGAAGTGGAGCCTTAATTAAACGTTTTAGAATACAAATGTCATACTAAAATAAATTATTAAATATGTTGAATATAAATGAATGAAATATAAATATTTATGAAATTTTAATACTGTCTTTATGAATAGAAGGTTCTAATAACCAGTAGACCTACGATAGCAGAAGTAGGGGTTGTATTTTTGGCTTACCTAAAGCTGGGGTCCCCAGCCCCCAGGCCACTGACCAGTACTGGTCTGCAGCCTGTTAGGAACCGGGCCACAAAGCAGGAGGTGAGCTGCAGGCGGGCAAGTGGAGCTTCATCTGCATCTGCAGCCGCTCCCCAGCGCCAGCATCACCACCTCGGCTCCGCCTCAGGTCCCGGCGTTAGAGTCTCAGAGGAGCCCTGGTGCCTGGTGCCTCAAAGGTCGGGGACCGCTGGCCTGAAGCATTATTAGGTGGTGACAGCTCTCTGTCAAAGATATGTGGTTTTTTATTAACTTCTAGGAATTTAGGTATATGTAACGTATTACGTTAGCACTGAAATTCCCATGAGGAGAAATGCAGATGAATCCCCCGTCTGGTGGGCAGAACCGTGGAGGAGTCGGCGACAGGAGGCATGTCTGGGGGTGGCTGGGGCAGGGAGGAGGCCGCTGTGCCTGTGGCTCTGCAGGCTTTGTCTGGATCTTGGGGAAATTTTAGGAATTTGAGCTGGATTTCTGGGGTTTTGGCAAGATACAGTTGTATCTTGACCCACAAATGCACACCACACCCTAGTCGCTGGATTTCTTTGCTCCAGTATGTGCTTTGCCTTTTCCTTCCCAGGAAGCCACAAGGTGCTGTCCCTTTTTCCTTTGCACTGAGACTCACTGCAGACCCCACACGCCCCTACGATGCAGGGCTGCCTCAGGTCCTCTGCAGCACTGCATGAGTCCGCAGGGGGACCACCCTCCGGCCCCGCGAAGTCAGGGCGTTCCACTGGGCGCTGGGGCCTTTCTGTAAAATACGGAATACGAGTGGGCCAGAGAGTACGTCGCGAAGTCGGGGTTGAGAATAAGAGGAGAATTGGTTTTTCCTGATCTCCGCATAGAATTGCCATTCAATTCAAAAGTTCAGATATACGTCCTCAGAGAACCTCACAGCTCAGCTGAGGCCGGGCCAGGCGCGCCTCCTCAGTGCTCCCGGAGCACCCCACCCCATGTACGGGCCCTTATTACTGTGCTTCTGTTCATTCTGCGATCGCCTGCTCATGTGCCCTTGTCTCCCGTCCACACACCCTTAAACTGTGAACTCTCAGGGTAAAGACTGACTTATACTGCTCTACCTGGCACTTAGGAGGTGTTCAAATAAGTATTTGTATGAATTACGAATTTTTAAAAAGGAAAGTGAATTACCAATTTCTTCAATCCTGTTAGACCCTTTATTTTTATTTATTTATTTTCTGTTAGAACCTTTAAAATTTCCCCCTCAGTTGGCTTTGTTGCCAACAATACGTTAGCACCATAATACAGCTTTTAGTAATAAATCTCATTCGGATTCAGGTAACATAATTTAATCAATTTTTGTTTCTCAAACTGGGTCGTAGCCCTGTAAGTTAAAGTCTGAGCGCTAGGCTAGTTCAGCTTGTTCTGTGGACTTTCTGGGATGTCCCCTCGACCACCCCCACAGTCCTCAGCTCCCAGTTTACTCTTAGGCACACCCTACCTGTTCGTTCAGCGTGTGAGCCTGCCGAGCCTGCCATTACAGAGCAGGCGGGCTCTGTGATGAGAATGCAGTTTGATGAGGAGGGAGAGAGGGACGTGCAAGTCAAGGGTGACAGTAGTGTGAGGGCTGTCATTGAGAGATGCGACGGTTAGGGAAAGTTCCTCTGAGAAGTGACGTCTGTGCTGAGGCTTAAGGGGTGAGTTCATATTTGAGGGCAGCGCATAAGCATTGCAGAGAAAGGGAACAGCACGTGGGAAAACGAGAAGGCTGCAGGCTCAGAAGCGGCAGGAATGTGCAGAGGAATGGTAGGAGACGAGGCCACAGGCAGAAGGCAGACCTGGACGGAAGCCGGTGAGGAGTTTGGAATTTAGCCTGTGACCCAGGGAGAGTCACTGAAAACTTCTAACAGGCGTGACATGGTCTCACTGTCCTCTGCTGTGTCTCTTCTTCAGGGGTCTTCTGACCTTGGTGTTCTCTGTCTCCACTGCTGCTTCCTCCGCTGGTGCTTTGTGCCAAGTTAATTCATTTGGCTAGAGTCACATGGCCCTGGGTTGCAGTTGTGGAACATTCTCAAATTCCGCCGCCCTCCCTCCCCCAAAATTTAAAAAAAAAAAAATTCTGTAACCCTGATAATGAAAATTCTGTAATCCTGATAATGTAACCTTGGTCCCACTGGTCACCTGACAGGTTGACAGACTCTGAATATCTCATTCCATACTTATTATTGAAAAGAGAGATGTTGTGGTGCGATCAAATTTAAGACCCACGAGCCAATTGAGATTAATTATGAGCCTTTATTAGCCGGCAGCCACTGACTCTCCCCACTAGAGAATCAGCCCGAGCCTCCAGAAGGGCTAGCTTAAAAAGCCCCAAATCCCCCTCTAGCGAGCAAGCAGGTTTACAGAAGCAGAGGCTGGCCATTAACACACCTTTACACGGGATAACTACACCCTTAACATTAGCATATCTTTGCACAGAACGTCTCCTGGAACTACACCCTGTTTAACATTAAACAATGGAAGCAGAAGTTGGCCATTTGAAAATTTTCCACCCTTAACAAGAGACATCTTCATAAAAAGCAAAATAGCAAACTTAACAATACTAGTTTACCAAAACAAGGGGAACGCACATGAGGACAGCTGAGCCTCTGTGCCCAGGGCGCGCTCAGTGTCCGGCTGGACCCTCCAGGCTCTCCATGTTCTGTGCCTGGGTGACAGGTAGGCTTGCAGGGTAGGGGTGTCTGTCAGGCCAGCCTCAGTGCCCTGGCGAGTGCACCTGTCTCTTGTGACCCGTTGGAGAGAGTACACCGCTGTCGTGTGACTGTGCACAGAGTTAGCCAGCCTCATGGTAAACTGCTTTACAGAGCTGTCATCTTGGCTCTTAAAAGGAATAAAAAGCAAAGAGAATCATTTGTGGCTGGCCCATCATTTCCCATGCATGGGTCCTGTTTAATTAGAAAGTACTTTACGAAGTGTCCCATTTTTTAAATGTAATTCGAAGTGGCCAGTGGCAGACGTGCCCATGACCTAGATGTCGTAAGCCTGCATGCTCTCATTCACCGGAGTCCTTCAGTGAAGCCAGCGGCAGGTGTGGGAGGCGAGCAGGCCGCCTCCTGGGGAAACCCAGGCCGCATCGGCTCACTGCTGCCACCTGCTGGGGCCCGGCCTCTGGCTTGGAAGGCTGCTCAGGGATGGGACTCACCTGTCCAGGGTCGGACAAGGATCGTGTGTGGTCGCAGCGCTCATCAGCCGTGGTTTCTAGCTGACAGCCCCTACATGAAAGGGCTTTACAAAGTGTAGAGCGTTCCACCAGTCGGTGTACGGTGCTGCTGGAGTGTGTAGAGCAGCAATGGAGAGGCTCGGAGATCGCTTCAGGGACAGAGATCCTGGAGTAGTAGAGCTGAGAGAATCCTTAAAGCATTCGCTATAAAACTTTAGTTAAAGCAGAGACTTTGGCAAATGCAGATTCCCAGGCCTGGCCTCCAAGATATTGTTTCTTTAGGCCTAAAATGGGGCTTATTTAACGGATTTCCCCTGAGATTCAGATGCAGGCAGTCTAGCAGAGTACAGACACTCAAGAAGGAGACTCGCCACCTTCAACATCTAAGCAAGAGCTTATCCACCATTTTTCTTATTGGGTGCCTCATTTTAATAAAAAAGATTACATCTTCCATCAGTAGGATGAGTCACTGTAATACTATAGCTGGTTCTTTGAAGCATACACACAAAAATTATTGTTGGATTGGTTCTGCAGCAAAAAAAAAACCCAAAATCACTTTCACTTTTAAGTAATTTTCTCTCTTCTTCAAGAAGGAAGTACAGTATATTGGTCAGTTGATAGTGGAATGCCCTTTTGCCTTGGGCATTGGCAGGCAAAGGTGGGACCCCGTATCACCTTTACCAGCACTGTCATTTCCGTGAGTCTGGCCATCATTGGATGGCTCGCTGTTGGATTTCCAGGGCCCTGACCAACCGCAGTGCAGAGTTCTGCTCACCCCTTTCAGTGCCAAACGAGAGGGCTGCGGCCGCTGTGGTTTTCAGCGTGGCTTCTCATCCCTCACCCTGTCTTGACAAGCGTGGCCAACGTACAAGTAATCGTGAACAGAAATCATGACTTTCCCTATTACATGGGGAAAATAAGCAGCCTGGTTGCAAGTTGGAGAACTCACCTTAGAGCAGAGAACTCTGAACACCCGTCCCGTGCTGGCTTCAGAGAATATTATCAGCCCAAAAGCATCTGTCATTTTTTATATACACTGCTGCTTCTGAAACAACTGGTTCACAAATAACCCTGTCTGGCCATGAGGCCGCCGAACTCAAGGCCGGTCGTCCTTGGTGCGCAGTGCCGTCTCGGTGAACGCTGGCCTTCCAGACCCTTTGATGCGGAGGATCATATGCTGAATGCAGCGATTATGTGTTGTGTGTGTGCAATCAAAAGGTGGTTTGTTGAACCTCTTTCTGGCGAAATTTTGTGCTTGTAGGGTCATAATTGTTACACTCATAAATGGTTTGCTGTGTCATTTTCTTTTAAGGTGTACCTAAAGGAGATTTTAAAAGAGATCGGGGTTCAGAACGTCAAAGGGATCCACAAAAACACGTGGGAGCTGAAGCCAGAGTACAGACACTACCAGGGGGAGGAGAAGAGCGACTGAGACGCCCCGGCCCGCAGGCCCGCGGCACGGCTCGGCGCGCCGCTGTGCGCACTGGCCTCGGGGAGACACGGCTGGTGCTCCAATTTCTCTAGGTAAACGTTTTAAAGAACAGTTCTTGGAAAGGTGCCTGTGTGTTTTTTGAGGGGCAAGAACAAACTTACAGACTTAAACTTGTATTAAATCACATCCTTCATGGTGGGCTTGAGCTTCGGTGGGTTAAAGAGGCTTTTCTTTTCTGGATATTAACTTTTAACATGTAACATTTAAGAAGTGGTTTCTAAACGAGGGCTCTCCCCTCACTTTTATATCTGGGGAGCAGAGCAATGCAAACCCAGGGTGAACGGCATAGCGAGAAAAAGTAGCCAAGGGCAGGAGCTCTTAAAAGGAATAAAAAGCCAAAGTGGTTCCTTATTTTGAAATTGTGGAAGAACAGAGCTGTCTTTTTTAAAACAGGTGATCATGTTTCGTATTCACACACATTAATAAAGAGAGCATCTATGTTTGCACTAGGATAGCAGTTTTCATTACTAGTGACATGAGAAGGAAGAAAAAGTCATGGTTAGTTGGTGTTTATTTGCTTTGAAAATGCTTAGAAATTAAAGACTTTTCCAACAGTTCAAGATATGTCTCCATCATCGATTAGAAGGTTCTCAGAGACAGACTGAGCCCCAGAGTTTTACTGCACACTCAGCAGGCATGTCTGGACTGTCATGTGACATGATATTGACCAACCGAAGGACAGTTGTAGAGTGAGGCTGTTACATACAGACAGAAAGCTTAAGTCAGTTCCTGGGGACTGGAAAGGTTTCTTGTATCTTTTTAACTAATTTGAAATAAAAGCAGTACATGTCCATGATCAAAGTTTTTCTATCACGAAATATTATATGTTAGGCAAGCCATAATCATATCCACAAAAAAAAAGACCAAAACAAAGTTTTTACCAACTAAACACAATGAAAAGTTGGTTTTTACTTTTTTACTTGTTCATTTTGTCATTTGCTTCTGTATGCCTGCAACCAAGAAGTAGCATATGTCCAAAATTTAAGAAAATATAATGCAGTTAAATCCCATCAAGATAAATAGTTTTCCATATTATTTGATATTTAACAGTAGAACACCAGAATGCTGAGGTTAAGTACCACTGCACTGAAAAAGCTTTACCCTTGCCTTCCCACTGTAAAATAAACTTCTGATTAAGGAGGGTGGCCGGTCGCCTGCCCCACCCCCAGTTGCCTTATCCTGCCCTGATCTGGCACAGGGTCCCAATGTTGTTCCCCTGTTGCCTTCTGCTTGCTGATCACTCGAGGCTCGGTGGTGTGATAAGTCTCCGTGGAGCTGAGCGTGCTGGGTACCTGTCACGCACTTGGTTCCGCCACGTCTTCCCCAAACCTTGTCCGTGGAGCTGAGCGTGCGGGGTGTCGTGTTCTGCTTCGTGTCCACCACTTGCTCTTGCCAGGTGTTCTGAGGCCGTTGCCATCACCAGGGATCTGGGATGAGACCCTGGTGGCCAGAGCCAGAGGTCGGTGAAGGTGAGCTCTGACGTCCTTTCTGGTTTTGGCCTGTCGCCCTGGGCCCATCCCGGGACCGCAGAGGGCTGTGCTTCGTCGTCCTCTCTCGGAGCTGCTGCCCGGGGCACAGGCCCAGCGCCCACACGCACACTGGGTTGTAGCCATCCACGTCCCGCTGTGGACAGGATGGCGGGCCCAGGCAGGATGCGTGTTCCGGAAACAGACCACCACGAGCTGGCCTCACAGCGCCACCGGCCCCCCGCCGTGGGCCCACCTGTGAGCACCCGGAAATAACTGAGCTGTCTCCCAGCCCTTCCCGGCGCCGTCCTCAGGCTCCCGCTGTAAGGAGCAGTGCACTCAGGGTAGCTCAAGGCAGGAAGGACAGCCCTCCCGGGCACTGGCCCTTCCCTGCCCTTCGCCTCTGGTCCCTGCGGGCCAGCCTCGCTGGCTCCGCACAGTCGTGCACCCACGTCACGTCCACATGCGCTCAGCCCTGCCTGACTCGTGCCCGCTCTGGCCTTGACGTTACATGACTCTTCAGCTCAGCTTCCCACAGCCGAGGGACTCTGTCTGGATCCGTCTCAGTTCCCCAGGAGAAGGTCAGGTGTCCACCCCAGTTCTTCAGTGAGGAGAAGCATGAATGGCCACAGAGGTCGCCTCCAGTGGTGGCTGTCGTGACAGGGGGCAGGAGGGGGTCCCAGGAAGGGTACCCAGGAAGGGTTATGTCTAGCGAGCACCCCAGAAAGCGACCACACCACCCTCCCCCTGGGCCAGGTACTCAGGAGTGCACGTCTGGGGACGTAAGGGTCCCGAGGCCGTCGTTCCACCGTGTCCCTGTGCGGCGGGTCCCGTGCCTGGAGACCCAGCACGGCCCTGGGGGCCCTGCAGTTCTAGAGTGGTGCGACCCGTGTCAGGATGCCCGCAGGGCGCACGCTCAGTGTGGGAGGGAAGGGTGTGCGTGCGTGCGTGTGTGTGTGTGTGCGAGGGCGTGAGGGGCGCGTCCGGGTGGAAGCCTGCTCCGGGCGTGAGCAGCGACAGTCGTCCATCCGTGCACAGTCAGCGACCGTCTAAAACGCGATTCCCAGTCCCGGGGCGCGGTGCAGCCGCCGCACGTTGCTCCCGGGCCCTGGAGAAGCACTTCAGCGTCGCGCGTTCACCTGTGGTTTCTGTCCCCATCCCACAGACGGCAGCAAGGGCACAGGGAGGGGTGCAGCACCCCGCACGCCCCGCGCACCCCCGTGCCTGCTCGCCCCATGCGCCCCGCACGCCCTCTGTGGGCTCACTGGGGACCAGGGCGCACTGCGCCCCACGCCGGGCGCCTCTCCATCCGTGTCACGAGCGCGTGGACGGGCCGGTAACATGCAGCCTGGCGGGTGCCGCCCAAGCAAGCTGAACCCAGCTCTTCCTGGATAAAGCTCCGGCCACTTCTGCTGATCAGCTGGGTCTGGAAACAGTCGCATCATCAGGAATCTCAACCAGAAAGTGAATGAAGGCGGTTGTGTTTCCCTGGCCACGAACGGCTTTAGGCTCCCCCGGAAAAGCGGTGGCCTCTGCTTTTGCACGTCACTCCCCGCACCAAGTCCCCATGCTGAGCCCACGCCAACAGCCTGACCCGGACACACCCTGTGAGGCCCCGCGCTCATCGGAAGCCCAGAGGTGCAAGTCCCCGTCCCCAGGAGAGTTTGTGGAGTGACTCTGCCTGCCTCATCGTACACATTCAGTAACTTCATTGTCGAGTCTCTTTCCAAAGCTGCTGTCACTGAGCGATGAAGGTAACCCGCTTCATTTCCAGCCGTTTAACAGGAAATGGCCCAAAGCCATCACGGGTGAAAAACTCAGGACCTAGGAAGTCCAGTGCCGGCCGATGGCGGCGGTTTTTATCAAACAGACCATATCGTAGTTCCGGTTTGTGATAAAACACATTAAGTACTGACGGGCCCTGGAGCCCTTGCTAACTGGTCTAGCACCCCGCGGGTCAGGTGCCCAAGGCTGGGTCTCCCCACAACCCGGCCCTCCCCCAGGGCAACCAGAGCGGGCAAGCCAGTTCTGTCCCCTTCCCGCCCCCAGCGCCACGTAGCCAGCCGGGGTCCCCACCTCATCAGTTTTCTGACGAGGCCTCTCCGCGGGGTGAGTGAGAGGAGGATGTACTTGTCGCCCAGCGTGCACAAAGTGAGCCCCGAAAATGCCGGTCCTGTCACGTGGGACATCAGGTCCCTCAGTCCCGCCTCTGAGGAGGTCCACTCCGATGTCCTGCCCTTCGGGGTCTGCCGTCTGCATCTGAGATGAGGGCGTCAGGACCACGGGATGGCGAGGACGCCCCCACACCGCCCGTGGCAGGCAGGCGCTTTGAGCCCCACCTGAGTCCTGCACACTCTGGGGCACACAGTGCAGGAAACGAGAAGGGCTCGGGGCGCTCGGCGTTTGTGCTGGGCTTGTGCCTCAGTCAGCGTGTGTGACGCAAGGAGACGTTGCCGTCCGAGCTGGTGGGACCCCCGCCTCCTCGGACGACAGGAGTCCGGGCGCATCTTAGTTTTGGTGCAACAGCGGGTTCTCCTACCTTGAGCCAGCTGCCGGCTGGCTGTGGGAACTTGTTCCGGATCTTTTTTTTTTTAAATAATGAATAAACCTCATTTTGAAAACAAGTATCTGCTGCCTGCCATCCTCAGCCGAAATGCATGCACAGCCCTGCTCTTTGTGGGAGTCGAAAGTCCACCCACATAGGATCCACTTTGGGGCTGGGAGGGGGTGGCACTGCCGCACGGCTCTCGAACACCGGCCTGCCAGGCTCAGCGCCGGCGCGGGCGGCAGCCCCGTGCCAGGGCCGACATGCCGGCCTCGCAGCCGGGCCGTGGCAGACCGTGCAGCCGCGGGCAGGCGGCGGCTTGGCGGCCGTCCCTCTCTGCGTCGTCTTCAGGGGCCTGGCAAAGGCATTTCGAAGCTCCGTCAGTCAGACCCGCAGGAGCGTTGTCTAGTGTTTCTGGCCCCTGGCACTGTCCCCACGCTTGGCTTCAGAGAAGCGGTGGTCGTTGAAGAAACAGCTCATGGGTGTGGGGGCGGAGGGGCGGGGGAGAGGGCGGGCTGGCTGCGCGGGGCTGCGGAGCTGGCGGTCACCGCGAGGCTCTCCGCTGGCGTGGGGCTGCGCAGTGCAGGCCGCGTTGTCCAGAATTTGAAAGTAGAAGGACCTCAGGAAATCAGACGGGAATCTCCAAAGCGGTGGCTATGGAAAACATTCACTCCTCACATTTTCTACTTTATCATGTACAAGCAAGGCGACCCACACCCCCTCAGGGAAAAATTGAGGCCACTTCAAACGTCCTGTGCGGCCGAGGGCAGCTGGCGTGGACGGCGCCTCCATCCGCCCGTCTGCGCGGACCGCGGGGCCTCGCGGCCGGCCTCCCCGGCCCGTCCGTGCGCCCGCCGCCCCCGCACCCCGGTCTCATAACTGTTTTGCCCTGTCGCTTCTGAGTCCCTTCTTCACTCCCCAAAACGCTGATGACTAAAGCGGGAGACCACACACACGGTCTTCCCAGCCAGCGTCTTTCCAAAGTGCCTTGGGCGGTGCACGTGCGTATGCGCGTCCACCGCCTCGTGCAGCGTGTACGTACGTGTGTCTAACGCTCGTGCAGTGTACGTGTGTATATGTGTCTAATGCCTCATGCAGCGTTATCCGTACATGTGTCTAACGCCTCGTGCAACGTGTGTGTGTGTGTCTAACACCGTGCAGTGTGTACGTGTGTCTAATGCTCGTGCAGTATGTGTGTACATGTGTCTAACGCTCGTGCAGTGTACATGTGTATAAGTGTTTCACACCTCGTGCAGCGTGTGTGTACATGTCATGCCTCGTGCAGTGTACGTGTGTATATGTGTCTAATGCCTTGTGCAGCGTTATCCGTACATGTGTCTAACGCCTCATGCAGTGTGTGTATGTGTGTGTCTAATGCCTCGTGCAGTGTACGTGTGTATGTGTTTAACACTCGTGCAGCATGTGTGTACGTGTGTCTAACACCGTGCAGTGTGTACGTGTGTCTAACGCAGTGTGTACGCGCACATACCCTTCTGCCTCTTGCACTTAACATACGGGGCATCCTCATGCTGGTTCACCCAGCTCAGCCTCTTACAGCCTCGTGGGACTCGTGACGTGGATGTCCCGTGGTCCGTTTAAATGTTCCTCCGCTGATAGCGTTCCAGGTGGCCCCAGGCTCGGGTTGGGTTGTGCTGCGCCTCACAGCAGCGCTGCCCCCGATGCCGCCGCTGCCAGCCGTCCCGTGCGGTGTCCCATGCGGCGTCCCGTCCCCGTGCAGCGCTGTCCGGAGGGGCCCGGGTCCTCACGAGCGCTGTGGTCGTGGTCGCGGAGTGCCCGCACACGCTCACACCGGATTCCCCGGACTGTGGCGCGAGTGTGTAAACAAGTCAGGAGGAGCCAGGTTCCCACAGCCTGTTGGCCCAGCGTCACTTCAGGTGGCCATGCAGCCAGCGTCCCTGCCTTGGAAGAATCCTTCCTCACAGCTCAAGTTTATTTCTGTCTTTTCAAGGTCAGAGTTTTGCTGTTAAATTTCCTTCTCTGAGTTTAACGCGCAGAGTCTCCCTGCTCGGCATCTTGCCGTAGAATGACTCCTGCGTGAAAGAATCGGCTTCTCGTTTCAGCCCACTCAGCTATACGCACTTAACATCTTTTAAGAAGTACACCTGATGCAGATAGAAATACGGACATCAAAGCACCGTGTGCTGCTGAGAGACCGGTTAGCACAGCGGGCGCTTTAAAAGCCACAGCCCGCCACGGCCCCCGCCACCTCCTTCCCGTCTCTGTCTGCGCCGTGACCTTCTTCTGCAGCTTCTTATTTTCCTGGCGTTTAAAATTGCCTTTTTCCCCACCCTCTGCGTGTTTATCATTACCCTCAAGGTTTTCCAAGTTCTCAGTAATGCTAATGATTCCATGGAATTCCTCTCGCTCACCTTCAGTCATCTTTCTCCAAACTGGATTATACATCTGTCTTCCTGGGAGTTAACTCTTATTAGTCTTTTTTTCTTTTTCTTTTCCGTTTTCTTCCTTGTTTTTAGGGTTACATTCTCAAATAAATCCCTAAGAAAGGGCATACAGGAAGTGTTCTTGGTCCGAAATCTGAAAATGTCTTCAGTTCCCCCCATACTTCACTGGTGATTTGCTGGGGATAGAATTCCAGGTTGAAATAATTTTCTTCAGAAATATTAAGGCATCGGGCCGTTTTGCTTTCCACCCAGGATTGCTGGAGAAGGCTGCACCTCTTGCCCCGTCAGCAGCCTGTGAGAGGCAGCGTGTATCACGGTGAAGGGCGCAGGCGCTGGGACGAGGCTACCTGACCTCCGACCCTGGCTCCGTTGCTGTTTGCCGGCTGCGAGGCCTCAGGGTCCTTACCTGGGAAATGGTGGTGGTGGC
Source organism: Eonycteris spelaea (assembly GCA_003508835.1). Classification (NCBI taxonomy): domain Eukaryota; kingdom Metazoa; phylum Chordata; class Mammalia; order Chiroptera; family Pteropodidae; genus Eonycteris; species Eonycteris spelaea. Next base: position 3,685,510 of record PUFA01000002.1, on the reverse strand, counting down.
ACCTACTCACAGGGCCGTCGTCAGGATGACACTGTTTAACCGCAGAACGGCCTGGAAGGGTCCCTGGCACACGGTGTGGCTCCCAGGACTGATGCTAATGTTTCTTTCTCGGAGCTTATAATTTCATCTTCAGTTTTCTGACATTTCACTAAATGTAACCCGTTCCACGAGGCATCAGGTACTTCCCGCCCGATCTGTCATGGCGAGCCGTCTGAGGGGTCCTCGTGGGGGTCTTTCTGCACGTACTGGGCTCGACACTCAACCTCACGTCCCTTTGAAGTGGCCCCTTCATCTCAGGAGATTTGTTAGATTTCTTGGTAATTTCTTCTCACTTTTCTCTGTTCTCCCTTTTTATTATTACTGTCAGAGGTTGGTTTCTAGATTTCTATTCTTCTCTCCCAATTTCCTACTTTGCCTTTAAAAAAAATTGTTCTGAAAGAGTTCCCCATCTTTATTTTCCACTTGATTTATTTTCCTTCAGCTATTTTAATTAAAAATTTTCCATATCCAAAAGCTGTCTTTTGATGTTTATTTCATGGCATCCATTCTTTTATAGTTGCTCTCCCTTTGTGAATTTCTCTGAGAATACTAATTAGAGGTTTTGTTGTTATTTGTCGTTATTGTTCTCTTCTGTCCCAGGAATTATGTCTGCTTTCTGTTTGTTCATATAGGTCTTTCTCTTTTGTGCTGAAGGCTTTCTCGACAATTCTTGCCTTTTCACATTTTTTAAACAAGGGAGTTAGATTTTTGACTAGGAGCTGTGTGTGTGGGCAGGACTTGTCAGCCAACAGATTTTGCTTATGGTGAGCAGGTGGGGACCCGTCCACGGTTTCTGGGGACCCTGAAATGCCAGCATGTGGAGGACCTACATTTGGGGTACCACCTTTTCACTGCCTTGATTTCTCCCAGAGTTTATTCATTTTTTAAAAAAAGAAATAGTCTGTAACATCGTGTTATGTTTTAGATAGATGGGTAGGTAGGTAAATAGGGAGGAGATGGGGTGGGGGAGAGAGGGAAGGAGGGAGAGCTGTCACCTCACAGCTACCAGGAAGTATTATCTCCATATTCCAGGGAGAAACACGGACCTGGGTTAAATATACGTCTAGAGTCACAACAGCCAGTGGAAGTGAAGGGAGGATTTAAACGCAGTTCGGACTCCAAAGGCGAACGCCATTAACCACAATGAGACACTGTCCTGGATGATCCTATAAACCTGGGCAGTTTGGGTGGAACTGGCTTGCCCCAACCCCTGCCCTCACCCCATAGCAGGGTCTTCGTTGCTGGTCTTATATACAGAAATCATAGAGTTGCAGTGTTGAGAGAGTCACTTTGCTTTAGCCTCCATTCAGCCTTATTCTCCGTCCTCAGAAGAAACAGCAGATTCCCTGGATGTTTGTTAAGGTCGAGCTTGACTTTCTTGACCCAAAGGGAAGCTCTTGGCTTGGCATCATCTTTTCGAGCCCTTTCCCACTGAAGGTCATTGCAAAGGGCATTGCACTCCGCGCATTTCTGGTCAAGGGCCATTCTCCAGCGACTGTCACGGCCCCCGCACTGTGCTGAGAACAGTGACATGGCTGCTTGGTGCCTGGGCCCTGCCTCTGCCGAGCGGCCGTCCGAGCCCTCTCCTCTCTGCTCTTTAACGTCATCCAAGGTCACCGTGAGTTAGAACGTGAGTGCTCAGCCATTCGCTCATTCTGAGGTTGGTTTGAAACCTCTCTGCCTTAGAGCCCTCATTTGTTAAAAGAGAATGTAAGAACCATTCCAGCGACCTTTCAGGGATGGCTAGTGTCAGAAGTCCTGGAGTTGTTAATTATGAAGCAAAGTGATCCAGTAACTCCCTGAATGACTTTCATTGAGTGTTTTTGTGTAGCATAACTTGTCATTTTCTAGAAAGTCTGCATGCAGAAATGCTAAAGTTGTGAGACATTTCTACATATGTAAAGCTACGAGAGAGAGAGAGAGAGAGAGAGAGAGAGAGAGAGAGAGAGAGAGAGAGAGAGAGAGAGAGAGAGAGACCCTTCAGAGATTGTTTTCTGATCTGCAGAGGGAGGCCTTTTTACTCATAGGAAAATAAACTTCTGCTATGCATCCTAAAGGGGCTCAAGTGTAAATATGTCAAACAGGAAGAATAACATTAAACAAGGGAAAATGGACATTTGACAGGATGTTTAAATGTGCATTTTGCAACCAGGGTGAGTGGTTCCCGGCCTCCAAGAGGGTCTCCAGTAGCCCCCACCTCCGGTCCCCTCCCACAGTGAGTAGGGCTGGTAGACATAACCCACAGGGACTGAGGAAGTAGTGACACGTGACCCCTGAAGCCGACGATGCTGTCGCTTGTCTTGCTCTCTGCTGGATCTGTCGGGAGAAAACCAGCTGCCACGTTGTGGGGACACTCAGACAGCGCTATGGCCAGGTCTAAAGTGAGGAACAGCGGCCTTTTGCCAACAGCCACGGTGGTGTCTCAGAAGTGGGTCTCCCCCGCCCTGTCACACAGCAGAGGTCTGCAGGCCCAGCTGACATTGACAGCACCCTCACGAGGCCCCAAGCCAAAGCCACCTGACTGAGCCACAGGAATGGCTGACCTATAGGAACTACAGGATATTAAATGCTTATTGTTATGCCAAAACACCAAATTAGAGGGTTATTTATAACACGCAAGATAATGCAGTGGATCACAGTAAACAAGGTGAAATTCAGATATGTATTTGAAAATAAAAGGGAATCCTAGTATTTAGAACTTTTATTCTATTTAGAATAAAAGGCAAAGTCCTTTCAGGGCGGATCTCACTCGCCGTTCTCCTTGGTGGAGGTGCACATCCCCCCATTCATGCCTCTGTATTCGTTAGGCTGTAGTTCTACCTTTCCCGGGACTGTCATTGTCCTCCAACACCACAAGAACCCTTGGAGGTGGACAGGTTGAGAGGGGAGAAGGGCCTTCGTACTGAGCAGCAGGAACCCGCAACTGAAAACAAGCTCCAGGTTTTCTGATTCAGCATGAGCACTAGCCCAGCCATCTTCCCGGTCACACTGGCGGGCCTGAGGCTTTCGGCCTGCGTCTCCAGCCACTTGCCATCATGACTTCAAAGTGTTGAAACCATCGCTGGCCGAGTCTGTCCTTTGAACTGTAACTTACCTGGCAGTTTTGTAGAAAGCGAACCTGGGCGCCCTCTGGTGACCGTCCACTGAACTACACCCACCACACATTACCAGGGCCATTTTTAAGTACATTGGCCATGAGTTAATGAAGCTGGGGGTATGACTTCCTAAAAGGAAAACGTAACCCACATACTTTAAGCAGTTGCAGATGTTTTTTCATTCCTCCTCACATTTATACCTAATGGTTCAATGAATGTTATGATTATTGGCTGTACCAATTTTAATCAAATCAGCTCATCACCCAGCCTAATTCTCCTGAAGTCTTGGGAGTAGTTGCTGTTTGCCAAATTTTGCTTGCGAGCTAGCATACCAGTGATCGAGTCAGCTCTTACGTTTGCTGGTTCAGAAGCCACTAGTGCAAGATTTCAGGCTTTAACTATCAATCAGTTTGGTTACCCTCCCCATGCTTCACCCCTAGCAATGTAGAGGGGGTTCAGAATGAGTTACCCCAAGATGTGCCTCTTGGTATGCAGATAGTTTTGAGCTAAAGGCAACTTCAGCTGCGGGCTCAAGAGGAACTTCTGCGCCTCCCTTTATTTAGAAAAACAATTAGGGACCACGTCCACGAGATTTTGAACCTTCCTATCTATATAGGAGAGGATAAAATTCTATTTGCTAAGCATCTTATCTTACAGACCCTTTAAAGCCAAGGCACCTGACCCCACCCCTCGCTCGGGATGTCTCATATACGTATCCGTTTTCCGTCTGAACCACACACACACAACACAGCATCTCATGTATGGAGTTCCCACACTCGTGTGCCAAAGTTGGTTTTCTCTTGCTGCTCTCGTGTCTAGTATAGACCAGCCGAGAGGACCTTGAGGGTCGTTCCTTCCTCCCCTACACGTGTAGCTCGTTTAATAAGTCTACAAAATACCAACTTTCCCAGCAATTTGCCATATTTTTACCAGCTGCTTAGGGAATGGTAGATCAAGCACTAGGTAGAGTAAGTTTATAACCCTGCGCTCCAGATGAGACTATGTGCAAGCTGCATTTCAGTAATTAGAACTTGTCTTTACACGAGGAAAATCACCAAGTACATGACTAGATGGCTAGGGCCAAACTGTTAGGAACCCAGTATTGAGTTATCTAGTGGCCGTACAGGGTCCTTAAAAACACTGTGCTTCCTCCCTGGGGAGCTGGGTAAGACACTTGATACTGGAATTCATCTCTCCACCTGTAAATGGCCATCATGCATGCAAAAACCTTCACATAGGGCTGTCTCCAGCCCTACCTCAAAAGCTCAGAGCACTGCACACACGATCAAAAGCATATGGGGGTGTGTGCGTGATTGAAGTAAACACTGAACCATCACTGTGTGGAAAATCTTCCCCTGGGCTCACAGTGGACATTTCTCCTCGAATTGTATGGTCAGCACTTGAGGTTCCCATGACCCAGCAGGAGGACCCTCAGTGGGCAAATAGGAAAGGCCAGCATTACTTAGAACTGCCATCCCTCAACTAACTCCCAAGTTTAAACTCTCGTTGAGATGGCTGTCACAGCAGCTCACGTTAACACATCTTCTTTTAGTAGTTAATGTTAAACACTTCAGACTTCCTTGGAATAATGAATTTTACCTGAAGAACTAAAACTCCCATTTTTACAGACTCAAAACTGTCTTTCAGTCCAGTGATTTCCTAACATGGTCTGGAGCCGAGGCTCCCAGTTCTTCTTGGCAGCCTCTATGTGCCAACTGCCACAGGGCTGGAGCCTTTTCAGGAATGTCTGTGGCCCACCAAGGGGGTGGTCAGCCACACTCTTACTATAATTAAGGGTTGTGTTGTTAGCAACCTGCTAGCTATAAATTGCGGGTCACTAAGACGTGGCCTCTATCAGTTCAAGTGTTGCTGGTTTAGGGTCCATTTTACTGAATATTCTGCCGGCTGAGGTCACTCAGCTCCGTGCACGTGCATGCAGACACTCAGGACAGTAGGATGCTCTTATCAGGGGCTCTTCCGAGTTTTTGCTGCTCTTCTTGCAATTTTACCATAATTGTCATTAGTTTGTAGCTGCTGGTTAACCCTGCAGGTCACATGATGAAATTTACACTTACCAGTCATTTAAATAGACCTGAAGAAAAATGGCTGATTCAGATGAATCATTCACACAACTATTAAGCAGATGTACATGTAATAAAAATACCTCGATTATGACACTTCTTGGGCAACACCCTGGGAATCTGCTGTTCGCTGGGGCTAATCGGGCTTTCTTCCCTCCTCCCCACTTCCAGGCCACTCCCTTGGTTTCCCCACATCAGGGCAGTGCCTTCTTAGTCACCTGTGCTGGTTCATCATGCTGACTAGTCTGTGCTGGTGGCTGAGACTATCCTCTCCAGATGACCTCACCATCCCAAAGTCTCCAGCTTCACCTTCTCCGCTCGCCTCCCAGGTTAAGTTCCTTCCCGCCTAATTCATCTGAACCAAGAATCAGCATCTCAAGTTTTACATGTCCAAAACCAGATGTTGACGTCCCAGTCCGCTCGCCTTCCCATCTCGGTCTCTCTCAGGACAGCCTTTAATCCACTCCTCCACCTCATTCAACACCTCAACAATGTGTTCTCAAGTTACAGCCCCCGACTGAGCCCCTCCCTGCCCCCACCTAAACACAGCGCGACGCCCTTGTCTGCTTTCACCCACGGCCGAAGTAGCCAAAGCGACCCCTTCAGGCCAGACGGCACCCTCCTGCTGAAAGCCCTCCCGTGCCGTTCCTGCCTGACCCGGTCCCACCCTCGCACGCGCTGCTCTACCTCAGTTCTCCGCCTGCCGCCTTAGGTCCAGCACCCTGCCACCTGACGCCCAGGGCCCATCAGCACATTCCACTCGACTGCATTCCCCCTTTCCCGGAGTGCTCTGCCCGATGCCCGCATGGTCTTCCTAGTCAGACGCACCAGCAGCTTCCCAGACGCTAAGAGTCCCTCCTCTACCACGCTGTCATCCCCCCACGCAACTGCCTGGGCCCCAAAGGCCACCAGCGACGAGCTCATCATCCCACTTAGCATCAGTGACAAAATACATCCTTCTGATGTGTAAAGAACACACTTATGCTAACCTGCCTAGAACCTAGACACAAAACGGACCTGACTGCGTGTTGTGCACGACTCCTCAGAACTGCTGTCCTGTTCTTCCAGCGTTCCCAGGGCAGCCTCACTAAATCGGTTTTCCGACTGTTACCTCAAGGCCTCCATCACAAATCAGCACATCCTCACCCTTTCCGCTTTGACCACTCCCTTATAAGTCTCTCCCCACGCTTCAGGGAACAAGTGGCCTGATCAGTGACTGCTGCTTTTCATCTTAATGCCAGAAATCAGCGCCCAACACTCAGCTGGACTAGAGTGTGCAACACTGGGGTTTACTTCCCGTCACCAGGGGGCACTACCAACCTGATCGGCCCGTCTCAAACCCTCAACATGGACTTGCCTCAGGCTCTGATTGCCCAGTCACTGGGCTTGCCCTGGGTTCCCGAGGCATAGGCCCGGCTCGAAGATCGCTGGCTGCCTCTTTAACCCTGAAGCTTTGAAGACTGGAATCAGAAGGCGAGGCTGTAGGGAGCTACTTTCCCAACACTTCTCTTGCAAACTTGTATTTTAGATTCTTCTTTGGAGTAAAACACTCTTCAGAAGTTTACAAGGTGACTTCTGCGTTGCGCCAACCCCGCGTCCCTCCCCTGTGCTCCCCCATTCAATCTCGGCTGCCACCGTCGACAGACGGAAAGCGCGGGGACCCTTTTTTCTTGCATCTGCACCGGAACCTCAGCAGCAGACGGGGACTGCTCCGGGTCTGTCAGAGATGCGCGTTGTCACACCCAACACCCGCTCGCTGCCTCTTCAGACTGCCGACACCAGTTCCTTTCCCTCCCACATCCATCTATAACCTTTAAGAGCAGGGGCCGGCAACCCCGGCAAGGGCCACACCCGTTAAAATCTGCTGGCCCTGAAGGTCTGTCGCTCAGCCCCGCTCTTGCGGTGCCAGCGCCAGTCAGAAGCAACTGAACACAGTCGTCCCCATAAGGCTGGACACAAAATTAGGTTTGTTTCATGTCCCATAAACTACTTTGATTTTTCCATTTAAAAATGGAACCACCACCTTAAAAGTCAAACAAAAAAGGTGGCAGGATGAGCCCGTTTCCCAGCCCCGTTCCAGGGAGTGTGGCAAAGGTTTACTACACGATTCCAAGACATCTAGATTTTTCTGGAACTTGGTCCTAAACTTGGCGTACGACAGCGACTCAGACAGCACTCCACTTGCGACTGTACTGGTCTCTGTCCTTCCGGCGCGCTCTTCCAGCGACTAATTCCACGCGCGGCGATGCGGGGCCTGAGGGACCCACCTCACAGGCTGGCTCGGCGGTGGGCACAGTCTCCCCTTCAGCTCGGAGTTAAGACTTTTGATCCTTGCTTTTTGTACTCCGGTCCCAGAGCAGTTTTCACCGTGGAGTTATCTGAAGTCTTACGCTTTTTGGTGGTGGTTACAACCAGACTCTGGCTTCTCCAGGAACACTACACAGGACGGATCTGAATGTATGTTAAACTAAGAGGCATTCTCTCAAATGAGTTTAAATGCACTTTATTTTTAGACAACCTACATGACATGTTTTTCTTAAAAACAATGCCTCCGCTCCAAATAAACCAAGGTCAAAATAAAGGAAGAGCTCAAGATGACATCAGTCCCACTTGTCCTAGTCCTGGTGTGTGGATGAGAAGCAGCAGCCAGTTATGACGACAGGTGATAGATCCAGATTGCCCAATTCGTTACTGTAAAGGAAGGAAGAGTGAATTAACCCCTGGCCAGGGCGAAGGCGCTCGGCGGCCCGGGGCTGCACATGTCGTCCCCTGTTCAATCTGGGCCGCCACAAGGACAGACAGAAAGCGCGGGGACTTTGCTTTCGCATCCGAGTGCAAACCACAAGAACAACACGACTGTTCCAGGTCTATCAGTGGATGCAGCTTTCTCACCGAACCTGAAGCAGCACATTTTCCAAAAAGTCCTGTTTTGAGCAAAGTCCCACGCACATACTTTGTTCTACCAACAAAAAAACCTCAAAGTCCTCTGAGTAATTCCGATGGCAAGTCATCTGTACTGTCTAAGACACTGTCCATTGTCACCACTAGCCTTGTTTAGCCTTAAGTTTACCGTGATCTTAAGTGAAAGCTGGGTAGCTGCGTCCAGCAGTCCCCGCGTAGCAGACGCTCAATTTCACTGAAGCGATGTGCGCGTCAGTTCCGCAGTCAGCTCTGAACCGTATTTGCGCACGGCTGGTTAGCATCAAGGCTTTCTGCGACCAACTGCCAGCTATCAGTCAACCCAAGTCAAGAAGTTTTGATATCCACAGTAATGTAGATACTGTGTCTCTACATGTTTCTACATGTAGATAACAAAGGGTCTGAGCCTTTCTATACCATGAAAATCTTTTACGTGTGAAACATGATCCTGTTTAGGCCCCCAAGAGAAACAAGACCAAGACCCACATTTAAAAGGATTGCTAGAGAATCCTCTCACCACCCCAGTGGCACGAAATGAGAATCGCACGTCCGACATCGCCACCTTTACCTTACTGATGTCGAGCCATCCCTCATACTTACACATTTCTCCATTTCTAAGCCATCCTTAAAGAAAATCATGTACGGGGTCACGCCGTCCTCACGGTAGTCCAGCAGGGCGACCATGCCATCTGGATTCATGTTTTCACCAATAAAGAACTTAGGAAAAACAACAAATGTTCTGAATCAGACCATTACACACAGATGCACCATGTCATACAAACTGCAATAAAACAGAGGGTGACCCAGAACACCGTGGCTTAAGAGAATGTCAGCAGAGTTCTGACACGTGTGAGGAAAAACGCTCACTAATCAAAGACCTGTTCACCCGACTAAAGCACTAATAACCACACACCGATTAGCAGAGGGAAACAGAGAAACGCTCAGGCTTCCTGACAACATCCTCTCTCAGCTCCACATATGTAATTCCAAACCTTACATGTTTTCAGCTTATGCAAGAACCATAAGCTTCCAGTGAGCACATCTTATGAGGAAGTTATCTTCCAGCCAGAGGGTGTATGAAAACCAGAAAAACAAAGAGCAAGATTGTGATAGGTTTTTTTTTTTTTGAATCTTGGAGGTAAAGGAAGTCCCTGAAGTTCCCCAATAGAGGTCCACTGGCAACAAGATACATTGGAATTGTTAAGAGAAAATCAGAAGACTATTTAGGATGGTTAACAAGCAAGTCATGAGAGGAAGAACTAATGGCATCTGAGTAGGGATGAGATTCTGGAATCAAGACAAGATCTAGGAACAGGCAAGGCTACCCATAGAGCTTGTGCTCCAGGAGCTGCATCTACGAAGTGTTCAAACTGCTCCAAAGCCCAGGAAGACAACCACAATGTAACCAGAGACTCCACAAGTAACTAATTTTTATGCCCTCACAGGTAAAACTGTGCAATCTTTTCACTTAAATAGTTAGGATATTTACTTACCTGGTAGTTTTTGAAATTAGCAAGAATGTGCTTGATTTGTTCTGCAGCCCCTGTCATAAAAGGTTTTACTCTTTCTGGTCTCTGTTCTTCAAGTTTCCCTTTGATTCTAAAACAATATTAACAGGTTAAAGTATTGAGTTCACAGCACATTTTTTTCACGAATAATAAAAGCAAAAACAAAACCCTACTGCAAAGAGCAAAGAGCTGTCACTGAGCAAAGTAACAGTACAATCACGAAATTACTATTTCACACGTCAAGACGTCACGATTTTGAAATTCATATACTTATTTCCAAAGCACTATTCTACAAAGCTAAAACCAGACTGCTTGCTCCAGTGTGCTCTCATTAGTTTATTTATAGAAAAGCAAGCACTCCTATGAGCTCATCAATATAAAAAAAAATATGGTCTCCCAAAAGCATGCCTAAGGAACCTCAGATTGAGCCAATCCCTAAACCCTGTGAGTCCAGACATCAACTAGGTGCCGGCATCACTCACGATTTCATGTAGTCTTTGATGTACTTCTTGTAGGCTTCTTTTGTGAAGCTGGTTTCCTGCAAGTGATGGTTCATGACAATATCAACACCAGTGATTACTGTGCTTTCAGTTCCTTCGCCATCAGGGCCTTCGGCTGAGGCATTTCCACCGATGAGCGAGTCATCAATGTTACCCTCTGTCCTACTGACCATCTGCATTAAGAAACAGTAGTTTAGTTGCAAAAGATGTACTCAATCTCAGCGTAAAAGCATCCAAAAAACCTGTACCAGCAGTTCACGCATCCACCATCCTCCCACAAAGATTTTTGTTCTCGCTGAAAACATTTTAGGAAAAAATGTATGACTCCTAAAACGCCTTAACTCGGCACGAACTTTTGGTTGACCGGAACGAATACGGGGTCACTTACAACCACGTGCGAGTTTTCTGTGAGCTCTCAGATTGTTGAGCAAGTAGGGCAGGGTAAACGTGGGAGGGCTTGGGGGCGCCCCAAGCACAGACAACCTGTTCCGGACAGCCCGGGGGAGAAGGGCGCCCAGGCGGCGGACCTATTTCCAGGCTCAGCTCCGCCTCCACTTTTCTAGAAAAACCCGAGCCCAGAACGAATGTCTCCTCCGCCAGGAGGCAGCGGAGAGGATTGCACAACCTCGCGGGGGGAGAAGCGGAAACCCGAGCCCGCCCAGCCTCGCCTCCCCCACGCGCGGCCGGGGCGACTCACCTTCCCCTCCACCTCCAGGCACAGCCCGTCCGCGATCTCCCGGATCTTGTAGATGTCGGAGAACATCTCATCGTCTGCTCGGAGACACAGACCCGCCCGTCACGGTGCGCCCGGGGGCCCCGGCCGACGCCATTTCCCGCGCCGGGCGGCCGCACGCGGCCCCCGCCCCTCCCCGGGCGCTGCGCTCGAGACCCCGGCGCGTGCCCCGGGCACCGACCCCTTCTCGCTCCCGGAAAGGCCGCTGGCGTCCCCCGGGCCCGCGACAGCGACGGCGTCCGCCCCCCGCCCCCACCCCGTCCCGCGCGCGGCGGGGGGTACAGCAGTCTCCACTCACGGCTGATGAGGTCCCGGTAGATGATCATGATGGCGGCGGGAAGGCGGCGGCGGCGGCGCTGGCTTAGCAGGAGCCCGGAGCGCGGAGCGAGCGCGGTGCAGCCGGAGCGGCGCTCGGGGGGAGGGGGGAGCGGGCGGAAAAGGCCGACTCAGCCGCTCCCCAACCTCATATAGAGGGCAAGTCCCCCTACGTCATCGCCCGCTGCGCCGCCGGAAGCGCCGGAAGCGGTGACGTGGCACGCAAAGCCGCGCGGGGGCGGAGCGCGCGGGGGGTGGAGCCACGCGGGGGGCGGAGCCGCGACGAGCATCCGGGCACTCCGCCGGGACACAATGCCGCACCTCGCGGGTCTTGCAGGGCCGGGCGTGGCTGGGACGTGGCCGGGGCGCGGGAGGGCTCCGGGCGGGATGCGGGGGAAACGGGCCCGCGGGGTTGGGGGCCCTGAAGGCCGCGGCCCTGGGTGGGGCGCGAGCGAGAGCTGTCACTCTTCCGTCCTGCGCTGGGAACGGAACGTCAGCTTCCCAGGTTACCTGCTTGCAATGCCTTGTTGTAGGGCCTGTACGTGTAGGGAGGGTGGACCCTTAAGGCCGTGGAGACCACCAGGCTGTCTACGAAGATGAGCGCAGGGGGCGGGGCTTTTCGCCCGCTTCTGATGACCGAGGGCCTCCGAGAACTTGTCAGCATTTGCCCTAGGGCTGCCCCAGCTGGAGTTTCCGGACGCCTTGTGGGGCTGAACCGGGTCCGGGTAGTGGGGTCCAGGCGGTTCCTCTAGTCCCCTGGGAGACGCAAGGTCTGTGGGAACGGACTCGGGAGGAAGGAAGGTGTCGTGAGAGTGAGCACAGCTTTCCCATCTCAGTTTGGCCCCCTATTTGCAAGTTTGCGGATTCCTAAAGAGCTCTTTCTGTTTTGCACTTGGTCTTGAATTATATCTTTGGGGGAAGGGGGGTGTATTGTCGCTCTAAGTCGAAATTATATCCCAGGCGCTAAAGATTTAAACATAAAAATATGGAGCTTCCCACCTGCCCACGTGTTGTTTGGACTTTACACCCAATTGCTGGGTATTGAAAAAATGCCAGTTTCCCTGTTAGTCATCTCTTTGGTTGAAGGCAGTGATGCATACCAGTATGAAACCCCAGAGCTTGTTCCACTCCAAATGTTTCTGTGCTCTGCTCCTCTCCAGTTTTATGTTCAATGAAAACACTTCTTCAAGTTTTACAAAAACAGCCTCAGTGAGAAAAGCGCCGAAGTTAAAGCACAGAGGTCCCCATTGCGAACACGCTAAATCTAGTCCTCGCAGAAAATTTTGTTGTGGTAAAGCAAAGAACCAGGTGATTATAACACGTTAAGAATTTTCCCTAAATCCAGTAAAGCAGCCCACACAGAGAGCCGCCCTTGGGAAAGAGCAGGCCATAGGAGGTGAACTGGGACGATAGAAGTCAAAATGAACAAGAGTGGAGAAAAGGGGCCCTCCAGGAAGGTGGGGTCCCCATAGGACATTAGGTAACAGGGAGGAAGCTAAAAATGGGCTGAAGGAGGTCTGAAAAGTGGATGTCATCTGACAGATGGTTCACGAAGGATCTCTCAGATGTCTTGATTATTTCTGGGTTGTATGAATAGAACATTATTATCCCAGGCTTATTGCAACTTAATTATTATCCTCAGCTTTGTTATTTTCACATTATTCAGAAATATTCCTCCACCCATCCAGTACCCTCAAATGTTACTCCCTCTACTTTCCAGCTTTATGTTCAATTAAAAAGATTGTTTTCAAGTTTTATAAAAATAGCCACAGAAAAAAAGTACGAGGTTAGAAACTAATCACCGTAGGTTGAGATCTTTACGTTATCTGTTACTAGTCCGATGACCTTGAGAAAGTCAGAAAGTCAGCCTCCTAAGTGTTAAATAGAATTTTTCTGAGTTAAAAGAGTTTGGGGAGTTAACAAAAAATGCTTAGCATTGTCAAAAGATTATCAACAAATATTGGTTCAATTTGGATGCGTAGTTATTCCCAACTTTTATTTTCAAAGTATTCCTGAAACTATTCCATTAATCCCCTATGCTATTTGGAGGTCCTTGGGGATTTTATATACGTTGTATTAAAGACATTTTTCTGTTTAATCACAACACTAATAGTGGATCGTTGAAAGAATTAAGCTTGACCCTTAAGATAGTTCTATCTCTGGTTCGTACTTAGTAGCCTGTGGCAAATCAGCGAGTAGACATTCTAAAACATGAACTCTTAGAAAACCAATTTGAATTTCAGGATATTTTGTAAGCTCCATGCTGTGGCCTGGAAAATCTGTGTTGTGCCCTGAAAATACCTACTTAGAACACCAACTAATAGAAATGGGGGGGGGGGGATTGTCACTAATTGCAAACCACTCACGAAATCAAAAGTCTTTGGCATTTACCTCAGCTGATTAGCTTTCTCTTGGGCAGCATTTGAATTTTTGGTAACATCTTATTGCTTACGAAGCAGTGATCTCTAACAAAATCTAAGATTGTCCTAAACTTTATAGCCGAGTTGGCTTGGTTTCTCTTGAAGTTAAAGAGATTCGAAAGACAACATGTTCTGGCCTCTTCGCACAAGTCCTGTGAGATAGGGCTTTGGGAGGGGTCGCCATTTTGTCAATTGGGGAATGACCACAATGGCTTAACCACATGAGGGTTTATTGTCTCTTATAAAAGAAATGTGAGGGCACGCAGTCCGCACTGAAGGTGTGAAGCCACGGCGGCTTCCTTTCTTCTCCGCTATCGTGTCTGCCACAGGTTCTGGAATCCCAGCCATCTTGGAAGCAGCGAGAAGAGGGAGGGGCCCGAGGGGTGCGTTCCAGCTGTGTGTTTTCCTTTAAGGAGCTTTTCTGGAGACCCCACCGAACAATGACGAGGGTTAATCTAGTTGCAAGGAGAGCAGCGAACTGTAGTTTTCGAGCTCATTAACACTGGCTCATCGCCACCTCAGATAAAACCAGGCCTGTGTTGTTAAGGAGCAGTGTTGGCGGCTAGAAGACCCTGCTGTGCCCACAGCGCAAGGGGCCTGGTTCTCAGCTGAGAGGTCTTCACTTTGCCCGCTGGCATCACGTTCAAACCCATGAGAGATTGATTTGCAACCCAGAATACCAGTAATTTAGGATGAGAAAGTCCTAGCTGTTTAGACGAAGTATAGAAAATAGCCAAGTTCCAGAAAATATGGTTTGATTGATAGAAATTAGGCGAGGGGGTTGGAATGCCATGTATGATTGTGACCGAAGGTAAGTAGGGACGAACCAGCGAAGCTGGTCTGTTCTTGGTGTGTGGTCTGAATCCCTTCATTTTGAGATATATTAATGAATTCTCATTGCTCCTTCTTCTTAGACTTCACGCTCTGCTAACAAGTCATTGCTTGAGTTAACAAGGTGAGATTCTTTTCTTCAGAGCAGAGCTGTCCCAAAGGGCTTTTATGCACTTGAGCTGTGTCTAAGCATAGCCGTGAAGCTGATGTTTATGGCTACTTAATTTTAATTCGTTCAAGTGTAAATACCCACGACTAGTCATTTTAATGCACAGCACAGCTCTGTAATGTAAGCTCTATGAGGTGGGGAGCTTTGTTTTGTTAATTGCTGTACCCCAGCAACAGAACAGGGCCTGGCTCACTAATCGTTGCTGAATGAATGCATGAAATGAAGTTCTCTTCATTTCTCTCAATTAGATTGACTCTAATGCCATCACAATTAATTAATTGAATTTGGCGTATACCTACGACCTGTTACCACAGTGCTTTTCTAACAGTTGAGAAACAATTTAGTGAATTAAGGCCAACTTTATTAAAAATGAAATAGAATAGACAATAAGCTAGAATCACACGTAGTGAAGGTGAGCATTGTTCCAGGAAACTTCTGTTTCAGATTTATGTGTGTGTCTGTGTGCTGGACTCCAGTGGAAGAGGATTTCTTCATGCGGAACATAGGTTTGGAACGCATCGATTTGGGCAAATTTTCAGATGTATTTCTTGGCAGCGTCAACTGCTCAGTTTCAGTGGATGACTTTTTTTTTTTTTAATGTGTCCCAAGATTTGGCAAATATTCATTTTCGACTCTGGCCCTTTGGACAAGGTTTATTTTTTTTGTCACAGAGTAGCCTCGTCCGACATTGGTGTTCTGTCAACACTGGTACCCACGTCACCCGTGTGCACATTCCAGTACGGAAGGGATGGACAGGACGGGAGGGGCACGACGCAGCAGGTGCGCACATCCCGTTCTTCTATCCTGTTCGCCCCTGAGCCCAGTCACACAGCCTTTCACTCCAAGGGTGGCTGGGAAATACATTCTCCATGCGGGAGGAGGTAGATAAGGCGTTAGAAGAAGCAGCGGTGCATCTCCCACGTTCTGTGACACGTGGAAGAGAAAGCAAGAACT
The DNA here is from genome assembly GCA_003508835.1 of Eonycteris spelaea. Classification (NCBI taxonomy): domain Eukaryota; kingdom Metazoa; phylum Chordata; class Mammalia; order Chiroptera; family Pteropodidae; genus Eonycteris; species Eonycteris spelaea. The sequence continues at coordinate 3,669,946 of PUFA01000002.1, read as the reverse complement.
GAGTCAGAAGGAAACTTAGTGGCCACGAAGCAGTGGCTGACTTCAGCCTCAGTTTGTCCACGTTCCCTCAGAATGGCCGTTGGACGTTCAAGTACCTTGTGGTGTCAGTGGATGGAATGACTGTAAGTCATTTACATCCCGGTTTTTATCTCCCTTCCAGATCGCTAATTCTGCGCCCACCCCTCCTCCCTACACCACCCCGCCTTTCCCAGCGCTCCGGCCCGCCCGCCTGTCCTTCCCACGCCAAACGGGCGTGGAGTTCAGCTCATGGTAGGGACCCGATACAACCTCAGCATGTCAGAGAAAACTTAGTTTTGAAAGAAAAGGTCTGAAGGTGCTTAAATTTAATTACGAGGCCAAAGCAAGGTACACAGTAGCATAAACAGTTTCACTCTCCCCTTTAGGAAAAGAACATGCATCTGTCGGCATATGTATCCATTTTTTCAGAAGGTTCATAATTATTAATAGTGACTACTTTGGGACTTGTGATTGGAGTTAATATGGAGAAAGGAGTTAGAAATTAGAAAAACAAATTTTTTAATTATATAGCAAGGTGCACGCTTTGAGTCTTTAACAGATGTGTTACACTTTTACAATTAAAATATTATAGCGCAGTGCTTCCCAGACTTCGGGTCTCGTGCACCAATTATTTCCTAAGAAATTTGGATCTCAACATGTTTGCCAATAAAGCCCATTAAAAATACAGCCACAATTATGGTCTCCCATCACCACTTCATGAACGAAAGGACATAATCTCTAAATAATGGCTAATCCCCTAAATTGAATACATTTAATTCTGTGAAAATTCGTTACATTGTGTTTTTCTCAGTTTTTGGACAGCCAGTGGAAATCAGAGGGGAGGGGTCCAGGCTTGTGGGACTTCTGGCTCTCAGTTGGGTCCTTTGGGTTGAATAAACAAATAAATACATGCTTGGATGTGGCGAGGTGTTCCGAATGGCAACACCAGTCGTCAGCTTTTTAGAATGAGTAGACACAACACTTGTATTTAGGACGTGGCGCAGTGAATGAAAAAGGGAAAATCAATTACAGGATCTTTTGGAGGCGGTACTTCATTGGTCTAATTCATCTTTGAAATCTATCGTAACTGAGACAAACCGGGAAGGGAAGAGCTGTGGGCAGGGAGGGCATCGCTTCTTTTTCGAGGCTGCCTTAGGGGCCGCTGGGCCGTTGCCTGTGGGGAAGGAGGAGGCTTTTTCAGACCTCGCAGGGCGCAGGGCGCGGCACAGCTCTTAGGGCGGAGTTTTAACTCTGCTTAAAATATCATAATGTAAAACTTTGTTCAAAAGTCCAAGAACTAAAGTCACAGAAATGTATATAGGAATATAGATGCTGTCAATACAATAAAAACATGTATTATATGTATAAAATCTGTAATCCAAAAATTATAGACATAATGTAAAAATATAAATATAATTATAAAAGTATCTTGTATATTCCTATATATCATATGCAATATAAATATATGTACAGGAGTATATGTGAACATAAATATATAACTTGTTGTTAGCCCGTTTTTGTCCTGCCCTGTATTATACATCCTTTAGCATAGGTATAGAGGTCGATACCATTCTCAAAAATTGTGCCAGTATGACAAGAATATGTTGCCAAAGAAATATACTCGCAAGTGGTCTTGCTCTTCATCATTCTGTGAAGGTGTTCAGGGGAAAACACCGCCTTTTCCTTTACCTTCACGCACGGTACATCTGACCCAGACACGTGGGTTTTGCCCTGACCACTTCCCCAGCTCCAGCTGGATGTCCTATAATTCAGGTCAGTTCAGTTCAGTTCAATTCCAACAGTAACTGCCCAAGTCCCGCAGGTTAAGGGCTCAGTCCCACAAGACTGTCCCCCACTCACATGCCAGTCACAGGTAGTAGGTCCCCAGCTTACCTACAGCTTCTGTCCCGCTCGGTTAAGCCGTTCGCTAGGACAGCTCACGGAACCCAGGAGAAGAGTTTACTTACTACTGCCGATTTGGTGTAGAGGATATTTTTAAGGATACAAATGCACAGCCAGATAAAGAGGTCCACAGGGTGAGGTCTGGACGGACCCACAGCACAGGAACTTCTGTTCCCGCAGCTTTGGGGTGCACCCCCACCCAGCTCAGAGATGTGATCACCAGCCCAGAAGCTCCCCAAACCAGGTGCTTTGGGGATTTTTCTGGAGCCCCCATCACGTAGGCATGATGAGGCCTGGGGCGGAAAGCTCCAAGTGTCTAATCATGGCTTGGTCTTCCTGGTGAGCAGTCCCCAACCTGAAGCCATCTGGGAGCCCCTGTCTGCCACCTCATTAGCACAAAGACACTTCTGTGGCCCAGGAAATCCCCGGGAATCAGGAGCTCTGTGGCGGGTAGCAGGTCAAAGACTAGGTGTTGGAACGAAAGACTGTCCCAGCCCCTCTGTTTACAAGAACGTCAGGAGCTCTGTTCAGAACCGGAGGCAAAGGCCACTATATACATTTCTTATTATTTCACAGAAGGATACAATTATTGCACTTTCAAAAAGTCATCAGCATCATCTTTATAGTGCTTTCTATTTACAAGGGGCTCTTGCGTACGTTACTGCTTACGACTCTTCATAACAGCGATGTGCGGGAGATGGACCCCTTGTCATCATTTTGTATGTGAGAGAATGAGGCGCGGTGGGGGGGGGGGTCAATGACTTCCCGAGGCCGCACGGCTAGAAGACGACAGAGCCTGGCCGCAGGACCCGTCATCGGATCGACACACGCGTCGTCCTGCATCACGGGCTGCCTGCAGGGGACGTGGGCATGATGCACCCGCGCTGCCAAGCCCCCGGGCTTCAAAGCTGTCTTCTGACCCGGCTCGGATTCTGATCCTGCAACTTGCAGCTCCTTAACTTCACCAGGCCCTTAAGCGCTTCGAGCCTGAGTTCATTCCCAGAAAAAGTTCCAACTGTTAAGAATTGTGAGTATTAATTAAATAAGAAAATGCCGTGATATATGCGACGTACAGGTATTTAGTGATGTCTTTTCCTTCCTCTGGTTATCATTTGGAATTCGAGGTGATTATAGTTATTCGACTGATTCGGACCTCATGACTCTAGAGTGCCCTGTGGTTGAGGCGCATAGTAGCTGCTCAAGAAATTCTTTGACTCCACATTTCTGCCAAGTCCTCCGCCCTGACCATTAGCAGGCCAGTGCTCTGGTGTCTTTTTGAGGACACTATTAAGGATGACAACACGCACTTTGAAAAAGGGAATGTATTAGAACGCACTTTGTGAAAGCGTGAGGTTACGTATGAGGAATTGAGAAATAATCATTAGCAGCAACCGGTTAATGATAGGGCTCTCCAGTGTCAGTTCCTGGCCAACTGGCCTCCGGTTGGAAACCTGTGGTCATGTGTTGTGCACGTTGTCACCAAGGCTAGTGGCCTGTAAGACAGTGGTTCTCACCGCTGGCTGTGCGTTAGAACCACTTAGAAAACTTAAAAAAATAATAATAACTGTTTCCCAGGCCAGGCTCCACACCAATGAAATTAGGGTCCTGAGGGGCGGACCCGGCTATGAGAATTTTTGAAAGCTCTCCAGGTGATGCCAACGTGCAGCCAAGGTTGGGAGTCGGTCTTAAGGGATTTTAATAGGAAGTGGCTTTTTCCAAACAGTCGTCAAGAGAAGCGCCCTGATCGGTTTTCACAGTGCCAGCACCTGGCAAGGGGGCCGGAAGGAGAAACAGCGCGTGGTTTCCGGCGTGCTGGCAGCCGGCCGGCGGGCGCGTGACCGTCTGTGACGAGGGCCGCTCAGCAGTCGAGGTGGGCAGGGCGAGCCACGCGTGAGGGCCGAAGACGGGAAAGAGATGCTGAAAACACCTTGCTCAGCTCTTTTCTCTGGCCGAAAAAGAAGCGCCTGTTTGTGCAAATTAAAGTTGTAACTTGGCCCAGAGTGTCACCGTCTCCATCGGCCCTCCACGGCCGCCATGTTAAAAATTGCAGTCGTGGGTCTTGGGTTCCCCCATTCACGTCTCCCTGATTTTCCTCCGTGGCGCTTATCAACTAACGTCGCTTTCCTCGCCGGCTTTAGTCTCCCGCAAGGCCATGTAAGCCCCGCGGAGGTACAGATGATCGTTTTCTGCTCCCGGCTGCGTCCCCGGGGCCTGGAACAGTGCCCAGTAGACAGCCTGTCAAAAATCGTTCAAAAAATGAACGTCAGGCCCAGACTCACGGCCGGAACGAACCCGGGTTTAACACCACACCCCGGCCCAGCGACCCTGCGAGCCCGTCAGGCTTGGGCAGTCGGATTCTCTGAATTCCCTCAGGACCAGCACTAGGTTTGGGGCCACGGACTGAGAGGTGTGGACGAGCAGCAGCCAGAGGCCAGGAGAGGATGCGGGGTGAGGTGACGTGGGGAGGACCTGCCCCTTAGGGCAGGAGAGGGGCTCGAAGACAGTGAGTGGCAAGGCGAGCAGGGAAACGGCGTCACGTGCACAGCGCACGACTCGCTCAACTCACAGACACACGATAACGCCGGTACCTTGCTGCGGACGCGGCCTGGAAGATGTGCAGCGAACCCATGCTGGTGGCCGCCCTGAGACGCAGCTGGGCCAGGACAGGCTTTGTGCTAATTAATGGCAGTGCTTGGGTTGTGGTTTGTGACCGTGATGGCTTCACACGCAAGCTCACGTTTACTTACTTACTTTATTTTTTTAGGCAAGGCAACCCTTGGTTGACCTCACAGATTGCAAGGAACTTGTCAGCTTACAATCCTTTGTTTTTTTTTATTTTTATGCCTGCAGCACCTGCTCTTCCTAGATGGTCTCCCATCCAAGTACTGACCAGGCCCGACCCTGCTTAGCTTCCGACGGGATCGGGCGAGTTCAGGATGGCGTGGCCGTAGACTCACATGTACTTTCTAAGACATTCTCTTTCTCGTGGGCACCTGACATCATAATACGAATAAAGTACGGGGAACTGTTTATATTATGTATAGAGATGTATAAGGAGGATGCACCGAAGAAGTAGGGAGCATACCTGCCTGAGAAGCGGGGTCTCTTCCTAAATCGTGTGTCTGGGAGGGGACGGGTTTCTGCTCACTCGGCATCGGGTGGGAGTGTGTGTGTGTGTGCGTGCTTGTGCACGTGTCAGCATGATTCCGATCAGCGAAACTGCCCCATGATGATTTTGTTAGGCCGCAGGCAGGTGTTCGGGGCGGGGGGCGCATGCCACACGCTGTGGGAGCACGATAGCTTATCTTGTCCTGGCCACCCTGACATGCAAAGGGCACACTGGCGTGGGAATGAGAGATAATACGGTTTGGAGAGTGGATCGACCTCTTTGCGCTTTGCCTCGCTTGGCATCCAAGCAACTTACGGAGTTCTGCGTAGCACGTTGCCCTTTCAGAGATGAGCGCGGCTATTGGTACAAATGGCAGGTGAGAGTAAGACAGTCACCCGGGGGCAAGGACAGTATCTGACCGGGTGTCATGGAGTCCTGCACTGTCGCTAGAGGCCGGTGCCAGATTTGGTCAGAAGCTTTTAGCAACAACAGGTAGGAGGGGCAGAATGTAATTAGTTATAAGGTCCACCATCATTTTTGTGTAAAAAAAAATCAAATTTTCAAGGAATTTGTTTCGTGTCCCATAATGAAACACACAGGCATTTCTCCCATCGGCCCTCATCAGTGAACACCCTACAGCAAAGCTAGGAATGGGTGTCACATGGCCTATTTCTCACAGCCTTCTTCAGTGTGGGCCTAATCTCGGAGCTAATAAGATCAGGTTTAAGGGGGAATTCCACCTAAGCATTAGTTTTGACGTCCATAACATTAAAAAAAAGAGTGATTTATGCTTCGTAGGACAATTGGTGCCTACACATGGGCGCAAAGATCATATCTCGACCGGCAGGAGGGAGATTCCCTCTTTTTGAGAATCTCACCATTCTCCCCTCCACTTCCCCTGTCCATTTCCTGTCAGACCTGCCACCTTGAACCCATTCGGCTCCCACCCTAGCTCCGTTCGTGGGGAGCACACTCAGCCGGCTGTTCTTGGGTCCCGGGCGGGGCCCGCGTGCGGGCGTCAGGGCACCCCAGGCCAGCGCCCCGAGATGTGCCGCGGCCACAGGCTTCCGCCGGCTGGTGAGTCAGCTGGGAGTCCACGCCGGGGTCGTGAGCGAGCGGGGCGGCCGCGGAAGCTCGGGATGATAGAAGGTTCTGGTAATGGGCGTTGTTTTCTTACTGCACGGTTTCAGTGGAAGGGCAGGGCGTGGGCTCGTCTTTGTCGGTGGGGGCGGGATGTGAGGCCGGGGGGCGGGGTGTGAGGCCGGGGGGCGGGGTGTGAGGCCGGGGGCGGGGTGCGAGGAGGAAGAGGGCGGGCAATGCGCCCGGGGCGCAGCTGGAGAGTCTCGGGTACCGAGGATCACCGTTCCTCACTCCAGAATCGAGGGCAGGGCTCCCCTTCATCGTCCCAGGTGGAGTAGGAGAGCTTTAGGGAGGGGCATCCCCTAGACTGCAGCGCCCCGCCGTCGGGCCTTGGGGGGAGGGCGGAGGAGCGCATCTCCGGTGCGGGCCGCGCCCCCTGCCCGCCTGCCCTGCGCAGCCCCGGACGCGCGGGCCCCTGCGGCAGCGTGTCCACTGTCCCCAGGATGCACTCTGTCCTGCCCAGCCTCTGCCACCCCGAACCCACGCTCCGAACGGCCGCCTGTCACCCCAGGGGCTCCCCACGCGCCTCCCCTGGATCTGTCCCTTTCCCGGATTTTCTGGGTGCCGTGGGGGAGGTAGGAACAGGGCGCAGAATGTGGCCTTTCCGGAGACACGCGCACCGTCGATCTGTGATCCTCGTTTTTTTCGTTCGTTTGCGAAATCCTCGACGCTCGCCGTGGGGTCTCCTCGCCAGCACTGCCGGCGTCGCCGGGGAGCCGGTCAACAACCCAGCGTCCCCGTCCCTGCCCCGACGCCCCGAATCCAAAGCTGCGCGTTAACGAGCAGCCAGGTCGAGAAGCCCAATCTAAAGTCAAACGTGCTTTCACGGTCAGGAAAACGGGGGTTTTCCCAGAGGTCGGTGTTCCCCCGTGACTCGTCTGTGTCCGGGCCGTCAGCCTGGAAGCCGGAGGCGACTCTCCACCGACGCCCCCGGCCCGCCGCGGCCCACCGTCCCCGGGCTGTGCCCAGGTCGGGGCCCCGGCGCGGGGAAGCCGGCCCGGAGAGCAGCGGCTGAAATCGGGGGCAGCGGCCGGGAGGGACAGAACCCGCACGGGGAATGAGTCACAGCAAGAGTGTGACCCACAGGGCCACGGCGCGCCCGCCCACGGAGCGGAGGCCCCTCCCCAAGTCGGGGACACTTTGTCCACTCCCCGGGCGTTGCGGGGAGATGTTGGGACGTGTTCCTACTCCGGGGTGTGCCCAGCGCTTTCCACGGTGGAGCCCGGGCGCCCAGTCCCTGTGCGTCAGGGCGGCTCCTGCCACGTGCGAGAAAATGGGACGCAGGCGTCTCGCTTTTTCAGAGGCCGGTGCGAGCGCAGCCCTAAGCCGCTCCCGGCACGTGACTGCGTCCGTCCTCAGTGGCTGGCAGGTGCGCGCGCGCTCTCCCTCTCCCTCTCTCCCTCTCCCTTTCTCTCTCCCTCCTCTTCTCTCTGTCTCTTCCTCTCCCCGCCGCTCCCTTCTCTTCCCAGATCCCACTTCCAAACGTAGGAGTGTCTGAGGGCTTGGTCCGTGGAACTGGTCTCCGCATGGGCACCATCATCCATATCCGAATGGCCCATTATGCTAAAGGCAACATGTTTCCACTCTTGGCCTAGGGGTCTCTGAATTTCAGAATGAGGTAAATGAAGAGTTCGCGTTTACTCGCACCGAGTTTGAGGGATCCGTGGTCCTCCCAGTAGCCTCCTTGCTCCTCCACTGAGATGTCTCACTGGCATCGCAGACCTAACGTGTGCAAAATCAAACTCCGCTCACCGCACCCGACGCGCTCCGCGCTGCATCGCAGCCAGCGGTTCCTAGTCCAGATCCCCAAGCGTGGTGCGTCTCCCACATCCAGAACCTAACCTGTCACCAGTCCTGTCGCTCCTGTAGAAGTCCTTCCATGTCTCCCCCGTCTCCACCGCCCCCTTGTCTAAGCGTCTTCCTCTGTCACTGCCTCGACCTTCCATCTTGGTCTGTCTCTGCTCTTGCCCCCCTCCCCCGCCCCATAATCTGTTACCCAGTCAGCACAGTCTTGTCATAATGTGAGAGTTTGCTCAGAACCACTGCGAAACGCTTACAAAGATGTCTACTGCACTGAGAATGAAACTCAAGCTTCTTATCGATGCCTAGGAGGCAGGGCAGAGAGCTGTGGTCACCCCGCCCCTTAGCCACAAGGTCACTCTTTGTGGTGTTGGTTGCCCACGGTCAACCATGGTCCAAAAATATGAAGTGGAAAGATTCCACCGCACTTCATCTCATCACGTACGTATTGGATTATCTCACACTGTCACAAGAAGGAGGGTGAGTACAGCATAAGAAGATACTTTGAGAGTGAGGGAACATTCACATACCTTTTATTACAGTTTCTTGTTATAATCATTCTCTATTATTGTTATTCTTTCCTACTGTGCCTAATTTATAAGTTAAACTTCATCATAGGTTAAGTATGTATAGGAAAGAACATAGTACAGATAGTGTTTGGTACTATCCGCAGCTCCAGGCACCCACTGGGGGAGTCTTAGAATGTGTGCCCTGTGGATAAGGGGTGATCGATAAGTTTTGAGGCTGGGTGCTGAGGCTGGGCAGCCTGGGTCTAACTCCTGGTTCCACTAGCTTACTCTCTGCAGAACTTTAGACAAAGTACTTGATCTCTCCGTGCCTCAAGTTTCTCATCTAAAAAATCCAAAAGAGACTTATTTACTTCTCAAGACGGGCTGGGATGGACTGGGACGGACGATGGGTATGCAGCTCGTGGGACAGCGCCTGTCACATAGTAGGTGCTTACTGTTACCTTGACCTCTTTAACCTCATCCCAGTTCCCGCGCCCTTACCGGGTGCCCCAGGCCCCCTGACTTCCTGGGAGCACCGCAGGTGAGCACTCCTCGCCCCCCTCCCTGCTTTGCCTGGCTCCCTCCCTCTCATTGTCAGGCCGTAGCTTTTAAAACGGCTCCGGCTCGGATGAGAGGCCGTCCTCGACCACCATCGTTCCAAAAACCGGTCTCGAAACCTGGTTCTTCTCCTTCAGAGCACTCACCGCCGCGTGTAAGAGCAGATGGATCTGTTCGTGAGCGTGTTTCACGCCTGGCCCCCTCGCTAGACGGTAAACCCCGCCGAGGAGACTTTTTGACTTGCTCCGCGCTCTAACGTTGCTTAGTATTTACTAGGTGTTCGGTAAATACTTGTTGGGGGGAAAGGGGGGGTGAATAAAGTCTGGGCATCTTCTAGGGAAGCAAGTCTTAACCTAGTCGTGCCCAAAACGACTAAATTAGCCATGAAAGTGTTTTGCCCAAGTGTGTGGCCAGGACTGTTCTCACTAAAAGCAAGCTGTTGGTCCGTTTGTTCACTAATAGAACATGATCGCTCCATTTTCTCAGTCAGCAGGTACTAGTGGTAATCACCGCCACCTCGTGGTGGGGTCTGGCATTACATTCTTCGGGGACGCTGCGGGACGCCCCCAGGCTTCCCGGTGGAGGGAGTTGGTCGCAGTGCGAGTTTCACGGCGTGTCCAGCAGAGGGCGCTGCGGAGACGCGCCTGCCGCTCGGGCGGGCGCAGCTCCACAGGGAGGGCACGCGGGAATGACGTTCCAAGTGACCCGTCCAGGTGCGACACATTCCCGGCGGCTTCCCAAACTGCTAGGTGGCTTCGCAGCCCAGTACAACGCAGTGGTTTCCGGCCTGGCTGAGTGTCACTGGGACCTGAGAGCTTTTGAAAAACACAGATCTCCGGGTAGCACCCCCAAAGATGGGATAACCTGGGCAGGCCCTGGACCCTCTTGAAGATGTTCCCGCTGATTTTGATAATCAAAAGGTTTGGGAGCCCTAAGTGGCAGTTCCCACCCGTCTTGGGGAGCAGAGGGGCTGGGAGGGAGGCATGCCTGGTTTCCACTCCCCGCTCTGTCGCTTTTCGGCTGTGACCTTTCTCTGCACCTCACCCCCCTATACTGCCTACCTTGTAGGGTCGTTTAAGGACGCGAGGCGAGCCTGGTGTGAGGCTGCTGTAGTAAAGTCCAAAGCCAGGCAGTCTCTGCTCCAGTGGAAGGCAGGGGAGGATTTCTGAGACCTCTCCTGGGTCACCACATCCTGGGGGGGGGCGGGGTGTCCAGTCCAGTCACTGGGAACTGACTACAGTGTTTCGCTCCTCCCCGCTGCCTCTGCCTCTTCTGTTTATTTGCTCTTCTTCGGGAGGCAGTCAACGACAGTTTAGTAGGAAGGGTCTTATGCAGCGTCTAGATGGGAAACAGGTTCAGAGAGGTCAAGAGGCTTCCTCAAGGTCACACAGCTGGTTAGCACGAGGCTGTGGGCTCACGCTCTCACGGCCCTCAGGGCTGCTTCTGTGAGTTCCCTGGTGAGTCCTTCAGGTCTGGCCCTTGTCCTCCAGAAGGATGACTTTCTTGAAAAATCAGTGCTTCCTGCTTTCCCATTTGGGGGCCATTATCACTGCCTTATGCAACAGGTCAGACGGGCAACAGAGGGGGTGACGGTGACGGTGACAGTAATAGTGATAGATGCCACCGTGCACGGCGCCGGCCCTCTGCAGGTACTTGAGCTCATCACCTCATGTCACCCTCACCTCACGTATTCATTCATTCATCAAAGATTCATTAAGGCCTCAAAGGGTTCCCGCCTCTGGGTATACACAGTGGCAAAGTGGACCCTGCTCACATGCAGCCGTGTTCTGCTGAGAGCCGAGACAGACTGGCAGTCATAAGATGAGGCGGCAGAGAGGACATTCGGGAGGCAGAAGGGGTGACTTTCGAAAAACAGCTGTATGACTTTAACAGGTGGGTACTATTTAACTCATTCTCATGCAAGGCACCAAGCCCAGGCAGGCTGAATGGTGGCTTCCAAAACAGGCCTCTAGTTTTCCTGTGTCCAGGCCTCTGTTTATACAAGAGGCTTACGGTCCTCTCAGCCCACCTGCTGGCCCCAGGTGTCACCCGGCCCCACCTCGTCTCCCAGCAGCCTCTCCCAGCTCAGTGCCGAGCTCTCACGGGGACAGTGGCGGCCTGCCTGGTCCTCAGTTCCCTGCTCCGATTGCTTTTCCCTTTGTGTGAACATCTGTCACAGTTCTGCCGAGTCCCTTTCTCCTCCCTATTTATTAAGCGACATCGTCCGGCTTCCCGGTCACGGTTCTTGCTTCCCAAGGGGCTGCCAGGGGAAGGGGCATCCTGAGCTAGCTGCATGCTGGTGACACCGGTCAGTTAAGATCATATTTCACTCTGGATGTTACGAATGCATGACTTCCGCTTTGAGTTCTAAAGGACGGAAAAGCAGACCCTCTTCCCTTTGGGGTGTGGTTGTGTGGTCACTTCTCTCAAGAGCCCCTAGACCCTGCGGAAAGGGCGTGGTTAGATTTACCTGGTTCAGTCGTACGTTTACATGAACCCCCACTGCACGCCAGGCCCCAGGACCAGAGCCAGACTTTGATCTTCAGGGAGCCACAGTGGAATAGCATCATTCATTCTATAATGCGTCCTGTGTGTCACCTCACGTGGGCTTCATAATCAGCCTCTGAGGCGGGCGTGTGTGGGCTATGGTGGCCTCCTTGTCTGTCCCTGGCTTAGACGAGGGAAGCGACTTGTCCCAGGCCACACAGCTGGCTCTCAAGAACTGGGCCCGACCCCAGCCTTTCGACTTTATTCTTCTGGAATCTTAACCCTTTTGACTTTAGCATGGGTAGACTCAGGACTGGGTGGATTCAGAACTATTTTGCTAAACTTTCATTAATTTACTCCATCATATTTCCATGAGAATGACAGAAGGAATCCTCTTCTGCATGACCGCTGCTGGGCTTGGGACTTTTCGGGTAGAAAGCCCTGTTTTTACACCGTCTGGATGAACTGCGTGGGAGGCGGGAGAGAAGTGAGTGGTGTGGTGGAGGTTTATCAGATGGCCTCCTCTAAACACCCCGGACAGGCTTCACTGCTGCTAGTGTCCAGGTGACCTTCTAGCCGATGGACGCTCTGTGGACAACGACAGCTGTAAACTCTGGGAAGTAGAAAAGCTGCATGAGGGCACCGAGGAAGATTCTGGAAAGGAGTTGGTGCTCAGAAAAAGGGCCTGGCACTGGCGAGTTACCTGTTCTTACAGCTTCTCTCCTCAGCACGTGTGGCTAACATACGAATCATAGGAAACCCGGAGGAGAAGAGAGAAAATGGGACCAAAATTTTTTTGAAAATTATGGCTGAATTTCCCCAAGTTTGGTGGAAAATATTTATAGATACCAGAAGTTCAGTGAAACAACGGAATGAGTAAAAGTAAACCGTGCCCAAGCACGTCGTAGTCAAACTGCGACAAACCAAAAATAAAGAAAAAATTTGAAAGCAGTTGAAGCAAAATGTCACTCGACATGCAGGGAACAAGGATTCAAAATTTCTCTGACTTCTCACTAGAAGCAATGGAGGCCAGAAAACAGTGGGATAACATCTTTAAGGTGCCGAAGGGAAAACCCAACCCTGTCCGCCCAGAATTCTGTATCCAGAGACACCAACGTTCCAGGATGAAGGCGAAATCAGGACATTTTCAGAAAAAAAAAAAAAAAAAAAAAAAAAAGACATTTTAGCACAAGAAATGCTGAAGGGAGTTCTCCGGGCTGGAGGAAGAGGCTGCCAGACGGGAGCCTGGGTCTTCAGAGAGGAAGGGAGAGCACCCAGAACGGCGGGTCCTCGGGCCGGAGCAGCCTGGGCGGTGGTCAGGACAGAAGCTGGAGGAGGAGGCCTCCGCGAGGTGCCCACCCCCGCCCCGCCCCGTTTCCCACCTCCTGCATGGCTGAGGCCCCACGGTCCGTGAGTGGAGGTGGCACTGCGTTCCGGCCTGTCTCACCTGACAAGGCATTTTGGGAAATAAAGTCATTGTCACATCTTGGGTCTGGCACCTCTCATTTGTCCGTTAGGTTTAGCCCGTGCGCTCACTCTGACGCGGCAGTCGGTGGCGGCGGTCACCTGCCCCCACGCCTGCTACGTCAGCACCTACCATAAGGCCTTCGAGGAAACGATGTGATGGATGTAAAGCACGTAATGTTAGCACAAAGAGGAAGGCGTCCCTCACCGTCCTAGAAGACCTGCAGACCTGTCTTCAAGACGGCAACAGTCACGATCTCGGAATGATTGATTGCTTATTCGCCCAAAAAGGAGAGCAGCGAAACTGCCTCATTGTCCGCTGGAGAGCTCAGGGGACCTACTTGCTTGGGCCGTTTCAGGGAATTTAAGGAGGGCAGGAGGGGGCGAGCCCCATCCCGGTGACAGTAGCCGCGGGACCCCACTTCATTTCTCTTCCATTGCTTGAAACAGGAGTCAGCTTCTCTGTGTTCCTAGATTTCCATTGCTCCTAAGACCTTTGTGGCAGACTCGGGGCGCTGTGAAGAAGAGGAAACACCTAACGCCCCAGTTTTCCAGAGAAAGAATGTTCTGCCCTGGACCTGAGCGTTCAGTAGCTCAGTCACACTGACCCGTGCAAGTCACCCTCCCTGGGGACTTCCCTGGCAAGCCACAGAGGACCGGGCCGCCAGCCCTGCTGGCAGCGCCCAAGGGATTCCTTCTGCAACCCTTGTGCCTGCTGGTGAGCGCCCGGCGACAGAGATGAGGCCCACAGAGCCCTCGGCCAAGGACAGCGAAGCTGCAGACGCCGGTGTCTGCACTGCGTGCGGGTCCCAAGACGCGCAGCGGGGGAGCCGGGCCGCCCGCATCGCCGTCCGCATCGTGGGGGGCCGGTGTTCTTAGGCAGCCTGGTGCCGCGTGGGGGGATGGTCACGCGAGCAGAGGGGTCCCCGCGGGAGGAGCCGGGGTGACGCACACACAACCGCCCTGCACGGAGACCACAGAGCATCACCAGGTGCCAGACGAGGGAGGCCGGCCCAGCTCCCCGAAGCGGAGGCTAGGCCGCCGGGCCCGGCGTCGTCCCGGCCGTCGTCCCGCACGCGTCCTGCTGTCGAACCTGCGGGGTGTGAGGAAAGGAATCTGAGCAAACCACAACTTTCAAACGGAAGGTGTTGTTCGGCTAGGAAGAGAAGCGTCTGTGGCCTCGTCGCCTGGCCGCGTGGCCCTGCGCCTGACCTGGTCCGTTCGCGCTTGGGTGGCAAAGCCAGGCTGCGGCTCGCAGACCGCAGAAGTGTGGCTCCCAGCGCCGCCGAGGCCGGGAGCCGCGGGCGACGCCCCGCAGACTGCGGTCGCTGCAGGGCGCACAGGTGGCGTCCGCTCGCCGCGCCCCCGCCCGCCCAGCAGAGGGCGCGAGGGGCGCCCTGGGTCTCCGGGCAGCGCGCTCAGCTCACGCACCGGGGGCTCCGCCCTGTGACCGAGCAGGAAAATGCCACCTCCCAAGGCCGTCATGCTGGGGACTAGGTGTCAACATCAGAATGTGGGGACCCAGACGTTCAGGCTGCAGCATCTCCGGTCACTCCGCTTCCAGCCGCGCCCGCCCTCGCTGTCCCCCACCCGACCCGGGCACACGGCCTCGGGACCATTTCATTTCCTGCGCCCCGGCTCAGATCCTCAGGAGCATTCGCCATCCCCCGACCCCCACCCACCCGCTGCTGCTCTCGGCCACGTGCAAGCGTGTGCGCTCGTGCCCTTCAGCCCCGCCAGCCACAGGCGTCGCTCCCTGGCCCCCCACCTGACGCGGACCCCCGCACCTGCCCGGCCAGCATTCTCCTCTTTACCCTGCTTTTTGAATTTTTTTTTTATTTTTACATAAGCGTCTCAACGGACATTGCTTCTCACGTGCTTGTTGATTATCTGTCTGTCAAGCCCAAGAGCGCCAGGACTGGCATTTGCTCGTTGCTGCGAGCACCGTGCCGGCTGGGGACCCGAGCGGGGGTCGCAGCGTGGCTGCCGCTTGTCCTGCAGAGGAATCCGTTGCTTCGCCAGAGTTCGCTGAGTGTCTTCTCGGCCGGGCTGGCTGAGCGTGCGCCCTTTAGCTCATAACCATGTTGAACATTGGGGGACGATGCGTAAAACGTGTGCGTCTCGGGGTTTCTTGCAGTATCGCCCTCTGACAATTTTTATGAAGGGCTGCGACGATTCTAGAATAGCTCCCCTTCACGTGAGCAGGGATTACATGTGCTTGATTGTGTGCAGAGTCTTCTTCCCATTCTCACAGCATGAAACCGCACAGCGGCCCCCACGGGCACCGTCTCTGTGCGAGGAGGCACAGTCACCTATAAACCGTTCCCATCCGGCGCCTGCGCCGAGCCTGGGCGCTGCCCTGTGCGGAGGCGGCGTCCCCGGCGTCCCCTGCATCCCTCTCTGTAGCAAAGCCCACGCGGACTTTAAAGCTGGAGATCGTGCACGGGGCAGGGACGGCCGGACTCTACTGCAGAGGGAATAGCAGGCCATTCGCCGGAAGCTTAGAAATTATAAATCTAAACAGACATGTTTTGTTTTTAGTTTTACAGTGACATCAGTTAGGAAAATTGCTAGTAGCGAGACCAGCTAAAGTGGTGTTTTTCCAACAGAACGAGGAGTCCGACGGGAGGGAGAGGCTGGCCCTGGAGTGCCCAGCGGTGCCCCTGAGGCCCCCGTGACTCCTTTTGTCTCTCGCGGGCGTGTGAGCCTTCTGCCATGGCTCTGCGCCAGGGCGCCCGGGACTGCGTTTGGGGGCCGAGCAGGAGGACGGGGAGGGACAGTGCCCACGACCCGCTGCGCCTGGGCCGGGCCCTTCCGCGTGGCCCTGGACGCTTCCTGAGAGGCTCCCTCCAGGAGCCCCATCGTGGTCCCGCTGGCCGGAACGCGTCGCGTGGCCACGTCCAGCCGCAGCAGGACCGACCGGGGAGGAGGTGACCAGGCAGAGACGGGCAGGAGAGCGCGGCCCCCGCCCTTCGGGGGGGGGGCACGGTCACCCCTGTCCCCGTGGCTGCTCCACACATGGAGCTCCTACGTAAATGAGGTTCTTGCTGGTTTCAGGCACGGACACCTCCTCAGGTGGCCTCGAGTCACAAGGGCTAGTTATGAAGCCGCGAAGGAGCCCGGAGGCGGTCCCGGCTCAGGGGCAGGCCTTGCGGGGTGGTCCAGAGGAGGCCGTCGCCCCCTCACTCCAATGGCAGCTGTGGCCACGTGATCACCACACCTGGTGGCGACGCATCTGCGTTGGGCGCTGCGCGTCCCCGCTTCGGGCTCCGCCGCCGCGATGCAGACGCAGGTGTTTTGCCTCCGAGGCCCCGGCTGCGGCCTTCACCCGCGGACTTGCTCCTCGCGGCTTGCGTCGGACATCCCGGACGGGGTCCGCTGGCGGCGTTCACGGGGTGGGGGGGGCCTGTGGGGCGCACGCTCGCTCCAGGCCACCTCAGGCCTCGGGCCAGCCTGGCGGTGGCTCCATCCATCCATTAATGTGGCTGGGGTGATGGACCGTGTGCTGCTGCTCCCGGTCAGATGGGATTGTGGGGACACAGGCTCCACGCGACGTCACAGAGGAACCAATGAAGTGCTGGCTAGTCCTGGGTCCCCACTCCTAGGCGGTGGGCTGAGCTCTGTCAAACTAACTGGACATTTTAAATTCCACCTCCCCCCAGCCGTTTTGCTGTTATTGAGTTACCTGCCTTTCTTTCTTCATTTGCTCCAAGTTTCTCCCTAAAATCTTTCTGCTTTGACCATAGAACATGCCAGAAAACTAGAACAAGCGAAACAACAACAAAAAAACCCTACATGTTTACTGCCATGGTGGTGTGTGTTCCTAGATGGCTTTTCCCCAGTTTTTTAAAAAATTGAAATTCACCTGCGATAGATAAGACTTGCCTGTTTCTAAGGCGCATTCCATGGCCTTCGGTGCATCCGCAGTGCGGTGCAGACACCAGGCGTGTGTTTGGGTCAGGGTTCGGGGCGCAGGGCAGAACCTGTCCTCTCTGTGGTAGAGGCCAGCACCAGCCTCACCCCGGGCCGGAGGTCCATGGCCTCAGCTTCCTCACAGGCTTCACACACAGAAAGGTATTTTCCTGGCTCAGTGGCACCCAGACTCCCCCACTTCTCAGACACCTGCCCCTCAGCCCACCGCCAAACCCCCGCAGCTGCAGAAGTTCCAGGAGAAGCCGTTTGTCCGCTGACGGTTTATGGCTTGACCGTGTTATGGCGGCTTGGACGGCAGTTACAGCCACTCACAGGCCGTGGGCAGCCAGCCGGCTGCGGTCAGACGAGGAAATAGAATCTCTCTCTCTGATTCCTCTCCATGGGGAGAAGAATCGTCCAGGTTAAGGCCTCACGATGAATTCTCAGAGGGCCAGCCACCGTTCACCCTTACCGAGAGCCTTTTACCTTCTGTGGCACACATCACGGATTCAGCTAGTGGACCCCACACAATCCCGGGAGGGCGGCAGGGCGGGCTCTGCCACCTCGTGAGACGAGGCTCTGGGACAGCGGTGGCCACGGGCAGAGAGTGGCCACTTTTCTCTTCGCCACTCACCTTCTCTAACTCCAGAGATAAAAAAGGAGGGCCATTTAGGCCCCTCAAATTGCAGAAGAGCTCAGAAAGAGCATGATTTGATTGACTTTGATAACTGGTATTTTTCAGACTGTGGGTCTAGAACAGTATGAACAACAACAAAAAAAGAAGTAGAATGGAATACTAAGTGTCAGAGTACATTGTATTCATAGTAAATATTCTTTCCTGAAATGTTTGCCTCAGCTGTGTGTGTGTGTGTGCGCGCGCGTGTGCGCCCATGTGTGTGGGTGTGTACTGGGTCGTGATGTAAAATATATTTCTTAATGTGGGTTACAGTTTAACCAGTTTGAAGGCCATGGACATGAACGGTGTGGTCCCATCAGAACTGCGCACATTGGAACATCACCCGCCTCAGGCCTGCCTGCCACCCTGGCCACCCCGCAGATAGTCCCAGGGGACCACGTCATGCCTGTGGTCAGAGTCCTCAGGCTAAGCTCATGTGCCTCTTCATCAGAGGCAAGAACCGGGTGTGAGGGCCTGCACCCGGTTTCAGAGACTGAGAACATGGCCCCGTGAGGTTGTACATCTTTTCAACTTTGCAATGGTTAAAAAAAAAAAAAAAAGGGGTTGGCCCCGGCTTCGCTGTCCCCAGTCACTTTGTGAACGTACTCGAACATTCCAGGGCATTTCTGTGGCCCCAGGTCAGGGCCCTGACCTCCCTTACACTCCCAAGAAGCAGCTGTAGAGCCTCTGGCTAAAATTATCCCACAGAAGTCACCTGTCGAGTTCCTTCAATGCTTGTGCCTCTCAGCGTCAGGCATCCCTGTGCTCTGCCAGGGCTCCAAGTTCTTCTTCGTGGAAGGGCCATTTATTCTCTCTGTTGGAGATTGCCATTTGTCTTTTTCATGCTGCTTCTGATAAACTTAAGTCTGATAAACTTAAGACCCTTCGGCAGTGTCTACATGAAGGTACCCAGAAAATTAGAGAGTAAAATATTTAGTCAAAGGATTGAGTAAAAAAAAAAAAAATGTAGACAATTACAATTAAGGCTCAGATGAGTTTTTTACAAATCATGTTAAATCAGTTAGTTTATTTGTGTCCCACGGATATAACTGGATCTAACTAGGCATAATGGCAAGTAAGTAGCCATTTTTAGTTTATATTGTGTTTTCGAAACTGTATCACTCACTAAAAGTTAACTGAAAGTGCCCGGGATAAACCTTAGGACAAGACCACTAAGAAATGTTAAAAGCTTTAATTTTAGATTCTGAACTATTTAGCAGTACTGGTTTTGCCAAAACGTGGTGGAAAGACATTTGTTTGGTACAATCATGGTCTTGGGGATGAGGGTACTAGCGATGGCAATAGTAGTGTTTCTTACCCACTGTGTTCCTTCTGTCATTTATTTCCTTTAACTCTGACAAAAACCCTCGAAAGAAAGCCTTTCTGCCATTTTCGTGGAGGGGGTTGTACTTTCTGTTTGCTCTCCTGCCTGACTGTTTTGCCTGTCAACTCACCAGGCGCCAGTTAACTGGGGTGAAAAATTCAACGCATTCCTGAGTGTTTATGGGGAGACATGAAGGTCAGGTTCCCAGGAGGTGCCCGGCACCTGCCTGCCTGAGCTCTGGGATGCAGAGCGGACGTGGGGAAGTTGTTATCACACACCCACCCTCACGGGAACACGTCCTCACGGGAACATGTCCCCGCGAAGGCGGAGAGGTTGGCCCGGTATCCACCCAAATCCGTTTCTCCTCCCTACACATACTCTAAGCCACGTTTCACAGCATCCTTGGACGAGGGGGCATTGCATCCGACGACTTCTTACCAATGGATTCTGACCGGAAGTAACAAAGAGTGAGGGTGTGTGAGATTCGTTGGATGAGGTGAGACCGTGGGGAGAGGATATGGTTTGAGGAGGGGAGGCCCGCGGGATGGAGCCCTGAGCGGTCCAACACTCCGAGATCTGGCAGAGCAAAGGAGCCGGAGAAGGAGGCTGACGATGATGACGGCTGGACACTAGGAGTATCTTTCTTTCATCAAAAAAAAAAAAAATGTTTAAGTCCGTTACATGTGTTCATGGTTTTTAAAAGCCAAATTGCTCGTCAGGGTGCATCATGAAAAATGACAGTCATGGATCTCATTCTTCCCCAAGACTGACCCCTCGTCCCCAGAGGCAACCGCTTTCAGTAATCCCGGCGGGTTCTCCTGGTAATTGACATCCTTGATGTCTAACTAGCTGTCGTTACCTGCTGTTTGTTGACTTTGGATATCTGTAGACTTCCTTCAACTGAAGGCAAAGTGGTACTCTTCTTTACACCCACGCATCCTCACCCCTCACACACACTCACACGCGTGTGCACGCACAGACACACGGAGTTCCTTACTGTCCTCTAACAGCGTCACGAGTGGGGGTTAAGTCAATGAACAGTGTTTCCATTACTCCGACTTGGTCAACGTCGTTCACAGCTGAGCCATAGCGTATACTACCTTCCCTTTTTCAGGTAACCTCCGGTTTTCCCTGGAGTGAACAATTCTCTTTGTTGACAATTTCATTTCGGCTTGCTTTTCTGGGTACATATTTATAATTCATCCCCAACCTCTCTACTAGGGGGATAAAGCCTCCTATCGTACTTTCACAAACGTCAAGCGATTTGTCAGTTTCACTGTTTTTTGTTGTTTTGGCAACATGTTTCTAAGATTTCTTTGTGCTCCTGCTCCACCCAGTGTAGACTGGCTTCTGCTGCCCGAGACTTACTTTCACCGTCATCTGGAGTTCTTCCTCCGCGATCTTGTGCTGCATCTCCTATTTCCCGGACCCCACGTCTTCATTTTCTGACGTCTATTTGTTAGTTTGAAGGAAGTACATCCTCCATGACCTTTCTGAGGACACTTACATGAGAGGCCAGTTCTTTGAGACTGTAACTCTTTTATTCTCTCAAACATAGTATTAGTTTAGCAAGGCTCTTCCCTCAAATTTAATGCGTTACTTCATCGTTTCCTAGCCTCTGGTGTTGCCGTTGAGAGGTCTAAAGTTATTCCTATTCTCTTTAAATATGATCTGCTTCTCTTTTCCCACCTAAATCAGGCTATAAAAATTAAAACAGAACACAGCCGATTAGGTTTGTGGGGACGAAATGAGGAGAGAGGAAGGTAGAGAAAATAAAGTCTAAATGCTTAGACTTGAGGTCCCTACTACGTATCAGACTCAACTCCTCCATGAAAAGGGGGACGCGTAACCCGACGGTGGCTCCCGGGTTGGGTCCCAGTCTCCCAGTCTCCAAGAGAAACAATCTCATCAATGTCCTTGATTCTTTTTCACCATCCAGTCACTCAGCTGACTTGACTGAGAAATCTGCTGGTCGTTGGGCACATTGTTATATGATCATATAACCCCGGAAAGGTGTAGAATTAAATACAGACAGGATGCGCTACATCAAACCCATAGGGCTAATATTTTTAGCGTTAACCTGAAAGTGTAAGACAATCTGTCTAGGTCCGTTATCTATGTGGCGTGTCTATAATAAAAACAGGAATCATGCTCTTCAGAGCATCTGACGGATTACCTTGTGATCCCAGGCTTGAAATGTGCAGTTGACCGATACTGCCTCGACTAAGAGAATCGTGGTTCTCCTCCGTCCCGTCCTCCCAGCAGGAGGCCTCCGTGCCGGTCTCTCGATGGCTGCTTCTGCCACCGCTGGCTGTCCCGAGGCTGCGCTATTGCCCCTTTGCCAAACGAGCCCCGACAGGCTGAAGACGCAATAGCTAAAACACAGCTGAGACCGGACTGGAACAGTGAAACACAAATTCTGCTAACGGCCGTCGTGAGGACCAGCAAACGTCCCCGGAGGAGAGCAGACTGTCCTCATTTTACCCTTTGTGCTCCCGGAGGCGAAATACGGCTGTTAGTATAGGTGCTTGCGCAGCCCTGGAGAAGGTAACCAGTGAGAAAAGGGAAAAGCACTCTCGGCTCTGGGGCTGTACGCGAGCAGGCAGCTACCTGGGTTTGGTCGGTAGACCATACTCTGCGGATTCCTGGGTATAAAAATTAAAAGGATATCAAAGGGTAATAAAAACGAAGTAAATGTAGAGCGTAACGGATGAGAT
Organism: Eonycteris spelaea; assembly: GCA_003508835.1. Classification (NCBI taxonomy): domain Eukaryota; kingdom Metazoa; phylum Chordata; class Mammalia; order Chiroptera; family Pteropodidae; genus Eonycteris; species Eonycteris spelaea. The sequence goes on along the minus strand of PUFA01000002.1, from coordinate 3,648,330 downwards.
TTCTAAATACGGCTCACCGGAATCCTCGAGGACTTCCCTGTGCTGTTGTTCTGAACGCTTTCTCCACCGGAACACTCACACCTGAGGAAGCGTTGAGCGGGGCTCACAGGTGCGGTGACATCGATGGGAGGGGACAGACTGTTTGCGAAAGGCTCCCATCTCCCAGCCAGTGCCCAGATTACGTGGGCTCTTCAAATGCGTTTAGACGCGTTGGGCGCCTACCATGTCCGCTGCAGTGCTGAGCCAGACGGGGTGCCTGCCCCGAGGGGTGGACCGTCCGGTGGGGACAAGGATGAGCCAACACGTAATCCTCCCGAAGTGCAGTAACTGTTCTGATAGCAGGGAGACCCCGGCCGTGCCTAGTGTTTAGGGCTTAGGACAGACTTCCTGGAGGAGACGATGCCCAAACGGAGGCCCTGAAGGGTGAGAAGAAATTGGCAAGAGCGAGACCTTGGCACATGCGAGGTCCCAGAGGTGACGGGAACGAGGGCGTGCTTGGCGAGGTGGCCCTGCTTCCTACACACACTCACCGACACGGAAAAGATGCGGCCTCAAAGAAGCAGTGCAACCAGGGAAAACACGCCAAAAGCAACATTTCCACAAAACAGGGGCTGTCGAGCTTCAGCACGACTGCCGTTTCGATCACCCCTAGCCGCGGAGGCCTGTCCCGGGCATCGCGGGACGTTTTTGGTGCGCGTGTCCTGTGTACAGTCCTCCCGCTCTCTGTAGGATGTTTCACACACCCCAATAGATGCCGAACCCAGCCCCCCAGTTGCGATAACCAAAAATGTCTCCGGACGTTGCCCAGGGTTCCCGGGGGGCGAATCTCCTGGATGACGGTCACTGCTGTTTGACGTAACGATAAGGCATCTCACCGGCTCATTCCCAGTCAGTACATAGCTGGGAGCACTGGCCTCTCCGGGTGCCCTCGTTAGCAGCCATGGCTCATCGTTGCTCCACTTTGCCAAGGGGAGGGGAAGGTGACCAGATGTCTCAGATACCGCCTCCTCCTCCTCCTCTCCTCCTCCTCCTCCTCCTCCTCCTCCTCCTCTTCCTCCTCCTCCTCCTCCTCCTCTTCCTCCTCCTCCTCCTCCTCCTCCTCCTCCACCAACCACGGCTGGGGGAGGGGTGTTCTGATTCAGGCCTTTCATTCCGCCTGGCAGCGAGCATCCAGAAAAACCCGGGAGACTCTTTCCTGACAAGCTGTGGGGCCAGAGGACGGCGCGTCAGCGTCATTCCTGCAGTTGAGTGTCGTCGAACGCACATCTACTAAATTCCAGCTGATTCTAAAGCATTTTTCCTCGTCGGCACTATACAGTGCAGGTACGGCTGCCGAGATCACGAGGACCAGGAGCTGGGGGAGGGGCGCTTCCGGCCCAGCTCCTCCTGGGGACCGGTGCGGTCCCACGTATAGACTGGGGTGCCGCCTTGTGACGTTAGGACCTCGCTGTTCCAAACAGTGGCACACACAGGGTGCTGAGAAAGAGCCTGAGTGGACACAGGGCTGAAAGTCCAGCTGCTTAGAAGCGCCTCAGTGGCCAGCTGTCAGGACACAGGGCTGAGAGGCAGACGGCTGGATGACGAGGAGGGGGGACTGGCCTCTGGTGACTGGATACCGCGCAGTGAGGGGTCCGTGCCAGACTAAGGGTTTGTCCTTGGTCTTGAAGACACTGGGAGGCGATGAAGGACGTTAAGCCGGCGACAGGGTCGGCCCGCACTTGGAGTTATTTCTGCAGCCCTTAGATTTCACGAAGCGTGTTTTTGCACACGTCACCTCATTTAACATTCTGCCGGGTAAGTACCGTTTCCATTTTGCAACTGAGGGCTTGGGAACATTAACTGAGGGCAGGAAGCTAGCCAAATGGTGGCCAGAACTGAGAGGAAGCTACGTTTTCGCTTCCACGTCGTCACCTGGGTGTGTGTACTGCGGTCAGATAAAAAAAAGCATGCAGGGAAAAGCTGGTAGAGGCCAGAGCTGACGGCAAAGAGGAGATGAAAAGCCAGTCATGTCTGCTGGGGACTGGCACCGAGTAGGTGGGAGACTTGTGTCTACTCTAGTCTTTCCGCTTCTTTGTTGTTATTCTTGTCTCTAAGCTGGTTGCCGTTCCTTCGAGTACTGATTTCCAGCCTGAGGATCTAGACCCCTCGGGGGACCCGAGGTTATTCAGAGGGCTTCAAGTTCGGTGTGCATTTTCCTGCTGGACGCTGAACGTGTGCCATCTATTTCCTAGGGCTCCGAAAATCTTCAAAGTTTAGCTTACATGACAAAGGAATCCTTATACTGAAAAGGTTGGGAACTGTGTATTACTAAGTACTAAATAGACAACAGTAAATATAAATCACTGGCCATCGTGTGTGTTACCAGCATTACGTATATGTCAGCAGGGCTCGGTGGCACGCAGGGTGATGGCGGAGTTTAGGTGTCTCAAGGATCCGTAGGAAAGGGGGAAATCGAGCGCCTTCGTATGCACGTGCACCAAAGTCCCGAGTCTGGGAGGACCCGGGGAGCAAGAGTGGGGGGTGGAAGCAGTCACGGTTCTTGCCCTGCCCCAGAAAGGACAGCGTTCCAGCGACTTTTCCCACAGGCTGCAGACCGGACTGATTTTCATGGCAGGATCCAAGTGATACCTCAAACGGGTCCAGACCGTATTGATTTCAAACCAGTGTGTGAACGAAACTCAGGGGGCTCACTGAGAGTTCCAGTCGGGGAGAGAAGAGGGATGGTTTAAGCCCGACCTGAGGGCTGAGCTGCAGAAACAGGAGAAGGGAATGAGGCAGAGGCCACGGAGCTCCTGGAACCCCAGTTCCCCAGTTGTAACATGGAAATTACACTTCTGTGGCCTGAAGAAACCATTGCATATAAAGGTTCCTGGAGGATCATTTGGCACCAATAGATGCAGGCTTTATACATGTGTGTTTACCCTTTGACCCAGCCATCCCACTTCTGGGAATTTACCCTGAAGCTACAGCTCCTCCAATAAAAACAACCTATGCAAGCGTCCATTCATTGTGTCATTATTTGTCACAGCAAAACATGGTAAACAATCCGCATGTCACATGTACTAGTTTGCTACTGCTGCATAACACATTACCGCAAGCCTAAAGCAACACCCGTCTATCAGCGCACGCCTCGGTCGATCAGAAGTCTGCACGCCGTGGCTGGGTTCTCTGCTCACAAGGTCATAAGGCCATATCAAGACATTGGCCAGGCTGAGTTCGCACCTGGAGACCTAATGAGGATGAATTCGCTTCCAAGTCATTCTTATTATGGCAGAAGGTGGTTTCTTGTGATGGCAGGTCATACCTAGATTAGCGTTTGACCGAATAACTGGGAGACAGTGTGTGTACACCAGTGGCCAAGACTCTTGGGGGCCATCTTAGAATTCTGCTCATCACACCGTAGAAGCTGAATAAGTAAGTATCCTGTGTCCGTTCACAGAGTGCAGAACCACAGTGTGGTAATAGGAATGGGAAAGGCCTCTGTGAACTGGCCTGTAGTGATTTCCAGAACATGTGATATATTGGTATGTGAAAAAAGCGAGTGGAATTAAATATGCTGCCTTTCCTGTAAGAAAGGAGAGGTAAGGACAAAATATATATACATAGTGATAGAGAGCAACCTTGCCTCTTGTTTTTCATGCCCTTGTGTAAATTGTCCCTGAGTGTGGGCTGGACTTGTTGACCTGTTTCTAGCAAATAGAATTAAAGCAAATGTAGTGGGATGTCGTCATTAATTAGGTTACAAAAAGACTGTGGCTCCCATCTTGGAATCTCTCTCTCTCTCTCTCTCTCTCTCTCTCTCTCTCTCTCTCTCTCAATCTCTCTCTCACCCCCTTAGGGTGAAGTAAACCGCCACGTAACGAGCGGTTTTACAGAGAGGCCGCAGTGTGAGAAACTGGTGTCTCCAGCCTTGCAGGTTGAACTGACTCCCGAAGACGTGCGTTGAAGTCCTAACGCACCTTGGCCTTCTGAATGTGGCTTTTTTCGGCGACAGGGTCATTGCAGATGTAATCAAGTTCCGATGCGGTCATGCTGGGTCAGGGTGGGCCCTGATCCAATGACCGGTGTCCTTATAATTAGGACACAGAGGCGCACGCAGAGGGCAGAACGCCGTGTGAAGGCAGATGCAGAAGCTGGAGTTACGCGGTTGCGAGCCAAGGAGGCCGAGAGGGTGGCCGCTGCTGGCAGCCGGAAAAGGGCAGGAAGGGTCCCCCCAGCACCGTGGAGAGGACAGGGCCCTGCAGACATCCTGACTCTGGACTGTCTGGTCCTCAGAACTGTGAGGGAATAAATTCCTGTCCTTTTAAAGCTGTCCAGTTTGTGGTAACTCATTATGCAGCCCCAGGAAATGGATCTTCCCCCCTGACAGCTAGCCAGGACCCGAGGTAGCCAGCAGCCACACGAGGGAGCCCGAAAGAGGATCTTCTGAGGCCAGGAGCCAGGCTGAGGGAGCGAGTCCTCCCCGCCCCCGCCAGGCGAGCCTCGAGATGGCTGTGGCCGCCTCCAGTGCACCTTGGCTGTGTCCTTGCCAGAGGCACCTGCCCTGCCCCTCTGGACTTCTGGCCCAGAAGCCAGAAGGTAATAAGTGTTTGTCACTCGAAGCTGCTAAGCTTAGTTATACAGCAACAGATAACTAACAAATATGTAGATACATATTCTTACTTTGGGAGGATGGAAGATAGACTAGAAACTACTGGAAACGGTTCATGGCCAGAGATGAGTGGGGACAGTACAGGGGACAGGAAGGGAGTGCGACTCTTCTGCGTGCAACGTGTGTAAGATTTTATTTTGAACCATGTGACTGCTTTACGCATGCAGAAAAGTGAAATTGAACAAAAAGGATGAAAAAAGCAAACTCTAAAATTGATGCAAATAAAAATACATCTAACTATACTAAATTAATAACGATTACATTGAAAAGCCGATTCATTTAAGCAGCTTTGAACCCAGTGCTCTAACTGCACACACTGTTTCGAAGGTGTACCTGTGGGGTTCAGAACGAGTCACCCCAAGATGCGCTGCTGTGGTGTGCGGATTGTTTTGAGCTAAAGGCAACGGAGGCCCTGGGGGCTCAAGAGGAATTTCTGCCCTCCCCCCACTTAACTACTACCTAAAAGGACTGGAATTAGGGACCTTGCCCTAGTAAGAGATTATCAGAGATGACCTTTATGACCTATGCAGAGGCAGGGCAAGCTTCCAGTTACCATCTGTGCTTTTTTGTCCTGCAATGACCTTTACCCGCTCTGAAGCCCAAGGCACATTACCTCAGCCAGAGGTCAGAATGCCTCGTGGACCTCACCTCATTTTACATGCTTGGAACCTCTCCCACGTGCGCGTGCGGGGGGCCTCTGTCTCTCCCGCGGTGGGGTCTCTGACCCTCCCGCAGGTGGGGTCTCTGACACTCTCATGAATGTGTGGTTCTCATACACGCGTTGTAGTTGAATTTGGCAATTTTCTCTTACTGATCTGTCTGGCTCATGTCTATTAAACCAGCCCAAGGAACCCTGAGGTGGAAGAAAGTTTCTTCCTCCCCCCACATATCATAAAGACAAGAAGAACTGCAAAGATATCTTGAACTCAGAAGGTTTGTGCTGGTGGAAATCCTGGGGTGCAAGTCGGACTATTTTGCGTGCACTGTAGGAAAAATCCGTTGATGCTGACGTGAAATGGGGTTTTCACCGAGGAAGAAGGAAGATGTAAATACGGAAAGGGGTGGTTAGGATAAACCCTGTGTTGCTGGGTTTCCCATTGGAGGTATCAGTATGAACTTACGATTTACACGTAGTGGGTGAAGGGTGTACTGGTGACTATTTTTTATCTAAGTCAATGTGAGTATGTATGTGCTTCGTCCATTGAAAGGGCCTGTAAGAAATGCTCCCCCAGGAGTAATGAGCACAGCAAGTACTCAGATCTAATTTTCTAAGGCCGTTTCCTACTAAAAGGAACTAGGGTTTCTTGAAAGTGCTGTGAGAGCTAGTAGGTCTTGGGTCATAAAGCGAGGAAGTACTCAAAGACTGAAAGGATGTATGTGAGGACAAAGGAACCAGGCGGAGGCGGAGGGGCTTCCACTGGCCAAATACGGGCAATTTAAGCGCCCGAAGTAATAATGGTATTTGATTATAATAACTGAATTAAAAAGAATCTAGGAGTCCACACCCTTATTCAGGAAGGAGGAGAGGGAAGGGAGTCGTGAAGGGGCGAGGATGAGGAGAAAAGAAAAAAGAGGAAAGGAGGACAAGGGAGGCGCTCTTCTTTGGATGGGAACGACCCTAATACACACAGAAGGGAATGACGGAGTTAGAGAATTCCTTTCTAACCCATGCGGTGCGTGTTCGTCTGTGTGCGCTACTCCCGCCCGTGAAAATACTAGTTTCAGCCGATCACTGCAGATGTTCCCTGTTGCAGAGGGAGAGAGGCAGGTGTCTCTGTGGGAGATCTGCCGGACCACACCTTGACCGAGTGATCAAACACGGCATCATGGGTCATGGGGCATGGGACAAAACCGTGCCTCCCTGTGGAAGTACACGACATCACCTTCTACTCCTCTTACTGAAAAGTTTAACCTGAGTCTAATCATGAGGAAACAATTCGATAAATCCAGATGGACACAGTCCACAAAATGGTTGGCCTGGGCTTTTCAAATATGCCAAAGTTATGAAAGATTTTATTTTAAGTGAGAGTCTCAGTACCAGAGTAGTAACTAAAGGAGTTTCTGTAAAGAAGCATGAAATCAAATGCGACAAATGACTCTCGGGGAGATCCTGAATTAAAAAAAAGGTGTGTGTGTGTTTATGACATTTTGCGACAAGAAAGGACATTTAAATATAGATGGTGTACTGGATGATATGACTGAAATGGTATTAAATTTCTTGCATGTGATAATGGTGAGGTACTTAGGGGTGAAACAGTGTTGTTTGCAATTTTCCACTGGTTCAGGGGGAAAAGCCTAGATCATGAGAGAGAAGGCAAATGTGAAATGTTAACATTTAAGGAAGGATATACTATTCACAGTACTATTCTTTCAACTCTTGGGTTGGTTTGTAAATTTTCAAACTAAAAAGCTTAAAAAAAAAAAAGGAAAAAGGAAGTGCAAAATGGGTGCAGCCACTATGGAAAACAGCGTGGAGTTTCCTCAAAAGATTAAAATGGAACCACCATAGGATCCAGCAATCCCACTTCTGGGTATTTATCTGGAGAAACCCAGAACACTGATTCGAGAAGATATATGCACCTTTGTGTTCACTGCGGCATTATTCATGTAGCCAATAATGGAAATGACCTAAGTATCTATGATAGACAGTTGGGTAAAGAAGATCTGATACATATACACAATGGAATATTACTCAGCCATGAAACGAGTGAAATCTTGCCCCTTGTGACACCATGGGTGGACCTAGAGGTATTATGCTAAGTGAAATAAGTCAGACAGAGAAAGACAAACGCCATATGATTGCGCTTATGTGTTGAAGCTAAAGAACAAAACAAATGATCAAGCAAAAACAGGAACAGATTCATAGATAAAGAGAACATACTCTTTATCTTGGTTGCCAGATGGGAGGGGCAATTGGGGAATGGGTGATAACAGGAAGAGATTAAGAAGCACAAGCTGGTAGTTACAAAAAAGTCACGGGGAAGTGAAGCAAAGCAGAAAGAATGTAGTCAAAAATATAATAACCATGTATAGTGCCTGGTGGGTACTAGACTTTGCGGGGGTGTCACTTCATAAGTTATATAAATGTCTAACCACTATGCTATACACTAACCACGATGCTAAATGACATATGAACGTCAACTGTAATTGAAACATATATACATTTTAAAAACAATGCCAATTCTGACAGTGAAGGTTCAGTGGCCAAAGAGAATCAGCACCCTGCGAAGACTTCTTTTTCGCGGCTCTTGGTACTTCCTAAGTTTCTCTTTCACCCCCGGATTGAACGCAGGAGCCTTAGCAGAAGGCTGCGGGCAGGGAGTCCTCCCAAGGGTCCCACGCCCCATGCCCCATGCCCCAGCAGCCCTCTCGCAGCCGGCGCCATGGGCGGGGCCGAAGCGGGAGCGGCCAATGGGAGTCGAGGCGGTGGGCGGGGCCGCGAGGGCCTCTGGGCTACCCGCGCCGCGCGCCGGCTTGGCTCCGGCTTCCGCACAGCTGCGGCACCAGGTAGGACCCGGGAAGTGCAGGTGCGGGGCCGCCGTCGTCGCTGCTGCCGAGGTCGCCGCCGGGTGAGTTCCTGCCCGCCCGGCCGTGGCGCGCCGGCGGCTCTGCGCCTTCCTCGGGTCGGCCCCTTTCCTGCCCGTCCATCCTTCCCTCCCCGCGGCGCCCGGCCGGCCGGTGCTGCCCCGGGGCTCGGGAGGCCCCGGGGGCTCCGGGCTGGGGCTGCGGCTGCGGCGGGGGCTGCGGTCCCGTGGAGCCGCGGCGGGCGGGGCGCGCTCGGCTGCCTCTGCTCTGCGGTCCTCGGGCCGGGCCCGGCTCGGGGGGCGCAGGGTGCGGGGCCTGGGCCCGCCGCTCGGCGCCGCGGGCGGCTCCTGCAGCGTCGCCGAGGTCCGAGCGAGGCCGGTGCTCCGCCGGCCTCCGCACCCCTCGGGCCCGGCGGGCTCGTGCGCGGGCACCCGGCACTCGCCAGTGTTGTGACCCTGGGCTCAGTAAATTCCTGCGACATGAGATGATTTCCAAGATTCCTTTTAAACCTCACAATGGAAAAAGTCCGTGAAAGGCAGAACTGGGGGGAACAAAGTGTGAGCGCACAGAAGTATCTAGACTGTGAACAGTTGAAGACCGCACGCTGAACCGGGAACACCAGTGAAAGTGAACAGTTTACCCAGCATTAATTACGTGAGAGAAACTTGGAAAGCCTTGGGAAGTCCCAGCAGCAACGACTGCATTTAATCACCGCTCTTTGCAGCTGCGCAAATAAGGAAAGAGAAAGTGCTAAGGGACAGTGTCATGCTTAGCAAATTCCCTAAGTGTAGGAGACTCCTTTGGGAGTCTTAAATTGTATAGACATTTCCACTCAGTACACGCTTTAAGAAATGGAGTTTTGTGTTTATCCTGCAGAAAAATCTTACGTTTATTCTGCATGTTCAGAATTCCCTACCCTCCCATCCGCCAGCAGTTTTTTACAGTCTTTGAAAACCAGCGTTTGGCTCTGTAGAACGTGGAGGAAAGCGCGGATGTTCCTTCGTAGAGACCCTAGTGTGAGTTCTTCGGAGTCATGTGACTAGAGGACAGTCACTTTTCCTCCCAGGCTGTGTTTCTTCAGTTGTGAACGTCGGTAATGATACCCGTTTCAAAGCGTTGTGCAGATTAAATAAAATCCTTTACGCGGAACACGTAACGTGTTCAGTGATGACAGCTGTTCGTAATGCTCCGGTCCGAAGCCAGCCCAGGGCAGTGGTTACTGGTTTTAGCCTGGTTGAGGGGTCACCTCAGGAGAGGTTCGGAGAGGGGAGTGATCCGACCTTGGCTACACCTGACGCTGGAATTTCTGCCCAGTCGTAAGCCCTTCCCTGGCTGTCGGGCTGAGACGCGGCCCAGACAGTAGTGATTGCTGAGGACGCATCCGTCCCCCTGACTCTGTTGGCCCGTCATTCTCGGCATTTCAGCAGAGCTGGGTGCGAGGCAGAACCCTCCCAGGCGGGCTTGAAAACCAAAAGTTTAGTGTGCTGAGCCGCTTTCAGCCACAGGGAAGCCGAAGCCCTGTGCCAGCCGGCTGTGGTCAGGATGGCTTACTGGAAATCTTAGTCTTCGCTAGAACCGCTTCTTGTTTGGAGGTTTGACGCTCGTCATGCGTCTCTGGTTGTTGTTTAAGCCGAGCTGTCCTTGGATGCAGTAAACATTAAGCTGGGGAGCGCACTAGTCTTACCTGCTCAGGGATCGAGTCAGCGTTTGGAGAGGAAAGGAGAAGAATCCGAACGTTTTTTTACCGTCTTCCTAGCTAATTTTTAAAAATTGTAATTGGATAGAAGATATTTTCTTATGGTTTAACCAGGGATGTGGGAGTGGACCAGGTTTGTGGCGGAACATGGGAGTGGGAACTGTGTGTGTGCTCGTCCCACGGGACTTCGAGCATGCGGGAGGCAATTCCGTGACAAACTCGGGCTCTAGCTGAGTATTTACAGATAAATGCGACCCATTCATCTGTAATCTAACTAAAAACTTAATATCATCACCAACTCTCACAGAACTAAACTAGCAAAAAAAAAAAAATAGTGGTAGGAAACCAGGAAGTTAATCAGTGAGATGGCATGAGGTCATGTGACAGTATAGTCTTCAAAAAATGTTTTGTTTTTAGAGATTAGCATAATCCCATTTCCCATAAGTTTTTGCTGCCATTTTGGAGGATATCTTTTGCATATATTTGTGTGTGTGTGTCTATATATATATATACATAGACACTCATGAATTCACTGTAGCAAACAACCACTACTAAATAAAATGAATAAAAAGAAGAACAAACAGTATTGTCATCTTCGAAAATTAACTATGTCTATGGCCATGCCACCGTGAACACGCCCTATCTCGTCTGATCTTGGAAGCTAAGCAGGGTCAGGCCTGGTTAGTATTTAGATGGGAGACCACCTAGGAAGACCAGGTGCTGCAGGCATAAAAGGAAGGGAGGGAGGGAGGGAGGAAGGAAGGAAGGAAGGAAGGAATAAATTAACTACTTAAAATGAGTTGATAAGAGTTCCAAGGTGTGACCTGGTCATCATCTACTTGATCACTGATTTTTGGTAACGACACAGATGCTAGGGGTTCCCTGAGGTCCCCCTTCTGTCGAAGGGCCCAGGGTCCGGATGCCTAAGAAGCCCCACAGCCAGGTTAGGGACTACCATCAGGAGGCCTGGGTTCCTCACAGACGCTTGACTCACAGGTGGAGTCACAGCCAAGGGGCAGGGTGGGGTGGGACGATAGGGAGCAACTGCTGAACAGTGTTCTTGTGGTGATGAAATGTTTTGGAACTGGATAAAGGTGGTGGCTGCACAGCACTGTGAATGTAAAGTGCCACTTAGTAAGTTACATGGTAAGTTTTTGCCCAAATGGTTTATTTTGTAGTATGTGAATTTCACCTAAGTAAAAATACTATGAAAAAAAAAAGATTCATATGTGCACTGATGATGATGATGATGTTGACAATATTGATGAAGGAAAAAGCCCTAGAGGTTAACAGGAACGTCCCTGTTCCTGTTAAGTGCTGTGGCTCTGACCCCAGAGTTTGCCTCTTCCCTTCACACCGAGCCCCCAGCTGCTCACGTGGTAAGAGGCAAGAACTGCCATTTATGGAGTGTAAGCTAGGAGTGTCTGTCGGCAGTTTTAAGTAATTGTAAATTTGGCAATTTTAAGTAATTGTAAGTTTACCGTGTGACGGTGGGTGGCAGCATTCTTTCACTCCATTGCACCTGAGGGCTTCAGTCCCTCCCGAAGGGACCCACTAAGACGGTGACAAACAGCAAAGGTTGGAGAAGAGATTTGAGATGAAAACAGACTACCTGGAAAATAGCCTCCACTGTAGTACACTGAATTCACACACATATCCAGGCATCAGTGTGTTGGGTCACTTAAGGCCTGATGAGAATTAGGCACCTGCTAAAGTGAGACTAGTAATTGCTCACCTGGGGCTCAGTAGATAGGGGTGCTTCTCTGTTAGGCAAGACTCGTATCCAGACTCGTTGGGAATGGTTGCTGGGGTTTTGGTAATAGTGTCTGATTAGTGTTTTCCAAGTGAAATGCAAATTTCAAGAAGAAACTGCCTATGTGAGAAATTTCAACTTTGAAACGTCTGACTTTTGTGTCCAGGAAAAAGCCTGTTGGAGGCCATGTTTCTGTGAAGCAGGAGAAGGGACAGTGATAAGAATGTCAGCCCTCAACTGGAAGCCCTTTGTGTACGGAGGGTTGGCCTCCATCACGGCCGAGTGCGGTAAGGAGCGCGGGCAGGGGTCGGGCCAAGGTACCTGCCGCATGTGACAGCCAGGAACACCCAAGGCCACGGTGTGCTGTTTGATGTGAACACTGTTCCAGCACAGAGTGTGAGATTATGAAACAGTAATCTCAGAATTCAGATTTTCCTTCTTCTTTTGGTATGCTTTTAGGACAAACAGTCATTTTGGCTACTTATTGGCAGTTTGGGTTCAGAGTGTAACGGGGAGAAAGTTGAACCTGTTGAACGAACAGAAGTTCGGTGGATCGTTTTTGGATGACGTCGGGCCCAGTTGTCCTTGCTCGTCCCCCCACGTCGCCCCCTCCGTTCATGCATTTGGCAGTAAAGAAGTTGGAGATGCTCCAAGGTCTTCCCCGAGCCCGATGCAACGGGCTGTCATTATGCAGTCACTCTTTGATAAGCACTTGATGCACATCCTATGACTTCCTCCCTGTCGAGGTCCACACCAGATCCTGTTTATTCCTTTGTTTATCCCCCGGAATCATTCATTCTACAAATATTGACTGAGCAGCCGCGAGTGCCAGGTGCTGGGCGGGACACTTCATTTGCTGCCAGGGTCAGGCACTGCTGGCCTGGGACAGGCCAACCCGAGGAGCCGCTGAGCCCGGGGCTTGAGGCGCGTGAACCACCCACCCTGTTTCCCAGTGTGGGTGGGCTCTCCCACGGACACAGCGGGGCGCGCTTGCCGAGTGTGAGTTTGGTACATTTGGGTGGCCTGTTGGGCTCTGTATTAAACATTTGACCTACATTAACAGATTTACTTCAGACTATAGAACAAAGAGAGAAACTCCTTAGGAACTTCTCTCTCTTCATTCATATCGAACCCAATTTTAGCCTTCACAGATGTAAAAAAATAACATTTTAAAATGTATTTTCTGGTCCAGTCATGCCATTGATATCTGCTGCCGACAGCCATGCGTTTCTCTCAAATCCTGTGTAGAATGAGATGGAACATAAGTAAGATTGTAAAGAATAAAATATATTTCTGCCTTTTTTTTTTTTTGATATTTTGGTTCCTAATTTTTTTTAATAGAAAAAAGATTGAAAAGTAGCTGTCACTTCTTGTTTCTTAGTTTATATTGTGGTCTAAATGTCTCATCAGTGATATGTCACCATGTAGACTTTGTTTAGTGGAATTTCTTTTCATTAAGTGAAATATTTCTTTCTTTAAAATTTTAAGGCACATTTCCAATTGATCTGACGAAGACACGGCTCCAGATCCAAGGCCAGACGAACGATGCAAACTTTAAAGAAATTAGGTACCGGGGATGTTGCATGCATTGGTGAGGATAGGCAGAGAAGAAGGCCTGAAAGCTTTGTATTCTGGGTGAGTGACCTTTGCGTGCCACTGCTGACCTTTCAGACGAGTAGACTGCAGACTGAGAGTTTGTAGGAAAAAAGTGAAAGTTTCAGGTGTATTTGAAAAGAGCAAGTAGCATGGTGGATTTTTCATTTTTCACGGCCATTTTATTTTCTATATGTGCATTTTATGTAGCGAATATTGTGGTGAAACGGTTTCTTTAATGTTCAAATACAGATAATAGTGTAAAATTACATTTGGTTTTAAAAACGTCCTGTCATTTAGTTTTCAGTTTGAAAATGGCCCTTCCCCTGGCTGGTCTGAACGACCAGGGTTTATGCCACAGTGGCAACGGCGTAGTGTTCTCTTTGGTTAAAGTGGCGGTGCACCAGTTTCTTTAACCCATCATTTAACAAGCGGTGCGCTGTTGGCACTGGATAGGAGCGTGCGTGCGACAGGCCGTGTCTGTGTCGGTCAGAGGCCCTGCAGGACACAGCTCATCTGGGTGGTTTCAGTGAAGAGAGATTAATGCAGGGGCCACTTAAGGGTTAAGGGAACAAATGAAGGATATTGAGGTATTTAGAACCAGCAAAGGAGACGTTGTTACCAGCCTAAGGACAGGAATTATTTAGCAGAGCCTCAGCTTGGCCCGGAAGGAACCAGCAGTGGCCATGGAGGGAAGGAGGGAGGGACGCTTCAGTAGTGCAGGTAGTGCGGGGAGAGGAGGAAGGCCCTCTGCTGCTCCCCTCCCTCCCTCCCATCCGCCCATCTTCTATTGGCCGGATCCACCTGAAAGTCCGCTGGCAGGGGGAATGGCTGATTCGGTCCATAAACCCGCCTCGCAGGACACAGAGCGAACAGAGGAAGGTGAGAAGGAACCAGGACAGCCAGACCCGCAGCAGCGCACTGTGCCGGCGGGGTGCCGTGTGGGGGCTGGTGCGCGCCGAGTCCCCGCGCTGTCAGCGGAGGCATCAGTCCCAGGCTGGAGGATGGGCGCGGGTTCCAGGAAGGCTGTCGATCCAGGGGACACCGGCTCTGACCTTGAAGGATCAAGAAGAGTTAGCCAGGTGAAGCGAGAGAGGAACTGTGTTCGTACAGAACCATAATTTGTGCAACAGAGCATGGGGCATTCTGAAGCTGAGTAAGGCAGCGTGGGTCTAGCGTGGGCGTTGGTGGCTGGCGAGAGGTGGAGCTGGAGTGGGAGCAGGGCCAGCACGTGGACAGCCGCAGGCCGTGCGAAGCACCTCGAGTTTGCCCTGTTCACCGCAGACCCCAAACTGGCGCCTCACGGCCACCCCCCCCCCCAGTCCCCGAAGGATTTTGGTTTTCACTTGAGCCAGTACCTTAAATTTGAGGAATTACACACAAAACCCTGGGGTTCCATCTTCCCACATTCGTTCACTTACGATGACGGTAGCCGAGTTCGGGATGCTTCTCTGATTTACCAAAGCCTCAGCCTGCTCCGCTCGCCACGGCCCCTTTCTGTGCCTGTGAGTTTGCCAGCCTGTGGCAGACAGGAGCCACCAGGGACTGACGTGCCGGGGAGAGAGCATTAGAGACTAGGAAGGCTGGAACCAGGCCCTCTCGCAGGAAGCAGACGTGGCGAGGGTCTGGCCTGCGGTGTTGCCTTGGGTGGAAAGAAGGGACAGTCTAGAAGTTACTCAGGGCCGACTGACCCGTTACTTGACCTGGTGTGTGAGGGGGTTGTGCGGCAGGAGGAGGCATGGCTGATGAGTCGAGTTCTGGTTTCGGCCGGTGTGTAGATGGGGCCTCCGTGCCCTGGCCTAGGAGGCGGGAGGAGAGGGGATCGTGAGGACAGGGCCGATGACCAGTTCACTGTGGGTCGCCAGACCGGGTAGCAGGTGCAGGACTCGTGGATTGAGAAATCTAGGAAGTGTCTGGGAAAGTATCTTCGGATCCATGTCGGAAACGTGAATTTAGGAGCCATCGGTCTTTAGACAGCAGTTAAAGCCCCGGGCGCAGACGAGCACACCCAGGCGGTGTGTGGAGCAAGGAGAGGAGAAAGCGTGGGATGGCGTTCTGGGGAGCCCCTGGGACAGCGGCAGAGGCGGGGTGCCGCAGAGGACAGAGACGGAGAGGGCGTGTGGCGGCCGCTTGGGGGAGGCAGCTGCAGGTGGCACAGTGGGCGGTGGCAGGTGCTGCGCCGTGTCATGTGAGCTGCTCCTTGAAAGGCATCGTTTGGTTTAGCAGCAGAGAAGCCGGTTGGCCACCTGTTCGATTGGGGAGGGTGGAGGGAGCCAGCTTGCAATTCGAGAAGGAAGTACAAGGTGCAGAAGGAGAGTGGGGACGTGTAAATGCCACCGGGTGGATCTGGGGTCAGGGAAGGTGACGGGTGGGAGAGGGGGAACTGGACGGGCCCAAGGGAGGGAGAGGTGAGCGCCAGAGAGCGGGTGGAAGCCTCCGGAGGCCCGATCTCCCGGGCCGCTGGTGCTGAGGGAGGAAAGTCGATTCCTTGTCCGCGAATGGACAAGTGGAACCACCACCGTTCTCCTGGGCTTTCACTGAGAAGAAATGTAGCAGGGCCGAGCGTCCACGCGTGAGCTGGTCATTTGCTCACGTGTTTACATCCTTTCTGTGTTATACCTACATGTCTTTTGAAACGCTCCATTTTTGTTGGATTTTGTTAATTTGAAGAATCCATTTCGGTGTAGTTCGATTATGGGAGGCAAACGTGTGGTCGTAACTCTTCGCGTGGGTCTTCTGGAGGATTTAAGTGATTTTGGACCTTCTGTCCCCTCGTGCGCGCTCTGACAGGATCGCGCCTGCGACCCTTCGCCAGGCCTCCTACGGCACCATCAAGATCGGCGCTTACCAGAGCCTGAAGCGGGCGTTCGCGGGGTGCCCGGAAGGTGAGCAGGGAGCCCTTCTCCACTTGGGACAGGAATGGGTCTTATTCACGTGGCTTTGTATCGGAGTTTCTTCAACTTCTTTGTGACTTTCCCGCGGCTGCCGAGAACTCCGGGGGTAAAGTTTACTTTAATTCTGCTTGAGGCGGGTCAGTTGTCAGCTGAGTTGGGTGGAGTGACAGTTAACAGGAGCAAACGCTTTAATCGGTCACCCTCACCTCTGAAATGCCTAGACTGGAGGATGTGTCGTCCCAGCTCAGCCAACTTAAAATTTTCAGAAGTCAGAGGCGTCGCCGCCGGTATTTGAGGAGGCGGCGAATGCCTTTCCCCGGGTTAAGAACCGAGTTCTTGTGCTGCGGCACTGGCTGGCTCTGCGACTTTGCTTCAACCCAGAGACCTTGATCTTTTCTCACAAGGGGACGAGCACCAGCCAGCGGTCACGTGCGCGCTGTGAACAAGAGCCAAGATGCTTCAGATGAACCATGTCCGACGAGCTCGGACACTTCATCCCCGCGTTAGCCTCAGTCTTTTCACCTCCTCCCAGACCCACCTCACCTTAGTGGCTGCGGGGTCAGCGTGTACACACGGAGTGGTGCGCGATGGCCTCTCTGCGTGACGATCCCCGTTCCGTTTTATGGCGGCAAAATTCCTAATTCTTTAAAACTGCTTCATTCGTGAGGCATACGTTTCTTCATTCTCTTAAGAGGAAAGTGTAGGCGAATGACTTACGACCTGAGTTACCCGAGGAGCTCTGTGTACATGAAAAATCGAGTAAACGTCTCTGTTGACAGATGAGACCCTGCTGATAAACGTGGTGTGTGGAATCCTCTCGGGGGTCCTGTCGTCGGCCATCGCCAATCCAACTGACGTTTTGAAAGTAAGCGTGTTCCCTGTATCTTCTGGGCACACCCCACGTTTTCTTACCGAGAACAATGTGCTGCTGATGAAAATCTCCAAATGTCACATACTGGGTGTGTGTGAATCCATTTCTAATTGAAGTGCCATGAGGACTCTAGCATAAATATCCAATGGGTGGATTTGCCACTAATACAGATGAGCTCAAAAGTAGAGCTCATTTTAGAGATGAGGTTTGGGGTGATTAAACAGAAAAAAACAATTTAGGCTTGGATGCATTTGAACTCTACTTTTCATTAAAGATCTCCCTGTTTTATTGCTTCATTAAAAACAGACGGGCTTCAGGTTTTACAGAAGTCTGCTTGTGGATGACGTTTCTGAACGCATATGTCATCCATTCAATTTCAGGAAATACAATCGGAAATATTTACTTTCCAGAGTTAGACGTGACAGGTTAGGTGACCTTGTTGACAATACCAGGAATACGGCCTTCTTAAATCTCTTGGAATAAGGCAGGGGAATCAATGAGCTAAATAAAAGAAAAATTAGGTGTGAGTTACTTTTGAATCCTCTCACCTCTTCCTCTTCTTCTTTGTCCCCCTGTTATTTAACCAGAATTCACCGTGCTTCTACCTTGTACTAGTTGGTGTTTTTTGGCATTTAGAATCCAAAAATGAGTAGGACAAGGACCCTGCCCTCAGCCTTCGGTCTAATAGGAGATTCTGACCAGCGTCAGAATTTTCCACAGCTGCCTGTCGAGTTCACTGCAGTTCTGCGCAGGAGGTACCATGTGTGTAAAGGCGCTGTAGCCTTAATTTTACCCTATATTGGGGTAAGATTGCTCATCCATATGATGGATCTCTAAAACGTATATCAAGGCTCCAGAAAGGCAGTTCCTGTATTTTGGTTTATTTTTCCACGTTAGCGTGGTAATAGCAGTTCTCTTTAAGAAGTTAGAGGTAGTGTATTTGCTCCCTGAACCAAAACAAGGCACCAATTTTTTAGTAAGAGACTTTTTTTCATTCTTAAAAATGCAGAGAGCTACATCAAACATTAATTTTTATGCTAGAATCTCGGTCATGTGAATTCCATGGCTGTTGTGAAGTACATCTGTGAGTTCAAGGCTAACAGAGTGTGGCGGCGTGGCGTCCTGTGGCCCACTCGCCCGCACACCTTTTGGCTCAGCTGGTCGGAATAACAGGGTCTTGGTATAACCAGTGAGAGGAACACGCTCGTCCGTGCTCGGTGCCTCCAGGTGCCTGGGATGCTCTTGTCGGCTCAGATCTTCAGGGTTCTCGTTATGTTCTCTTTCCTGCTCAGCAGCCTGTAGGGGAATAGGCCTTTTCTTTCCTTTTAAAAGACTATTTTTAAAAAATTAATTTCATTTTGACACTTGTAAAGAGTTGCTAGATGGAGGATACTTTAAACTAGCAGCATAGTAATAGTTATAGCTTTTTAAAATGGTTATTAAACAACAGATTTTCAGGACGCTTTTCAGGACTCTGCACTTGGGGAGAAGGGTGCTGGTCTCCTTCTCACGCTGGTCTTTACAATGACCTCTAGATCCGGATGCAAGCCCAGAGCAACACGGTTCCGGGAGGGATGATAGGCAACTTCGTGAACATTTACCAGCAGGAGGGGGCGAGAGGGCTGTGGAAGGTAAGCACGCTGGGGCCCGCTGCCCTGTTTCGCATTTGTTTTTTCCCATTTCCGTCACTTTATTTCATCCGAATGGTGTAATGGGGGAAGGGAAGAAGAGTGACATCTGCCCGCGAAGGTATCTTCTTCCTCAATTTCCTTATCTGTAAAATGGAAATACAAGGAATTTGTCGTGATCTGAACGTCATTTTGAATAATTCATATATAAGAAGTTCTGTCTACAGCCATGCCACCCTGAATGTGCCCGATCCCATCTGATCTTGGAAGCTAAGCAGGGTCGGGCCTGGTTAGTACGGATGGGAGACCATCTAGGAAGACCAGGTGCTGGAGACGTAAAAATAAAAAATAAGGGATTGTAAGCTGACAAGGCCTTGCAATCTGTGAGGTCAACCAAGGGTTGCCTCACCTTAAAAAAAAAGAGAGAATAAATAAATTAAATTAAAAAGAAAGTTCTGTGAAGGTTGAGCGCTTTTGTTTGTTTCTTTGCTTTTATTTTTTGAATTCTTCTGGAGAAAGAGGTTTCTAGGTCTCAGCGACGTTGGCTTTTTTGACCGATATGGTTTCATGACTCTTAAGACCGTTACAATCAGGCACTGGTATGGAGGGCTGTTTATTATCCTAGCGGCTCGTCAGTTCACAGGACTGACCCTACGGGTCGTCTGGCACCACCCTGTCTGTGTGGATGAGTCCAAGGGAACTGGAGGCTGTGAGAGGGGACTCGTTCTGGCCAGGGTGTGGCCACGGTCGCACCGTTGGTGACAGAAGCAGAATTCGACTTTGGAGCGTCTGACTTCTTACACGCTGGTCTTTTCTGCCATGTCACCCTGTATCTCCACCTCCCAGTAGGAACGTGGAAACCGGCCACGCTTTGGGGGGCAGGACCTCTGCGCACCTGAGAGAGATCTGCATCTTCGTAAATTTTCATGCAGGGCGTGTCCCTTACCGCCCAGAGGGCCGCGATCGTCGTGGGCGTGGAGCTGCCGGCCTATGACCTCACCAAGAAGCATCTGATGCTCTCGGGCCTCATGGGAGACACTGTGTACACTCACTTCCTGTACGTTGATGGCTTTTTAAGTTAATACTTTGGGTAGACATGAGTTCAGGGTGGAAATTTGCTACAAATTTATAGGAATTTTAAAGCTTGTTATAAAAACGTGATGTTCTCATATTTGAAAAGTTGCAGTGCAGACGTAAACCAGGACAAAGGAAGAGTCCTTATCCCTTAAGTCATGGTCACCTGTTTGACAAGCACCTTCCAGGTGTTTTCTATGCATGTGCAGATAAGTCTGCGAAAGTTTATTACGTCTCCTTTATTACACAGACAAGATCGCGCTTTGTGTCCCTACTTTTTATTTTGATTATTTTCGTTGTTTCAGCATTATTGAGGTGTAATTGTAAGTAAAATTGAAAGACGTTTAAAGTGTACAACACGATTTGATACACATACATGTTTTGTAAGGGCCCCCATCAAGTTAATTAACACACCTGTCACCTCACAGTCTGTGTGTGTGTGTGTGTGTGTGTGTGTGTGTGTGTGTGTGTGTGGAAACATTTAGGTTCTGCTCTCAGCAGATTTTGGTAATTCAATGCGATGTCACCAACCGCAGTGACATGTTGTACGTCAGATTGTCAGACCTGATCCCTCTCACACTGAAGAGTGGACCCTTTACCAGCCTCTTGATCGCACCCACCCCGGCCCCTGGCAGCCATTTCTCTACTTTTTGCTTCTATGAGTTTGACTAGCTTCTGGTTTTTTAGATTCCCCGTGTGATACCATGCAGTATTGTCTTTTTTGCTTTTGAAAGTTCGATTATATATCTACACACACACACACACACACACACACTCTCTCTCTCTCTCTCTCTCTCTCTATTTATTTTTAACAGCTGTAGATTAGTGTGGATGCATCATAGTTTAACCCACTGAGGGCGTTTTTGCCCCTCTGGGATCCTTGGAGATTTCTGGAGACGATTCCCTTTCTGACCAGGGGGTGCGCTGTTGGCATCTCCCAGGTGGGGGTGGGGGAGCTGAGAGACACCTTACGATGGGACAGGCCTCCAGGCAAAGGACGATCTGGCCCAGAGCGTTCGCGCTGTTCCGAGGTAGCTGATCTCACGTGTGGTCTGCGGCCCGTCTCGTGGGACCGGAGGTTTCGTGGAACCCGAGACCCTGGTGGGCACTGCGGAGACGAAAGCCTCGTCTCTGATCTTGACGAAAACACGGTCACGACGTGGCTGAAATCACCCCGAGGTCCGCTCGCAGGCGAACACACGCGGTGGCTCAGGCTCAGAGGACGTGGCTTCGTGTCTCTCTGGTTCTTTAACGTCCCAGAACCTCTAAGGCAGTCCCCGCCGAGGCTGGCATTTATAAGCCGCTGGAACCGTGTAGGTGTTGGAGAAGTCTGTGCAGCCATGTGGACGTGGGCCTCAGTGCCGACGCGTCCCGTCTTGTCACGTGCCACTCGTGCGGTTTGGGGGGAGGCCGTTTCCTGCCCCCGAGTGGTGGTGAGCTTGGTGTTTCTCCCGCGGTTTCTTCTTCACAGCGCCAGCTTCACCTGCGGCCTGGCGGGGGCCCTGGCCTCCAACCCCGTCGATGTCGTGAGGACGCGCATGATGAACCAGAGAGTCCTTCGCGGCGGTGGATGCGCCGGCTACTCGGGGACCCTGGATTGCTTGTTGCAGGTGAGAACAAATGTCCGTCTGCACGGGGCTGCGAACCCCTCGCATAGCTCATCCGCGTCCATGTCACCCCTTTACGAGCTTCGCATCAGGATTTAAAAGCATTGGCGTTAGAGCAAGACAGACCCGTGCATCTGTCGCTTGTAATTGTGTGACTTTAGTCAAGGTACAGACTCTAGACTTCAGTTTCCTCATAAGCAAAATGAGACGGGCATAGCACCTACATCATGGGCTTATTGTAAAAAGAATTGAGAAATGCCTACAGACGGCGTCGTGCCTGGAATAATGCGGTCAGCCCTCTAGAATAATTAATAGTAACAAGGGACATTATTGTGAAGTAAGCAAATTTGTTTTACTTAATCTTTAGCATTCTGTGGGTTGCTTCAATCCGTGAAACTGCCCTAAATATATATATATATATATATATTTATGTATTATATGTTACTTATTAAATCTGAGAAGTGTGATGCTCTACGGCCCTGAGCTGGGACACAGCTTTTGCCACCCGGGGGCTCATTTCCATAAATACAAAATCGAGGTGCGTTTTCGGAAGCGGAAGCTCATCTTCTTTATACCTTTGCTGTGCTGGGAAGGGCGAGAAAGCAGCCCTGGCCTCTGTGGTCATGGCAGTGTGTGTCTCCTCCCTTCCTGTCGCGTGGGCCTG
Source organism: Eonycteris spelaea (assembly GCA_003508835.1). NCBI lineage: Eukaryota > Metazoa > Chordata > Mammalia > Chiroptera > Pteropodidae > Eonycteris > Eonycteris spelaea. Next base: position 3,626,374 of record PUFA01000002.1, on the reverse strand, counting down.
GAACGAACATCCTTCATCCAGAAGCACACCAGTCTCACGGCGATTCCCGGTGTAAGTCACCGGCCCTGCTGTTCACGAGCGGACAGAAGTTTGCGACTGCCGCCCACCCCCACCAGGCTGTCAGCGGCCAGAGATCAGGGACCACTTGCGTGGTGCCCACTTTCCAGCACGCTGCTGGCGCAGCCCAGACCTCAGGTGTTGCTTGAACGAAGCAAAGATGCTCATGTTTGTCCGTCCAACAACGTGACACGGTGATGCTCTGAATGACATCTTCACTGCCACCGCTTCACTTCTTTCCTTCCAAGCTGTGAGGGCCGCACGGCGAGGAGACGAGACGAAGGCCCCTGCCTGGAATCCGATCTCCTTCCTTACTCATCCGGCTGCTGTTCGTCCGCTTTGGGCGTGGGGTGGTGTGGCGTGGAGCCTTAGTCTTCACCTACACTGCGGTTGGAAGGAGGCAGAGGACAACGATTTCTTAGACAGCCCTTCCAAACAGGATTTTATTTTTTAAGAAAAACAGATCAGTTGAGATACTGTTATTAATGTATTTGACATAATTGTCAAATTAAGTCAGAAATTAACTTTTCCCTTTTTTATTACAGACATGGAAGAATGAAGGTTTTTTTGCTCTTTATAAAGGATTTTGGCCGAATTGGTTGAGACTCGGTCCCTGGAATATCATTGTATCCTCTTTGGTAGCAGTGGATTCGAAAAAAGGTCTAGCTAAAAAGAATGTTCTTTGTATAAACTTTCATGTCATTAGATAATTTAGAAGTAGGTTCTTGTAAGTTCCTCTGATTCAGGAAATAACGATTCAGTTTCTTTTTCAGGAGTTATGAAGTCTGGGCTAGGCACTGTGAATCTTGGTTTAATGATGTAACACCTCATTAAAAGGTAGTGACAGCAATAAAAACCTTTAGATCCTACTCTAAAAGATGGGAGTATTTATGATGTCGGAGAGAGGCAGGGTTGACTTTCTATCCCCAACCACCCCAGGAAGGGTGTGGTTTGGCAGCAGTGTTCTAGAACCTTTGTTTTAGAGAGTGTCTAAGGAGAAACAGTAATTAGCTCTGGAATTATTTGGCCAAGCAGTGCTATTTCCTGTCTGCCAAAGTGGCAGGTAGGGAGGGTGGCAGTTGAAATTACAAGGTAGGGGGTGTTGGTTTCACCATCCTCTCATCTCCCTCCCTCCCTCTCCTTCCCTCCCTCCCATGGGAGCCTGCCCGCGGACACCCTTGAGGGCCGCTCCCCGGGCTTGCCGTGTTTCTCTGTTACACAGAATGCACCGTCCTGTGGTCTTCCCGGCCCGGTGACGCTGCAGAAGCTGGTGCGTGGGTGCTGTCCCAGAGCTGTGCCGGGGGCTGTGTGTCTCAGCCGCGCTCCTGTCCCTGGCTGGCCTCGCGGGGCGATCTTCCAGGACGGTCAGGATGGAGCCCCTGCTGCTCCATCCCACTCACGGCATGTGGTCTGCCCAGACGTATTTTTCGCCAGGGGTCTCTTTGTGGGTCTGTTTTTATGCGTTGGGGTGGAGATGACGTTTTCTTTGTCAGCCTTAACTGATGGCTGTAGTTCTTTGTGACATACGAGCAGTTGAAGAAGTTGGATTTGTGACAGGTCCTGGCTGCACGCGCCCCCCCCTCTGCCAGCGCTCAGTCCCCACAGTGAAGTCCCAACCGTGTCACGCTGCTCCTTGCTGCTGCTCACCGCGCGGCTCCTCCCGGCCCCTGAGCTGGGACCCAGGGATGAGGCCGTGCGGGGCACCCCGCGTGGACTCCCCGCGTGGAGCGTTCGGTGGCGTAAACCGCGCCGTGCCAGCTCCAGTCCCGAGCGTCGGTGACCTTCGCCAGCGGAGGGGACGGAGGGGACGTGGGACGCGTGCCTCCTGCCGAGCAACCTGCACGGCCGCGCGGCCTGCTGAAGCTTCTAACCAAGAAGGAACTGTAGAAAGGGCTGCTCGGGGCTCTGCTCGGGGACAGGCGCGTCACGCGCCCAGCTTGCGGGCGGGGCCCCGGGACGGTGTGCCGCCTCCGCACGTGGAGACCTGGACTCCCCGCCACAGGGACAGCCGTGCAGGGGACGGGCCGCTGGGACGTCGCAGCGCTTCGCGGTCTCCCCTTCCGGGGGCGTCTCTCACTTACGGGCAGTGGCCTGACGCCTCCGACGACTTGACCCTCGCGAGGAACTGTCACAGAGTTGGAGGTCTGAACGCACGCCGGGTGACCCCTCGGCTCAGTGTTGGCGGGAGGCGTTCCAGGCCGCGCGGCCTCCGGCTCAGGTCGCGTGGCGGTTTGCTCTCTGACTTTCAGCGAAGTTTATCTCCCAGTCTGCCCGCGGGGACAGTAACATCTGACGGCGTTGAGGGTCCGATGCAGAAAGCCGCAGTTGCTCCTGCGTGACTTGTAGGAAGGTGCGTTGCCGGCGCTGTCACACAGCTGTGATCTCGGGATGGACAGTGTGTGGACGCGGGACGGAGTCCCTGCTCCGGGGCCACCCGGCGGCGTTCTGAGTGGGGCCGGGAGTCGGGTCAGGTGTCACAGCATCCAGCAGCAAAACGCCGCCTCTGCATCAGAGCTGATTTTTCCAGCTTTCCCAGTTTTCACTTCTGTTCGAGTCACGTTTGTTCGAATATTCCGTCTCGCACTTCCTACTTAGTTTGGATGGGAGAGACGCGCACGGAGTTGTGGAAGCGCTTTCTTTGGCCCTGCACCTGTCTATCTGGGTTCTGATGAGAGGTGTGCACCGGATCTTCTCAACACGAGGGAAATCATTCTCCCGCTCCTTTCTTGTCTTTACCTTACTCTTTCCAAAACAGAAGTGACTCTGTGAGACCCGGGAACTTGACACTTCTAGAAGACAGCCCCAGGAAAGGGAACGTGTGGGCTTGAGGACCTTCTGTTCTTCCCTTGGAGAACTCGGAGACACACTGACCAGGGCGGGGGGTGGCGGGAGGGGCGTGGCAGCCTGGCCTCCAGGGTGCTGGGGACTTGTCCAGCCCCTGGGCTCGTCCTGCCTTGAAGCACAATAGAAGGGACACTTTTTTTTTTCCCAAAAGTAAGAGCTCAGGCCGCCATTACAAAGAGAAGGAAGAAAGAGGAGGGGCGAGTGGCCAGTAGGTGTTAAAGCCTTAAAGACAAGCAGGAAGTTCCCGTGCCCTGGCTGGCTCTCCATGTGACTGTGGACAGCCAAGCTCATTTGGGCCTCACTCCTGGTAGGACCTCGTCTTGTAAAGAGATTTTTTCCTTCTTTCAAAACATTCCGTGGACGTGGTCAGGGCTCTCTGTAGAAAGGCTTCCACCTTTGAGTTTAAAGGATGACTTTCTATGAACCGTCCTTGATTTTTTAACATAGAAAACATTTTATTTTTTAAGTGCACATATACTGTCTGTGAGTAAATGTCATGTGAAATTCATTGTATCGATTAAAATTATGTACATGCTCATGCAGAATGAAAATAAATTCAAACCTCACTGTAAAACTTAAGTACGTTTTAGAGACAAAAATACAGTATTTCTTCAGTGTAGATCTAAACACTGTACAGAACAGGATCTTAGGCTCTTTTGTTTTTCCTGCTTTCTGAAAGAGTTGATGCCATTGCTGAAGCTTCTAACCAAGAAGGAACTGAAAGGCTTGGGAGATTTGGTCCTCTCGTTTTCAGGGCTGTGGCTGTAAGTCCCCCGGTCCTCTTGGGTATTGCTTAAATGTGGCGAAAGGATTTTTAGCTTTTATAAGTAAAATGAAAAAAGGTGTTTTTTGTTTGTTTGCTTGTGGATCTGTTTAATCATTGATGCTAAATGTTGCTGATCTGTGATGTAAAAAACACCTCCTCTTCTTCGTATTTATTCTTGCACTGAAATAGTTTATATTATATAAAAGCTGTAAAGTTTTCTTAAGCCTTTATATTTCGAGCTCTTGAAACGTTGGAACATGTGGCGTAAACTTTATTTCATTATTTAATAAACTGGAGAAATATATAATTGTAACAGTGAGTTGTGCTCATTTCCAATAAGGAGAAACGTGTAAACAGAGATGCGCTCCAAAGAGTGCACAAGACTGGAGCGGAAAGGGCAGCGCGAAGGTGGCGGCAGACGCGTCTCTCTGCGCAGGGAAGCTGTTGGGGTCGCCTTGCTGATGGCCTGGACAGCTGTGTCACCTCCCATCATGTGGCATATTCCGCAGCTCAGCAGCTGCCAGTGAACTCTTCACGGCCTGGGTCGAGAATACCAGGGTGGTGACGTCAGGGTGGTGACATCAGGGTGGTGATGTCAGGGCCCTGAGTCCCCCGTCCCCTTCCAGCCTTGCATGTGGGCTCGAGGTGGGAGCGGGTCCTCGGTGAACCGAGGACCAGGCAGAGACGCCTCTGGTCGGCGTGAAATAACCAGCGGGTGAAAGGCAAACACGGTGCATTCATTTTTTGACTTAAAAGAATTTTTCTAGGTGCCCGTCTTCTTAGCATTTATTAAACAGAGTGTTTGTTGAAAAAATATGTAATTGGGAAACAGAGGGATCTTTTCATTTCTGCCCTCCTACCTAAGAGATTAAATGGCACACCCGTACGTGACCGGTGTCACAGGAAGAGTAGGGGGAACAGCTGGCTGCGGGTGTGTCTCAGATGCCCGCAGACTTCCGCTCGGAGCGTGGCACCTGTCAGACACATTTGGCTTTAAATACAGGCTATTTGTCATGAAAGTGGCAGCTGGTAAAATCCGATAGGGTACATTTTTGGTAGCTTATAAGTAAATGCATTTGGGAATAAAGACAAGGGCAGCGTATAAATTTGTTTCTTAAAAGCTGATGCAAATAATGTAGCCAAGAGCCAAAAACCGGAAGCAACCGCTGCATCCGGATGTCGTCTGCCTAACTGAACTGTGGTCCGTCCACACAATGGCTTACTGTGCGGCACATGAGAGGAATGAGTTAGATCTCAGCCTGTTGACCTGGAAGGGTGTCCATGATATGTTGCGAAGTAGGAAAAAGGTTGAGATGCAGACTCCTCTGTATACCATGAACTCACTTCTTAAGGAAAAAAGCATAAATTTTTTGCCAGGTTAGGGATGGATTTAAGGGGTGTTGTGTTTAGGGTTCTCCAGACAGAACCAATAGGGGTGGGGACGCTGGAGAGGGTCCCAGTAACTTGGGTACAAATGGCTGGGCGCCCCTCAGTTCTCAGCTATAACGTCTCTCCTCGGGGCATCTTCTTGAAGCACCCTGGTGAGATCCAGCCTCCCACCCTATGACTCCTGGGCACCCTGTTCTTACCCTTGTTAAAGGACAATTTCAGAAAAAGCTAAAATATGACCCGTATGCTAAATATAAATTAAATAAAATGGAAGAGTAAACCAAACAGGAAGACTATAGAAAATAACCAGGCAGATTATAAAAATAATCAGATTTTAAAAAATGACATTTTAAAAATACAATCTTTAAAACCAAAAACATGTTGTGGAAATTAAAACAGCAAGCATATAGCTGAAGAGAGAATGAGTAAACTGGATACTAGATCTAAAGAAATTCCTCCAAAATTCTTGATGGGCCAGGGTCCCATCAAGAGCAGAATTTACCTGGGTGGTTGCAATGAAAAGACTGTGCTGAGGCCGTCATTGCAGACATGTGGACAGAGCCAGGGAGACCATGTGATGGTTGTTGGTACACCTAGGACAAGCGATCTGGGAAAACCATTGCCACCTGTGGGTTTGAGAGGCAAGACAGGAAATTGTGTTGCCAGAGCCCAGTGGAGGAGAAAGCATCGGGCAGGAAATCTCATCACAGAGGGCGCAGCTGTATGCCAGGCCATTGGGACCATGGGGAGTGAAATGGAGCGTGAAAAAAATACCCTGTTTCTCTCCCCGTCCAATTTCCTGCCAGGGTTTCATTGGCTCCACCCGATTGGAAAGCAAAGCATAAAGGGAGCAGAGTAATGCAGTCCCCATGCAGGGGGCCATCCCCCCGAAGCGCTGAGCAGAGCACAGATGTGACAGATGTGATTTGAGGGCAACTGGGGACCAACACCCTGTCCGTGATCATGAAGGAGGCTCTTCTTCTCTGATTATTTTCTAGTGACACTCCTGATTGGGTCTGTCACATGGTAGCAGTCCATTTTTCCTGCCTGAATTTTCTTCAGAACCATCGGTAAATCGGGCCTCGGTTTTCTTTGTCAGCTGGCGGTGGGGAAGTCCCAATGATGCCATAGGTGTGGTTTGAGGGAAAGGGAGGCAGTAATGTGGACAGGAGCACGTGCCGTGGGAGCCTGAGCCCCCCTACTTGTGCCTTTAAGAACTGTTGGTGCAAGGTCCTGCAGATCCCACACCGTTTGAGGCCGGACGCCTGGATTCCTGTCTCCCTATTATGTCGTATTTAGTTAAACCTCAAGCCCTGTGGACTCTGTCTTCCTATCTCTTCTATTCTTCCTCCTTTTGCCGTCTGCAGTGATGCTCCTGAGTTCAGGCCTTCTCATGACTAAAACAGTCTCTACTCTGTCCACACCTCTGGGGTCGTCTCTTGACAATGCAGGTGTCATTATGTCCAGGACCTTCTCCCAGGGGCAGCTTGGTGCTGTCCTCACCACCCATTCTCAGCACTGAAGTCACACTCTTAGCATGACGTTCAGGGTTTTCAGAGTCTTGTCCCTCCTCATCCCTTTGGCCTGATGTCTTGTCACTTTTCTATCTTCAACTCCAAATTCCAGCCATATTGGAAAACGTGTACCTACAAATGTTCTATATTCTTGCTTCTGGGACCGTAACACTCACTGTTCCTCTGGCTTGAAAGGGTTTCGCCTCCTGCCCTTCAGATGCCATTCACGCAGACCTATTTATTGAGCATCTACTGTACACCAAGCACTATGCTTAGAGGTCCCTCACTCCAGGAAACCTACTGTGATCTTCCAATCGATCAGACGCTTTTCTTCTGTGCTCTCTGAATCATCGTCTTATGTTTATTCCAGTGATCCTACCTTTTATATTGTATGCCATGGTCCAGCATTTGTCTGTTTTAACGGATCGTAAGGTCCTCGAAAGTATTGAATGTTAGGAAAGCATATAACGGCACATAGTAGGTACACATTAAATATTTAATAAGTGAATGAGTAAATGAACGGGTACTTGGTTATGTTTTGAGATTCCTAAACACACACACACACACCACACATAACAAGAATATATAGGAATAATTAATATAGACATCATAAACAGTACACACTCATTAAAAATATATAAACGGAAAATACAAGTAAATTTTAAACAAAAATGACTAAGCCATCCAGGAAATTGATCATATTTCTATACTTAAATTTTTCAAATGTTTGTTAGTATCCCATGATGAACAACTTTGTACATAAAGCTCTTAAATAATATTTAAGATTATCGATTTCCGAAAGAACCGGAGACGATGGAGTAAAAACGAGAACAGTTTAAAGCTACCGATGGATAGATAGTTCCAAAGACGTTTCACCAATGTCGCCAGTGTTTGTTCTCGTCACCAGCACGTGATCATTTTTCTATTGTACTTGTTTTAATTTTATTACCAATAAATATGCAGTTCAAAGCTTTTAGAGGCTCAGACACGGGCACACACGGAGGATGCCCGGTGTAGGGCAACGATTCTCCCTGGGGTGTGGGAAAGGGGGCGTGGCCATCAGATTCAGGGCTTCCGGAAGGGGAAGGGTCCGGAGAACTTCCCAGCCCCGAGCCCCACCCGCTCGAGAACCAGGTTGCGTTACACCCCTGCTGTTTCGACTGGCTCAGATCCTCCCAGCGTGGCCCAAGAACTGGCTGGAAAGCAGTTGAGGTTGTCCTTGGAATACGCTCAGTGAATTTCTGGAAAGTGCCCGCAGGCAGAGGTACAGCTGGAACCAAGTCCTCGAGGCTTTGGAGCATCAGCCTGGAGAATTCCAGAGGGATTAAAATCTAAGTGGAAAATTTCTCCCTCTTCCTCTTCCCCGGGTCTTCTTTCTCTTCTTCCCCACCCCTTTCTTCTTCAATACCTAAACGGAACTGGGCACATCCCTTGTGTGATTCTAAGGCTTTCACACACTATCACCTCATTTTATCCTCACCACGCATCCTGTGACCAAGTACTTTGATTGTTTCATTTTGTACACATTTCACATGAGGACACTGAGGCACAGAGGTACAAGTTGCCTGCATTTTTGTGTAGAAGAAACCCGGAGTATATCCTTGCATCGTCAAGCTCTGGAGCCTCACTTTGAGCATTGTGTCCAATAGCCAGCCACAAGGACTGCCAAAGGCACCCTGTGCGCACCCCGGATCCCCCACCCGGGGCCAGCCTCGCAGATGAAATGGTCGGGCTTGTGGACGGAAAAAGGAGGTTCCGTGAAAAGCAACTGCAATTCAAAATTAAAACTGCAATTATTTGTTGTCGTCTGGAGCTTCTGGGAATAAGCGAATCACCAGCTGGATATGGAACTTCCAGGCGAAAAAAGGGGTTCAATGGAAAGTAACAAGAAATTTGACTTGTAATACAGAGTATATAGTAATGGATCTATTATAGGAAATTTGTGCTTTGGAGGGGCGGCTAGATAATACTTGTCCATACAGAAACGAGCAATAGAGTCTGAAGCAGAATTTAGTATGTCATATACCGCACTCTCTACTCATGAGCAACCACTGCATTGTTCAAATGTATATAGTTCCATGCCAGTGTTTCACAAAACTAAAACACCCCATAAAAGCTGCCTTACTCTCTTTCATTGCTCTTTCTCTCCCCCAGCCCCACAGAGCCAGCTGGTGACTAGGCGCAGCTGCCCTCCCTTAGCTCCCTCATTCTTCAGTTCAGGAATAACCCAGGCATTATTGTGTTGCATATCTGTCTTCCTCTTTCCTCATTTGACCTCATGGCAGCTGATTAAACAGTCAGCCTTGGCCCAAACTATTCCGATGGGTACCATGACCTGCACTGCAAGCCTTCAGCAATATGAATCACCAGTTGGTAAAAATATTTTAAGGAATTAAACCTCATGTGTAGAAGAAAGTAGAGTGATCATGGATTTAGGAAAATTTGTAATGGACATGCCTTTTTGGAGAGAAGAGACTTACAGTTGGCCCTTGAAGGATGATGTTTGGTGAAGAATGATCATCACAAAACTCAACAGGATTAATTTTGTTTCTGAGAGTTTTGGAACTGGAGATGAGTCTGGCCTGAGGGAGAGAAAGTGGTTTAGGTGCTTACACAGACAGATCCACATATCTGTACATGTCTACAAGATGACTTTCTGTAGGAACTTGTGGTGGATCAGTGTGATGGGGAAATAAACCTCTGAAGCTGGGTCGAATAAGGAAAACAAAGCCTTCCTTTTCGGGAGTGTTTCTTTTGGTCAATGAGATCATACACTGTGTCATTCTTCCTAATTATATCACAACCATTTTTCCAAAGACATAGATATTTTCCATAAAACACGAGTTTTAACTTTTGAGTTAGGGATAATTTTAGATTTCAGAAAAGTTGCAAAAGTAGTACTGAGTTCAGGTATACCCATCACTTGGCTTGTCCTAATGTTATTATCTTACATAACCATGAGCAGTGATCAAAACTGTGAACTCTATTATCTAAACTATAGCCCTTATTCTAATATCTATGTTCTATTCTATAGTTTTCCCTTTCTCTATCTCAGAGTCCAGTCTAGGTTCTGACATTGCATGAGGTCACCTCTTCCCCACCCCCTTCAATGTGTAACAGTTCCTTGGTCTTTCCTGGTCTTTTATGAACTTGACACCTTTGAAGAACAGTGGTGGGCTGTTTTGTAGGGCATCCCTCAATCTGAGTTCGTATGATTTTTTTCTCATGGTTAGAATGTGGTTTTGCATTTTTGGCAAGAATACCACAGGATCATTTGGTTAAAGGTGGCACCTGCCAGGTTTTCCACTGTAAAGTTAATAGGCCCTCTTGCTATTAATACCTGTTTGGGGGAGAGCATTTGATATGATGCAAATTCTGTTTCTCCTCAAACTTTGACCCACTAATTTTTAGCATTTTTCCTTAGATCTTGCCTGCTACAATTATTACTATTTCCCTCATCTTTTCCACATTTGTTGACTGGAATTTTTCTGTAAGATAGAGTTGTCCCTTTTCCACTTATTAATTCAATCATTTGTATCAGCATAGGATCAAGGGTATTTATATTATTCTGTTATGAGCCAATAATGTCATTATTTGTTTTGTTGCTTAAGTCTACACCATGATTTAAATGGCAGAATAGTATTCCAACTACATGTCTGTACCATGAATTCTTGATCGAATTCTTCAGAGTTGGACATTTGGTTTTTTCCAGTTATTTGATAATACTATTAATGATGTCTGACACACATAAATCTTTGAATTTTCATGATTTTTAAAATAAACTAGTTTTCCAGGAGTGGAGTTATTGGAATTTGGAAAAGTTTGTATTCGTAGATTTAATCCAAGCAGCCTCCACTGTCAACACGTCAACACGAAAATCACAGTCCACCCGCACCCTGACTACCCAGGGGTGAGCAGAGGCAGTAGATTCGGACGGAGCTCACGAAGACCCCTGCCGGCAGGGTCACTTAGCGCAGTTGTCGTGAACACCACGAACAATAAAGTTTTGATGTTGAGACTTCCGGTAGGGGCATTCCTATTTCCGTTGGGGTCTATATCCTTCGCCCTCTGCGACCGCATCACTACCGGAAATAATCGTACCGGGTGTGAAGCCACGTCAGTCCTGATCGCAGTCCCGCCCACACCGCGGAAGCGTTCCGGGTCAGCTCTCTCAGCCCGCCCCGGTGCCGGTGCAGTGCTGGAAGCCCCGGCTCTCCGGAAGTGGCCCGGGCCTCTTCTTGTCGGGTCCCCACCGCCCCGCTGCTGCTGAGGGCCGCGGGTCGCGGCGATGGCGGAGGCGGCGCTGCTGCTGCCGCCCGAGCCGGCGGCGGAGCGGGACGCTCGGGAGAAGCTGGCTCTCTGGGACCGGAGACCGGACACCAAGGCGCCGCTGACCGACAGGCAGACGGACTCGGTGCTGGAGCTGAAGGCGGCGGCGGAGAACCTGCCGGTGCCAGCCGAGGTGAGGCGACGGGCGGGACCTGGGCTGCGGCGGCGGCGGGGAGGCGGCGCCGGGATGTGCCCCGCGCGGGCGGACCTTGGCCTTGCGGACGCCGGCGCACGGTCTCCCTTCCCTGCCTCCTGGTCGCGGCGGCGGCGCGGGCGGGAGAGGCCCCTCGCCTCCCGGGCCGGCCGGCTCGCACTGCCGGCGGCCGCCGCCTGTCCCCTCCGCGCGGCGCGGCCGCCGGCACCCAGCCCTCCCCCTGCGGCGTGGACGGTTGGCCCGGAGCCTGGCCCCCGGCGCCCCCGGCGTCAGCCGAGGCACAGCCCTGCTGCCCACCGTCTCCCACGCGGAGAGGGCGCCGAGCCCGAAGTGCTCCGCCTGGGGCCAGCCGCTTCTTCGTAGCCACTTAGCACCTCATTAATAACCCAGCGTCCTTTTTCCGTGGGGGCACTTGGGGAGCCCAAAACTTGATCTTGGGTGACAGTTTCATTCACCGCACATTGAGCAGTGGTGAGCCCTTGATCGACTGCAGGTTATGGGAGATCCGGTTTATTTGACCTGTCGCAAAGCAATAAAAATGAATTTTTGTTGAGACCTGGGTCAGTACGTTATTGGTTAAGGCTGGTTGGCGGTTTCAGTGTCCACGTTTTTAATGCTCTTCACCATTGGGATCTTATGCGTGTTACTGCTTGCGTGGTTTTATTCAGTCAGTTAGAAAAGCAACAAGTACGAATCATAAACTCAGATGTTTGGCAACTTTTTTCTAGTTGCGAGAGCCAGATATAGGAGGATTATTTGATTAGGGATGATGGTTACTTTTGATGTTGGAAGCATTCTTTTTACACAGTTCAGAGTTGTGTCCAAGGGCAGACTAAGTTTAGAGACTTAAACTTCTTTTTCTACCCTCAAACTTTAAAAGTTAAAAATTTTGAAAGTACCTTTTTTAATATATATATATTTTTTACTTTGGGACGCTTTGCCATAAAATAACAAGTGTTCTTTCTTGGGTTTCTCTGTCCACCTCTGGGATGCCGGAAGGTGGTCTGAAATAAATGAGGAAGTCGGTGGGAATTTCTTTGGCTGGGCTGTCAAAGTCTTTTATGGTCTAGATAATGGAAGTTGTTTGCTCTATAAATATTCCAATCCGTTTGTCATTGATTTGGCCTGTTACTGAAGCAGGATGTTTGGACATCACAGCACCTTGAGGGGAACGTATTCTCCAGGAAATGTTACCCAGTATATTTTTATTGTCACAGGTCATACACTATTATTTCTCATTGAACTTAAAGGAAGGGGTTTGGAGTGAAGTAAATTGAATCTCTTCATTTTCACCCCATTGGTTCATATCTGTGCAATGTAGTACCTGTCATTTGCCTCCCGCAGTCATTTAACATATATGACATCCCTGCTCTGGGCTAGGAATTGGGGATAGAAAGGGAAGTAAGAAAGACATGATCCCTAGCCTCGTGGAGCTGACGATTGTGATGATCATGAGCATGTTAAAAAGAACAGAGAAGGTAAATTCAGATGGCAATCCAAGATGCAGGGAAAATAAAACACTGTGACACAAAGGATGATGCGTGCCCTTCAGATGCGGCGGAAGGCCTTTCTGAGAAAGTAGCAGTCTGAGGTGAGAATTCATCATGGAAAACAAGAAGCCAGCCTTGCAGACTGCAGGAGTAACATTCCAGCTGGAGGAAAAAGCAGTGGGGGGTTGAGCCTGAGAGTTCAGGCATTCAGCGAGGGTCTTCTGCTGCGTGCAGCCTCGACTTGGGACCCCTGTGAGAATGACATAGCCCGTTGTTTACCCGTCCTGGAACCTTTAAGTGGGGTTCTCATTGCTCTTAGCCCTTAAATAGCCCTCGTTTCTCCTTTACCGAAGTGTTTTCTGTGTCTGGTGGGAAGGCTTGGGAATTAAATTTTCTTTTCCCCTCTGTTACCACTTTTTAAACATTAGTGCTGAAAAAAAGAATGCCTCCGTTTTTATGCCTTCCAACCGGTATATCTCTAAGGGATTTTCTGCAGTGTTTCACAATTTTCACGAGATAAATTTCTTCCCGGACAGCTGGAATTAGGCAAGTTGGTTGAATAACAGGAGTCCAGCTATCTCTTAGCAAATATCATAAAGCTGTCAACTTCTTCAGAAAATAGCTTTCTCTTTTATGAAGAGAACTAGCTGTATCTTGGAAAGGAGTTATACCTTTAATTCAGTGTTAGAGAAGAGAATTTGTAGTCGAACATTAGCTGGTTTCTCATAGCCAGGGCGCATGTTTTAGCAGTGAGGGTGGTTCTTTTTCAGTTGGACTTAGTAATTCTTGATAAAATGCTGAAATAATGTGCCCTGAAATTTACATATAACTTACTATTACAGTTACTCCTAAAGAATGTGCAACCTCAGACATGGTGTTCAGCTTTTCTGAGCCTGTTTTCTTATTTATAAAATGGGGATGATCACAGTCCTTATCTCATGGGGAGTCATGAGAACTAAATGAAATCATGTCTTTATAGTGCACATGGAATCTACTTGCTTCCTCCACCCCCAAATGAGTCACACTTTAAAAGAACAGATGAGGATCTTATGATCCTGAGCTTAGGTTCCTTGAGGAAGGTTCTAGGATTCCATCTATACCTCTTCATTGATTTGCTCCAGAGAAAGTAATATCAGATTTCATTTAGGAATGAATCGATTAGATTGTCCAGCCCAGAACTGTGCAAGAAGTAAAGTTGGGGAGAGAAAGGTCTGTTTGCTTGTTTTTTTCCTGGTCCTGTCCGGCTGGTCAGGCGAGTCTGGAGAGTTTATTGTAATTGGTGTTTATTGTGTTGGGTCCCCAATGGCCTAAACTATACAGCAGCTCTCGGGGCCTGCCAACCAGGACCTAGGTCTGCGCTTCTGTCTCTCCTAGGTAAATGTCTCTGCCATCGGAAGCCAGTGTGAGTAGAGGCTCAGTTATCTTCACCTCGGGGGCGAGGGAGAGGTGGGAACGGGGAGGCGTGTGGCACCAGCACGCCCCTTCGTGATTTGCCTTTCTGTTCCAGGTGCTTTGAGAAAGGAAGACAGCCGGGCAGATGCACCTAATGGGAGACTCTCTCAAGTTCTTCAAAAGCAACTTATTTTGTTACTTTACCCAGTATTGCTTAGCACTGGTTGCAGTATGGCTTCTTTCTCGCTTGGTTTGAGAGAAAATGTTTGGTATTAGTGAGACAGAGGTACAGGCCAAGGAGCCGCCTTCTGCATCTGAGTTTTAAATGTCCTTATGATTGAAAAGTAGTTTGTGTTTGTACATGAAGTCATCAAATAGAATGCTTTTTCGTATGTTCAAGTTATTATATTTACTCACTCTGTCTAGCTTACAGATTATGCCTGGAATATCTATAGTACCTTCTCAAGTATTTGGAGTTTTCATACAATCTTATTTTTAAAATAAATTAGAAGATAAATATTTTTTGATTCAAAGTGAGAACCGTGTATGACACACCTGGATCCTTTTGACATGGCAGTGATAAATGTGTGGCACACCCAAAACACAGACAGTATTGGTGATCCTGCAATTTTGATAAATTTATGGAAGTCAGGAAGCGTGTACTGTCATTTACAAAAATCAGAGACTTAATTACAGAACAGGTTGTAAATATTATAAATTTTGACACTAAAAAGATGGTATAGATGACAGAATTTGAGAGTAGATATAGATGAAAAAAATTAAAGGTACTCATTTCTTCATTTTACATAATGGGGACTCTCAATAGATTGGTGAATTCAAACTCAATATTGAAAATCTATTGTAGAGTTACAGGGCAACCATCAAAAATATTGCATACAGTGAACTTGGTTAAAAGGGGGGAGTGGGAGAGGATTTTACTTTTAATTTTAACTCTTAATGATTTGGAATAAAATATATGTTCATGTATTTTGAATAATTTCTGTAAAAGAACATTGGTAAAAATTGCAGATTATCGCTTTGGTTCATGACAATTAGAGAGCTATGAATTTAAGGAGTTAGTTCCTCTTTTCCTTATAGTCTGTTGAAAGACAATTGAAAATGCTACGTGTTAAATGGAAAAGGCTGAGGTGTGTAGTGTACTGTTATTTGGGTTAGAAAAAGGTTCCCTTCCTTAGTGTGTGTGTAGGTGGCTGAGGAAGGACGCGGGAGCGGCGAGGAGCTTTGGTGGCCGCTGAGGAGGGACGCTGGCCGAGGAGTGGGTCCTGGGGGAGGACGCTTTTCCCTGAATGTCCTTTGAATTTTGTGCCTTGCGAGTTATTCACATAAGTGTGGTTATAAGGACTGTTGTGTGTATTACAAATAATTCTGAAGCGAGAGAAATTTTACTTTTTATTTGGAATCTGTTATATATTGCGAAGTACCAGGTTTAAGTGGTGTAAGACCTCATGGACTCGGATGGGAGAATGTGATTATTATATTTCTGTTTCACTTTGCAAAACTAGTATGTGGTTTCACAACCAGGGTTTTGAAATTGATCTGTGTTACTTTTTAAGATACATTTATAATCTTTTTCTCATAAGGAGTTGAATTAAATATAGGTATGGGTCTAGGTGGCATTGGAGGTCTGAGTTTTGTAAGGTCCTTTGTGTGTTTTCAGTATTTTAAGCGCTTGCCCTAGGTTTATAACATTCTTCCTTAATTAGTCACAGTCTGCCATTATTTGGCATCTTTCATTATTCTACTCCTACTTGCGTAAGAACCTTACAAGAGAATGTTCCTAATTCTTCCTTTCTCTAT
The DNA here is from genome assembly GCA_003508835.1 of Eonycteris spelaea. Classification (NCBI taxonomy): domain Eukaryota; kingdom Metazoa; phylum Chordata; class Mammalia; order Chiroptera; family Pteropodidae; genus Eonycteris; species Eonycteris spelaea. The sequence continues at coordinate 3,610,621 of PUFA01000002.1, read as the reverse complement.
TTTGTACAATTGTTGTCATGCATTTTACTTTTATATATGCTATAAACCCATAATACATTGCTGCTGTTTTTCAGCATTTATCTTTCTGAATGATTATAAAGAAAGAAAAATGGTCATATTTACCTTTATTTTAACCATTTCTTTGAGCTCTTCAGGTTTTTTGTTTGTGTGTTTGCTTGTTTTGTTTTTGTAGATCTAGGTTTCCAGCTGGCATCATGTTGCATCTGTCCGAGGAACTTCCTCTAACATTTCTTGTAGTACAGGTCTGCGGGCGACGCAGTCTCTCAGCTTTGTGTAAAGTCTTCACTTCTCTTTCATTTAGAAAAGGCATTCCCACTAGGTAAACTATTCTGGATTGGCAGTTTTTCCCTTTTATCACTTAAAAGACATGGCTCCATTGTCTTCTGATGTCTGCAGCGACTCTTATTTTTGTTCCTCTGTGTGTAATGTGTCTTTTCTCCTCTGCGTTCAAGATTTTCTCTTCAACTTTGGTTTTCAGGAGTTTGAATATGATGTGTCTGGGTGTGTGTGTGTGTGCGTGCGTGTGTGTGTGTGTGTGTGTGTACTCTGCTTGGGATTCTCTGAGCTTCTCAGAGCTGTAGTTTGGCATCTTTCATTATTTTTGGAAAATTCTCAGATATTATCTTTAAATATTTCTTCTACCCTGTTCTTTCTCTTCCTTTTGGGATCAGATTACACATATATTCAGTCATTTGACATCACCCCACAGTTCTTGGGTGTTGCATTCAGTTTTCATTTCCCCACCGTTTCCTTTGAAGGGTTATTTTTATTGACCTAGCTTCCAGTTCACTGATTCTTTCCTTAGCAGTGTTGAGTGTACTGGAGAGTCAGTCCACTGCAGGTGTTCTTCATCTCTGTTAGCATGATGTTTATTTCTAGCATTTCCTTTTGACACTTACGGTTTTAACTTTTCTGCTGAAATTCTGTATCTGTTTATTTATTTTATTTATATTTTATACCAGAGTCTTTAACATTATTTAGTTATTTTAAAATCATTATCTGATAGTTCCATTATTCTGGTCATCTCTGAGTCTGGCTCTGTTGAGCACTTTGTCTCTTGACAATCAGTTGTTTCTTTTCCTCTAGCTTTTTAATGTGATTTTGAATAAATACTGGACATTGTGTGCAGGACTGTAGAGAATAAGGAAAATAGTACTGATGCCTGGAAATAAGAAACCCCTCTGGTAGGCTGTTAGTGTTGCGGGGAGGGAGGAGGGAGTCAGTGTAGCCAGGAGTCGCGCTAGGTTTGGGTTTTGTTCGTTGCTCTGGTTTACCTTAGCTTCCCTTTGGCTTCAGAATCTCTGGTGTTACCTTTGCTTCACATTGGGGCTGGGTCGCTGCGGGGTTTTCTTAACGTTCCTCCTGTACCCCAGCTTGGTGTACCCTGCACTTGAGTCTTGGGGGGGTCTGTGCCTTTGTCCTCGCATAGCACGAGCCGTCCAGCCCGGAGTGGTGGTGGGGGGAGGCTTCTGCCCTCCAGGCCTCGCCTCAGCCTTGGCGGCCCTTCGCCCTGTGTCTTGGGGGTGGAGCTCTCTCGCTTACTGTCTCCCCCTGGGTAGGAGGCGTCTGCTGTTCTTGGCGGGGTTCCCCCTGGGCTTAGTGGTGTTTTCTTTTCCCTTCCCCCAGCACTGGGGGGGGGGTCCTCCTTTGTGCCCCAAGGGTGGTAGGGTCTGCTGCCCTTCTTCCAGTGGATGGGGCTTAGGCCCCGCCCCCACAGCGGTCTCCTGGCCTCATTCCCACGAGCACCTGTGGGGTCTGTGAAGAAAACTGCGTGAGTGGGTGCCAGTGCCCCTTGTGTTTGTGGCTTCCGGTCATCTGACACTCGCCCCCTAGCCTTTAGCAATTTGTAAGAAATTTTAGCGGAATTCCTACCTACTTGGGTGGTGCTTGTCATTTTTTCCCCCATGATCTGCCACAGGTGAGCCAGTGCTGGCTTCTGTCTCTCCCCAGAGGTGCCCGCCTTACATAGATTTTAAGCTACTTGGTTATTCTGTGACCTCCGCCCTCTGATGGGTTCAAAAATAGTTATGATCTTGTAGGTTATTTGTCTTTATTAGGGTGCAGGCAACACTGTCCAGCTTTCTTCACGTTAGCCTAGCCTTCGTGTGCTCTCTGGTGTATGTTTCACACTGGAGCCTCATCAGTTCCTCTCTCCCCGTTGCCCATTAGGTATTGTGTAAACAGGGCAGAGAGGATTATGTGTTGGAATTGCTCCGTGGTCCGTTCACAGAGAGCTAAATTTTACTATTAATAAAATGTGATGATTTGTGAAGGTGGCTTACGGGCCACACTGTCCCCAGGATGCAGGATGGATTCTGATGTGTAAGTCCACTCACTGCGTTGCTGCCGGTAAAGGGGTGATGACATGAGACTCGTTGGGTGTCTGCTCTGGGCCGGCGTGATGCGGAGTCCAGGGGGTGCCATCTCGGAGGAGACAGCTGGTTGGTCGTTGGGGGGTTGCACCGAGCATGAGCAGGGGCGACGGTCTCGGCACGACTCCCGCCGTCGTCCAGAGCCCTCGGGGGCAGCTCGCAGGTCCTGGTGACACTTGAGACTCGAGGTAGATTCTTCGTGGGTTTGGGAAACGGATTCTTTCTGCACGACAGTCCTTTTGTGCTTCGGTTCCATCACCGTCCAGGAGGAGTTTACCTGGACGAGCGATGCCCTGGGTCTCGAGGCAGACTCCCTCGGGACCGGCCGACGGAGGACCTTCCCTGAGCGCTCTGCCTGAGCAGCCTGTCCCTGCGCCTGTTCCAGCTGCTTTTCACGGTGGCCTCGTGATGCAGATAATGCGACTCCTATTTTCTAGCAAAGAAATGGAGGATTAGAAGCATAAAGTCATTTCCCTGTCGTCACAGCTTATAGTGAGCAGGGGCAGGGCTGAAGCCAGGCCGCCCAGTGGCAGTATGTACTGCGCCAGGACGGAGAGTACCTCGAACCCAGGTACAAAACCCCTGTAGTTACGGGGTTGTATTTCCAAGTTAGTGATGGTGTATTTTGCATCTAGCTTATTTGAGCTTGAAAGAGAAAATACTGTCTTCAGGTGAAATTTCTGTATCTAGAAAAATAGACACGGAGGCCGTGGATCAAGATCCCGTATTGCTGGACCCTACGTGCCTTAAGGTCTGGAAACTGGAATTGAAACAAAACGAGCTCTTTTACTTTCCCCAGCGGCCACACTCCCTTTCTTTTAGGTCTACAGGTAGCTTGTCTGTATGACTACAGGTGACCTGGACTGTCGTTAGCAGCAGTGGGGATCTAGGAAGTGTTGACATCAGAGTGAGGCCTTGGAGGTGGGCTGTCCTGAAGCTGAGGGAGACTCTGAAATTCTTTCTGTTCAGTTGTAATTTCAAAATTTGTCCGCTAGAGGGAGAGGGTGAAGTGTGCCAGCGGTGGAAATGGTAGGAGGTAACGTTTATTGGTACTTGCTTCTTGGGTGCGATGTGTTTTCTGTTGGGGGCTGTTTCTGCAGTCTGGCTTTGTGTTACATGATGGGGCGGGCGGGGGGGGGGTGCAGGGAGGAGTGGACAGCAGGCGTTCTCAGCAGCACAGGTTCGACCTTAGTTTAATTCACAAGACTTTCAAGTAAGAACGTGGGTGTGGGTTAGCACGGACTCCTCCCCAGTATTAGAAAGGTAGCTCGAAGACCATACGCTACTGGTAGTGAGCTGTCAGTGTCACGCTCACCTTTGAGACTAGCATTTGACAGAGAGAGTGAGCCTCGCTATAAGCGTTAGTGTAACATGGCACTTACTAAAATCAGATGGTTTAATACGAAGCATTCCTTCTCTGACAAAATAACTGAGTGGTAATAGCAGTCTCGAGGACGTTCAAAGTATTTTCAAGGTATTTAAATGTCTGTGTGGCTTTTTTTTTTCAAGCTCCCAATTGAAGACTTGTGCAGCCTGACGTCCCAGTCGCTGCCCATAGCACAGACCTCGATAGTGCCCGACTCCACGGAAGACATCCTCTCGAAGGGTTTCACGGCCTTGCAGATGGAAGAAGGAAGAATCGAGACCGCACAGCAGGTGAGCGGCAGCCCTGTGTCTAAGGATGCTGGATTATTTTAACTGTCTCGGGACAGGGCTAATACGAAGGGTCCTAATGAAAAGCTCTAAACATTCGAAACTGTGGTTAACACAAAATTTTTTTAAAGCAGTCTTGATTTTGTATTAGTTGTGGCCATTAAGTGTTTTAAATGAATCTGTTGCCCAGTTATATTTGCGGTACAGATAGAAACATGATATTCCAAGTTTGTTTTTATTTTATTTTATTAAAAAAAATTTTTTTTGGCAAGGCAACCCTTGGTTGATCTCACAGATTGCAAGGACCTTGTCAGCTTATAATGCTTTATTTTTTTAAGTTTTTTTTAATGCCTGCAGCACCTGGTCTTCCTAGGTGGTCTCCCATCTAAGTACTAACCAGGCCTGTCCCTGCTTAGCTTCCTAGATCAGACGGGATTGGGCATGATCAGGATAGCATGGCCATAGACAATATTCCAAGTTTGGGTGTTGATAGATTATTATATTTATTAAGGCTTTACTATTTTATGTACTTTTGACTTCCCTCAGCCTGCGTACATGTACGTGCGCGCGCGCACACACACACTCACACACACCCCTCTCTGCCTGTTGCAAGGTAATTTCTCTTTTAAAAACCTGAACATCCTCTTTTGATGAGCCCTTGGAGTTATTTTTTTAATGTAGCATGTGCAATCTTCTCTTGGCTTTTGCTTATTCCTGATTATAAACCTAAATGGACAGTAGTTTCTTCTGCTGCTTCCTCTGCTCTATCTCGTGAGGAATCAGAGCTTAGAAGTTCACTGAGTCAGGCCGGGAGCAGTGCGCTGACCGGATACATAGTGAGTGAGAGGCGGTGCTGACCGGCGCTGCAGAGTGAGGCCCGGGGTCTGGACGTCACCTGCGTCACTCACTGTCATCGCGAGTGTCGGCAAATTCCTTACCTTCTTAGGTCTTCAGTTTCCTATGGGCATAACGATGGCAGTCCTGTACCCGCGTCATAGACCTTCATGAGGATGATGCGTGGACGTGCCGCGCGTGGTGGGCACACGGTCGCGGGCCAGTGGGCTGCAGCCCGCGTGCTGGGCGGGTTAGTGTCTCGGGGGAGTTAAGTGTGCCCGTGACCGCAGGTCCCACGGGGAGTCACAGGATGAAGTCCTGCACCGTGTCTCTGGATTTCTTTGGATGGATTGAAAACAAAATCTTCTGGATTAAATTTGTACCTGCATGCTCTTTTCATTTAGAAAAAACAAACATATTGAGTTATAACTTATATATAATCAAATGTAATCATTTTAAACTAAGCTTGATACAAGTTTTAACAAGTGTATGTACCTGTGTACCTACCACTCTGATCAAGATATAAAACATTTCTGTCACCCCAAAAAGTTCCCTCATGCTTGTCGAAGGTCAACTCCCCCCACTTCTTTTTAATAATAGATATTTTCGGAACATTGGCGGTAGGGCTGGAATTCAAACCCAGGTTTAGCTGCTGTGAAAGTCTGTGTTCTTAAACTAGTCTGTTACATTATTTATGAGTTTCTATTCTCACAGTTCTTCTTAGATAATAATATTTACCCCAAACCTGATGTTACCTACTCAGATTTGGCAAATTAGCAAATGGGTTTTAGCCTCTCAGAGAAGAAATATTTACTTCTTATGTATTGTATCTTTAATATTCTTGATTAACTCTGAAAATGGCTATTGTTTTTAATATCCTTCACTTTTCCTAGCATGTAGATATTGACTGTACAATTAAATTATCGTCTCCTGGCATAAAACTAATCATTCACGTCTGACTCCCAAACAGTAAGACTTAGGGTTCCCTTCTGACTGTTTAGCATGTGACCACTTTTCATGTGGTCTGTTTTAGCTTTTTTGACAATATAATACTCTTCATTTTTCCAGTTTTTCTCATGGTTTACAAAGCTACAAACCCAGATGGATCAAGATGAAGACACTAAGTATAGGTATGTGGCTCTTGCATTTGTTGCCTGTCCTGATTTTTAGATCACAGTCATCTGAAGCGTTTTGTATTCTGTGTCTAAACAAAATCAAGGTACAAAGAAAAGTCTAACAGCAACATTTCATTTAGGACTAGCCAGAGAGGATTTGGGTCAACTCGTATTGGGAGTTGTGTAACTTTAAAAAAATTACATTGTAATTAATAGGTTGGGAGAGGCAGACATTGGTTTTTAGGTAAATCTAGAAAGGCTTGGGTTCAGGTGGGAATTAATCTGGGGCTCCAGGAGTGTTTGCTGCCTTTATTTAGCAGAGACCCAAGGGACTTTAGGGACGGCCACCTGGACTCTGGGGTGTCACCGTGTTCCTTTGGTGTGTACTGGTCGCATGGCGAAGTGCTGGCATATACTTTCTAGCTGATTTGAGGACTGTGGGTTGAGCTTTTTGCATTTGTCGAATATTTATGAAGTGGCTGTCGTTGCTAAACATTGTGTTAGGCTCTTTGATATGTAATTCCATTTAATGTTCATAGCAGCTCTGTGAGGAAAGGTGATATTATTCCTATTTTACAAATGAGCGAGCCGAGGCCTGGAAATATTAAATAACGTGCTTAATGTCACGGAGACTTGGGCAGAGCTGGGATTTGGACTTGGGTCTTCTGATTCCGAGTCCAGAATTCTTCCCATGATATCACCCTCTCTCAAAGCTGGAATTGAACTGCTTGATACCGTGGAGTGGATGGGCCCTGGTGTCATCGTCTTTGAATGTTGAGCTGGCGATTCATTGTCTTCCATGTGAAAAGCCAGTTTATGGTTTCACGGTTGATTCCTGTAGTTGTTCCTTTAAGTTTTAGTAATTTTTCCTCTTAAGTATTGAAACAGTGTGTAACGTAGCTTTTGGTACATTTCTGAATATAATGAACTGCAGCAACTAGGTCCAACTTTCCTCCTAAAATCCAAGCATTTGGGGAAAAATGGGACTTTGTTGTTTATTGACTATGCTTATTGGGGGAAAACATTATTGCCAACCCCCTTTTGGTTCTGTTTTCTAGACAGATGAGGGATTACTTGTCTGGGTTTCAGGAGCAGTGCGATGCTATATTGAATGACGTAAACAGAGCTCTTCAGCATCTGGAGTCACTGCAGAAACAGTATCTTTTTGTGTCCAACAAGACAGGAGCCCTCCACGAAGCCTGTGAACAGCTCCTGAAAGAACAGGTAATGGGGTGTAGGGCAGAGGGCCAGTGATTGTATCTAATATTTTATTTTTAAATAGATGTTTGCAATTTAATTTTAATTTCTGTAATTTCTCCAAGTATATATTGAACACTGCTCTGTATGAGGCCCTGTGCTAATAAGCATGCAAAATGTTACATCAACAACCTACTTTTATTCTAAATAGCTCAGGTGGGTGGGGCGAGGGACGGCTTTCCTGTATTCTGAGCTGTTAGGTCTCACTCAGTATAGTTTCAGAGTGAAGAGGATGTATTAGTTTACACTGTCTACTCTTGACACTTTTCAAACAAGCATCATGGCTGAAGTGAAGGTGGGCTTTGAGAAAGATGAACTGATCTAGCTCACTTAAATTGTGACTTAAAGATAGAATATTTAATTACTGTATTTATATCAGAGTTTTCTCTGTATTCTGCTTATTAAGAGGCAGTCATTTATATTTTATGAGATTATAATTTACTGTAATGTCATTGATTATCTTAGTCCATGATTGCAAAAATCTTTGAGCATTATTCTGAAATCTTATGTCTAATATAAATCGATAATGTCTGATATAAATCACTTCAAAGTCATTTTGAGATTAGAGTGCTGATTCATGTGTTCTTATAATAATTTATTTTTCTCTTTTAAAAAATGCAAGTCGGAACTTGTCGATCTAGCTGAAAACATTCAACAAAAGCTTTCCTATTTTAATGAATTGGAAACTATTAATACGGTAAGCATGTTTTTCACTTTTTGTAAAGTTAGTGACTTTATATTTCCCTTTCTGAGTATAATCTTTAAATCTATAAATTGGCTTGAGTGATATTTTAACTTAATAGTTTGCTTGCTGATAGTATTCCTGTTTACAATCAATGGACATATGATTACCAGTTCAGATTTTTTCAAATGTGATTTAAGTAATAGTTATGCTTAAATTGTGTTGATGTTACTAAAAATCTTTGTTTGCTACCTCTTATGGTATCTTATCTGTAAGCCCCGAAGATTATAAGAGGAAATACTAAATTTTAAATCTTGCTACTATAATAATAATAAAAATGTTTTTTAAACTAATTTCATGTTTAGTGTGAGGAAAAATATAGTCCCCATAATGCATACTTGTATTCCTAAGTAAAGTCTCAATAAAGACTGCTGTGTAAATGACATTTCTGGTTCTTATAGTAATTATATGTAAATGACATTATTACAATTATTAAATCAATCATAATTATAATTTACTAAGTTAGAAGTCAAGCTGTTAGCCAATTAACAGTGGAATGCAATAGGAAATAGTTCATTGCCAAACTATTTGTATATCGAGATAAGAAATGAACAGTTTTACTTATATTTTATATACATTACTTATATTTGTTATATTACTGTATATTTTGTTTTAAAATATGATTTTACATATTCTATCAAGTGTTAAATATCACTCATTATGTTTATACTATTACTATTACTTATATATTTACTTACATTTTACATATATTTTTTACTGTAATAATATGGTGGCTAACATAGTATTACTGACTGCTAGTTAATCCTTTAACCTTGAGAAAATTACCAGTGTTTGAAAATAGAATTGAAAATGTTGTAAAGTGCTGGTAAATATGAGTCTAGGTACTTGATGTGTTATCGTAATGTAACATTGTACAATGGAGTAAATATAATATATGCTAATTCATGAAGAGCCCCATTAAAGATTATTATGAATAAACAATTAAATCAGTGTTATTTTTTGGTTTTCCTTTATTTATTGTTACACATGGACTACATTTGAGGATATTTTGGTGACTCAAAATGTAAAGACATTAGTTTAACTTGTTATATCCTAAAGGGAAATATGGTAGTTCTAATACGTAATTATCAAGTTTTACTTGTACATTTCTGCATTGTGTGAATTAAGGTTGATTTTTTTTTTCCTTAAAGAAATTGAATTCTCCTACATTGTCTGTGAATAGCGAAGGATTTATACCTATGCTGGCCAAGTTAGATGATTGTATAACATACATCTCGTCTCACGTAAGTCATGGTACCTCTGTATGTTTTTAAGAAGTCTTTTTTTTCTTTTGTTCTGAATTTTTTATAAGTTTATTTGAACTAAAACTGACAACAGTTACAGAGAAGCAGTCTCTGAAATGCACCTTTTAAAATATCTTAACATCCCTATTATACTGTGTCTTATGCTGTAAAGTACTTATTTCTCATGAAGGGAAAATATATCTCTCACATGCTTGAAGAAAAACTGTGGTCATTTCTCAGTCATGGTCAGTAGCGATGTAGAAAGTCCTTCCGGCTGGAGTAGAGAGAGGCCCTGGCTGACCCCGCGTTATCCCATCTCAAAGCATAAGCGGTTTTCCGGCCGTTGACTTCCTGTTGCGCTAGATGTTACCCGCTGAGGAATCACAGCTGTATTTATTCCCTCAACTGTATTCTTTCCCTAGTCGGGCCTGACATATTAGTCTGGAAGTCTCTGGAGTACTGAAAATATATTTTGCTAAAAATGGCAAATATTTATTGAGCCCCTGCTTTGTGCCAGGCCAGGGGACTTGGCTGTCACCAAGCCAGTCACAGTGTTTGTCTTCATGGCGCTTTCGGCCTACAGAAGACCTTTTGAATTTATAGGTAGCTTCGCATAAAGGACGTGTTGATGTTCATTAAAAGTTTGCTTTGTCAGTGTTTGTTCCTCTTCGTAAATCTTCCCTTCCTTTACAGCCGAATTTTAAAGATTATCCTGTATATTTACTGAAGTTTAAGCAATGTCTTTCTAAAGCTTTGCACCTCATGAAGACATATACTGTGAACACACTACAGAACCTCACAAATCAGTTATTAAAAAGGGTGAGTTAACTGGTGAGGATTTTTCTTATTTTCTATGATCTGGGTCTGAGAGTAGTACCTAGTAACTACAAAATTCTTTTTTTACCTTTTGTTAATAAGAATAGGCATTGCAGTTTCATTTATAATGGAAAATGGCTGTTTTATATCTGTCCATCAGTCTTTATTTTCAAAGAATATGTAACAGCGTGAAGAGTATTCAGTAGTGTATGATAAATAATAAAACAAGATTCAAACTATTTGTCGCTTCAAACATTTTCATATCTTTTTACCACAAAAATAATAGACGGAAATACACCAAAACAAGCTAAGTGGCTCTGTCTGAGTGGTGAGATTTCACGATAGGTAATTTGAATATTTTTCCTTATAGGATGGGTAATTTTCTGTGTTTAGCAAATGTCCTTTTACTGAGCGCCTCCTGAGTGCTGGGCATTGTCCTAGGAATTTCATGGTAGTGACCAGGAGCGGGCAGGGTCCCTGCCTTCGGGGAGCTCACATTCAGGGAAATGATCAGTAAAGAAGGAAACGGATTAATCGGTTACCGGTTGTAGATGGCAGGTGGAAAGC